>JARQOD010000001.1:841730926-841810550 GCA_033576555.1 Oophaga sylvatica
CATCTGCACGCACTGTGAGGCGGAGACTCTTGGAGCAAGGCCTGGTCTCAAGGAGGGCAGCAAAGAAGCCACTTCTCTCCAGAAAAAACATCATGGACTGTCATGGGTGCATCGCCACGAGGATCGTCGCGATTGCACATTCTGACTTCTCGCAGCTGAGTTGCTGTTACTTTGTGTTTGGTAATGAGAGAGTTAATTTTACCTAGCTCTTTGCTAAGACTAGGTCCAGCCTCGCCCGGCTGCTTTTGATTATGTTCTAATTAGCTTCCTTTATATCCCTGCCAGTCTGGGTGTTAGATGCCGGTGAAAGCATTCATACAGACTGCAGATAGGATCGGTTCTGAGAAGACTTAAGCTAAGAGCTCTTTTGTTGTTTCTCCTCACCTTGCTTATAGTTTATCTCCTAGACCTTTGGTGTTCCCTCTGTGTTTTAATGTTGTATGCAAGACAGTATTTACTTTATCCCCTGTCTGTCTCGTTTGTCTATACTGTTTGTTAACCTTTACCTGTCCATTCCCTTTGGTGGTAATCAGGGTCCTTCTAAGGACTAGATTACAGTGGTCAGGGATTAGTAGGAGACAGGGTTTACGCTGGTGGCCTGGACCTCTGTACCATTAACAGTACCTCCAAGTAGAGGGACTAGTCAGGACCCCAGTTTAGGGTCAGCATAGACCCCGGTCCACCTCTAGCCAGAGACAGCGTGAAAAGGATTCAGTATTGACTCACAGGATATTATGTCAGGTAATACTATGCTATATATACATGTTAATGTTACCTACTTATATGTTAGATAGTATGTTGTCCCACTTGATAGATTGCTGACATTATATATTTATACATCTGCTAGACAGCGTGACATTTTCACCGGCCATACTAAAAATTCTCCTCAGCTACCATGGATCCAGTAGCCCAGCTTGCCCGGCAGTTGCAGAGGTTGTCCATGGAGCTTATGGATATTAAGTCCAAGGTTTTGTCCCCCCCAGAGCAAACCAGATCTGAACCTAAGGTTGCTCTCCCGGACAGGTTCACTGGTGGGCGGGACAAATTTTTTACCTTCCGGGAGGCATGTAAATTGTACTTTCGGCTGCGGCCTCGGTCATCGGGGAGTGAAGAGCAGAGGGTGGGAATTGTCATCTCGCTCTTACAAGGGGACCCTCAATCCTGGGCGTTCTCTCTTCCCCCGGGCTCCCCGGCCCTCCAGTCAGTAGATCAATTTTTTGCTGCCCTGGGTTTGGTGTATGATGACCCGGATCGGGTCTCCCTTGCTGAAACGAAGTTACGTAGGATACAGCAGGCAGATCGTCCGGCGGAGGAATTTTCTTCTGAGTTCCGTAGATGGGCAACAGATACTCAATGGAATGACCCAGCTCTTAGGAGCCAGTTTTGTCAAGGGTTATCTGACAAAGTAAAAGACATTTTGGCTCAGTATGATTCTCCTCCGTCACTGGAGGCTGCTATGGCTCTTGCCATTCGTATTGATAGACGGCTTCGGGGGAGGTGCGAGGTAACTCCGCCCCCTGTTATGACTCCATCCACTACTAAAGTCCCTGATGTTGAGATTCCCCTGGTCTGTTCTGAGGAACCTATGCAGTTGGGAGGGACATCAATTTGTAGGAGGGAATCAGCGGTGCGCCGCAAGACAAGAAGGTGTTTCTTCTGCGGGAGAGAGGGGCATTTTGTTGGGGGGTGTCCCTCCTGTGCCTCATTGAGCAAAGGAGTCACCGAAAAACTGTTAATCCCAGGTTGTGTGGTGGACGACAACCTGGGAGTAGGTATTTCGTCTCCGGGTCCGTCTCAATTTCTCGTGCCTGCGGAGGTGGTGGTTGGTGCGAGAGTTGAGAAGATTTCTGTTCTTCTTGATAGTGGGTCTGGGGCTAATATGGTGGACGCTCGGTTTGCCCAGGTGCAAGGTATGCAACTGAGTGTATTGGCCAAACCGATCCCTATACTTTCTATTGACGCCAGACCTCTCGGTCAAGGTAGCTTTGTACAAGCTGTTCATAGCATAGACCTTCGAGTAGGGGCAATACATAAAGAACGGTTGTCTTGTTATGTGTTGGAGGGTCTTCCTACTCCTATTGTGTTGGGACTTCCTTGGTTGACTAAACATAACCCAGTGATTGATTGGCAATCCAGAAAGATAAGCCAGTGGGGTGAATTTTGCAAGAATAACTGCATGAACACGGTCATCGGTGCGGTCGTGCCTAAGACTTTGCCTCCTTTTCTGGAGGACTTTGGGGAGATGTTCTCAGAGGAGGGGTGTCAAGAGTTACCTCCTCATCGCACGTATGACTGCTCAATAAAATTGCTTCCTGATGCCTTATCTCATAGTGTCCCAGGGGCCGGAAAGACGGATGGCCCGGTTCCTATCATGCAGGAGGGAGTGGTGGTGTCGGCTGTGTGCTCTGAGCTTGAGGAGGAGGTGTTGGAGGCTCAGGGGGACACTCCTGTAGGACCTCCGGGGAGACTGTTTGTTCCTAATCAGTTAAGACAAAAAGTTATCGAGGCACATCATAGTTCTGCTTTAGCAGGACATCCAGGGAGTAAAGCAACTGTGGATCTCCTTTCTCGCCGGTTTTGGTGGCCTAACTTAAATAAAGAGGTAATAAAATTTGTCACGTCCTGTGGAGTTTGTGCTCGCTCTAAGACCCCACAAACCCGTCCATCTGGGGTTCCTGAGGAGGAACGATTCTCGTCGTCACTTGCTTCAGTTTGGAGAGGAGTGCTGAATGGTATATTCTAACTGTTTTTTTGGCGGATGTGGAGGTCTGATCTGACATGTCCTCCCTGGACCTGGTCGGCCTTTACCTGCATCTGTCTTGCTGGCACCATGGGGGTGATTCAGCAATGCTTCAGGTACTTTGCAGTTTTTGCAGTTGCTTCTGCAGTTTTTTTTTTTTGCAGTTATGCTTTTAATAATTTCAGGAGGCCGCAATGGCACATTGAAAATGAAAAACGTAGAGTAGGTACTGCCCCATATGAGAATGCCTTGTCGTGCGGGGTAGCTCAAAGAATTGATCAATTATTTGCTAAATGTCTCAATTTAAAAACAGTTAGAATATACATGTGCTTGCACTTAAATTATTTCATGCGATCATGTGCGGCGCTGGCTTCCCCTTTTTTTTACTTGTATTGGTAAGTGCTGACCACCACTAGTTGCCGTGCGCGCCGGGTTATGCATGCTATTTTTTTGTTTTTTTTCTTTTTATTGATTTAGGCTGCTGTACACACATACAGCAGCCCTGCCCTGCCTGCCCTGCCTGCCCTGCCCCAGGCTATATGTAATTGTGCACGTGCCTGGCCTGTTTCACTCTTTATTGTGGTGCTGGTTGGCGGATGTGGAGTCTGATCTGACATGTCCATCCCTGGACCTGGTCGGCCTTACCTGCATCTGTCTTGCTGGCACCATGGGGTGATAAGCATGCTTCAGGTACTTTTGCAGTTTTGCAGTCTTGCTTCTGCAGTTTTTTTTTTGCAGTATGCTTTTAATATTTCAGAAGGCCGCATGGACATTGAAAATGAAAAACGTAGAGTAGTACTGCCCTATGAGAATGCCTTTCGTGGCGGGGTAGCTCAAGAATTGATCAATTATTTGCTAATTCTCATTTTAAAACAGTTAGAATATACATGTGCAGTTGCACTTAATTATTTCATGCTGATCATGTGCGGCGCTGGCTCCCTTTTTTTTACTGTATTGGTAAGTGGCTGACCACCACTAGTTGCCGTGCGCGCGGTTATGCATGCTATTATCTGTTTTTTTTTTCTTTCTTATAATTGATTTAGGCTGCGTACACACATACAGCAGCCCTGCCTGCCCAGTATATGTATTGTGCACCTGTGCCTGTGCCTGTTTCACTCTTTATCGTGGCTGCTGGTTGGCGGATGTGGAGTCTGATATGAATGTCCATCCCTGGACCTGCGGCCTTTACCTGCATCTGTCTTGCTGGCACCATGGGGTGATTCAGCAATGCTTCAGGTACTTTTGCAGTTTTTGCAGTCTTGCTTCTGCAGTTTTTTTTTTTTGCAGTTATGCTTTTAATAATTCAGGAGGCCGCAATGGCACATTGAAAATGAAAACGAGAGTAGGTACTGCCCCATATGAGAATGCCTGTCGTGGCGGGTAGCTCAAGATTGATCAATTATTTGCTAATGTCTCATTTTAAAAAACAGTTAGAATATACTTGCAGTTGCACTTAATATTTCATGCTGATCATGTGCGGCGCTGGTTCCCCTTTTTTTTACTTGTATTGGTAAGTGGCTGACCACCACTAGTTGCCGTGCGCGCCGGGTTATGCTGCTATTTTATCTGTTTTTTTTTCTTTCTTTAATTGATTTAGGCTGCTGTACACACATACAGCGCCTGCCCTGCCCAGGCTATATTATTGTGCACCTGTGCCTGTGCCTGTTTCCTCTTATCTGTGTGCTGGTTTGGCGGATGTGGAGGTCTGATATGAAATGTCCATCCCTGGACCTGGTCGGCCTTTACCTGCATCTGTCTTGCTGGCACCATGGGGGTGATTCAGCAATGCTTCAGGTACTTTTGCAGTTTTTGCAGTCTTGCTTCTGCAGTTTTTTTTTTTTGCAGTTATGCTTTTAATAATTTCAGGAGGCGCAATGGCACATTGAAAATGAAAAACGTAGAGTAGGTACTGCCCCATATGAGAATGCCTTGTCGGCGGGGTAGCTCAAAGAATTGATCAATTATTTGCTAAATGTCTCAATTTTAAAAAACAGTTAGAATATACATGTGCAGTTGCACTTAAATTATTTCATGCTGATCATGTGCGGCGCTGGCTTCCCCCTTTTTTTTACTTGTATTGGTAAGTGGCTGACCACCACTAGTTGCCGTGCGCGCCGGGTTATGCATGCTATTTTATCTGTTTTTTTTTTCTTTCTTATAATTGATTTAGGCTGCTGTACACACATACAGCAGCCCTGCCCTGCCCCAGGCTATATGTAATTGTGCACCTGTGCCTGTGCTGTTTCACTCTTTATCTGTGGTTTCTGGTTTGGCGGATGTGGAGTCTGATCTGACATGTCCATCCCTGGACCTGGTCGGCCTTTACCTGCATCTGTCTTGCTGGCACCATGGGGTGATTCAGCAATGCTTCAGGTACTTTTGCAGTTTTTGCAGTCTTGCTTCTGCAGTTTTTTTTTTTTGCAGTTATGCTTTTAATAATTTCAGGAGGCCGCAATGCACATTGAAAATGAAAAACGTAGAGTAGTACTGCCCCATATGAGAATGCCTTGTCGTGGCGGGGTAGCTCAAAGAATTGATCAATTATTTGCTAAATGTCTCAATTTTAAAAAACAGTTAGAATATACATGTGCAGTTGCACTTAAATTATTTCATGCTGATCATGTGCGGCGCTGGCTTCCCCCTTTTTTTTGCTATTGAATTAGTGCCTGTTAATTCCAAGTCGCCTTTACTTGTCTGTACGAAATGACGCTAGCGGTCTTTATCAGGATCATTGGAAAGTCATATCAGACCATCCTCTTCCTTGGTCGTTTTTCTTGTGCAAAAGGATGGTTATTAAGGCCGTGATTGATTACGCCTTAACAATACACTGTGAAATCATATCCGTCCCTGTTCTGACCTGTTTTCCAGGGTGAAAAGTGCTACTTGGTTCAAGCTTGACCTCAGGGATTACCTTATTCGCTAGACGGGTTGGGCGATTATAGAGGTCTTTTATACCAGTATGCCCTTTGGCTCCTTTCCTCTGTCTTCAGCCCATGGGGTGATAACATTGTTTGGTATTTGATTTTTCCATTTGCTCTGCAGTTTTTTTTTTTGAGATATGCTTTAATAATTCGGAAGGCCGCAATGGCCATTGTAATGAAAAACGTCAGATGTATGCCCCATATTAGAAGCCTTGTCTGGGTTAGCCAAAGAATTGATCCATTATTGTAAATGCTATTTAAAAAACAGTTGAATTCTGGCAGTTGCGCACTTAAATTTATTCTGCCCGTTCATGGCGCCTGGTCTTCCCCAAAAAAAAAAAAAAAAAAAAAAAAAAAAAAAACCCGGTCGGCCTTTACCTGCATCTGTCTTGCTGGCACCATGGGGGTATAAAGCAATGCTTCAGGTACTTTTGCAGTTTTTGCAGTCTTGCTTCTGCATTTTTTTTTTTGCAGTTATGCTTTTAATAATTTCAGAGGCCGCAATGGCACATTGAAAATGAAAAACGTAGAGTAGGTACTGCCCCATATGAGAATGCCTTGTCGTGCGGGTAGCTCAAAGAATTGATCAATTATTTGCTAAATGTCTCAATTTTAAAAAACAGTTAGAATATACATGTGCAGTTGCACTTAAATTATTTCATGCTGATCATGTGCGGCGCTGGCTTCCCCTTTTTTTACTTGTATTGGTAAGTGCTGACCACCACTAGTTGCCGTGCGCGCCGGGTTATGCAGCTATTTTATCTGTTTTTTTTTTCTTTCTTATAATTGATTTAGGCTGCTGTACACACATACAGCACCCTGCCCTGCCCCCGAGGCTATATGTAATTGTGCACCTGTCCTGTGCCTGTTTCACTCTTTATCTGTGTTGCTGGTTGGCGATGTGAGGTCTGATTGAAATGTCCATCCCTGGACCTGGTCGCCTTTACCTGCATCTGTCTTGCTGGCACCATGGGGTGATTCAGCAATGCTTCAGGTACTTTTGCAGTTTTTGCAGTCTTGCTTCTGCAGTTTTTTTTTTTGCAGTTATGCTTTTAATAATTTCAGAGGCCGCAATGGCACATTGAAAATGAAAAACTAGAGTAGGTACTGCCCATATGAGAATGCCTTGTCGTGCGGGGTAGCTCAAAGAATTGATCAATTATTTGCTAAATGTCTCAATTTTAAAAAACAGTTAGAATATACATGTGCAGTTGCACTTAAATTATTTCATGCTGATCATGTGCGGCGCTGGCTTCCCCCTTTTTTTTACTTGTATTGGTAAGTGGCTGACCACAATTGCCCGTGGCGCCGTTATGCAGCTATTTTATCTGTATTTTTTTTCTCTTATAATTGATTAGCGGTCATATAAGCAGCCATCCCTCCCCGGCTTTTTTGTGCCCTGTCCTGGCCTGTTTTCCTCTTACTTATCTGTTTGGCGGATGTGGAGTCTGATCGACATGTCCATCCCTGGACCTGGTCGGCCTTTACCGCATCTGTCTTGCGGCACCAGGGGTGATAAGCATGCTTCAGTACTTTGCAGTTTTTGCAGTCTTGCTCTGCAGTTTTTTTTTTTTTGCAGTAGCTTTAATAATTTCAGAGCGCAATGGCACATTGAAAATAAAAACTAGAGTGTACTGCCCATATAGAATGCCTTTCGTGCGGGGTACTCAAAGAATTGACAATTATTTCTAATGTCTCAATTTTAAAAAACAGTTAGAATATACATGTGCAGTTGCACTTAAATTATTTCATGCTGATCATGTGCGGCGCTGGCTTCCCCCTTTTTTTTGCTATTGAATTAGTGCCTGGTAGTAAATTCCCTAAAGGTCGCCTTTTTAACTTGTCTGTACCTGAACATGACGCTATGCGGTCTTATATCAAGGAGTCATTGGAGAAGGGTCATATCAGACCATCCTCTTCACCCTTGGGTGCCGGTTTTTTCTTTGTGGCCAAAAAGGATGGTTATTAAGGCCGTGTATTGATTATCGTCTCTTGAACAATATCACTGTGAAATATCAATATCCGTTACCCTTGATTTCTGACCTGTTTTCCAGGGTGAAAAGTGCTACTTGGTTTACCAAGCTTGACCTCAGGGGGCATATAACCTTATTCGCATTAAGCACGGGGATGAATGGAAGACAGCATTTAATACCCCAGAGGGGCATTTTGAGTACCTAGTGATGCCCTTTGGGCTCACTAATGCTCCTTCTGTCTTCCAGTCCTTCATGAATGACATTTTCAGGGATTTTGTGGATAAATTTCTGATTGTTTATTTGGATGATATCTTGATTTTTTCCAATGATTGGGACTCTCATGTGAAACATGTTCGGACTGTGTTCCAGATTTTGAGAGAGAATGCTCTGTATGTGAAGGGATCAAAGTGTCTTTTTGGCGTACAGAGGATCTCATTTCTGGGATTCATTTTGTCCCCATCTGTTATTGAAATGGACCAGGTCAAGGTTCAGGCCATCTGTGATTGGGTCCAACCTACTTCATTAAAGGCTCTTCAGAGATTCTTGGGTTTTGCCAATTTTTATCGTAAATTTATTGGTAATTTCCCTGTTATTGTTAAACCATTGACTGATTTGACCAAAAAAGGTTCTGATGTGGTGAATTGGCCTCCTGAGGCAGTCTCTGCGTTTCAGGAACTTAAGCAGAGATTTACTTCTGCTCCTGTTCTACGGCAGCCTGATGTTTCTCTGCCATTTCAGGTGGAGGTTGATGCCTCTGAAATTGGGGCAGGTGCCGTTTTGTCCCAAAGAGATCCAGAGACCTCTAAAAGTAACCCTTGTTCCTTTTTCTCTCAAAAATTTTCTCCAACTGAACGTAATTATGACGTGGGTAATCGGGAGTTATTGGCCATGAAGTGGACTTTTGAAGAGTGGAGACATTGGCTGGAGGGAGCCAAACATCAGGTGGTGGTCCTCACGGACCATAAGAATCTGGTTTATCTGGAATCAGCCAAGCGACTTAATCCTAGACAGGCCAGGTGGGCCTTGTTTTTCACACGTTTTAATTTTGTGGTTTCCTTTCTTCCTGGCACTAAGAATGTTAAGGCGGATGCCCTCTCGAGGAGTTTCCTTGCGGGCTCTCCTGAGTTGTCTGATCCTGCTGTTATTTTGAAAGAGGGTGTAGTTCTTTCCGCCATCTCGCCCAATTTGAGACTGGCTCTGGAAGGGTGTCAGGAGGATAAACCCGAGCGCTGCCCTATTGGGAAATTGTTTGCCCAGACCGGTGGAAAAAGAGTGTGATGTCTGAGATTCATTGTTCCGCGTTGGCCGGTCATCCCGGAATTTTTGGTACCAGAGACTTGGTGAGTCGGTCCTTTTGGTGGCCTACTTTGTCTCGTGACGTCAGGGAATTTGTGCAGTCCTGCGGGACTTGCTCTCGCTCCAAGCCTTGCTCTCGCTCTAGTGGTTTGTTGATGCCATTGCCTGTGCCCAAGAGACCATGGACCCATATCTCTATGGATTTCATTTCCGACCTCCCTTTTTCTCAGAGAATGACCGTTATCTAGGTGATTTGTGATAGGTTTTCCAAAATGATACATCTTGTGCCATTGCCTAAGTTGCCTTCCTCCTCTGAATTGGTGCCTTTGTTCCTTCAGCACGTGGTTCGGTTGCACGGCATTCCTGAGAACATTGTGTCTGACAGAGGAGTCCAGTTTGTTTCCAGATTTTGGAGGACTTTTTGTTCTAAACTTGGTGTTCAATTGTCTTTCTCCTCGGCTTTTCATCCTCAGACCAATGGACAAACTGAGAGAACAAACCAGACATTGGAGACTTATCTGAGATGCTTTGTGTCTGCTGATCAGGATGACTGGGTCTCTTTTTTGCCTTTGGCTGAGTTTGCTCTTAATAATAGGGCTAGCTCTGCCACTTTGATGTCTCCATTTTTCTGCAATTTTGGGTTTCACCCTCGATTTTCTTCAGGACAGACGGAGGCTTCTGTCTGTCCAGGTGTTGACTCTGTTGTGGAGCGTATGCAGCAGATTTGGGACCAGGTAGTGGAGAGGTTGTCCCTCTCTCAGGAGAGGGCCCAGCGGTTTGCCAACCGGCATAGGACTGATGGTCCTTGGTTTAAAGTGGGGGACTTGGTCTGGTTGTCCTCAAGAAATATCCCTATGAGAGTTGCATCTCCTAAGTTTAAGCCTAGGTTCATTGGACCTTATAAGATCATGGAGATTCTTAATCCTGTTTCCTTTCGTATACTTCTTCCAGGGACATTTAAGATCCATAACGTGTTCCACAAGTCCTTATTGAAGAGGTTTGTCGAGCCAGTGGTTCCTATGGCTGTGCCTCCTGACCCTGTTTTGGTTGAGGGCAATCTGGAGTATGTGGTTGAGAAAATATTGGATTCTCGTTTTTCTAGACGGAAACTCCAGTATTTGGTTAAGTGGAGAGGTTATGGTCAGGAGGACAATTCTTGGGTGTTTGCTTCGGACATCCATACTAGGAGACTCATCCGTGCGTATCACAGAGCTCATCCTGACCGATCTGGTTGCTCAAATGAGGGTTCGGTGACCCCTCCTCAAGGGGGGGTACTGTTGTGAATGTGCTAGAAATGAATTCTGAGCAGAAGCTCCCTCTGGTGGTTACAAACAGTACTGAACTATGCAATGAAGATTGTGAAGATTGGCGAATCAGGTGTTTATTCTGTCCCCGGGGCCTGTGGCTGTAAATATGGCTCTGTGAGATGCCGAATCTCTTTACCTTACTTACAATTGGTGATGATCGCAGATAGCTTAACTCAGCTGCCGGCACACATGTTATGAAGAATCCAGAAGAGACTTTGATTTCTTTAAGAATTCTTGTTGAATGCATACAAACAGCAGCAGGTAAAAAAAACTTTCTTCAGACAGACTGAAAACACATGTGAATCTGATAAAATCAAGATGGAGAATGAAACACAGGAGAAAGAAGAAGGAAATGACATCATACCAGAAGAGGGAGACAGAGAGACAGGAGGGACAAACTTGATGTAAAGGGAGGATTTCAGCTATGCAAACACAGGGACACATAGCAACAGTAAACAATATGAGAGACTGCAATACAGCATGTAAAATGCACAGGACAGTCTTTAAAATGTCTCATTCATGGGACATAACACTCCCCGTCTGAAATCTATAGATTTCATAATTTTATGATGTCCACTGGAGATGTCACTGTAGACCTGAAAGACATAAAGTAGAAACACAACATGTGGAAATAAACTGTAACAGTTGTAAGTCCAATTCTTGGTTGATGACGTGAAGTCCTCAACGGTTAGATAGACCAAGTTATGGGAGAACCCATCTTCAGATTGGGGAAGCTGCAACATGCAAACGCCTCCACCAACCCAAACAATCCAAAGATGAAAGTTCAAGTTAACAAGGGAAGTTCAAAGTTCATTCAGATGCTGATAGTTCTGCATACTAGCACGGCAGTAGTATGCAGAGAAATGCTCCCCGCCGTGGCAGAGTTCAGAGACAAAGCTAAGATCATGTAACTCCTGCTCGAAGGAGCCAGCAGATGATTTGCCTGAAATGTATGTCAGCAGATAGGATGGCTGACCAGCTGAAAGGATGTCCAGGGTAAAGAGAGCTCAGCTTCTGTACCTTTTTCCGGTTTCTGAGGCGCTGGGAGAGGCTCCTGCAGCTGTAGTCCTCATAGACACGTCATAGGGAAGGCAGCCTTGTCTCTTGATGACGGTTGAAAGAGTCTTTACAGAACTACGGGGCAGGACTTGTTGTAAGGCTTTTAGAGACTTCTTCGCCGTCTCCCATCTTTGCTGTCTCTGAGATGGTAACATAGTGTTCTCATTGATATCCTGAGTTGCAAGCTGTCTCAGTGGTACCCTGCCTAGAACTGCGATGGGTGTCTTAAACCCGAGAGGACCGTCGATGCTGTTTTCAACAGGCGAGGCTCCTCG
Organism: Oophaga sylvatica; assembly: GCA_033576555.1. Taxonomy (NCBI): domain Eukaryota; kingdom Metazoa; phylum Chordata; class Amphibia; order Anura; family Dendrobatidae; genus Oophaga; species Oophaga sylvatica. The sequence continues at coordinate 841,742,498 of JARQOD010000001.1, forward strand.
TTCGATAGCAAGTTCCTTACAGGGTGATGCTTGGGAAGTGAACGTGTCTTGTTCAACATCCGCCAGTGAGCTGAGGCTGAATTGCGTGGGGAAAACGCTGGCACCATCGGTCAGAGGTAGGCTGTTGAGAGAGGGGCTCTCACTCTGAGCACTGAAGTCTAGCACGGCTTCAGTTTGACCAGGTTTGTGATGGAGATGGGTATCAAAGGTTGGGAACTTAGCAGTTACTTGCTGTGGTTCCCTTGGCAACTTAGTCTTTGCTGGAAGAGAAGGTGAGGGAGCTATCCAGCTGTTATAGTTGTCTTCGGTGGGTTTGATGCTCATGACCCTGATGATCACTTTGTCTCCCTCTGTAGGTAGTGAATTGTTGTCCTTGGTTGAAGGATCGAATGCTGTTATCTCGAGGTTGTAGTCTCGAGGATAAAGCGGACTTGAAATATCGGATGGTTGCTGTTGACACGTAGTGTCGTTTGACTTCTCCTTCATCCATTGGTGATGTGAGTATGACAGGGAGGACAAGTCATTGTCATCTGACGTGATAACGGTTTTGTAAGAGGAGATGTCGTTCTGATTCTTTGTCTGGTCACTACAGACATTGCCAATGATGACCCAGCCCAGCTCGAGGCGCTGGGCATATGGTTCATTGAGTAGTCCGTGGATTTGTTGACGCATCTTGTGCAGTCGTATAATGTCTCTGCCGAGGAGAATTAGGATGTCTGCCTTATCGTCCAGGGGTGGCATCTCTTTGGCTATCATTCTGAGAAGAGGATGCTGAAGAGCGACTTCTGGTGTTGGGATTTCTTCCCTATTGAATGGTATTTGGTTACACTCTACAAGCGTGGGTAATGGTATCTCCGTGGCGCCTTTCTCAAGAGAAGTTATTATGAGGCCACTGGCCCTTCTTCCAGAGGTTTGTAAAACGCCGCTGCAGGTGCCCAAGGTGTAGGGATAGACGTCTCCTTTTAAGTCAAACAAGTCAAAGAGTTCTGACCTGGCTAATGATTTGTTGCTCTGGTCATCCAGGCTAACGTACACTTTGACTGCCTTCTCTGGATGGCCCTTGGGATACACCCATGACAGGCAAATCTTCGCACAGGACTTGTCTCGAAGACCTTCTCCACAGACATCGGTGCATGAGGAAGATACTGCAACATGGCTTGTCACTTGGTCTGTACTCTCCCCACCATGGCTTGTGGTGGGAGAAGGTGAAGACGCAGAGTCAGGCTGTGAAGGATGGAGCGCCTGTACGTGGTCTTCGCTGTCGCACTCTAGACACTTGATGGGGATGACACAGTCCTTAGCAAGATGTTTGGTAGAGGCGCAGCACCTGAAGCATACTCCAAACTTCTTCAAGAGCTCCTTTCGTTCTTGAAGGGGCTTCTTCCTGAAGCCGATGCACTTCTTCAGGGGATGTGGCAGTTTGTGAATTGGACACTGGCGATTAGGATTCTCAACCTTCTCACCTTTGTCGCTCTTATCTTGTGATACTGAAGGTGTCGGAAGAACATCAGTCTTCTTGATGGACATTGGAGCTTGGTGGCTCCTGTAGTTAAGACGTGGACTGTCGTGTTTAGTAGATGAAACAGGGTCGCTGTGTTCTCCATAGGAAAAACTTGGATCGGTCTTACACTGCGATATTTTCGACGAACTCGCAGAAGTAGGAAAATGGAGGGAAGGAGACTTGGTTTTCCCTTTTGTATTTTGATCCAAGCATGGCCCACTTATTTTGGATATTGGACGGCAGCTTGGAAACTATTGGGGTTACCCCATGAGCAGTGTCCAGGTAGCTGAGGCCAGGAAGGTACGGGTCTGCTTTGGCCTGCTGAAGCTCTAACAGGAGGTCGCTGAGCTCTTGGAACCTTGTACTGTCTTTATTAGATACCTTTGGAAAATCCTCTAGTCGTTTGAACAGGGCCCTTTCTATGACCTCAGGACTGCCATAGCTTCTTTCTAGGCTCTTCCATGCAGCAGTGAGACCAGCAATGGGATTACTGATGTGGACAGATTTAAGTCTCTTGACCCGATCCGTGGATTGTGGCCCAAGCCACCTGATTAGCAGGTCTAGCTCTTCAGCGGCGGTGATGCCGAGATCACTGATCGTGGTTTCAAAGGTACACTTCCAACCCCTGTAGTTCTCAGGTTTATCGTCAAACTCTGTAAGACCGGTCTTAGTTAGATCGCGCCGAATCATGTACCTTGCGAGGCCAGTCATATCAGCATTCTCCGATTTTGGAAGGACCGATGCTGGCTGGATAGCTTTGTTCATACAGTCTGTGATTTGACCTGGGAATGCAGGTATATATGGGGCAGCGTAGGCGTTCAGTCCATTAACTGGCTTAATGAGCTTAGTTTCTGCCACACATGGGACTGGAATTGTGTGATTGACCGGAGTGTGGTGACTGGCCTGCATATTGGCTTGTACGTAGGATTCTGAGTATAAGATTTGGTGATTTGCAGGTTTCTGGTACATTTCGGTGCACAGAGGTGGATCAGGATACAAGATTGGCAGCGTATTGTAATTGTACTGACCTTGGGTGCAGGATGGGGATAAACGCTCTGTGTCCTGTTGTCTCAGGGGAGCATCAGTGTGGTCAGGAAGGATTGCAGGAGCAGGGATAGCGCTGTGTTGGCTTTGTACATAGTCTCTAGTACGCTTAAGAGAGTCTTCAGTATCAAAACCCTGATATTTCAGGGGAGCATCTGTGTGGTCAGGAAGGATTGCAGGAGCAGGGATAGCACTGTGTTGGCTTTGTACATAGTCTCTAGTACTCTTAAGAGGGTCTTCAGTATCAAAACCACTTAAACTGATGCTGTCTCTTTGGCTCCCACTGATGGCTTGTTCCAGGACCTTTAACTTTGCCATGGCTATGGCGTGTTGGCGTTCCTTCTCTAGGGCCTCTAGGGCAGCTTGTATTTTAGTGGCCTCAGTTTTCATCTCAGTTTCCTTCTCTAGGGCCTCTAGTGCAGCTTGTATTTTAGTTGCCTCAGTTTTCATTTCAGTTTCCTTTTGAGCAAAGGCAGCTTGTATTTTAGTGGCCTCAACTTCCGCACGTGCTTTTATGAGCTGTTCGCTGAGGGTTGAGGATTTTGAAGAGCGTGACTTAGATGTTCGCTTTGACTGTCTGACAGAGCCAGAAATGCAAGATGACATCTCGGCTATTAGTGCGATTCTTGCCTCTGTTTTGGCTTTTATATCGCGCACCATGCTTTCTCTCTCAGAGTTAAGTTTTTGGAAAGCTTGCAGCTCTTTGCAGGTAACTGATGGGTTAAGTCTTTTTAACACTGCGATATACTGGTCTGTTATTTTTGCATAACATTGATAATCTGAACACAGTTGTGCGAGAGCTCCCTCCAGTGGTCGTTGGAGAGAAGCAGGCTGAGACAGGCTATTTATGTGGCATAAGAGTTTTTGCCATAGCTCTGCTGTTGCACGGAGAAGATCATGTTTACTGGATTCTAGATTCTCCCTTATTTTCCATGTTGGCTTTGTGACACGTCTAGCCTTCTCACTAAATGGTGGATCAGGGTCTATGCACTCTTCCTCTGACAATGGGTCTGGCAGAGACCGTGTAGTCATTCCTTCAGCCATCCTGATTCACAGGGAGAAGGGGAGCTGTATAGACTCTTATATGTTGAGAGCGGATGCTCTGCAGGAAGTTCTGTAGCTTTATAGAAGCTGTGGGTTTTACAGATGAATCTGAAAAGTCTTTTTTACTATTCTGTCCCCGGGGCCTGTGGCTGTAAATATGGTTCTGTGAGATGCCGGATCTCTTTCACCTTACTTACAATTGGCGACGATCGCAGATAGCTTAACTCAGCTGCCGGCACACATGTTATGAAGAATCCAGAAGAGACTTTGATTTCTTTAAGAATTCTTGTTGAATGCATACAAACAGCAGCAGGTAAAAAAGACTTTCTTCAGACAGACTGAAAACACATGTGAATCTGATAAAATCAAGATGGAGAATGAAACATAGGAGAAAGAAGAAGGAAATGACATCATACCAGAAGAGGGAGACAGGAGGGACAAACTTGATGTAAAGGGAGGATTTCAGCTATGCAAACACAGGGACAACATAGCAACAGTAAACAATATGAGAGACTGCAATACAGCATGTAAAATGCACAGGACAGTCTGTAAAATGTCTCATTCATGGGACATAACAGTGTTACTGACTGGTCTTATATAAGGGAGGTTCCCTCCCATCAGGGTTGCCGGTGATCAATTGTTCTGGTCTCATCTTTGATTCCTGTTCACTTTGAAGCTTGCTGTTTCGTGCCTGCATCTTCTGCTAACAGATAAGACTTTTTCTTCTTTTAGTTTTTTGGTGCTTGCTTTTTGCATTTTGTCCTGCACTTCTGTGGGGGTCTGCCGGGTCCCCTCCGGGGGCTTGTGCTCCTCTCAGTTTAGTTCAGCCACTGTTGTTTGTTCATTTGCCTTTTCCAGTTTTTTCAGTAGCTGCTGTTCAGTTTTGTTACACCAGAGAACTAATTTAGGTGGTAGAGGTCGTGTGATCTCAGGTGTTTTTGTAATTAGTAGTGTTGGTTCTTTTTAGGGTTTTTTGGGATTGCAGTAAGTGTCCTTCCTATCCTTTTCTATCTAGCAAGTTTGGGCCCCAACGTTTGCTCATACTATTTTCTGTCTGTGTCTGTATCCCCTCTTGTCTAACCGCCATTACATGTTTGGGGGCTTTCTATGTTCTTTGGGGATCTGCTCCGGGGCAGATAGTTTTCCTCTTTCTGTCTTTAGGTGTAGTTAGCTTCTCAGGCTGTGACGAGGCGTCTAGGACCAACGTAGGTACGGTCCACGGCTGCCTTTAGTTGTGGTGGTTAGTCAGGGTACTGCAATCCAATAGATTCCAACCTCTCTGGTGTATTTCCTTTTTTGCCTTCTCTCCTCAGCTACCAAATCATAACAGGGCGCACTGCGCATGCAGCCGCCATTTTCTCGCCATTGAAGCATGGCGGCGGCACCGTGGGACTCAGGAGGGCCCTAGGACCACCAGGGGCCACAAAGGGGGGATCGGGGACCCTATTGAATGGCACATCAGATTTTTTTTTTTTGCGATCACCGTTATAGGGTTAATAACGGCGATCGCAACACCGGGGTCGGTAAAAACCAACCCAAATCATGTTCTCTGGGGTCTCGGCTACCCCCGGCAGCCGAGACCCGGAGAAAATCCGACTGTGGGGGGCGCTATACACTTTTTCCACAGGTCTGTTAATTAACGGCGCTGTGGTTTAAGTACCCTTAACTACCGCCGTTAAAAGGCGTATCGGCGGTCGTTAAGGGGTTAAAACTTTCAGGGTGCACCGGAAGGAAGCGAAAAGCTGACTCAATGTCCGTTTTTGCCATCAGGGATCCTTTTCACTGCCTCCGCACCCAGTCCACGGCCTTATCAAAAGAAATAAAGGATTCCGAAGGCAAATGCGGATCAATACCTTCAGTGACAGAACTGCCCTGATGGTAAGACAAGTGATGGATTAAGCGAAACTTATTAGGCTCCTTCTTGGGCACAACACCAAGCGGCGAAACACATAAACAAGGTAACGGGGTTCCAGAAACGGACCCGCCATGCGACCCAACGCAATCTCCTTATCCAATTTGTCCCTAACCACTGCTGCATGCTTCCTAGCTGACAGCAAGTTGTTAGGCCGCCCCGAACGTGGCAATGCGGCCGACGGAATCCTAAAACCAAACTTAAAATCATCACTTAACAACGCGGCCACCTCCCTATCCGGATACCTATTTAGAAACGGAAGCATCTGATCGATTCTCACTGGCATCCTCCCTTTTAGAAGAAGCCTCGCTTGACTTCCCCTTTCCTCAAAGCACTCCGCTCCGTACACCTCGTACACACACGGCTCCGCTCCGTACACTTCGTACACACAGGGCTCCGTTTCGTATGCCCCATACACACACAGCACTGCTACATTCACCTCGTACACACACGGCTTCGCTCCGTACACCTCATACACACGGCTCCGCTCCGTACATCTCGTACAAACACGGCTTCATTCCGTACACCTCGTACACACGGCTACGCTCCGTACACCTCGTACACACACGGCTCCGCTCCGTACACGTCGTACAAACATGGCTCCGCTCCATACATCTCGTACACATGGCTCCGCTCCATACACTTCATACACACACGGCTCCGCTCCGTACACTTCGTACACACACGGCTCCACTCTGTACACACACGGCTCCGCTCTGTACACTTTGTACACACACGGCTCCGCTCCGTACACACACCCCTCCGTTCCATACACCTCGTACAAATACGGCTCCGCTCCATACACCTCGTACACACATGACTCCGCTCCGTACACCTCGTACACACGGCTCCACTCCATACGCTTCATACACACACGGCTCCGCTCCGTACACTTCGTACACACACGGCTCCGCTCTGTACACACATGGCTCCGCTCTGTACACTTCGTACACACACGGCTCCGCACCGTACACACACCCCTCCGCTCCATACACCTCGTACACACACGGCTCCCTCCGTACACCTCATACACACACGGCTCCGCTCCGGTACACCTCGTACACACACGGCTCCGCTCCGTACACCTCGTACACACGGCTCTGCTCTGTACACCTCGTACACACACGGCTCCGCACTGTACACCTCGTACACACACTGCTCCGCTCCATACACCTCGTACACACACAGCTCCGCTCCGTACACCTCGTACACACACGGCTCCGCTCCGTACACCTTGTACACACAGCTCCGCTCTGTACACCTTGCACACACACAGCTCCACTCCGTACACCTCATACACACACAGCTCTGCTACATCCACACTGTAAACCGCTCCTGATCCCAAACATAAACTTACCTTCATCCAGCACCATGACAAACTGCACACAGGGAGCCTGACCATATGACCCCTGACTCCTCCCCTCCTGTGACCTCATCACAGGTCCTGTGGGCACAGAGGAGGACAGCTAGCAAAGTCATTGCTCTGCTGTAAGAAACTGAAGTGGAGAGCTGGGAGGGCGAGGAAGGGGTGCATGGGGGGTGTGGCGGCTTCTCTAACTGCGGGACACATAGCACAGTGCGCAGGAGTGTAAACTGACTGTGACTCAGCAGGGATTAAGGAGAGCCGGCACCACACCACGTGTGCTGAGTTCCGCTCTGCCGCCCCCTAGCTTCAGGAGGAGCCGCCGCCTGAGACAGAAGGCTCAACTCGCCTCATTATCGGTGCACCCCTGTCTAGGATAACTTGAACATTCTCTTTACTTAACTCTTCACACGTTACATACACAGTTGGCACATCATGGGTTTCACTTGTTTCCTTATCTTTCCCTGCTTTGCTGTCACTTCTGTGCAGTACACACCCAGACCGGAGCATACTAGACTGCTTCCCAGTTCCTTCCAAGCCTGACCTCGCAATAGTGACATTTCCTTCAGCCTGTTTAGCCCCAGACATGAATTCATCAATCACTACGTTTGGTGACCCCCTGTTGAAGCATCCGGCCCATCTGTACCGATCCCGTCGAAGTTCCAACTCCTTTTATCTCCTTAGTCCAGCCTACTTCTGCCCTAAAAGCATTGGCCCAGACGATAAGATGCCACATCTTCCTTCTCTGTACAGGCCCACTGATATGCTATACAGTGGCCGTGGGTAACGTGGGCTGCAGCACTTGAACGTTGTATGCCGGTTGTCCGGGCTTATAGCCCATGTGGACACTTGGGCACACTGGCCCCATCTGAGCTAACTACCTAGAACCTCCTCACTACTACCCAGCAGCCCATCCTACACTTAACCCTCTATGAACTTCCTATCAGCTATACCTAACAAGGCCCACTAGTATGCCCACACCTAGTGGCCCACAACAGAACTACACTTACCCCATGTATAAGATCTATATACTAAGGTGCCCTCCTTTAGTGTCCACAGAAGAAAGCACCTAACTTTCCCTAAATTGTACACGAACATTAGTACACATCACATATATTATACAGAAAGATCACAACACATATACATAAAATGGTAACACAATATAGAATGTGGCAATATCATTACTATGTGTGGTAATACATGTTCCATGTAGCAATACCACTGAAATATTTACGACACACAATTATTAGTACTAGTAAATATTAGAACACTTAAGGGGGCAGGGAAAGGCAGTAATAATGCTTCACCCCCTTATACTCTCATGAGGCTTTACCCTGTCCAGATTAAACTTTTCCAATGGCAGCTGAGAAAAAATCTCCACATATTCATCTTTCCATATTTTTTCACGCACCTCCTGCTTCAAATGAGCCACTAAAGGGCTATTGAAACACACATAAACCTCACTCCTCGCTTTGTCATCTAACCGAACCAAATCCACTGTAGTCGCTGCAGCAGCCGGTGACGAGACCGTCCATTAACCGCCACTGGAGCAACCGCAACCTCTAATAACCAGCGGAGTCTCCACAACCCCTGCTGACCACAAACCACTGGCGCCACCCTGCCAAACACTGCTAGACCCTGACACAGGTGACAAAAAACCATGCACCATATTAAAAAATTCAGACACCACCTTGCTCAAACGTTCAGTACTCGCCGCACTACTAGCCGCCAAACCCCTCCGAAAATACCGCTCACTCACATCCACATCATTCGCATTTTCTCGAGGCGCATGCAGACCACGTGTCTTACCAGACCTACTACGAGGGAGCCTCATAACAGCCGTCTCGTGTCCTCCGCAACAACCGCTTTTGCTGTCTCCACTGTAGGACAAAATCTGGCCTTCCTCTTCAGAGGCAGAATCCGGCTCGGGACATCGCTAGGTAACCCCAAAATAGTCAACCCACCGCTAGACCTGGACCTCTTGTCCTTCGTGGCACGTCGTCCGGGAGACGGAGAGACTTCAGCTGCACGCCTGCAGCCCGCATCCCCGGCAGCGATCTCCCCTCTTCTGTGGACAACAGGCTGGCCTCAGCTGCTGCCAACATCACGGATGGGTTGCCTCCTGGCCCCCTGCACCAGCCTTCCAGATCTCCGTCGCCTAGGTCCAGCTGCTCCATAAGCCCGGGCTCCAAGCGGATGCTCCAGCCGTTCCTCTTGGTAAGCTCCAGCTGACCAGGTCTCCGTCCTACTTGTTGCTGTTGTATGGGCCCGGAGAAGCTGCACCTGCAGCTCCATCACATCAGCAACCGACGACTGCATCCCCGTCCCGCATCCAGTCACCTAGCCCCGGCGCTGCCGCACCTGCCGCTCATCTGTCAGTTGCAGCCTCCCCGCAGTAGCAGAGGCCCTGCTCCTCTGAGCCGGCCGCACTTCCTGGTCAGCATTGCCACCTCACCGGGATGGCATCACAAAGGGGGCGGGCCAACAACGTCATTTTCCCCAGCTCCTGACACCGGCCGACACCAAGGAATCCCTCCAGAGCAGCACCCAGTGGCCAGAGGCCGGAGCTGCGCCCACGATCCCGATGGGTCCCTGGACGGGCTCTGAAGCCAGCGCGTGGTCCGGGGAGTCACATCAGGGCTAAGTCACTCCGGCGGTTGTGACCTCCTGGGATGACTCTGAGGCACAGCTGCTGCAGACACCTCAGCAGTCCACCATCGGCGTTCCACAGCTGCAGCTGATCCTAGAGCCACTGCTGTCCCCTGCTTTCTGCCAAGGCCCAGAACTCCTGGACAAGGGCCTCTATGACATTCAAGGTGAGTCACTATCCCGAAATGACCTACCCCTTACTGTATGTACCCCCCCACAGGATACCTCCCACTGACCAATCACAAAATCCCACATCATCCTCACTGACCCTATACTCCTCCCCTCCAAATTCGCGCCCAAACTATCCCTCACATTAAACCCTTCCTACCCAAAATTATGGCCTAGCAAACCTCCTTAGTAAAGCGGCCCTCCCTTAAATCCCTTATGGGGATACAGTCCGGGACATACTTGACACCTTTATATATTTCTATGAGGCTGTAATGCTTGAGTCGGAGGGCCGCTGTCAGTCCATGCTCATGCCGATATGAAGAGACATCTGCATGAGCCCTTATGCTGATGGGAGGAGTTCTCAGCCAAATATGGAGGCAGTCACCACCTCCAGTATTATACGTATACTACAGAAAACAAAGAGTGTCCAGCACCTCCCAACACAATAAAACAAGTGTGAACAGGTACAAGCTGCTGTAACTGCATAATATACAAACAAAAGAATACACCAGCACTCCGTACGTGCTAAGATGTATGCAGACAATGAATATATGAAATTTAGATAGCATTACCTTTATAAAGAATATGCTTATAAAAAGAAGGTACTTAGTACAGATGAGCAGATCTTTTGAAATTCAAATTCCTGGTTTAGCCAAATTTTCTTTAAAAAATCTATTTGCGACAAATAAATTTGCACTTATCTCAATAATGGAAAACTTCTAGTTGCTTGGAAAATACACATTGGGATAGAGGAGAGAGAACCCTGCTGACCATAAGAGCTTACACTCTACAGAAGAGAGAGACTCTGAAAATGGACAACTACTCTGGCGTGCAAACTGCTCCACTGTGAACCACTGATCTGTAATGGCCCAGGCCCAGGTACTGACCACCATTGTACGATGGTATGGTCAGTGGTGAGGTCAGATATGATAGTTCATAAGATCTCATAGATGCAAGGCATTATGAGTAGAGATGAGCGAATTTGTTTGGATTTTGGCCCCGAATCTGATTTTGATATATTTGGGCCATATTCGAACACTATTTGGGCTGAATGTATGTCGGGCCGAATGTATGTCGGGCCGAATGTATGTCTGAATGTTCGGTTCTGAACATATTCGGTAATTTCTATTCCCATTGACTCTAATGAAGTTCAGCTGTGTTCGATGAATATTGGAAAAAACAATATTCGAATCCGATCATATTTTGAACCAAATCCGAACAAATTCATCTCTAATTATGAGGAAGCCCGTAAGGCCAGACAAAATGACATTAGTCAGCTGTATGACGCTTCAGCAGTGGTAAATGGTGCCAGGCAAGTTGATTTTTTTTTTCTAACCACAAATCAAATTTCATAATGTTCGAATTTGTGTGAAACCAAATATTTCAGGACATTCGACTTGAACTTGATCCTCTGCCGATCGACCTGCACATTACTTGTACTTAGCACACATATTGACCAATTCATGTGAGCACAACAACCACAACATTTCTTTAATGAGACTCATTTCATTTGAATATGCATGGTATGGTAATTACCTAAAGGTCCATAAGAGTACGCACTGCGATGTTCGGATGAGCCATGGGTCTCCTGTCCTGAACTCAACAGCCTCGTGTGCACTATATATGGAACATTATATGGGGCCCATCATACGCTGTAGCATCATATGGGACCCATTATATATGGAACATTATATGGGGTCCATCATATACTGGAGCACCATATGGGGCCCATTATATACGGAGCATCATATAGGGCCCATTATATATGGAGCATCTTATGGGGCCCATTATATATGGAGCATCTTATGGGGCCCATTATACATGGAGCATTATATGGAGCCAATTCTGTTTGGCGCAATATATAGGGCTCATTATACTGTATGCAGCAATATATGGGGCTCATTATTCTGTATAGAGTGTGAGGCAGTGACCCATGTTACAGGTAGGGGGTCGCTGTTTGTTCTCCCCAGGATGTGCACGGAGGCGTATTGAGGTCATGTGGGGGCATTGCAGTCACAGGTGTAGCTGTGATTGCAATGGTGAAGCAAATGAAAAGAGAACTCGGCACTCAACTTAGCGAAAAGGGTAAATATTTATTGTAGTCCACGGTAGTGAAACGTTTCGGTCCTAAATTTCGGACCTTCATCAGCCACTACATATATGTAATACAAAAACAAAAAGGATTTTCAAAATTCTTACAATAAAGATAAAAGTAAAGTTGCAAAGAAAACATAATAATATAACCAAGGTATGTACAATAGTATAATATGAACGTGGTTTACTAGAGAAAATCATCTTTATATAGAAGTATGCTAGTCCTCAAATAGTTAGGGACAGACTCTTCAGACCAGATGAGACGTGAGGGTGATATAGCACAGAAAATAAGACGTACCATTAAGTACCGGGAGGGGGTAGAAATACCCAATTCAGAGGTAAGCAGTAGATACTGTTGGGATCTGGTGGGTGATAAGACATAATGAGAAAAAGTGACAGCGGCCCGTGATCAAAAATATCAAAGGTATGACATACCAGGTAGATCTCCAAAGTAAGGGTTAAAGGTGAGTATCTGAAAACAAAAGCCTCATTCAATTCATCCAGTAGTGGAGGCATATAGGGGAATAGATCCAGTGTACTAACCGGCAGTGATCATACCTGGGTGAGAGTTTTAAGTCAGGTCTCCGCTGCATGCCGTGGGAGGGACGCGGTATCCGCCGCTGGTCCTTGTGCAGTGAAGGCAGACTCAGCATTAGAGACTAAAAAGGGGAAAGGGCGGGACTAGTGATTTAGTCTAGCCAATAGCGGTGGTGGGTGTGAGAACTGGGAGAGTCATGGGCGGAAACTGATGGCCGTGCGTGTCACAGGAAGAAAATTGCGTTCTAGAGTAAGTGCTGAGAGGGATTCCGGTATGAGGAGGTTAATAGCAAGTGAGGTGACGTGCTCATAGGTGGATAGCTGAGCAGAGGATCCACAGACAATTCTTTTAGTACAAGCGGCTCTAGAGGAAAAGAAATAAACTGTTAATAAATGCAGAGACATACCATGTTCAAGTATAATAGACAAGTGATTGCACCATATCTTAATACAGCAAATAAGTATAGAAATATAGGCAGATTCTGATAAATCAATATCTTAAAGAGATATGAGCCGCATGCGGTCATTATTTGTCTGTAACTAAATGGTCCCACATGTGCATGGAAATTATGAAAATATATACCTTATAATCCATGTTAGAGATGTGTATCAAAGCATATTCTATTGTGGACTGGTAATCACAAAATAGTATTATGTTATTATTAGACAATATAATGTCAGTGGAGAAAAGTACCAGAACCTATTGTGCTGTAGGCAGGTGGTCATATAGCAATATAGTATTAAACAGTATAATGTGATTGATGAACTCTCATTACATTTTTATGAAAAATAGCGTTTGTTTGCACACCTGCCTAAATCAATATCTTAAAGAGATATGGGCCGCGTGCGGTCATTATTTGTCTGTAACTTAATGGTCCCACATGTGCATGGAAATTCTGAAAATATATACCTTATACACTACATCAAGGACATAGTGGGGGGATACTGTGAAGCTGGAATCATAGACCAGAAAACATATGATTTCCTCATATCTCAAAACCCAGTAACTCCGGTTTTTTACCTATTACCTAAAATTCACAAAAATCTCCAACAACCCCCAGGCCGACCTATTGTCGCAGCATCTGACTCGATTCTATCTCCCATTGCGATTTATTTGGAAAAAATCTTGACCCCCTGATTAAGACTAGCCGCTCTTTTATTCTGGATACTGGATCCTTTCTGGACATCATTCGTTCAATTGATCACGTCCCTAGAGACTCTCTATTGGTAACATTTGATGTAAAGGATCTTTACACTTCTATACCTCATTCACATGGCATACAGTCAGTACGACATCTTCTTGAAATCTCTGATTTCAGTAGTACACACATCAACCTTTGTATTGACCTTCTGACTATCGTACTAACCAAAAACTACTTCATGTTCCAGGATGATTTTTTTCTCCAGATACGCGGGACCGCAATGGGCTCGAACGTAGCGCCCCCATATGCTAATTGCTACATGTCTCATTTTGAAGAAACAGTCATCTACAGTAGTCCCCTGTTTAGGGATAACGTGATAACGTGGAAACGCTACATTGATGATGTTTTTTGCATTTGGGGGGGCACGTTCGAGTCCCTCATCTCTTTCCATCAATTCCTTAATACATCATGGCCGGGCCTTAGCTTCACCATCTCCCACGACCCGTCCAAAATTAATTTCTTGGACACAATGGTCGTCAAAGATCCTGAGGGCAAACTGACCACGGATCTATATACAAAACCAACTGACCGTAATGGCTTACTTCATTTCTCCAGCTTTCATCCCACTACTATGAAAAACTCAATCCCCAGGTCACAGTTTCACCGGGTGAAACGAATTGTTTCTAACCCTACCATTCTGAATAAACGTTTAACAGGGATGAATGCTAAGTTCATAGAGAGGGGTTACCCACAGCGTACCTTGGATCTTTCTTTGTCTACACGAACCCATAACAGAGAGGATAATACAGGCAGAATAACTTTTGTACATTCCTATCACCCTTTTGCATATATCATCCACAGATCTATTCGCCAACATTGGCCCCTTCTACAAAAAGCCCATCCAGATATCTCCGAATTTGCAAAACCATTCCTCCCCTGTTTTCGCCGTGCCCCTAATCTGAGAGATTCCTTAATTCGAGCTGACCTAGGGTCTACAAAACCTAGGACAACACAAGGTTTCATTAAAAAACCTAGAATAGGCACATTCCCTTGCCTTAACTGCACCCAATGCTCTAATGTCTTAAAGGGTGAGACTATTCATCACCCTTATACTGGCAAAACATTCAGAATTCGGGGCTATTTTACCTGTAATACCCCTTATGTCATATACGCCATCAAGTGTCCATGCGGCCTTTTATATATTGGCGAAACGACTCAACCAGCAAAGGACCGTATTTCAAAACATAAATCTACTATCCGCTGCAAAAATACACTTCTGCCTGTTCCGTCTCATTTCATTTCCGCGGGTCATACAATAGCTCAACTGAGGTTCCAAATTTTGGAACAGGTACCACAATCAAGAAGGGGTGGTGATCGGATACGGCAACTAAAACGCCGTGAGGCCTATTGGATCCATACATTGGACACACTGTCACCTAAGGGTCTCAACCGAGACTATGATCTACTATCCTTCCTATGAATTGTCCGTTTCTATCGGATACTATTTTATTCTGGACCATTAGGACTTCTGACATAAGTGTGCACATCTACACATCTATCTAGTACATAGGCTTTTATATGTATCGTCACAGACTTGAGCGGGTGTGCGAACAAACGCTATTTTTCATAAAAAAATGTAATGAGAGTTCATCAATCACATTATACTGTTTAAAACTATATTGCTATGTGATCGCCGGTCTACAGCACAATAGGTTCTGGTACTTTTCTCCACTGACATTATATTGTCTAATAATAATATAATATTATTTTGTGATTACCAGTCCACAATAGAATATGCTCTGATACACATCTCTAACATGGATAATAAGGTATATATTTTCAGAATTTCCATGCACATGTGGGACCATTAAGTTACAGACAAATAATGACCGCACGCGGCCCATATCTCTTTAAGATATTGATTTAGGCAGGTGTGCAAACAAACGCTATTTTTCATAAAAATGTAATGAGAGTTCATCAATCACATTATACTGTTTAATACTATATTGCTATATGACCACCTGCCTACAGCACAATAGGTTCTGGTACTTTTCTCCACTGACATTATATTGTCTAATAATAACATAATACTATTTTGTGATTACCAGTCCACAATAGAATATGCTTTGATACACATCTCTAACATGGATTATAAGGTATATATTTTCATAATTTCCATGCACATGTGGGACCATTTAGTTACAGACAAATAATGACCGCATGCGGCTCATATCTCTTTAAGATATTGATTTATCAGAATCTGCCTATATTTCTATACTTATTTGCTGTATTAAGATATGGTGCAATCACTTGTCTATTATACTTGACACTGGTATGTCTCTGCATTTATTAACAGTTTATTTCTTTTCCTCTAGAGCCGCTTGTACTAAAAGAATTGTCTGTGGATCCTCTGCTCAGCTATCCACCTATGAGCACGTCACCTCACTTGCTATTAACCTCCTCATACCGGAATCCCTCTCAGCACTTACTCTAGAACGCAATTTTCTTCCTGTGACACGCACGGCCATCAGTTTCCGCCCATGACTCTCCCAGTTCTCACACCCACCACCGCTATTGGCTAGACTAAATCACTAGTCCCGCCCTTTCCCCTTTTTAGTCTCTAATGCTGAGTCTGCCTTCACTGCACAAGGACCAGCGGCGGATACCGCGTCCCTCCCACGGCATGCAGCGGAGACCTGACTTAAAACTCTCACCCAGGTATGATCACTGCCGGTTAGTACACTGGATCTATTCCCCTATATGCCTCCACTACTGGATGAATTGAATGAGGCTTTTGTTTTCAGATACTCACCTTTAACCCTTACTTTGGAGATCTACCTGGTATGTCATACCTTTGATATTTTTGATCACGGGCCGCTGTCACTTTTTCTCATTATGTCTTATCACCCACCAGATCCCAACAGTATCTACTGCTTACCTCTGAATTGGGTATTTCTACCCCCTCCCGGTACTTAATGGTACGTCTTATTTTCTGTGCTATATCACCCTCACGTCTCATCTGGTCTGAAGAGTCTGTCCCTAACTATTTGAGGACTAGCATACTTCTATATAAAGATGATTTTCTCTAGTAAACCACGTTCATATTATACTATTGTACATACCTTGGTTATATTATTATGTTTTCTTTGCAACTTTACTTTTATCTTTATTGTAAGAATTTTGAAAATCCTTTTTGTTTTTGTATTACATATATGTAGTGGCTGATGAAGGTCCGAAATTTAGGACCGAAACGTTTCACTACCGTGGACTACAATAAATATTTACCCTTTTCGCTAAGTTGAGTGCCGAGTTCTCTTTTCATTATCTTCACGGTGTAGGAACCTACTCTGGCACCTTTCAGGCTGTGCACACAATTTATCTTTATGCAATGGTGAAGCAGTGACCAATATCACAGGTAGGGGTCAATGTGTGTTCTCCCCAGGATATGCACGGAGGCGTATGAAGGCTATAGGAGTGCATGGCAGTCACGGGTGAAGCAGCGACTGCAATGCAGACTAAAAATAAAATAAGTGCTAGCCTTGGACATGCTAGTGTCCAAGGCAGATGTAGGGAAAACCTGCTCTGGGAGGTTGTGTTGTGAAACAGACTGCAGAATAGTAGTTGTGCAGTTTCACTTCAGTCAAGGTTATACATGTGGCCGAAGGCCAGAGTTCTTTGTTAAAAGCCCTGCAGGAAAGGGTATGGTTGTGTTAGATCCAGTGTCAGGTGTAATGTCAGTGTCAGTCTGGTGTGTGCTGTTGTGCAGAGCAGTCGGCTTTGCAGAGCTATACCTGTGTGAGGCAACGCAGGCTAGAGGAGCCAGCAGCCAGGGCAGCTGAATAGCCTGGCACCTGCAGTGTGCACAGAGGTGCTGCCGTCCATGGTGACTGGTCTCGGAGGTGGATATCCTGTGCCCAGAGGTGGATGTCCTGTGCCTGAAGGAGGACTAGCGTGTTTAATGGCTGCAAACAGGAGGATATGGTTCCCAGCTGTAATCCGGAAGATATCCAGGACTGTGAACGGCTGTGTGAGTAAAAAGGCATTAACAGCGGTTCAGTCACCCGCAGTAACTGGTCTGGGATGTTGGCAGGTCTTGTGCCCGGAGGTGAACCGGAGGTAGCCTGTCCTGAGCCCAAAGGAGGACTGGCATGTGTAGTGACAGCAAACTAAACGAGAAAGCTGTGAGTAGAGACATTGGCACGGCGCTGCAGTCGCCCATGGTTACTGAACAAAGGGAGGTCCAGGGTGTTTAGGGACTGAAATCTAAAGCCGTGTAGTATGTAGTGCTATGAAATGGACACTAACGTTATATGCACTTGTGTGTGAAATGGACATTTAGTGTGTGAAGTAACACATTAAAGAGACTTTGTGTTTGAACTTTGTGGGTTGCTGCCTCTTCACTGCATAAGTGTGCTACCACTGCACTACATAAGCAATATATGGGGCTTATTTTTCTTTATGGAGCAATATATGAGACCCTTCATATACTGTATGGAGCATGATATGGGGCTCATTATTCTGTATAGAGCATTATATGGAGTTCATTATTCTATATAGAGCATTATATGGGGCTCATTATTCTAGATGTGCAATATATGGGGCTCACTATTCTGTATGGAGCACAATGTGGTGCCCATAAGACTGTATGGAGGACTATACTGTCCAGTTTCTGAGCTATTGGAGAATTTACAATAGATATCACTCATGTATTGTAAGAAGTAAGTGAAATATTTGGCACTGTACTATACATATATTTCTCTGCTGTATCTGTGTATCATGAATTGTGGTATGTGTTAAAGGGGCCCACTGAGACTTTTTCGCCCGGGGCTCACAAAAACCTAAAGCTGGCCCTGACTATATGATATCTACTGCTTGTACCTAATGACACTATTGACAGAGCTATGTACAGAAAGCTTAACCTTATGAAAATAATGAGATGGTGGTTTAGTGGCGGAAATCCTAATGATAGGTTCCATTTAAAGGGAGCTGTCAGCAGCATGAAGTAAGGACAGACACCCAGGATTAGAGCAAAACATATTCACTAGAGGACTAGTAAACCTGCTGCCAGGTCGTCCTCCAAATTTATTAACTCTACATAACCCTGCCCACATCACTGATTGGCAGATTTCTGCCTATGCACAGTGCACACACAAAGCTATCAATAACTGGTGTGGTTGAAGTTAGCAGAGCTCAGCATTCAGATAACTGAGATATCTGAAGCAGATAAAACAGTGATTTTATCAAAACTGACACAAGCATCAAAGCAATACATAACTGGAATCAGATGCTCTGTCCCTAAATAATGCAGCTTTCAGATGTGGTAGCAAAAATCTTCTGACCGGTTTCCTTTAAACATTAGGCATGACTTGTATACAGGTGCTTCTCACAAAATTAGAATATCATCAAAAAGTTAATTTATTTCAGTTCTTCAATACAAAAAGGGAAACTCATATATTATATAAAGTCATTACAGAGTGATCTTTTTCATGTGTTTATTTCTGTTAATGTTGATGATTATGGATTACAGTCAATGAAAGTCCAAAAGTCATTATATCAGTAAATTAGAATACTTTATAACACCAACTTGAAAAATGATTTTAAAATCCGAAATGTTGGCCTACTGAAGTGTATATTCAGTAAATGCACTCAATACTTGGTTGGGGATTCTTTTGCATCAATTTCTGCAACTATACGGTGTGGCATGGAGGCGATCAGCCTGTGGCACTGCTGAGGAGTTATGGAAGCCCAGGTTACTTTGATAGCAGCCTTCAGCTCGTCTGCATTGTTGGGTCTGGTGTCTCTCATCTTCCTCTTGATAATTAGCCGTAGATTCTCCATGGGGTTAAGGTCAGGCGAGTTTGCTGGCCAATCAAGCACAGTGATACTGTTGTTTTTAAACCAGGTATTGATACTTTTGGCAGTGTGGACAGGTGCCAAGTCCTGCTGGAGAATGAAATTTCCATCTCCAAAAAGCTTGTCGGCAGAGGGAAGCATAAAGCACTCTACAATGTCCTGGTAGATGGCTGCACTGACTTTGGTCTTGGTAAAACACAGTGGACCTACACCAGCAGATGACATGGCTCCCCAAACCATCACTGATTGTGGAAACTTCACAGCAGACCTCAAGCAGCTTGGATTTTGTGCCTCTCCACTCTTCCTCTTACTCTGGGTCCTTGATTTCCAAATGAAATGCAAAATTTACTTTCATCTGAAAACACCTTGGACCACTGAGCAACAGTCCAGTTCTTTTTCTCCTTGGCCCAGGTAAGACTCTTCAGGCATTGTCTATTGGTCATGAGTGTCTTGACATAAGGAATGCGACACTTGTAGCCCATGTCCTGGATACGTCTGTGTGTGGTGGCTCTTGAAGTAATGACTCCAGCAACAGTCCTCTCCTTGTGAATCTCCCACAAATTTTTTAATGGCCTTAATGGTTATCCCAGTTATTTGTGCACCTTTTTCTACCACATGTTTTCCTTCCACTCAACTTTCCATTAATATGCTTGAATACAGCACTCTGTGAGCAGACAGCTTCTTTAGCAATCACTTTTTGTGGCTTACCCTTCTTGTGGAGTGTGTCACTGACTGCCTTCTGGACATCTGTCAAGTCAACAGTCTTCCCCATGATTGTTGAGCCTACTGAAACAGACTAGGGGACCTTTCTAAATTCTTAGGAAGCCTTTGCAGGTGTTTTTGGTTAATTAATCTAATTTACTGAGATAATGACTTTTGGGTTTTCATAGGCTGTAAGCCATAATCATCAACATTAACAGAAATAAACACTTATAATATATCACTCTGCTTGTAATGGCTGTATATGATATAGGAGTTTCACTTCTTGTATTGAAGAACTGAAACAAATTAACTTTTTGATGATATTCTAATTTTGTGAGAAGCATTGCACTCATTGCATGACACATTGATAGTCGCAGTAGTCATTAAAATAGAAACAAATTAACTGTATAAGGAACTGACCTTTAAAGTAGATTGTGTTAATTCAGAAAAAAATAATATTCAGCAAATGATAGGATTTGGTGTAAAAATGTATCAGCAAAGATGCAATCCTGCACTACTAAAATAAGGCTGATTAGAAGCCTGAAATATGTTTTAGACATTTCCTGAGATGTAAAATGTCACCTATGCAAATGTGACTCTAATTTCTCTTTATTGGAATAAGATGGATTAAACAATATCAAGAGAGCAATAACAGGAGACAGGAAAGTAATCACACGCCGCAATCAGATCCACGTATCCAGCTCAGATCTCATTAGGAATTGATGCGGCACAGCATACCATGCAGCGCTCAGGATACACGCGGCCACAGATGGCGAGCAGTTGGGTCTACAATAGAAGGCACGTCTAGAGAGTCGTCACCAATACTATACCAGTATCTACAGTGCACAGACGTTTCCTTGTCCTAAAGACACACATTAATATCGTAATGAAAGCTCCTTGGCAACACATGGGTATATTTATATGTCCTGACAATGATTTGGATTGCTTGGTAGAATACCTTTCAAAATTGTTCATTCTCGCTGAGCTGAAACTATAAATCTGTCACAACAGAACAGCTCATTTGGTGAGCGCACAATAAAAGATGAGATCATGTCTGTTCATATGAATGGCCATCTTTTTCACAGATGGTTCCCAATCCCCTGGATGCTTACCAAGTTGTGGCTCTTAGCGGACTAGTTGACTTGGCTTATTTCTCTGATACCTTGAGGAGATACTCGAGCTGCAATTAAATGGTAGCATGATTTATCAGGTGTGCTCAATAACGTATATACAGTAGGTTCGGAAAGTATTCAGACCCTTTACATTTTTTACTCTTTGTTTCATTGCAGCCATTTGGTAAATGCAAAAAAGTTCATTTTTTTCTCATTAATGTAAACTCTGCACCCCATCTTGACTGAAAAAATACGGAAATGTAGAAATTTTTGCAAATTTATTAAAAAAAGAAAAACTGAAACATCACATGGTCATAAGTATTCAGTCCCTTTGCTCATACACTCATATTTAAGTCACATGCTGTCCATTTCTTTGTGATCTCCTTGAGATGGTTCTACACCTTCATTGGAGTCCAGCTGTGTTTAATTAAACTGATAGAACTTGATTTGTAAAGGCACACACCTGTCTATATAAGACCTCACAGT
This sequence comes from Oophaga sylvatica, assembly GCA_033576555.1. Lineage (NCBI taxonomy): Eukaryota > Metazoa > Chordata > Amphibia > Anura > Dendrobatidae > Oophaga > Oophaga sylvatica. The sequence goes on from JARQOD010000001.1 coordinate 841,764,105, forward strand.
GCATGTCAAACCAAATGAGAATCATGAGGTCAAAGGAACTGGCCAAGGAGCTCAGAGACAGAATTGTGGCAAGGCACACATTTGGCCAAGGTTGCAAAAGAATTTCTGCAGTACTCAAGGTTCCTAAGAGCACAGTGGCCTCCATAATCCTTAAATGGAAGAAATTTGGAACCACCAGGAGTCTTTGTAGACCTGGCCGTCCAGCCAAACTGAGCAATCGTGGAAGAAGAACCTTGGTGAGAGAGGTGAAGAAGAACCCCAAGGGGATTTTATGGCAGAGTGGCCCGACGGAAGCCTCTCCTCAGTGCTAGACATATGAAAGCCCGCATAGAGTTTGCTAAAAAACACATGAAGGACTCCAAGACTATGAGAAATAAGATTCTCTTGTGTGATGATGTTAGGGGGATGACCGTACCGCGGGTACCTGGTTGCCAGTGCCGGAACTATTGAGACTGCATCTCCTGTTGCCTGGGGGAAACAATAGTGAGATGGACCATCCTCCTGACTGAGGGGGCGGGGGGAATATAAAAAGGATAAAGCGCACGCAGCCAGGGGAGTTTGGCACTGATCCAGGGCAGCACGCAGTCAGGCGAGTAGCACGCTGTGCTCCCCTCCCCACTGAGTACCGGCGCTGCAACAGGGCCTCACCATCTGCAGAGGGACTGCCGCCAGGAGAGAAGCCAGCCATACTGCAGCAATCCAGAGAGAGAGGGACTGTTCGATCAGGGAAGCTGTGTGTTTAGCAGCAGCCAGAGAGAGGAGTGCTCCGTCCTGGGAGCACCAGCATCGTGCTGGTCAGCATCTGCCATCTCCCACCGCCAACAGTGGGGACCACAGAGAGAGACGTGCAGTGTGTGCTCGGTGATTACTAGAGAAAGGCGCCGTACGCTCCGTGTCCGTGAGTACAGTGCACGTGCCACATAAGAGTGACTGGGTACGGGACAGACACTTGCACCCTGACTTTGCCAGTTTATATTTGTCGAGCCACATTGAGCTCGTACAGGAATGTGGCCCTCACCCTTGTCAGCCATTTCAGCATATGAACTAGGGGCTCAGCAGAAGGTACCAGAGACCGACCGCTGCCGCCAGAAGACGGACCATTGTTATGTTCAGGACCTCAAAGGACAAGCACTGTGCCCATCGTTGTTTGCGCCATCACCTGCACCGTAACTGCCACAGCCTGGAAGACGTCTGACAGGCTAAGTTTGTCTCACATGAACTGCCATTACCTTGAACCCTGTTTTTCATTGTCTCTGCACCTTTGTTTGCATCTGAACTGCTTTTGTTCTCCCTTTAACTGTTTGCCTCCCTACGTGGCGTATTCCCCTGTTAAGTAAAGCTGTTAACCCTTGCTCTGCCTCCTGTCTGTCACTGCATCTCGCAACCTGCTCACAATGAGACGAAGATAGAATTATAACCAAAAAGTTCTAAGCGGTATTTGTGGAGAAAACCAAGCAGTGCTCATCACCTGCCCAATACAATCCCAACAGTAAAACATGGTGGTGGCAGCATCATGCTATGGGGGTGTTTTCCAGCTGCGGGACAGGACGACTGGTTGCAATTGAAGGAAATGTGAATGTGGCCAAGTACAGAGATATCCTGGATGAAAACCTCTTTCAGAGTGCTCTGGACCTCAGAATTGGCCGAAGGTTCACCTTCCAACAAGACAATGACCCTAAGCACACAGCTAAAATAACAAAGGAGTGGCTTCAGAACAACTCTGTGATGATTCTTGACTGGCCCAGCCAAAGTCCTGACCTAAACCCAATTGAGCATCTCGGGAGAGACTTGAAAATGGCTGTCCACCAATGTTCACCATCCAACCTGACAGAACTGGAGAGGATCTGCAAGGAAGATTGGCAGAGGATCCCCAAATCCAGGTGTGAAAAACTTGTTGCATCATTCCCAAGAAGACTCATGGCTGTACTAGCCCAGAAGGGTGCTTCTACTCAATACTGAGAAAAGGGTCTGAATACTTATGACCATGTGATATTTCAGTTTTTTTTTAATAAATTTGCAAAAATGTCTACATTTCTGTTTTTTTTCAGTCAAGATGGGGTGCGGAGTGTACATTAATGAGAAAAAAAATGAACTTTTTTGAATTTATCAAAAAGCTGCAATGAAACAAAGAGTAAAAAATTTAAAGGGGTCTGAATACTTTCCGTACCCACTGTATTTGCAGTTAGTAGACACCCTTTGGTTTTAGCTGGAGTACAATGCCATGCCGAATCAGTCTTAGGGCTCATACTCACTGGCTGGAAAAAAATCGGTCCGTTTTCTGGACGGAAAAAACGGTACGATTCTAGTAAAATGTCATGCGATTTGCATGCGATTTTAAATCGCACCATGCGTTTTCCATGTGTTTTCCATCAGTTTTCCATCAGTTTTCCATCTGTATGCAATGCGATTTTAACATGAAGTTTTACATAGAGCAGTTATCTCTATGTAAAAAGTCATGTAAAAATCACATTGTAAAAAAAAATGTACACAAAAAGCAAATAATTATATATATATATATATATATATATATATATATATATATTAATATATATATAGGTCATACACTTCTACATAGTATAACAGCCGCTAATTCAGCCCCGGCTATACTGTAAAATCACACTGACAGCTTTAATAAAGAATAGAAACAATACATATACACACATAGAATACATATATATATATATATATATATATATATATGTAATTGTGACATATATATATATATATATATATATATATATACATATATTTATAGTTCATATACTTCTACATACTGTAATAGCCGCTAATTCAATTGCCGACTTTTGTGAAATCACAGAAGCCGACATGAAATGATACATTGTTTACACACAGTTAACCATGTCATTTCATGTATTTTGATATATGGTTTTAGCTTACAATTACATAAGTGTATGTGTGCAAAATTTCAGACATGTAGGGGTTAATTAAAGGTGTAAATTCGTTGAAAAAAAATGCGCGGGCTCACGCTGTATTTTCTCCACCAGACAGACAAAGGAAGCGAGTGGGGGCAGATAATAATAGCCCAGGGAGGGTACATTTTTTTTGTGCCCCCCCCGGCTACTAACATCTGCCCCCAGACACCCCAGAAAAGGCAAATCTCTAATTAGATTAGCCCTTTCTGGCACTTTGCCCGTCTATTCCCATTGTCCTGTAGCGGTGGCGAATGGGTTAATAAGGGGTTAAAGCCACCTTGCAATTGAAAGGTCACTTTAAGCCAGGTTAATAATTGAGAGCTGTCAATTAGACAACTATCAATTATTAATCCTATTGTATGAATGAAAAATCAAACACACACACTTTAATAGAAAAGAAGTTTAATGAAATAATCAAACAGTTTTTGACCATATTTTATTTTCCTGCTAAAACCATTTCCTGTAATAAAAGTAAAATAAAAAAGCAAAATTATTCTTACCAATCCGATGCACAGTCAGGTCCCACGCTGTAATCCATCAGAAAGGGTTAACAGGTTACAGCTAGCAGGGAGCTAATGCTACCTGCTGAGCTGTTACCCCCCAAATGAATAACTTCCTCTCCCAGCGAAAGGAGAGGAAGTGATTAATGAGTGGAGCTTAATTGATTTATTGCCACTTTCACTTTAGGTCAGGTCACCCTGACCTGACCTAAAGTGAAAGTGGGACGCAATCAATTAAGCTTCCCACAGTAATCACATCCTCTTGTCACGGGTGTGTCGCTGCGAAGATCGTCGTGATTGCACACCCTGACTTCTCACAGCTGAGTTTCTGGTGCTGGGTGTTTTTCGGCAGAGAGGGAGTTAATTCTTCCTCTCTCTGTGCTGGACTAGACCAGCCTCGCTCAGCTGCAATTAATGTTGTGGTAATTGGTTTCCTTCAAATACCTGCCTGTCTGCTGGGGAAGTGTCGGTGAAAGCATTTTGTACACGGCGGGGGATGCAGTTGTCATTTTCATCGGCTTTTCACCCGCAGACCAATGGTCAGACAGAGTGTCTGAACCAGAGCTTGGAGACATATCTCCGGTGTTTTGTGTCAGAGAACCAGGAGGACTGGGCTTCTTTCTTGCCTCTGGCGGAATTTGCTCTAAATAATAGGCGGAGCGAGTCCACTGGTAAGTCCCCGTTTTTTGGGGCATATGGTTTTCACCCCCAGTTTTGTACTTTCAATAGGGGGGGCTCTTCTGGGGTTCCTGAGGAGGAATGATTTTCGTCGTCACTTGCTTCAGTGTGGAGAGGAGTGCTGAATAATCTGAGTACTATGGGGAACCGATACAAACGTATGGCTGATAGGAGGAGAGTGTCTGGTCCGGACCTAAGTGTGAACGATCTGGTATGGTTGTCTACCAAAAATATAAAACTTAAGGTTCCCTCCTGGAAACTGGGTCCCAGGTTTATCGGGCCATACAAGATCAGTGCTGTAATTAATCCGGTTGCATTCCGTCTTGACCTCCCTCCTACATTTAAAATTCATAATGTGTTCCACAGATCGTTGCTTAAGAGGTATGTGGCGCCGGTGATACCTTCACCTTTACCTCCTCCTCCTGTGGTGGTCAATGGTAACTTGGAGTTCCAGGTGTCGAGAGTCATCGATTCACGTCTGAATCGCCGGTCCCTTCAGTACCTTGTTCATTGGAGGGGGTATGGTCCTGAGGAGAGGACGTGGGTTTCTGCGTCGGATATTAACGCAGACCGATTGGTTCAGGCCTTCCACACTACTCACCCAGATAAACCCGGCCCTGAGGGTCCGGAGGCCCCTCGTAGAAGGGGGGGTACTGTCACGGGTGTGTCGCTGCGAAGATCGTCGTGATTGCACACCCTGACTTCTCACAGCTGAGTTTCTGGTGCTGGGTGTTTTTCGGCAGAGAGGGAGTTAATTCTTCCTCTCTCTGTGCTGGACTAGACCAGCCTCGCTCAGCTGCAATTAATGTTGTGGTAATTGGTTTCCTTCAAATACCTGCCTGTCTGCTGGGGAAGTGTCGGTGAAAGCATTCATGCAGACCAGCAGAGCGGATCGTTGTATGGTGAAGGCTGAAGTTAAGAGTACCTGTGTGGTCTTTTTTCCCCTCCTCGCTTTATCATTTATCTCCTACCCGTTGGTGTCCCCTCTGTTTCCTGTGGTATGACTTTTGTATGCAAGGTGGATTTTAGTTTACCCCTTGTACTGTCTCGTTCGTTTATTACTGTGTTTAGGCATATACCTACCAGTCCCCGGTGTTGTGATCAGGGTCCTTCTCAGGACTGGATCACTGAGGTTCAGGGATCCTCAGGAGGTAGGGATTACGCTGGCGGCCTGGACCTCTGTACCATCAACAGTACCTCCAGGTAGAGGGATTAGTCAGGACCCCAGCTTAGGGTCAGCATAGACCCCAGACCTCCTGTATGCAGTTACAGCGTGACACCTCTCCTGTCGGCTGGAGATAAGCTCATTCATTCAGGAGCTTTCAGCTGAGCAGGCAGAAATTCTTGCGCTGCTTAGCTGAAAGCTAGTTAACCCTTTGTGAAGGATTACAGCGTGGGACGTGACAGATCGCCAGATAGGTAAGAATAATGTTGTTTTATTATTTTTTCTTTATTATAGGAGATCAAGGGCTTCGCAGGGATTAAGAGTTAAATAAAAGATGGTCAAAAAATGTGTTTTTATTTCATTAAAATTATTTATTCTTAAAGTGTGTGTGTTTTTTTTATTTCCTTCAATAGGATTAATAATTGATAGTTGTCTAATTGACAGCTCTCAATTATTAACCTGGCTTAAAGTCACCTTTCAATTGCAAGGTGGCTTTAACCCCTTATTAACCCATTCGCCACCGCTACAGGGCAATGGGAATAGACGGGCAAAGTGCCAGAAAGGGCGAATCTAATTAGAGATTTGCCCTTTCTGGAGTGTCTGGGGGCAGATGTTAGTAGCCAGGGGGGCACAAAAAAAATTTACCCTCCCTAGGCTATTATTATCTGCCCCCACTCACTTGCTTTGTCTGTCTGGTGGAGAAAATACAGCGGGAGCCCACGCATTTTTTTTTCAACGAATTTACACCTTTAATTAACCCCTACATGTCTGAAATTTTGCACACATACACTTATGTAATTGTAAGTTAAAACCATATATCAAAATACATGAAATGACATGGTTAACCGTGTGTAAACAATGTATAATTTCATGTCGGCTTCTGTGATTTCACAAAAGCCGGCAATTGAATTAGCGGCTATTATACTATGTAGAAGTGTATGAACTATAAATATATATATATATGTATGTGTCACAATGACATGTATATATATATATATATATATATATACAGTGCCTACAAGTAGTATTCAACCCCCTGCAGATTTAGCTGGTTGACACATGCGGAATTAACTTGGCATTGTGACATTTGTACTGTAGACCAGCCTGGAAGTGGGAAATGCACTGCAGCAAAAATTTTTGTTGTATTTTTTTTTTTTTTTTTTTAAAAACGTTAAAAGTAAATTCAGAGTGTCATTTATTATTCAACCCCTCAAACCACAAGAATTCTGTTTGGTCCCCCTAAAGTATTAAGAAGTAGTTCAGGCACCAAGAATAATGAGCTTCACATGTGTGGATTAATGATCTCTTTTGCCAGCCTTTTCTGACTATTTAAGACCCTCCCCAAACTTGTGAACAGCACTCATACATGGTCAACATGGGAAAGACAAAGGAGCATTCCAAGGCCATCAGAGACAAGATCGTGGAGGGTCACAAGGCTGGCAAGGGGTACAAAACCCTTTCCAAGGAGTTGGCCCTACCTGTCTCCACTGTTGGGAGCATCATCCGTAAGTGGAAGGCTTATGGAACTACTGTTAGCCTTCCACGGCCTGGACAGCCTTTGAAAGTTTCCTCCCGTGCCGAGGCCAGGCTTGTCCGAAGAGTCAAGGCTAACCCAAGGACAACAAGGAAGGAGCTCCGGGAAGATCTCATGGCAGTGGGGACATTGGTTTCAGTCAATACCATAAGTAACGTACTCCACCGCAATGGTCTCCGTTCCAGACGAGCCCGTAAGGTACCTTTACTTTCAAAGCGTCATGTCAAGGCTCGTCTACAGTTTGCTCATGATCACTTGGAGGACTCTGAGACAGACTGGTTCAAGGTTCTATGATCTGATGAGACCAAGATCGAGATCTTTGGTGCCAACCACACACGTTACGTTTGGAGACTGGATGGCACTGCATACGACCCCAAGAATACCATCCCTACAGTCAAGCATGGTGGTGGCAGCATCATGCTGTGGGGCTGTTTCTCAGCCAAGGGGCCTGGCCATCTGGTCCGCATCCATGGGAGGATGGATAGCACGGCCTACCTGGAGATTTTGGCCAAGAACCTCCGCTCCTCCATCAAGGATCTTAAGATGGGTCGTAATTTCATCTTCCAACAAGACAACGACCCAAAGCACACAGCCAAGAAAACCAAGGCCTGGTTCAAGAGGGAAAAAGTCAAGGTGTTGGAGTGGCCTAGTCAGTCTCCTGACCTTAACCCAATTGAAAACTTGTGGAAGGAGCTCAAGATTAAAGTCCACATGAGACACCCAAAGAACCTAGATAACTTGGAGAAGATCTGCATGGAGGAGTGGGCCAAGATAACTCCACAGACCTGTGCCGGCCTGATCAGGTCTTATAAAAGACGATTATTAGCTGTAATTGCAAACAAGGGTTATTCCACGAAATATTAAACATAGGGGTTGTATAATAATTGACCCACACTTTTATGTTTAAAATTTATTAAAATTCAACTGAGCAACATAACTTTTTGTTTTGTAAGATTTATGCTTCTGTTAATAAATCCTACTCTCGTTTGCAGTTTGAAGGCTCTAACTTATTTGCATCTTATCAAACCAGCTAAATCTGCAGGGGGTTGAATACTACTTGTAGGCACTGTATATATATGTATTCTATGTGTATGTAACTAGTGTTTTGTGAGCTGTCAGTGTGATTTTACAGTAGCCGGGGATGAATTGCCAGATTTTCAAAGGAGACTGGTGCGTATAAATCGGACAGGACTCGCATGGTGCGAGTGCTGTGCGATGATTTCTAGCACCCATTGACTTGCATTGGCGATTATCATGCCAAAATCACATCAAATCGCAGCATGCTGCGATTTTTTTCTCACACCAATTTCGGCTGAGAAAAAAATTGCAAATGAGATGTCACCTATTGAATAACATTGGTCAGATTTGAATCCGATTTTTTTTCGGCTGAATATCATCCGTTTTCGGCGCCAGTGAGTAGTAAGCTCTACTTGCAATGACAAATGCTTTATAGTTTCACATTTCTTTACATTTGCTTATATTCATGGTAGAAATGGAAGCACACAAGTTTAAAAAGAAAAGGGACCTGTTATCATAATGGACGAATGTGCTAAATATGGGATATACTGAACCGACTGCAATATGAGCTGCACTATCCAAAACAATATTCGGAAATTCCTCCATTCAATATGTGGTGTGATGCTAGATGAGAGATAATATCCCAAAATATACACAGGATGCTAACATGCGGAAATGGAAACGAGGAACTATAGCTATTGATGAGAAGGTGTGCAAAAATATTACAAAGTTGCTTCTCTGAAAGCTTATAAAGCTACTTTATGAATTGCAATTGATAGCAATTCGCTAATGTACGGTCATAATGGAAGCGTAGAAGTAATCTAAAAGTAATACCTAAAGATAAGGGAACAGATTGTGCAATAATTGTAGATTTTCTGAAAATTATTGTGCATTTATTGACTTCAGTGTTGTAATAATATTTTCAGACTGCAGTTCATCTCTTCATCTGTTTAAAGTACCAATCCAGTGTTTTTTTATTTTTTATTTCAGCACTAGGATGGTGCTACTAATTCAAGTTCCCAGCGCTGATCCAGTCCCGATTCGACAACTTGTGACCATAACTTCTGACTGACTGGAAGTCATAGGTAATGGTCGCAAGCTCTCAGACTTATATTGGATAGTGAATTCCGAATTGTCCAGCAAACACTGGAGCGATACAGCAGCTCACAACCTGCAGAAGACGACCGCAACAGTTCCAATAACTGATGAAGATGCTGGCTGCTAAATATAATACTAGGGTCAGAGAAGCTACATTAATGACACCTCTTCTGTGGTGAAAAAAACCCCGTTGGAGTGGTGTTTTAAAGAGAACATGTGTACCGCGGGGCAGGAACCGTGGGCGAGGTACTCGTCTGTTGTGCCCTGGCACGTTACATGAAAGTAGGAGTCCTGGGGGGTGTGTGGACTTGTACTGTAAGGGCTTTATGCCCGTGCAGGCCGCATGTAACCGTTGTTGCTGGTTTGACAGGACCAGATGTGTCACAGTTCAATGAGGGAAACTACCATTCAATTAACAAACCCTTCACTGAACGGTAACTTGATAAGGGTTATATACAAGGGATAGCGGGTACACAGTCTTATGAACATTTCCTTCACAACTCAGAGCATTTTCTACACAATTTCTTCCTTAGTGTACTCCACTGTTTCTCACTACTTCACCACGACTCAGCTTTAACACAACAGTCCGGATTAACAAGTGTCATCTACTTGTTCTGCATCCTCTTTTTATTCAGCTTGCCAGCATGGCCGGTAAAGCTGACATTCTGGAATTCCCGCCAGGGACACTTTGCTCATCCCCCATACTCAGTCCTGTTTAGACCTGTTAGCTTCAAGCATTTTAAGCTCGGGGTCTTGTGGCTAAGCATCCTTCCCTAGTACTCATTTCCAGAAGGTCACTCTCACTCTGTCTCTTAGTAACTCTTGATCTTGCTATCCCTTTTCTTTGGTCTCCTCTCACTTAGTCATCCCAGAATGTGGCACTGCTCACTTTGGACCTTTAGGTCAACTCACTATCTCACTATGCATTCCATGCCCCAACTGACTTTCTGACAGGAACTTAAAATAATCATGGTGGAGTATCACTTCTTAGAATTCTGCATTATGTTCTGTATGTAGCATGATACAGTCAATGATTGAAGAGGATATGTGTGTATATGGACATATGGCATTGGGGGTAAAGTTTATCTTTAAAGATAACACAAAGTTAGTGTGGGAGAACTTATAGGCCATGCAATGCTCCCTAAAAAAAGGGTATGCAATAATCTCTTTCAAGAGAAAGAAAGCTGCCCCTCTAATGCCATCAATTAGGAGTAATATGGAATGGGATGGAGGTGTCATTCAATGCGCCGCTGATGAAGACTCGATACAGATGAAAACTTGAGAAAGTTTAATTTACAGGCTTACAGTGTCAGCGTGTTTCGAGGCTATACACAACCTAAAGGTTTTTGTCCTGATGAAGAGGTTGTGTGTAGCCTCAAAACGCGCTGACACTGTAAGCCTGTACATTAAATTTTCTCGAGTTTTAATCTGTATAGAGTCTTCATCAGCAGTGCGTTGTATTGACACCTCCATCCCGTTCCATATCGCTTTTGGTTTCTCCATGACCGATGTCCTGCAGCAGCTAATATTACGTGACTATCAAATGTTGCCTCAGTGCCGTCTTACCAGGTGAGTATATTCCTTATTCCTAGATTCTGTTATCATCGGATAAGACCCTATTGCGCTCTTCTGTTTCCCATCATCCACATCAATTAGAAGTTACCACCCTATAAGTCAATGTCTACTCTATAATAACTGTGACATAGAGAAGACTCTGATCTAGCTGAATATCCTAACAGGAAAAGAACTCGATCTCCAAACAGCTAGTTTGGGGATCTTGTCCATTAGCCGTAGAATACTAATTGACTGAGAAAAAGCCTTCAAAGGAGGTCTAAGAGGTAAAGTTTCTGCTTGAGGATAACACCAAGCTTACAGACTTATAGGCCGGGCAATGCTCAGAGTGCAAAAATTAAGAAATGCTCCAAATTTGTTATTTTATGTGGAATCCATGATCGAAATTAACTAAAACAGACATGTCAGGAGAGCCAACAGGTTCTGTGGAAACTAGTGATTAGTTAAGTATTCTTATGCTGGACAAGATCTGTAGATACCAATTTGGGGTATCGAGGTAACAAGGGAAGTGAAAAGTGGCAACACCATGCCCAACTTACAGGTGCTTCTCACAAAATTAGAATATCATCAAAAAGTTAATTTATTTGAGTTCTTCAATACAAAAAGTGAAACTCATATATTATATAGTCATTATAGAGTGATCTATTTCAATTGTTTATTTCTGTTAATGTTGATGATTAATCCACACCTTGTGAATCTCCCCCAAATTTTTGAATGGTCTTCTCTTAACAATTAGAGTTGAGCGATACTTTCCGATATCCAAAAGTATCGGAATCGGAATGGTATCGCCGATACCCAAAAAATATCGGCGATACCCGATACCGATCCCGGAAATCCAATGTAAGTCTATGGGAACAAAATATCGGAATTAAAAAAACCCCATTCTTGCCTTGTTGGTTAATTGTACATGAAGGAAAACAACAAAGAGTAATGTAGAATGTATTGGGGAAGGTTGAGGAGACATTAAAGGCATAGATGTTTAACCTAATCAAATGGAATAGCATAAATATTTTTTTTTTTAAAGATGTTCGGATTGACGAAGAAATTGACAATGTTGTGTTAACGTTATTTTTCTATTTTGGCAAATATGTATATTTCACAACTTCCATGCTCTTCACCTTTTTAACTTTTGACACACTTTCTCCTTCATAATCTTCAGCAGCATCATCTTTTTCATCAAATTATTCTTCATCTTCACCTTCTTTATCTTCATCTTAAACTTCTTGCTATTCATCTTTTTGTTAACATTATTCATATTCTTCTTATTAAACTATTATTCTTCTTCATATTCTACTTCTTCATCTTCTTCATCATATTCTTATTTGTGACAGAGATTCCTGTACTTGTAATCTGTCAAAGTATGAATTTTTCATCCTTCTGTTCTTGCTGTCACAAAAGATTTAAATTACAACAGTATTTGTCCGTGTTCAGTTTAGCCTGCAGCAGCAGGCATTTTCCAGGGGCACCACGAGGAGGAACGGACTCACCCCCATACACTGCTTAGTCTTCTTCTGCTTATAATTTAGAGCATATATTTTGCTCTTCATTTTGGTCTTATACTTCATGTTATTCTGCTTTTTGATCTTCTGCTTATTGTTCTTAAGTCTCTTGTTCTGTATCTTGTAGTTTGTCTTAACCTTCTTAGTCCTGTTGGGTAATCTTTTATTTCTTCTTTGTGATGGTGTTTAGGCTGGTTGGCTTGATGCTCGTCGTCCTTGTGGTCTTCATCTTCTTCGGGGTGGTCATCAGGGTCGTCGTCTTCATTGTTGGAGATCCAGAGTGATTACCCAAATAAACATTTAAAAAATCTTCAATTTGTAAATGTAGCAGAAGGTACAAGAGCCAATGCAAGTAACGAGGACCAGCTGACTGTGCTGGAACCCAGAGGGGCAGCAGAAGGAAAAGAGCCAATGGCACAACCGAGGACCAGCTGACGTTACTGGGACACGGTTACTAAGCAGGAGGTACCTGTGCTCCAAAGCACTACCAAGGACCAGCAGACGTTGCTGGAACTCGGATACCGAGATGGAGGCACCTAGGCCAAAGGCACTGCGGAGGTCCAGCTGACGTTACTGGAACCCGGAGGGGCAGCAGAAGGAAAAGAGCCAATGGCACAACCGAGGACCAGCTGACATTACTGAACCCCAGTAACACAGGAGCAAGTGTTGACTGTGCTAACAGCACTTCCGAGCAACAACTGGCGGTGTTGGAGCCCAGGGATGAGAAGAGAACAGGGTGGAGGCAGCAGGACTTTTTGACGTACACACAGCAGGGGAACAGCTGACATTACTGAACCCCAGTAACACAGGAGCAAGTGTTGACTGTGCTAACAGCACTTCCGAGCAACAACTGGCGGTGTTGGAGCCCAGGGATGAGAAGAGAACAGGGTGGAGGCAGCAGGACTTTTTGACGTACACACAGCAGGGGAACAGCTGACATTACTGAACCCCAGTAACACAGGAGCAAGTGTTGACTGTGCTAACAGCACTTACAGGCAACAACTGGCGGTGTTGGAGCCCAGGGTCAAGGAGGATGTTTAAATACTAGATCAAGTAATTTCCTTGTTACCTGTCAATTTTAAATGTCTATACTTCAAACAAGAGAAAGATAACCTTTACTACCATAAGATGATGATTTCATTTAAACTAATATCTAGATAAATAAAGAATTGACAAACATAAACACATACATTAACATGTTGAACAGCAATGCAAACCACAAAATAAATTAGTTAAGGAATCTGCTATACGGTTGTACATAAAAGCATACAGTACATTTTTATTGTATAGACATTGAATGTCTGACTTCAAAACATCATCAGCATTACAAGTTATCTGTGACATTACTAAAATGTTACATTTGCTGAATAATGTCACTAAACAGTTTATACAAAATTATACAATTTCCATCATGTAATACTCATAATATGTGGCAATAATCATTTTTATTAACAAACATAACCTTTAAAAAGTGCATAGTGCATAGTGAAAATTGCTATTTATGCCTGACTGTCGACTTGCAAGCATGACAACGGATAGATAAGGTATATATAGATGAGACTGCATAGCCACAGATGGTGAATGGCGATGTAATACTGTACCTCAATAAAGTGTGCGTCACTACTACATAATTTTTTTTATATAGCTTTATAAACAGGGTACGTGGATGTATGCTTGCGCCTTTGTTTTGACGCACAGACTGCCTTCCTGCTGAGACGCGTTGGGTAGTGAACAGTTGTGTGCAGTGTTCACTGTAGTCTGAGGTTTTCCTTTTTGGAGTGCAGATCACGCTCCAGTTAGTTCTTCAACCACTGCTGGTTGTAGTCTGCTGAGCGTGTGTCACTGGCACATCCTTGAAATTTTTCTCTAATTGTTGCTGATCCATTCTATTACAAATAAATAAAATCTATTAGTGTGACGCGCTTCCATCCGTATACAATACATTTGTTGCAAACACTATAGAAGTACACAAAGGGGCCTTTCACACCTACTGAACAGTTGTGTGCAGTGTTCACTGCAGTCTCTGCGGAATAACCACACTTAGGATATATAACTTTTCAGACTTTCTTTATCAATCTTACCAAGATGAAGAAGGCAGGGAGTAAGGCACGTGGTCGTGGCCGTGGAGTTTCTTCAGGGAGAGGACGTGGGGATTCTGTGGCTGCTGCGGCCCCCAGTGACACAGCATCCACCAGTTTTCCCCGTGAGCGTTCCTTTATGCGCACTTTTGTAGGAGCTCGGAGTACCCCCCTGCTGCGGGAAGAACAAATTGAAGCCGTTGTTGGTTGGATGTCAGCCAATGCATCGACTTCAATTGCTTCCACCTCCTCTCAGGACCACAGCACTGTTGAGCAACCATCTGTCTCTTCACCGCCTGTCAAATTGCCCAGGCAGTCAGAGAGTTCTGTACAGGAGCCAGCTGAGTGTCTGCTTCTGTTCTCAGAATCTATTGGCTTGCAAACAGGGGCCCAGCCAAGCATCATTCTGTAATGTGAAGAAGAGGGAGTATGCAGTGATGCGCAACAGCTGTGTCTCTCTGAATCTGAAGAGGCGGGTGAGACAGTGCCGATGGTCAGCACACCGCAGAACGCATCTGATGATGATGAGACTCAGGTGCCAGTTTCTGTTGAGCATGGTGCTGGCCGGACCACCCAACAGCAGCAGGTTTGGCAGAGGGTAGTGGAGATGATGAGGTCCAAGACCCAACATGGCGTGAGGAACAGGAAGGTGGTGGGAGCAGCTCAGAGGAATCCTAATAATAATAATATTAATTTATATAGCGCCATCATATTACGCATCGCTTTACAGTTTTGCAGTTTAAGAACACAAGTCATAAGTAACAACGTTAACAATACAATAATTTAAGCTAAATAAGTCGCCCCTGCTCGTGACAGCTTACAATGTACAATGAGGTGGGGGAGATACAAAGTATAGGTGTTTATATACAATGGTGCATTTACAATGATGGTCCAGCCATCTTAAGGGACTGAGGGATGGAGATAGTGAATGGGCTAGAGACACACACACACATACACACTTACACAGAATACATAGAATGACTTTGATTAGTGAATTGATAGGCCGCTCTGAACAAATGTGTTTTGAGGGAGCGCCTGAAACCATGCAAATTGTGGATAGTACTAATTTCTTGGGGTACAGCATTCCAGAGGATTGGCGTAGTGCGGGGAGAAGTCTTGGAGTCGGGAGTGGGAGGTACATATTAGTGCAGAGGTTAGTCGAAAGTTGTTTGCAGAGCGCAGCAGTCGGTTAGGCCGATAGATAGAAATGAGGGAGGAGATGTAGGAGGGGTACTGCACTGTGGATAGCTTTGTGGCTGAGAACCAGTACTTTGGTTGAAAGCTGGGAGAGGCCTAGAGAAGTGGTTAGTGATAGAAGGAAGATAGAGGAAGACATTGCCCAACGGTACAAACAGGAGGGAGAGTTAGGCTGCAGACTCGGTTGCCTGTAGCCTCCAGTTTGGCACCTGTTCGGAGCAGTTGTCTTCCAAAAGTCAAAACGTGCGCTCCCAGGACTTGCACTGCGTGGTCCTTTTTTCACACACTTGCACATGATATTTGCTATGTCAAATGCAAGCTGTGTAATCAAAAATTAAAAATAGCTAAAAGTGTCAGTCACCTCAATACCACAAATATGTGGAAACATGTGCGGACAAAGCACGTAGTTGAGTTACAAAGACACACTGGAGATGTAGGCCAACCTACAGCAGCACCTACATCTTCAGGTTGTGTTGAAGCCTCTTCATCGAGCTCACACACAGCTGGTTCTGCTTCCTCACAGGATCGCCATGGAAGAACCTCGGCCACTGTTGTCCAGAGACAAAGTGTTATTCCACACACAGCAGCAAGTTCCCTGTCATCCTCACACTCCCAGGCCACAAAACAGCCATCGGTAGCACAGGCATGGGATAAAAGACGGCCATACTCCGCAAACCATGCACGAGCACAGGCTCTGAATGCTGGCATTGCAAAACTCCTGTCCCTTGAAATGCTGTCATTCAGGCTGGTGGAGACAGACAGTTTCCGTAACTGAATATCATTGTCAGTCCCACAATACAATGTGCCAAGCCGATTTCATTTCAGCAGGCAAGCCGTCCCTGGTCTGCAAAAGCATGTTGAGGGAAAACTTAAACATGCGCTACTAAACGCCCTCAGTAGCAAGGTCCACCTGACCACCGATGCGTGGACCAGTACCCATTGTTATGATCTGCTACAACCAGTAAGGAAAGAAGGGAATTCTGTCCCTACAATACAACTAAGCTGAATCCCTACGATGTAACGGGGAACCTGATCCTGCGACCAGACCCGCTAAAGTCCTCATCTAGTGTGAACGAAGACCTATAGTTGCGAGGGAGGAATCCCTACAAGATCTAGGGACTGGGAGAAAAGGTGGACACCTCCTAACATAAATTGTAGCATGGATAATTAAACAGAAAAAAAAATACTTTGCGATCCTAACATCAAGCAAAACTGACTGATTAAGGCACCTAAGCACCCGGCTAGCTTAACAGTAGATAATACAATGAAGTCAAGCAAAGCCAGAAGGGCGGAGCCAGACTAAATAGGGAAAAAAAGGTCATGTGACCAGCAAACTGAAACAAAACCTAACAAGAGGCTTCTAACACCCATGGCCAGGGACAATACCTTTCCCTCACTGCCCATTGGGTCAATGTTGTGTAGCCGGGTACTGATCTTGCGAGTGTCGCTGTACGTGTTCTGCCAACTCCAAGGATTGCAGTAATCAAGTCTGTACACATTGACTCCTCCTCCTACTCCAGTTCCTCAGAATCATCGCTGCAGGAGCCGTCACGGTCTACCTCCACATGGACCCGTGAACGTTTACCTGTTGCGACCGATATGAGCATAGCCATGTCCAAATGTCAACAGGCCGTCCTGAAATTAATTTCCATGGGGAATCTTAGCCACACAGCGCAGGAGCTCTGTAATGCCATAAAGCAGGAGAGCGACGTGTGGTTTTTGGAAGCGAATCTACAGGCAGGCTTGGTAGTGTGTGACAATGCCCAAATCTGGTGGCAGCTCTGGGCCTTGGCAACCTCACTCACATAGCATGTCTGTCATATGTGCTCAACTTGGTCGTGCAGAGTTTTTTGAGGGACTATCCGGATCTTGATGCACTGCTGCACAAGGTCCGCCTAGAGTGCGCTCACTTGCGACGTTCCAGCATGGCCAGATCGCTGATTGCAGCTCTGCAACGCAGATTTCGCCTTCATGAACATCGCATCATATGTGACGTACCCACCAGGTGGAATTCCTCGTAACATATGTTGGAGCGGTTGTGTGAGCAGCAGCCAACAGTAATGGAGTATCAGCTGCATCAGGCGCAATCAACTCGCAATTAGCGCCGTTCACACTTCACCACTACTGAGTGGGCCTCTATAATAATAATAATAATAGTAATAATATTCTTTATTTATATAGCGCCATAATATTCCGTAGTGCTTTACAGTTTAACAGTTTCAAAACAAAAGTCATAAGTAACAACGTTAACAATACAATAATTAAAGCTAAATCAGCCGCCCCTGCTGGTGAAAGCTTACAATCTACAATGAGGTGGGGGAGATACAAAGTACAGGTGTTTATATACAATGGTGTTTTTACAATGATGGTCCAGCCATTTTAAGGGAGTGAGGGATGCATGGAGATAGTGAATGGGCTACACACACAGACTTACACATAGAATGACTTTGATTAGTGAATGTGATAGGCCACTGTGAACAAATGTGTTTTGAGGGAGCGCCTGAAACCATCCAAATTGTGGATAGTCCTAATTTCTTGGGGTACAGCATTCCAGAGGATTGGCGCATCGTGGGAGAAGTCTTGGAGTTGGGAGTGGGAGGTACGGATTAGTGCAGAGGTTAGTCGAAGGTCGTTTGCAGAGTGCAGCAGTCGGTTAGGCCAATAATATAAATGAGGGAGGAGATGTAGGGGGGTGCTGCACTGTGGAGAGCTTTGTTGGTGAGAACCAGTAATTAGAATTGGATCCTATAATGAATGGGCAGCCAGTGTAATGAGTGGCGAAGGACTCTATGAAGGACATCTGCCACGTTTTGCGTGCGTTTGATGAGTCAACGCGGATGGCGAGTGCAGATGATGCACTAGTCAGCCTGACTGTCCCTGTAATGTATGTAGTACAGTTCATATAGCGTCTTGTGCTTGGGTGCGATGAAAACACAGGAGTCACAGGTTTGATATAGAAAAGTCCTGTATTACTTCATACAAGTTGGCAGAAATAGTCACACAGTTTGCAGACACAGAAACAGGAGACACAGCAGGCCAGAGTAATCCAAGCTCAGCAATCACTCTCCAATACAGATTCAGGATCTTCTTCTCTGTTACCGTAAGTCCATGCAAACGTGGGTCTTTCAAAGAGCAGGGTTCAGAGTCCACAAGTGCTTCAGAGTTCCTCAGTAGGAATAGCTGGAGTACAAGGTCCAAGGCTTACAGGAGTCAAGTCACAGGTTCACTGCAGGCTAGATTCTGAAGCACTGATTGCTCAGCTGTGGCTGCTTAAGAAGCAAAGGAGAATCAGGGCGGGAACATGCAAGCTGGAAACTCCATTTTGACTGAGGGCAAGATAGCTGCAGCAAGACAGAAAGTAAAATGGCTGACGAACAAACTGAGTTTCAGGAATATATACATAGAACCTTACATTACTCCCCCCTTAAGGACAACCTCCGGATGACCTCAGACCAGGCTTGTGTGGGTACCTCTGATGAAACTGACGGAGCAAGCGAGGAGCATTAACGTTATTGACCGGTTCCCATGAGTTGTCCTCCACTGGGTAGCCCTGCCATTTAATCAGATATTGTAACTGATTTCTATACAACCTGGAATCTAAAATCCTTTCCACCACAAATTCTTCCTGACCATCGACTAGCACTGGGTCAGGGCAAGGAGAGGAACGTCCAGGAAACGTATTGGGTGTCGCAGCCTTTAGTAGGGATACATGAAAGACAGAGAAAGGATTCTCATAGTTCTGGGCAGTTGAAGACGACAAGCAACGGCACTTATAATTTTACTGATTTTATAGGGTCCAATGTACTTATGTCCCAACTTAGACGATGGAATCCTTAACTTAAGATTTCTGGTTGACAGCCAGACCAAGTCTCCTACCTTGAAAGCTGGTGCAGGTTTACGAAATTTATCTGCTGCTTTCTTGTACCTTTCTTGAGCCGATTCCAGATTTTCCTTTAGAAGATCCATATTCTTCTGTAAAGACGTGATTCTTTCAGCCACTGCTGGTAAAGGCGTTTCTATGGGAAATCGTGGTAGAATGTTAGGATGATAACCTAGATTAGAGTAAAAAGGAGACTGTTTAGTGGAGGCACTCTGAGAGTTGTTATACGAGAACTCAGCTAATGGAAGTAGATCCACCCAATCATCCTGTAGGTGGCAGATAAAGCAGCGGAGATACTGCTCCAGGGTCTGATTGGTTCGTTCTGTCTGTCCATTAGTCTGGGGATGAAAAGCAGAAGAAAGGTTTACTTTAATGTCCAATGCTGCACAGAAATTTTGCCAAAACCTAGAAGTGAATTGCACCCCTCGATCCGAAATAACCTCATCCGGTACTCCATGTAAGCGAAACACATCTTTAATCATCAAATCTGATGTCTGTTTTGCAGTGGGTAAGCCGACACAAGGGATAAAATGAGCTGCCTTTGTTAGACGGTCAACCACCACTAGAATGGTGTTCTTCCCCTGAGAGGTTGGTAACTCCACAATGAAGTCCATAGAAATGGATCCCCACGGGCGGGACGGGGTGGGAAGAGGCTGTAACAGACCAGTTGGTGAGGAGCGAGGTGTTTTGCATCTTGCACAGACCTCACATGAAGTGACATAATTCAAAACATCCTTCCTGCAAGTGGGCCACCAAAAGAAACGAGAAAGAAATTCCTGTGTCTTTAGAATTCCTCTATGCCCAGCTATCTTGGAATCGTGAATGAGTTGCAATACTCTTAATCTGACTGTTTCAGGAATATACAGACGTTGTCCCTGAATCCACACACCATTCTTAAAGACAAGACTTACGTCCCTTGGGGGTTGTGCCAAAAAGGAATCCGCATGGTATGCTTCCTTGATGTCCTTAAGTAGGTCTTGATTATGAATTACTCCTAGGAATCTAGAGTCAGGAAGAATAGTCTTAGGAGGAGTAATTGGACGTGTCTCTGCTGAGTAAATCCTAGAGAGTGCATCAGCCTTTCCATTGCGCGATCCTGGTCTATAAGAGATGATAAAATTAAATTGGTTTAAGAAAAGATTCCAGCGAGCCTGGCGAGGAGTCAGGCACTTAGCCGACCTGATAAACTCAAGGTTACGATGGTCTGTCAGGACGACTATTTGCTGTGCAGCTCCCTGAAGAAGGTGTCTCCATTCTTTGAAGGCGGCAATAATGGCCAACAACTCTCTATTGCCCACATCGTAGTTCCTCTCAGCCGAAGACAACTGCTGGGAAAAGAAGGCACAGGGATGCAAGACATTCTTCTCACCTGTTCTCTGAGAGAGTATTGCTCCAACGGCACAGTCTGAAGCATCCACCTCTATTATGAAGGCAAGCTCGGGGTTGGGATGTACTAGGATAGGTGCAGTGGTAAATTTATCTTTTAGACGGGAAAATGCTTCCTGGGCTTGGGGAGTCCAGGAAAACCTAGACTCTTTCCGGGTAAGTTGAGTGATAGGTGACACTACCTCAGAGAAATTTCTAATGAAACGTCTATAGAAGTTGGCAAACCCGATGAAGCGCTGTACCTCCTTCACATTTCTAGGACTTGGCCAATCCTTGATGGCTTGGGTTTTGCTTCCATCCATACTAATTCCTTGTGTAGACAGTACATACCCAGAAATTGAATTTCGGTCCTATGGAATTCACATTTTTCAAGTTTGATGTAAAGATGATTTTGTCTTAGACGTTCCAAGACCATTCTCACATGTCCATGATGTTGCTCTGTGGAGTTAGAAAAAATTAGAATATCATCCAAATAAATTACCACGAAATGTATCTAGGAGATCCCTGAAGATGTCATTCACCAAGTGTTGGAAAGTGGCTGGGGCAGTACTCAGACCAAAAGGCATAACTAGATATTCAAAGTGTCCATAGCGTGACCTGAATGCAGTCTTCCATTCATCCCCAGGTCTAATACGGACTAAGTTATAGGCCCCACGAAGATCTAGTTTAGAAAAAATTTTGGCATGTCGCACTCTCTCCAATAACTCAGGGATTAAAGGCAATGGATAACGGTTTCTAATAGTAACCTTATTGAGTTCCCTATAGTCTACGCATGGTCTCAGAGATCCATCTTTCTTCTTTACAAAGAAGATGGGTGCACCTGCAGGAGATGAAGAGGGGCGTATGAAGCCCTTGGCTAGATTTTCATCTATGTAATCCTTTAAAGCCTTTAGCTCGGGCCCCGCCAGGGGGTAGATCTTACCAAAAGGTATCTCTGCTCCAGGCAATAATTCAATTGGACAATCATATGGACGGTGAGGAGGAAGCTGGTCAGCGTTCTTCTTGTCACATAAATCCACATAGTCCTGGTATACAGCTGGTAGTTCAGGGACTGACATGATTCCTTTAGGAACAGAGCAAGCTGAAACTTTTGGACTCATCTGTTTCTCTGGAAAGTGTAATTCCTTGGTCTCCCAGTTAATGGTAGGATTCTGAGCCTGCAGCCATGGTAGCCCTAGAATAATGGGAAAGTGGGGAGAAGAGATAAGCATAAAGGACAGTTTCTCTTGATGATCTTTACCCATAAGAACCCTCAAAGGCTCTGTTTCCTGATCCACTGGTCCAGAGGTCAGCAGGGAGCCATCCACAGTTTCCATCTGTACTGGAGTAGCCTTCTTCACTGAACGTATTCCCTGTTTCAGAGCAAAGGAGACATCCATAAAATTTCCACTTGCCCCTGAGTCGATCATAGCAGAGCTAGACACCCAAGCTGAGTCAACCCAGAGTTTGATGGAAAGAAAGCAATGAGAATTGTTTTTCTTACAACTCAGCTGGGACACCGCTGAGGAAACTTGAAAAATGGCAGCGTTTACACAGTCAACGTCCTCAGAGGTAACGGAGTTTAAGTCCGAGAAATCAAGATCTGTTGCTGCAGATCTCTCTGGAGCCTGAGGCTCGGACCTGACAGATCCCCTCTCGCAACACTCACAATGAATGAGTGCTGCAGTAGTCTTACGAGAACGGCTGGGGCAGTTTATAATGAAGTGCCCTGACTTACCACAATAGAAACATAGATTCTCCTTAAAACGATGTTCCTTGCGTGCATCACTAACCCGTCGTTGTAAAGAGTCTACCTGCATGGGTTCAGGTTCAGGTTCCCGTGTAATCCTACTCAAAGGTTCCTTAGCTGGAGAGGAAGGTAGGAAAAGGTTAGTACGATTGCTTTCGAACCATCTCTCTTGCCTGTGTTCAGTCAGACGAGTATCAATACGGATGCAGTAGTTAATAAAGTCACCTAACGCAGTGGGAGGGTCGGCACGAGCAAGTTCATCCTTAAGCAGTGGAGATAACCCCTTTCGAAAAATAGATTTTTTGGCGGAACTGTCCCAGGTGGTATCAAGGGCCCATCTCCTGAAATCCAAGGCATATTCAGCTACCGAGTGCTTACCTTGGCGCAAAGCTAACATGGCTGCTTCAGCTGTTGCACCTCGATTGGGGTCATCAAACACCTGCCCCATGGCTGAAATAAAATCATCAAGGTGATTCAAACAATCATCCTCAGTCTCAATCAGAGGGTTTGCCCACATTAAAGCCTTGTTGGTAAGCAACATAATTATAGTAAGCACCTTAGATCGTTCAGTGGGAAATTGTGAAGCATGTGCAGAAAAAAAAAGATTGCATTGATTAATAAATCCCCTGAATTTCTCACGTTCACCGCCAAAACGAAAAGGGGGCAACTTGGGAATCCCAGCACTCGGGGCTACGGCAGGAGCCTGGACTCGCCCCTCTAGAACCTCAATCCTGGCTCGCAAATCCTGGGTAGTCTGTCCAACCACTTGCAAATTGTGATTATTGAGGTCCTGTAGATTTGTAAAACGGGTCTTTATATTCTGCAAATCTGCAAGGATATTATCAGTCACTCCGCAAAGTTCCTTTATGCGGGCCTCCATTTTCCAGATCTTTTAAGACAGGATTACTGGAAGAAGAGGAGAGAAAAAAAAACAATAGTGTTCACCTGTGGCAACACTGCAGAGAGAAAAAAAAATTAAGGGAACTGCTCACCTGGAATGGTTGTGAGAAGTCACAACCACTATCATCACAGAAAGTTTCAACCAGACATCTGATATCCAGAGTTACAGCAGACAAAAAAGAGAAAAGAAAGGGAAAAAAAAAAAAAAACACAATAGTGTTTACCTGTGGTAACACTGCAAAAAGAAAAAACTTAAGGGAATTGCTCACCTGGAATGGTTGTGAGAAGTCACAACCACTGTCATCACAGAAAGTACAACCGGACGTCTGATATCCACAGTACAGCAGACACAGCCTTCCAGACCCAGCAGACACTAACGTTTTTGGCTTCAGAATCTTGTAATGTATGTAGTACAGTTCATATAGCGTCTTGTGCTTGGGTGCGATGAAAACACAGGAGTCACAGGTTTGATATAGAAAAGTCCTGTATTACTTCATACAAGTTGGCAGAAATAGTCACACAGTTTGCAGACACAGAAACAGGAGACACAGCAGGCCAGAGTAATCCAAGCTCAGCAATCACTCTCCAATACAGATTCAGGATCTTCTTCTCTGTTACCGTAAGTCCATGCAAACGTGGGTCTTTCAAAGAGCAGGGTTCAGAGTCCACAAGTGCTTCAGAGTTCCTCAGTAGGAATAGCTGGAGTACAAGGTCCAAGGCTTACAGGAGTCAAGTCACAGGTTCACTGCAGGCTAGATTCTGAAGCACTGATTGCTCAGCTGTGGCTGCTTAAGAAGCAAAGGAGAGAATCAGGGCGGGAACATGCAAGCTGGAAACTCCATTTTGACTGAGGGCAAGATAGCTGCAGCAAGACAGAAAGTAAAATGGCTGACGAACAAACTGAGTTTCAGGAATATATACATAGAACCTTACAGTCCCCCTTATCTGCCTACTTCAAAAAACACTGCAAGCACTAAGGCATGAGGTTTTGGAAGAGGTGGAGGATGAGGAGTCACAAATTCCATCACCTTCTGGACAGTCAGCGCAACGTGGTTCCTCACAAAGGGCTGGAGGACTTTCAAAGTACCATGCTGTATCAACAATTGAACCTCCAGAGTCGCTGTCTATATTTTCATAACCATTCCAAACTTTTAAT
Organism: Oophaga sylvatica; assembly: GCA_033576555.1. Taxonomy (NCBI): domain Eukaryota; kingdom Metazoa; phylum Chordata; class Amphibia; order Anura; family Dendrobatidae; genus Oophaga; species Oophaga sylvatica. Next base: position 841,788,427 of record JARQOD010000001.1, read on the forward strand.
GTATTTACAAAGCACATAATGTACAGTTTTTGTCTATCCTTTTGTAATGCTATTGTGTTTCCATAAAGTGATGTTACAGAATTATGATACAATGTTTTTAAATTTTGAGTTTTAAATTTTGTAAATTTTTATGTATTTGAAGGACTTTGTGAGGAGGATGAGGAGGAGTCATCGCTCCAGAGGGTGGTAGACAATGCTCTAGTCAGTATGTAGACCAAGGGTGGGGTGATGCACAGCAGGCAGAGATGACGCCTCTTGTAGGGGACAACGTTTCTTGGCCAGTTGGGAGTCTGCAGCACATGGTTGATTTCATGCTGCAGTGCCTGAGAAACGACCGCCGCATCGAACACATTCACACCACGTCTGATTATTGGCTGTACACCCTCCTAGACCCTCGCTACCGGGACAACTTACAAAGCCTCATCACACCGTTGAACCGGAAGCGTAAAATGCGGAAGTACCAAGACACACTGGTGCAATCCATAATGTTCTCCATTCCAGCCGAGAGCACTGCTGCTGCTACTGCTTTACAAAGCAGCTCTGTGCGTCGAGGCAGTGGAGACAGCTCTGCAACAAGAGGGAGCACAAGCAGCGCCTCTGCACAGGGCAAGAACAGTATGTTCCAAATGTGGCGAAGTTTTGTGGCAGCGCCGCCAATGTCTACACCATCCGAGACGGCTCCAGTCAGCAGGAGGCAACATTTCCGTAAGATGGTGACAGACTACATGTCTTGCCCTCTCAGTGTACTCCCAGATGGCTCTTCCCCATTCAAGTTTGTTGTCTCTAAGCTGGATACATGGCCAGAGCTTAGCCAGTATGCATTGGAGGTGCTGGCTTGCCCTGCTCCAGTGTATTATTGGAGCGCGTCTTTACTGCTGCAGGTGGTGTACTAACAGACCGTTGCATGCGACTCTCCTCCGATAATGTAGAACGGCTTACTTTTCTGAAAATGAACTAGGCATGAATCTCGCCTGAATTTGCCTGTCCGGTTTCAGATTAACTAACTGGTTGGCAACGTTTTCCATGTCTCCTGTTATGTTCATCTTTCTACCACCTGAACTATACTCCCTGGGCTACAACACTGCCAGTTGCTGCTCAGAAGTGTCGTGTCCACAGACCAATACACAAGCTATAGTGATAGTGGGGTTCAGTAACGCCTGCTGTTCCCCTGCTGTGTGTCTGACAAAAATTAATGTTGCTAACTCCAAATTAAAGTTAAAATTAAAGTTCAAACATCTCATACTAGGCCTCAGCCTACACCCTCCTTGACCCTGGGCTCAGAAGTGTTGGATGCACAGATCAAAACAATCGATGATGTGTTTGTGGGGTTCAGTAACGCCTGCTGTTCCCCTGCTGTGTGTCCGGCAAAAATTACTGCTGCCTAGCTACACATGTTGAAAAAAACATGACATGTTAAAGTGGCTAGTGCTACACATAGATATCAGGCTACACCCTTATTTCTAAGCTATAAACAAGTCAAACGTCACATTTAAAACCATTCAATGATTAGTGTTGGTAACAAATCTGTAACTAAATAATTGTGACATATTATGGCAGATATCCACATATCTAACACAAATGCTAACACAAAAGCATACTTATGCTATAGGGTACTGATGGTGAACCTTCTCACTCCATAACTTTGACAAATCCAACTCACATCATGCCTCAAATGCTGCAATGTTGGAAGTGCATAATGTGGGTTGAACTTTGACAACAGCTGCAGTGCGAAGGTTATCCTTCTGTGTTCTTGGCTTTTAAATAAAAGCATACAAGTAAATATAATAATACATTGTTGATTAAGGGACGTGATGTACACCTGTAATATTGTGCAAACAATGGATGTAGGACTATTCCTCTTCAACATTACTTATATTTGTGTCATTTGAAAAAATACATATTTTAGTTCAAAATTAAAAACCCATGTTCACTAGCTGTGAAAGGCCCCTTTGTGTACTTCTATAGTGTTTGAAACCAATGTATTGTATACGGATGGAAGCACGTCACAGTAATAGATTTGAATTATTTGAAATAGAATGTAGCAGCACCAATTCGAGAAAAATGTGAAGGATGAGCCAGTGAGACACGCTCAGCAGAGTACACGCAGCGGTGGTTGAAGTAAGTGGAGCGGGATCTACACTCCTACCAAAAAATGTAAACCTCAGACTAGAGTGAACACTGAACACAACTGTTCACTTGCTGTGAAAGGCCTTTTTGTGGACTTCTATTATGTTTGCAAGCAATGTATTGTATTTTGATGGAAGAGCGTCACACTAATAGATTTTAGTAAATTGAAAATAGAATAAAGCAGCACCAATTTTAGAAAAATGACAAGGATGAGCCAGTGACAGACACTCAGCAGAGTAATGCAGCGGTGGTTGAAGTAAGTGGAGCGGGATCTACACTCCTACCAAAAAATTAAACCTCAGACTAGAGTGAACACTGAACACAACTGTTCACTTGCTGTGAAAGGCCTTTTTGTGGACTTCTATTATGTTTGCAAGCAATGTATTGTATTTTGATGGAAGAGCGTCACACTAATAGATTTTAGTAAATTGAAAATAGAATAAAGCAGCACCAATTTTAGAAAAATGACAAGGATGAGCCAGTGACAGACACTCAGCAGAGTACACGCAGCGGTGGTTGAAGTAAGTGGAGCGGGAACTACACTCCTACCAAAAATTTAAACCTCAGACTAGAGTGAACACTGAACACAACTGTTCACTTGCTGTGAAAGGCCTTTTTGTGGACTTCTATTATGTTTGCAAGCAATGTATTGTATTTTGATGGAAGAGCGTCACACTAATAGATTTTAGTAAATTGAAAATAGAATAAAGCAGCACCAATTTTAGAAAAATGACAAGGATGGGCCAGTGACAGACACTCAGCAGAGTACACGCAGCGGTGGTTGAAGTAAGTGGAGCGGGATCTACACTCCTACCAAAAATGTAAACCTCAGACTAGAGTGAACACTGAACACAACTGTTCACTTGCTGTGAAAGGCCTTTTTGTGGACTTCTATTATGTTTGCAAGCAATGTATTGTATTTTGATGGAAGAGCGTCACACTAATAGATTTTAGTAAATTGAAAATAGAATAAAGCAGCACCAATTTTAGAAAAATGACAAGGATGAGCCAGTGACAGACACTCAGCAGAGTACACGCAGCGGTGGTTGAAGAAGTAACTGGAGCGTGATCTGCATTTAAAAAAAAAAAAAATACCTCACAGACTGCAGTGAACACTGAAACACAACTGTTCACTATCTGTGAAAGGCTCCTTTCTGTACTTCTATAGTGTTTGCAACCAATGTATTGTTTACGGATGGAAGCGCATCACGCTATAATTTCTGTTGAATGGAGCAGCTAGAATTACACTAAAGAAAAAAAAAAAGAGTCTGTGAGTGACACGTGCAGATGCCTACAGACAGCGTTGGATGCAGAGCAAACTGCAGCGTCACCTGCACTCTCACACACACACCTTGCACAGAGCTGTTAAAACAACACTGCAAGGCAAAAGGAAGCTTTACACAGCGGTTGGTAAACTAGCCTGCCTAAAGCAAAGTACACAAAATCGCAATCTCTAACTGTCCCTCTGAGTCAGCAGAGCAGCGTTCTGTCCCTAACTGAGTTCACAGCACAGTGACGCTAAAATGGCGGCGGCGCCTTTTATAGTGCATTCTGACATCATTTCAGCAGCCAATCACAGCCATGCCATTAGTTAAGATGACCGCAGCAGTACAGGATGTGCCCACACTTCGTAGGATTCCTCATTGGCTGACTAAAATCACAGTGCCTCTCAAAGAATTATGGGAACTTCCGATTCCGGTATACGATATAGGAAAAATATCGGAACTAAGTATCGGAATTCCGATACAGCGAATATTGGCCGATACCCGATACTTGCGGTATCGGAATGCTCAACACTATTAACAATCCTTTCAAGGCTGCAGTTATCCCTGTTGCTTGTGCACTTTTTTGTACCACACTTTATCCCTTCACTCAACTTTCTATTAATATGCTTGGATACAGCACTCTGTGAAAAGCCAGTTTCTTTAGCAATGACCTTTTGTGGCTTACCCTCCTTGTGGAGTGTGTCAATGACTGTTTTATGGATATCTGTCAAGTCAGCAGCCTTCCCCATGATTATGGAGCCTTCTGAAACAGACTAAGGGATGCCTAGGAAACCTTTGCAGGTGTATTTTGCTAATTATTCTAATTTACTGAGATAAAGACTTTTGGGTTTTCATTGGCTGTAAATCATAATAATTAACATTAATAGAAAAACACTTGAAATAGATCACTCTGTTTCTATATGACACTATATAATGTGAGTTTCACTTTTTGTATTGAAGAACTGAAATAAATTAACTTTTTGATGACATTCTAATTTTGTGAGATGCACCTGTATTTAGTATATACAGTCATGGCCGAACATATTGGCATCCCTGAAATTGTTTCAGAAAATGAAGAATTTTTCTTGCAATTACACATGTTTAGTTATTAATATATTTATTTCCTTTGTGTGTATTGGAACAACAACAAAAAAATGAGAAAAAAATGTGCGGCATATAAACCCAAAAACACCATACCAACAATGAAGTTTGGAGGTGGGAACATCAGGTTATGTGCGCACGTTGAGTATTTGCTTGCACAAATTTCTGCAAGGTTTCTGCATCTCTTAGCAGGAAAAACACTGCAGAAAAAAACGTGTGTTTTCGTATGCATTGCATGCGTTTTTGTACAGAAATGAAGGCTTTTTTGAGCTAAATAAAGATATTTAAAAAAAAGTCTTGTGATGTAATTTCTTGGTTCAACACCACCTTTTTCATTCTGATGCAGTCTGGCATCAGGGTAAAAGGATTAGGGCATGGAGTTTGCAGCTGTCATTGACACCTAGCTCTAGACTAAGGGCCCCGTCTCACATAGCGACACACCAGCGATCCCGACAATGATCAGGATCGCTGGTGTGTCGCTACATGATTGCTGCTGAGCTGCCAAACAGGCAGCTCAGGCAGCGATCACGACAGCGACACTGCGGGTAACGTCGCCTAGTTACCCGCAGTGTACGTTGGATACCAGACAACTGATGCAGGGAGCTGGTAACCAAGGTACACGTCGGGTTTCCAGGCGCTGCGCGGTGCCTGGAAACCCGACGTGTACCTTGGTTACCAGCTCCCCTGCAGCAGCGTGCTGGTATCCAAAGTACACGTCGGGTTTCCAGGCACAGCCCCGCGCTTGGAAACCCGATGTGTACCTTGGTTACCAGTAGATCGCTGGTCTCCTGCCTGCCACATGCAGCGATGCGTGCTGGCCAGCGGGAGACCAGTGATAAAAAAAAAGTCCTGGCATTTCTGACACAACCAGCGATTCACAGCTGGGGCCTGATCTCAGGTACGTGTCAGACATAGCGAGATCGCTGCTGAGATCGCTGTTTAGCAGCGATCTCGCTATGTGAGACGGTGCCCTTAGTAATGAAAAGGTGTCAGCCCGACACCCTCATTACTGAGCCTATAAGTAAACACAAATGCACACACCAACACACACAAACTACACAAACATTGTCACCAGCCTATGTATGAGCGTTAACAGAATGAACGTACATAGGCTGAAACCAGACAGCAACTGTTAATTTTAAAGAAGAAAATTTTTTTAAAAAAATTGCATGGGCTCCTGCACAATTTTATTAACCAGCAGGGGGAAAGCTGACGGCTGATGTTAATATCCTGGGGAGGAGCCAATAGCCATAAAGGTTCCCAGGCTATTAATGTCAGGTGACAGCTGTTTGCTTAGCCTTTACTGGCTAGTTTACAGGGGGTCCCTAGAAAAAAAATCGACATAGGTTCCCTTATAAAATCTAACCAGAAGAGGCTAGGCAGACAGCTGTGGGCTGATATTTATAGCCTAAGAAGGGGCCATGGATATTGGGCTCCATCCCAGACTAAAAACATAATCTATCAGCTTCCCCAGAAAAGGCGAATCTACAAGATGAACCAAATCTGGCACTTAGCCTCGCTCTTCCCACTTGCCTTGTAGCAGTGGCAAGTGGGGTTCATATTTGTGGGGTTGATGTCACTTTAATATTGTCAGGTGACATCAAGCCCACAGGTTAGTAATGCAGAGGCATCTATAAGACACCTAGCCATTACTAACCCCGTAATGATATTGTATAAAAACACACACCCTGACATCTGACAGCATGGTCCCGCAGTGCTCCGACCAACAGTCTGCAGTAGCATTTCCGCGGGTCACAGTGACAGCTGCGGGATCACGCTGACTTCTGACAGCCTGCCCCCACAGCACTCTGACCAATGGTCATACCGGCAGTAGCGTTGTTTCCCAAGCTTTTACACAGATTACAGCATAGGAAACACCATAGGAAGCTGATAAAATGCAAAACAAAAACTCAGCAAATCCGCAAACATGTTTATACCTGCGTTTTTGCTATGGATTTGACTAGCTCAATTGAAGTCAATGGGTGAAAAACGCTGCAGAAACGCACAAAGAATTGACATGCTGCAGAAAAAAACCACTGCAAATACTTAAAGGGAATCTGTCACCCTAAATTGGCGGGATATTTAAATGATGGCAGTCAGGTCAGATGGGCGGTGTTTTGGGTACTTGCCCTAACATGTTGTTCGCCGCTGTCTCCATTATTTCTGGGAATTGTAGTCGTTGCCCTCCATATAACGCGCCTGCGCATTGCAATCTTGAATTGCACACGCGCAGTATGCTTTGCCGCAGATTGCAATGCGCAGGCGCGTTATATGGAGGGCAACGACTACAATTCCCAGAAATAATGGAGACAGCGGCGAACAACATTTTAAGGCAAGTACCCAAAACACCGCCCATCTGACCTGACTGTCATCATTTAAATATCCCGCCAATTTAGGGTGACAGATTCCCATTAAAGAAATTTACTGATCATGTGCACAACACTTCAGGATTGTCACTGAATTGGCTTGCATAAGGATTCCAAAGCATTTTTGGCCCATTTCTGCTGAAAAAAATGCAGTGAAAACGTATCAAAAACGCACTATGTGCACATAGCCTCATGGTGTGGTACTGTTTTTCAGCATATGGCACTGGCAAACTTCATATAATTGAAGGAACGATGAATGGACAAATTATTGATAAAAATTTGCTGTCATCTACAAGGATGATGAAGATGAAATAAGGTTGGGCATTTCAGCAAGACAATGATCCCAAACGCACAGCCTAGAAAGCTCTCAATTGGCTTCAGAAAGAAAATAACGCTGCTAGAATGGCCCAGTCAATTACCTGACCTGAATCCAATAGAAAATATATGGAAGGAACTAAAGCTCAGCATTAATAGAAGAAGACCATGTAACCTTCAGGATTTGAAGAGTGTTTGTGTGGAAGAATGAGCCACAATCACAAGTGAGCAATGCATGCAACTAGTTTCTGCTTATAGGGGGCGTCTTGAAGCTGTCGTCACCAAGAAAGGCTTTTGTGCAAAGCATTAATTAAATTTCATACATTTTTGCTTTTTAAGAAACTGCCAGTCAGTTTTTTGTTATTTGTATATCAGCCCTCTGACCAAGCACTCAGCCCTCCAAGCCTGTGGAAGTTTTAAATGCAGCACGATCCTACATACCCAGAAATTCAGGTTTTAGCCCAAGAGAGGTATTCACACTAGACACATAGGTTCCCAGTAAACTGGAAACCGCCTTGTCGTTGGCTGCTGGGCATGCATGAATTGGCCAAATTATGTGCAAAGTGGCTCCATTTTTTCTTATTATCTAAAGCACTAATGCTATTCATATTTCATATATTACATATTTACATGCTTTAGTACTACAGAGTGCAACTTTATTTCTGTGACACAATTGAAGTGTACCTACAATAAAAATTACAGACCTCACCATTCTCTGTAGGGGGAAAAACTTGAAAAATTGGCAGTACTATGCTAATAAGGTTTTTGTATTAGCAGTCATTCTGGATATATAAGAAATGATAAATGTGTTCATCCTAGTCTAGGACCCGCGATGACAGTGAGTGAATGGTAATAGTCCAATTACAATTACCGTATTTTTTGGACCATAAGACGCACTTTTTTCCCCCAAAATTTTGGGGGAAAATGGGGGTGCGTCTTATGGTCCCAACATACCGGAAAGTTCAGTGGCGGCGGCGCTCCCAATGCAGCTTGGCTGCGATGCGGTGGTGGTGTCCGGGCAGCAGCGGGCCTCTGGGCTGCGTGGGGGGCTCTCGTTGCCGAGATTTGAACGAGAGTATGCGGCGGCCATCTTGTCGGAGGCCCAGGCGGCCATTCCTCATGCCGGCACCGCGTCGCAGCTGCGGGGGGGCTTTCCGGCTGGGACGAGATGCCGGCGGAGCCCCCCACGCAGCCCAGAGGCCCGCTTGCTGCCCGAACACCACCACCGCACCTTGGATCGGGACCGCCACCGGAGGCACCGGCACCGCGTCGCAGCTGCGGGGGGCTTTCCGGCTGGGAAGAGATGCCGGCGGAGCCCCCACGCAGCCCAGAGGCCCGCTGCTGCCCAGACACCACCACTGCATTGGGAGCGCCGCCGCCACCACCGGATTTGTGAGTATATGGCCACCCTGGCCACCCCACAGAACACAGCCACCCCACATAACACAGCCACCCCACAGAACACAGCCACCCCACATAACACAGCCACCCCACAGAACACAGCCACCCCACATAACACAGCCACCCCACAGTGCCCAACCACCCCACACAGTGGTAAGCTAAACTCGGACTGTAAGACGGACCCCCATTTGACACATTATTTTTTTCCCCCAATTTTCCTTCTGAAAATTTGGGGTGCATCTTATGGTCCGGTGCGTCTTATAGTTCGAAAAATACGGTAGTCTCATTATAGGTGTATTACATAAAGAAATTGCCTGTCCAACTAAGACATCATTTACTTTTATAGGGTTGCTTCACTACAGCAAAATCAATAATGAAAGACATACAAATCTGCTTAAAATGTGCTCATATCACGGCTTGAAAACATATCCCTCTGGAAAGCTTGCGAAGTGATGTGACCTATGTATTGGATAACATCAGGAGTATGGGGGTTCAAAGGCTGTATGAATTTAATTTACTTCTTGTCAAAAGGTTAATATTTTACTAGAATATGTCCGGTGTGGAAATACTCCTGGATGATTCACATCTGATAATGGTACTGAAAATTTTAGAGAATATAAAAACTCTGCAAGTTTTTGCCAAAGGCACACTATCACCAGTGTTTTCAAGGATGTCTTAGCACAGTGCTGTCAAAAATATTACGCACATCTTGGAGTATCTACTTTAGCAGAAATAACAGACGTTAAAGAGGTTTAACAACTAGAGGGCTGCTTTTCCACGGAGACAAAAGGTCCAATTCTAATAACTAAGGAAAAAGGCAAGTTTTTACTATGAAACCCATTGAATAACCTTGCTGTATTCTGTATCCCTCCTCTGCAACAATACCTTTTTGCATTATCACTGTATTATATGCCATTATGTGAGCATTACACAGTATCTGTCAAAAGTTTGGACACCCATGTTCATGCAAAGATTTTCCTTGTTCATATTGGGATGTGCAAATTGTAGATTCAGACTGAAGATGGCAAAACCACAATGGATCAAAAATAGAAAGAAGAAATAAACATTTGTAAAACAAAAAGAATGTGTATTAATCGGCACATTCCTCAAAGTACCCCTCTTTTACTCTGATGACAGCTTTTCACCCTCTTGGCTTTTCTCAAGCAGCTTCAGCAATTAGTCACATAGAATGGTCTTCTAATAGTCTTGAAAGAGCTCCCAAATTGGCAGAGCACTTGTTAGTTTCTTTGCCTTCACTTTGCCATCCAACTCTTCCCAAACTATCTCAATTGGGTTTAGGTTGGGTGATTGTGAAGGCCATGTCATCTGAAGCATCCTTCTCCTTCTTAGTCACATAGCTCTTACATAGACAGGAGGTAATAATATAATAATAATAATAATAAATAATACATTTTAATTTATATTTCACCAACATATTCTGCAGCACTTAACAATTAAGCGGGGACATATACAGACAATAAATTTAATACAAGGTAAACAGTTTAAAACAGTTACATTAGGAGTGAGGGCCCTGCTAGTGTGGCGCCCTGCGTCTTATTCGCCACAGAAAGGGTTAAAAGTGTACTGTTTTATATGTGTGTTGTAAGCAATGGGAGTTATGCTTCTCTGCTAGGCAGGTACACATATTTTGCCTCGCTCCCTTATTGGTCTGAAACTAAGAGCTTGGTAGACATACCCTAATTGGGAAGGGGGAGGAGCTGAGTTGTTGTTCGGTGTGAGGAGAAGGAAGATGAACGCTGGGGACGCCATTACTCATGTGAGGTGATCCCTAAAGGGTATGACACACTAAACGAGATCGCAAACGAGATCGCTAACGAGATCACTAAAACGTCACTATTTTGCGATCTCGTTAGCGACCTCGTTGTGTGTGGCATGTAGCAGCGATGTGGCCCCTGCTGTGATGTTGCTGATCGTTCACTAGCGTTCTGGACCGTTTTTTGATCGTTGGCGTCCCGCTGGTGAGCCTGAATCGCTGTGTTTGGCATCTTTTGCGAACGACGAGCGACCTCGTTTGTGACGCATATGACTGTTTTGCGTCACGTAGTGGATCGCAATATCTGTAAGTTCTCTTTTGCGTCACAGAGAGGATCGCAGAAGTTGCAAAGCAGGCTAGCAGGACGCAGAGAGCAGGAGCGATGCTGGAAATTCCTATGAATCAGAAGCGCTCAGTACATGCTAATGACAGATCCTAACGACCGCCAAAGTCGTTAAAGAGATCGCTGACCGCTGATGTGTCATTTATGAGATCTCCTGTTTGGCAGCTACTAGCGACCTAAAAGAGATCACACCAACGATTGCGTCGTTATCGTGATCGCTAACGAGATCGCTAAGTGTGGCAGTACCTTAAGTGTGATCTAGCAAACAGGGAGCCAGCCCCTAGATCATTCAGGCTTCCAAAGCTGGATGATAAGCTGAGGGACTGCGTGGGTTTACACAACCAGCAGTAGGTGTTGTTTTTTTACCTCAGAATTATAGCAGTGACCAGGAGTCAGTGAAGAGTCTTCAGTACAAGCTGCTTCACAAAGGATTCAGACTGCATGTGGCTGAAGGTGAAATACACCGTGAGTAGAAGTGATACTGGGAAGTTATAAACCCCAGAAAGCCTTGGACCCCGAAGGGATTAGATTAGCAGGAAGATACACTGAGCCTGGCAGAGAAGGTTAACCCCCATTACCCGGAGCAAACTGTAAACTGTGAGGGTTGTAATATCTCATATGGACTGCAGCATAACTCCAGTAAATGTTAAAGTGACTTTCCATGTCTCCTGCTTCATTACTCAGTGCCTTCTACTTATATCACCATCTCTGAGGGGACCTGCCCTGGTTGGAGAGGGTTTAACATCTGCACTGCCATCACCATCTACTCCCCCAGAGATCCTCTGCAGTGCCGGCTATAATACAGTCGAACACTCCAACTGGCGTCACAAATCATTAAATAAACTTTATCCCTTGTAAATATATCCCCTTTTAAATTGACCGCCTGGGGCCACGGACCGGGTCGTCGCCGCCGTGACATCCCCCGTAGAGGTCAACAGGCTCGGTACCGAGTACCCCACGGCCCCTCGGGTGCGACACTAGCAATGTTACAATCTACAAGGAAAGAGGGGGGCACAATAGGTGAAAAATGCAGGTTATTTCAGATCCAGCAATTATAGTAAACAGGGATTTTCATATAACGCTGCATGATCCGGTCATCAGCCTATGTGTTTAAGTGCAATTATCAAGTGCAGTTATCATGTGCAAGGAAGATGTGGAGATACATGACTATGAGGGAGTGGATTCTGAATAATTTTTAGATGGAGGCAACAGGGAAGAGTTAGGTTAGTGAGTTGAGGTGATAGGCTTGTTTAAAGAGATGTGTTTTTAAAGCACACTTAAAAACGTGGGGGCTCGGTAACAGTCGGTTTGTGTAAGGTACTGCATTCCAAAACTGGGGCAACACTGGAGAAGTCTTGGAGATGAAGGTGCGAGGTTCAAATAATGGAGGATGTTAGTCTTAGGTCAGTTTCAGAATGGAGGAAACGTGTAGAGCGATAGACAAAGATGAGGGAGGAGATATAGGGTGGTGCAGAACTGTGGAAGGCTTTGTGGGTGAGAGATATGAGTTTATATTGTATTCTATAGCGAATGGGTAACCAGTGCAATGACTGGCATAAGGTGGAGGCTTCAGTGAAGCGGCTGGACAGAAATATGACCTTGGCTGCTGCATTCATTATGGATTGGAGAGGAAAGTGTTTAGTAAGAGGGAGACCGATCAGAAGAGACCTGCAGTAATCCAGACGAGAGTGAATAAGAGCTACATTAAGAGTTTTAACAGTTTGAAAGGGAGAAAAGGTCGGATTTTGGAGATGTTTTTAAGATGCAGGTAACATCCAGTGATTGGATATAGGGAATAAAGGAAAGTTCTTTGTCAAATATAATCTCAAGACAGCAGATGTGCTGTTGGGAGTTATGGTTAAACCCACCAATAATAATAATCTTTATTTATATAGTGCCAACATATTCCACAGCACTTTACAGTTTAACAGTTTCAAACACAACAGTCATAAGTAACAAGTTTAAAAATACAATAATTAAAGCAAAATAAGATGACCCTGCTCGTGAAAGCTTACAATCTACAATGAGGTGGGGGAGATACAAAGTACAGGTGTGTATTTACAATGATGGTCCAGTCATCGTGAGGGAGTGGGGGATAGACAGAGATAGTGGATGGGCTATACACACACACACTTACACATAAAATGACTTTGATTAGGGAACGTGATAAGCCGCTCTGAACAAATGTGTTTTGAGGGAGCGCCTAAAACTGTGCAAGTTGTGGATGGTCCTAATTTTTTTGGGTAGAGCATTCCAGAAGATTGCACAGCGCAGGAGAAGTCTTGGGAGTCGGGAGTGGGAGGTACGGATTAGTGCAGTGGTTAGTCGAATGTCGTTTGCAGAGCGCAGCGATCGGCTCGGCCGATAGACAGAAATGAGGGAGGAGATGTAAGGGGGTGCCGCACAGTGGAGAGCTTTGTGGGTGAGAACAAGTACTTTGAATTGGATCCTGTAGTGAGTTGGCAGGCAGTGTAATGACTGGTGAAGAGCGGACACGTCTGAGTACCGATTAGCCAGATAGACGACCCTGGCTGATGCATTAAGGATGGACAGGAGAGGGGGAAAGTCGAGAAAGGGAGAGGCCAATTAATAGAGCGTTACAGTAGTCCAGACGTGAGTGGATCAATGCTACAGTGAGGGTTTTTGTTGTTTCCATGGTGAGTTAAGAGCGGATTCTAGAGATGTTCTTCAGGTGTAAGAAAAGAGCGGGCAAGAGATTGTATATGGGAGGTGAAGGAGAGATTGGTGTCAAACATAACACCCAGACAGTGCGCCTGCTGCCGGGGTGTTATTATGGTGCCACCCACGGAGAGGGCAATGTTAGATTTAGGGAGGTTAGCAGACAGCGGGAGCAGAAGAAGTTCAGTTTTGGAGAGGTTGAGTTTCTGATAGAGGGCGGACATGATGTTGGAGACTGCAGACAGTCACTGGCGTTCTGTAGTACAGCGGGGGTAATGTCAGGGGATGACGTGTATAGTTGTGTGTCATCAGCATAAAGATGGTACTGAAAGCCTAATCTGCTGATGGTCTGTCCAATAGGGGCAGTGTAGAGAGAGAAGAGAAGGGGGCCAAGGACTGAGCCCTGAGGTACCCCACCAGTGAGAGGAAGAGAAGATGAAGTGGAGCCAGCGAACAAAACACTGAAGGAGCTGTCAGAAAGATAGGAAGAGAACCAGGAGAGGGCAGTGTCTCTAATGCCTAGTGACTGGAGCCTAGAGAGTAGGAGACGGTGGTCAACAGTGTCAAAAACTGCACAAAGGTCGAGAAGAATAAGCAGAGAGTGGTCACAAATACATTTTGCTGTCAGAAGGTCATTGGTCACTTTGATGAGTGGAGAGTTAACGGGTAAGGCGGGAGTAGACCAGGCGCTCCAAGAGTTTAGAGATGAAGGTGAGGTTGGAGACTGGTCTGTATTTATTTGTGCAGGATGAGTCGAGGGCGGGTTTCTTTAATAATGGAGAAATGATAGAGTGTTTGAAGGAGGATGGGAAAATGCCAGAGGAGAGGGAGAGATTAAAGAGGTGAGTAGTGACTACAGGAGAGAGAGACTGGAGGAGATGTGAGAGAATGGGGTCAGTAGTGCATGTAGTCAGATGAGAAGAAGAGAGGAGCCTGGAGACTTCTTCTTCTGTGATGGGATCAAATGTGGAGAGTGAGCCAGGGGAAATGCAGGGAGGGATGGGAGTGACTGCACTTGGTGGCTGGGAGCGGATTTCCTGATGGATATTATCTATTTTCTCTATAAAGTGGGAGGCCAGGTCATCAGCGCAAATGTCTGTGATAGGGGCTTGTGCTTTCAGCCTGAGGAGGGAGTGAAAGGTGTCAAAAAGTTTCTTGGGGTTGTTAAATAGTGAGATCAGGTTATAGGTGCTTAACACAAATTTGAAGTGGATGAAGTCTTCTGGTGTGCGAGTTTTCCTCCATAAGCGTTCAGCACTTCTAGAACATCGCTGGAGAAATCGAGTTTGCGATGTGAGCCCGGGCTGTTTTACTCTTGGAGGTTGTGAGGGAGAGGGGTGCTACTTGGTCAAGGGTGCTTCTGAGAGTGTCATTTTAATGGTGTACAGCCAGATCAGGACAGGAAAAAGAGGAGATTGGGGACAATGAGTGTAGGAAGTCTGTAAGTGTATGATGGTTAATTGCTTGTAGATTTCTGAATGTATGTTAGGTAGGCATGTGTTGGGGTGGGCGAGGAATTGTGAGCATGAAGGAGAGAATGTTGTGGTCAGAGAGGGGAAGCGGTGAGTTATTTAGGTAGGAGATTGAACAGAGCCGGAAATAGACCAGGTCAAAGTGTTACCTTCTTTGTGTATTTCAGAGGTTGAGAGCTGTGAGAGGCCGAGAGAAATGGTTAGTGATAGGAGCTGGGATGCAGATGGGGAAATGGGGCTGTTAATGGGGATGTTGAAGGCTCCCAGGATAAGGGTTGGTAGTTCTGAGGACATGAAGTGCCGCAGTCAGGCCGAGAAATGGTCAAGGAATTGGGTGGGTGAGCCTGGGGGCTGATATATGACCACTACTCTGAGGGAGAGGCGACGGAAGAGCCTGATGGTGTGGACCTCAAAAGAAGGGAATGAGAGTGATGGGACTGGGGGAATGACCTTGAAAGTGCATTGTGGGGACAGGAGTATGCCGACTCCATCACCAGGTTTGTTTGTTGGTCTCGGGGAATGGGAGAATTGTAAGCCACCATGGGAAATGGCAGCAGGGGAGACCGTGTCAGAATCCTGAATCCAGGGTTCAGTGAAGGCCAACAGATTAATAGAGTTGTTCAGAAAGTAATTGTGCAGGAAAGGAAGTTTGTTACATACAGACTGTGGATTTCAGAGGGCACAATTAAAAGGAGATGAAGGAGTGCAACTAATGTTAATAAGGTTAGTAAGGTTTCGATATGAGGTAGGGTAGGGGTTGAGGTTGGGGGATGGTGGACCGGGGTTTGGGGAGATGTCCCCTGAAATCAGTATAAGTAGGAAGATAAAGAGCAGGTAGCTACTGTAATTGTAAGTAGTTTTTTTGTGCGATGTGTTTGGGCAAGATGGGCTGGGGTTTTTCAGGAAGGTGAGAAGTGTATGGGAGCTGTACATGGGAGATGGAAGTATAGAGGGGCTGATGTGTAGGAGTCATGATGGAGGAGGGATGGGGCGGTGAATGTGGATGGCAAGGGAACCCAGGAGGATAGGAGTAAAGCGCATGGCTGAAAGGGAGAGCAAAGTGTGATTTACCTGTCTCCTGCCCTGACTAACTGCCATGGATGAACTGCTTTTTCTAGATGCTTAGCTTCAGGGATGCTTTGCTGATTGGATGCGTGCACCCCACACTGCATGCACCCCTTAGAATGCTTCTAAATTTATAGGGTAATTTCAATCTCAGGTAGAGTTAGGTTAGTAGAAGGAGGAAACACAAGAAGTTCATTTTTGGATAGATTCAGTTTCAGATAGAGGGAAGACATTATGTTAGAGACAGAGGACAAACAATTCTTGTATTATTTTGTATTAGGGTGTGGGTGATGTCAGGGGAAGAAGTGCATACGTTGGTGTTGTCAGCATAGAAATGATACCGGAATCTAAATCGATTGATTATTTGACCAATAGGGGCTGTGTATAGAGAGAAGAGAAGGAGGCCTAGGACTGAGCCCTGAGGAACCCCGATAGTAAGCAGTTGAGGAGAGGAGTTAATGCCGGCAATAGATACAGTGAAGGAGCGGTCAGAGTGGTAGGAGGCCAATAGAGTGGAGCAAAGTGAGGAGGAGCTTGTGATCCACAGTGTCAAAAGCAGTAGAGAGATAATGGAGAATCAGCAGAGAGCAGTTAATGGATTGTTAGAGACTTTAGTTAGGGCAGTTTCGTAGAGTGTAAGGAACGGAAACAGATTGTAGAGGGTCAAGAAGAAAGTGATCTGAGAGATGCAGGTTAGACGAGAATAGACCAACGTTCCAGGAGTTTGATATGAAGGGAAGATTAGATACAGATCTAAGGTGGCTCCACACATGTAGAAATTAGTTTAACTTTTCTGTGTAAAAAATGAAGAAAGTGTATATTATGAAAAGGGCTTCAAAATCAAAATCATCAAACTCATGCCCTATAGGCAATCCTTTATTAATAAAATACCACAATCGGTAGCACCAAAATTAACGTGATACACCAAAACCAAAAAAAAAAAAAAAACGTGTGTTCCTAACTTAAAAACTCAAGGGGTGTCCTAGAGTCCCTAAACGGTCTAAAAATGATGCCTACCTGTCAGCGGGGGTTTGGGCACCCTAGGGGGAGCGTTGTGGTGCCCCCCCCAAACGATGGCTGTCCCTGGTGTCCCTATTGGCCTTCGCCTTAGTGAGTCCCTCTACCGGATAAAAAGGGGGCCCCCTGCCGATATACAAAGACCAACTCAAGCAAAAGGGACCCCTAGGTCCCCAGAGTGGTTAAAAAAAAAAATCGTACACACATAGTATGGTGGTATTGTGACCAAAAGTAATGCTGTGCACCTTGAATAGACGTGGTAGTCCCTTTAATCGAATAGGAGCTATAATAAATGCCCTTTCGGTGCCACAGCTTGATACACGTGAAAGAACGAACCATAAAGGCTTTGTTCAATCACTTGTAAGTAACTCTCAAACGTGCATATGATTCGTGATTTTGAAGGTGCATTGGTACGCAAAAGTACTGACCAGTCGGTGGTTTATTAGCATCAGAAAACCCTATTATGTATCATGGGCTACATATAAGGGAAAAAGCTATTATTTTAGGTGTTTAACTGAACCTCTTGTTCGTTCTGATGTATCACCTTCTAATGTATAAATGTAATTATTTGTCCCTAGCACAATGAGCCCTAAAAAATAGGTAATCTCTGGTGTGTAAAGGTAGATGATGATAAGAGAGATCGCAAGTCCTATATGATGTTTTAAAACAGATACTATGCCTTTTCCCGGCATATCAAAAATTAAAAATCCCTCACATAAAACCCTGCCAGGGGTTTTATCCCCCTATATCGACCCTTTCAATGTTTTACCGGCTTTAATAGGGCACGTTTAAACCCCTGGGTGCCCGAAAGATGTTCTTATAGGGGACCATTTTTAATAAAACGTTTTTTTGGGGGGGGATCGAAAGGATTTGCTCTGTTTATTTCCCCCGGTTATAGTTTTAATGTGCAAAATTGGGGTCGAACTTTACTTATTCGGGCCGTCGGGAAAGGGGTAAAGATTTTTTTTTGGTATTTTTTTATATGGTTTTTTAGATGGTCCCCCTATAAGAAATTTTGGGGCCCCCCCGGGATTAAACGTTCCCTTTTTAAACTATAGGGCATTGATCATGGTGATATAGGGAGGGGATTTTCAATACCCCCTTTTTTGCAGTGTTAAGGAGGGATTGTTAAAATTTATTTTTTTTATGCCCCCAGAAAAAGGAAAAGTATCTTTTTAAAATCATAAAAGACTTGAATTCTTTTTTCATACTATTTACACACCGAGATTTTAACCTATTTTTTTGGGCCTTTTTTAGCTAAAAAATAATTACTTTAAACATTAGAGGTGATCCCCAAAGAGAAGGGAGGTTTAAAAAAAAACGAAATAGATTTTTTTTTGTAAAATTACTATAGGGTTTTTGATCAAAAAAACCCCCCCACGGCTTCCTTTGGTACCAATACACCCAAAACGAATCAAAGCAGTTTTAATTACCCCTTTCTGTAAAATTAAAAAGCATTTGGGTTTGTTTTTAAAAGGTATAACGTGGAAAACCAAAAGGGGGGATTTTTTAAATCCCTTTTTTTTAAAAGGGGTAAACGGGGTAATCAGGTGCCGCAATAATTTTTGGGCTAAAAACCCCCCCCCTACTATTGTGCAAATTTTTTTACCCCTGGGCCAGGTGCCCTTTTTTGGTTTCTCGTATATCCAGGGGTCCCCCTTTTTATCCGGGTAGGGGACTCATAAAAGGGGGGGGGCCCAATAGGGACACCCAGGAAAAAAGCCATCCTAAAAGTAACTCAAAGGCTATTTTTACACTCATTTTTTTTAATCAGGCAAACCGGAGAGAGAGGAGGAGAGAGAGGAAAGAGGGGGAGAGGGGGAGAGAGAGAGAGAGAGAGAGAATTTTTTTTTGAAAAAAATTTGGCCCCCCAAGGGTTTGCTTTTTCCGGCCGTAAAGTGGGGAAAAAAAAAAACTTAAAAAAACCGTTTTTCCGGGCCGCCGAATGTACAATTCCGGGACCCGGGCCAAAAACGATGCAACGCTACATCGGGCCGATCCGGGTAAAAAAAGTCAATGAAAAAAAACGCACCGGGTCCGGGCTTTTTTTTTAAAACACCCGGGACGCGCCTGTTTCAAAAACCTAGGTTGAAATATTTAAGGGGGCAACCGGATTATGGAAACCTTTCCAAAAAAAAAAAAAAGGGTTTGTTTTTGAGAAATAAAAGTGAAAAAACTTTTACAGTCTAAATCAGAGTAAAATTTCCTTAAAAAAAAGAAAAAACCATTGCATGAATTATGTCTTAATTTTTTCCAAAACTATATTTGCATTGAACATTTTTTTTTTATTGTGCATATACAAGGTCCTTTTCATTTGTGCTTTTATTCCGTGCCCATATCATGGGATGCGCAGAATTTACAGTAATGAACCCAAAGGGGTTTGGCAAAGTTTCTTTTCGGTTTACGTTGGGGGCAAAGGAAGGGTTACTTTGGTTTTTGGGCCAAATTGGGGCCAAATAGGCAAAGCCTTTTGGGAGCTTAACAAAATTTGGGAAAGGGACAGGGTTTTTGTTTTGGTGGGGGGTTTTATAACGTACGTGATGCATTTTTTTTTTCCTTAAGATTCTAATATTGTTATGCCCCTGATGTTTTGTCATGAAGGTTTTTGTAAGAGGAGATTTTAAAATTTACCCACCCCCAAATAAACAAAACTGCTTTCAAATTTTTGGGTAAACCCTTTTAAAATTTAAGTTTAAAGGGACCAAGCCTTTTGACCAAAAGACCGACCCTCTTTTTTTAAAATCTGCCCAGTGTCATTTTATGGGGTGTTTCCCCGGGAACTTAACGGCCCCCCTGATTTGAAATTTTTTTCCTCGACATAATGTACTTCTTTTGGGGGAAAATTTTTTTTTTGACTTGGGGTTTTTTTGGGGAAAAACAAAATTTGGAGAAAATTTTTCAAAATCTTCAAATTTAATTCTTATTTTCTTAAACCAAATCCCAACAAAAACCAATTTTTAAAATTTAAACCCCTTTTTTTCCCCAAAAAAATTTGGGGAAAAAGGGGGGGGCTCTTTATCAAACCCGGCCCCGGGGTTTGGGGCAGTGGTTTTGGCGGGGCTGAGGGGGGGATGCGGGGCCGGGGGTGGAGGTAGGGGGTGCACCTGACGGGCCCCTTCCCTTTGGGTGAGGTGACCCGGGGCACGGTGTCCAGGGAAGCAACCCGGGTTTTTGGGGTCAGTCATTTTGGGGCCCGGGCCGGTCAGTTTGATTCTCTGTTTCCCCGGGGTAAGTTTTGAGCCGGGCTTCAAAAAAATGGCCGTCGCATCTCCATCGTGCACCCGCCTCCCAGGGCCTTTCCGAAGCCCCGGAAAAAGAGACTCTTGACACGGGGGCCTCAGGGGAAATGGCCACCACAACCAAAAACCGTGATTAACCGGGCTTTTCCTCGCCTTGGACACCGGCCCGGCATACCCCACCTTTACCTGAAAGGGGCCCTTTTTCGCATCACCGCACCTGCCAACCCTGTTCAACCCCCCCCGGCCCAGGGCCCCAGCATCGCCCCCTTAGCGAAAGGGACCCTCTTGGGCACTCCCCCAGCCCACCCAACTCACCCGCCGCCGGACCGGCTTATCCCCCGGGAAAGGACCCCCTCCTTACCCTGCTGTAACCCCCCCCGGGGCCCCCGGAAGATACCTTAAATTTGGGCTAAAAACGGACCCCTCTTTAAAAAAACTTTTTTTCTGATTTTCACCCCAAAATTTGGGGGGGGGTTTAAAACCGGGAGTCTTATAGTCCAAAAAAAAACACTAGGGAAAAATAACATTTTCCACATGTTACTTTACAGACACAATTTTTTAAACAAAGATTTTTAGAACTTTTGAAGGGGTTAAAAATTGACAAATGCTTTTTTCCAAAAAATTTAAAAACCATTTTTTGGGCCATAACCAAATTTAAGGATTTGGGGAAGGGCTTATAAGAAAATAAACCAAATAAAACCCGTTCTAAAAAAAATTCTAAAACCACATTCAAGCTTTAAAACCCTTTTGGTCTTTCAAAAAAAGAAGCCTGGGCAGGAAAAAAAAGTTTTTACTTTTTTTCCACAAAAAATTTTTCTGTACCATAAATTTTTTAATTTCCCCCGGTTTCGGAAAAAAAAACAAAAATTTGTTTGCAATTCTTTGAGATGCCAACTCTTTTGGGGGCAGGCTGGGGTTTTGGGGGAATAAAAAATGCTAAATTAAGGGGAACCCTTTTTTTTGGGAGGCCCCTGAGTGCCAAACAGGGAAACCCCCCCCCCAAAAGTAAACCCCATTTTGAAATAAGCCCCAAAGGAATTTTTATCTAGAGTGTGTAAGCACTGAATCTCCATGTGCCACAAAATTTTTAAAATTAAGCAAAAACAAAAAAATAAAAATTTTCCCCCAAAAAGTCCTTTTAGCCCCAAATTTTTTTTATTTTCACAAAGGAACAGGAGAAATTTAAACCCAAAATTTTTGTGAAATTTTCTCACCAAAACCCCAATACCCCATATATAGAAAAAAACACTTTTGGGGCACTTTCAAAGCGAGGAGGGAAGAACGCCATTTTGGGAGTTCGATTTGCTCAAGGTTTGAGGGTCCATGTCACATTGGCAAGCTTTGAGGCCGAACAGAAAAAAACCACATTAGGGACATCATTTACAAACTCCCCTCAAAAATTTTTTTTAGGGGGCAGGGCGTTGACACCACAGTGACCCACAGAAATTTATGCTATTGGGCGGTTTTAAAAAAGAATAAAAAAATTTTTACCCCTAAAATGTTGTTTTTGGACCCCAAAAATTTTTAAAAAGGGGTAAATAGGAAAAATATACCTCCAGTTTGTTGTGCAAATTTTTCATTGGGCAAAAACCCAATTAAATCTAATAAGATTTAGGAAAAAGTACAAAACTCCCAAACTGGGGCCTAACGCAGAATTCCCAAAAGTGACCCCATTTTAAAAACAAACCCCAAAGAATTTATTAAGGGGGCATGCATATTTTAGCACCCCAGATTTTCACAGAATTTTTTCCCTGGGCAGTGAAAAAAAATAAATAAATTTTACCCCCAAAAATTTTGTTTTAACCCCAGATTTCAATTTACGGAGGGAAAAAGATAAAAATGGACCAAAGTTTGTGAACAATTTCTACTGAATGTGGAAAAACCCCATGGGAAAGTACAGTCGCTTAGCCCCAAAGGAAAAAACCTAAGGGAAGGGGTCAAATTTGTCCCCTGGTGGCCC
>JARQOD010000001.1:841810650-841836632 GCA_033576555.1 Oophaga sylvatica
GAGAATATGAAAATCTTTTTCTCTGTTTAAATGATATTGACAACCAAAACATCCAAATGACCCTGATCAAAAGTTCACATACTCTATTTCCTAATACCATGTATTGCCCCTCTAACATCAATGACAGCTTGAAGTCTTTTGTGGTAGTTGTGGAAGAGGGTCTTTATTTTCTCAGATGGTAAAGCTGCCCACTCTTCTTGGCAAAAAGCCTCCAGTTCCTGTAAATTCCTGGGCTGTCTAGCATGAATTGCGTGTTTGAGATCTCCCTAGAGTGGCTCAATGATATTGTGGTCAGGAGACTGAGATGGCCACTCCAGAACCTTCACTTTGCTCTGCTGTAGCCACTGACAGGTCAACTTGGCCTTGTGTTTTGGATCGTTGCCAAGTACATCCCATGCGCAGCTTCCAAGCTGATGATTGCAAATTTGCTGATAATGTGCTTCATTCATCGTTCCTTCAACTTTGACCAAGTTTCCAGTGCCTTTGTAGCTCACACATCCCCAAAACACATTGATCAACCTACGTGCTTTACGGTAGGAATGGTGTTCCTTTCATCATAGGCCTTGTTGACCTTTCTCCAAATGTAACGTTCATGATTAGTGGTCAAAAAACTTACATTTTGGTCTCATCACTCCAAATTAACTTGTTCCAGAAGTTTTGAGGCTTGTCTCTGTGCTGTTTTGCATATTGTAGGTGAGCTACTTTGTAGTATTTGCGCAGTAATAGCTTTCTTCTGGCGACTCGACCATGCAGCCCTCTTTTCTTCAAGTGCCTCCTTATTGTGCATCTTGAAAATGCCAAACTGCTAGCTTTCAGAGAGTCCAGTATTTCAGCTAATGTTATTTGTGGGTTTTTCTTTGCATCCCGAAAATTTTCCTGGCAGTTGTGGACGAAATTTTTGTTGGTCTACCTGACCGTTGTTTTGTTTTTACAGAGCCACTGATTTTCCATTTGTTAATCACAGTTTGAATGCTGCTGACTGGCATTATCAATTCCTTGGATATCTTTTTGTATCCCTTTCCTGTTTTATACAGTTCAACTACCTTTTCCCATAGATCCGTTGACAATTCTTTTGCTTTACCCATGACTCACAATCCAGAAACATCAGTGGCTGGATGAAAGATGCAAGAGTCTGTCTGGATCCCAGAAACTCTCAGCTTTTATGCACACACACTGATTACAAAAGAACAGGTCACAGGTGAGGATGTTACCTTTAGTAGCCAGTCAAACCCATTTGTGTCAACTTCTGTGCATGTTATCAGGCCAAAATCACCAGGGTATGTGAACTTTTGATCAGGGTCATTTGGATGGTTTGGGTTGTCAATATGATTTAAAAAGAGAAAACACAGTAGTTTGACAATAAATGGCTTCGTTCAACCACTAACCATCAGTGGAGAAAAAGTTTTGGTGTTATCATTCTCTGAAAAAAGGCCAAGAAAGCAAAAATTCTGCCAGGGTATGTAAATTTTTGGGCACAACTGTACAGTCATGGACAAAAGTTTTGAGAATGACACAAATATTAATTTTTACAAAGTCTACTGCTTCACTTTTTCTAATGGCAATTTGCATATACTCCAGAATGTTATAAAGAGTGATCAGCTTAACAGCAATTACTTGCAAAGTCAATATTTGGCTAGAAAATGAACTTTATCCCCAAAACACATTTCAACATCATTGCAGCCCTGCCTTAAAAGGACCAGCTAACCTCTTTTCAGTGATTGCTCCATTAACACAGATGTGGGTGTTGATGAGGACATGGCTGGAGATCAATCTGTCATGATTAAGTAAGAATGACACCACTGGACACTTTAAAAGGAGGCTGGTGCTTGGCATCATTGTTTCTCTTCTGTTAACCATGGTTATCTCTAAAGAAACATGTGCAGTCATCATTGCAATGCACAAAAATGGCCTAACAGGGAAGAGTATCGCAGCTAGAAAGATTGCACCTCAGTCAACAATCTATCGCATCATCAAGAACTTCAAGGAGAGAGGTTCCATTGTTGCCAAAAAGGCTCCAGGGCGCCCAAGAAAGACCAGCAAGCGCCAGGACCGTCTCTTAAAAGTGTTTCTACTGCGGGATCGGGCTACCAGCAGTGCAGAGCTTGCTCAGGAAAGGCAACAGACAGGTGTGAGTGCATCTGCACGCACTGTGAGGCGGAGACTCTTGGAGCAAGGCCTGGTCTCAAAGAGGGCAGCAAAGAAGCCACTTCTCTCCAGAAAAAACATCATGGACAGACTGATATTCTGCAAAAGGTACAGGCAGTGGACTGCTGAGGACTGGGGTAAAGTTATTTTCTCTGATGAATCCCCTTTTCGATTGTTTGGGACATCAGGAAAACGCCTCATTCGGAGAAAACAAGGTGAGCGTTACCACCAGTCTTGTCTCATGCCAACTGTTAAGCATGCTGAAACCATTCATGTGTGGGGTTGCTTTTCAGCCAAGGGAATCGGCTCTCTCACAGTCTTGCCTAAAAACACAGCCATGAATAAAGAATGGTACCAGAATGTCCTCCAAGAGCAACTTCTCCCAACCCTCCAAGAGCAGTTTGGCGATCAACAATGCCTTTTCCAGCATGATGGAGCACCTTGCCATAAAGCAAAGGTGATAACTCAATGGCTCAGGGAACAAAACATAGAGATTTTGGGTCCATGGCCTGGAAACTCCCCAGATCTTAGTCCCATTGAGAACTTGTGGTCAATCATCAAGAGACGGGTGGACAAACAAAAACCTAAAAATTCTGACAAAATGAAAGCATTGATTGTGCAAGAATGGACTGTCCAAGTCAGGATTTGGTCCAGAAGTTGATTGAGAGCATGCCAGGGAGAATTGCAGAGGTCCTGAAGAAGAAGGGTCAACACTGCAAATATGACTTGCTGCATTAACTCATTCTAACTGTCAATATAAGCTTTTGTTACTCATATGTTTGCAATTATATTTCTGTCTGTGATAAAAACATCTGTCAAACACACATAAAAACCAGAGGGCAGCAGATCACGTGAAAATATAATATTTGTGTCATTCTCAAAACTTTTGGCCATGACTGTATATATGGCCAGTTGCTTTCAGAAACAACACCACACCTGCTATTGTTTGTCTAATATTGCAGCTCAGCTCCTTTAAAGTATATTGGTCTGACCTACAGAGACATTCACAACCTGTGAAGAGGTGAGACTCTGTTTTATGAAGAAAATAGTCATATTTTTCTAAATTCAGAGAATCCTTTAAATGGTCACAGTTTTTTCAACAAACTTTGCAGAACTCAATAGTGCAAGTGATATTTATAGAAAAAAATGTAATATATCTTATCAGTAAAAATATGCTTATTTCTACAATTTTGAGCCTCCTCCAAAACTTATCATTCAAAGTTCAAAATAAGATAGACTGCAAACTGACTGAGGAATCAAATTACAGCTACCTGTTGAACTTTATGTAGAGAGAAGTGAGGAGCATAGAAACATACACTATGGGTCAGCACTTTTACCCACCTATCTTTCCCACACAAGGATTTAATTGTGAGCTATGCCTGCTTTCACTTCCCCAGTCCCGATGAGGCCTAGTTTGGCTCATAGAGAAGTAGGACATTAGCAATTGGCACCATCCATATTTAGGTACACATTGATGAGGTTGAATGGCTTTTGCGCTCTGATCAAAAAAAGCTACCTAAGTACCCTATATTTTTAACGTTTACAGTGATATTGGAGTTCATATATTCATGGATTGCAAGGAAAAATGGTGAAAAAGACGGATTAAAGTTATATTATGGCCAGAAATAGTGTTATTTCTCATGTACCCATACATGACAGCTTAAGCTGAAAGTCAGCGGTAAACAATAAATTTGCACACACTTTTTAAAATTAATCTGTCACCAGGTTTTTGCTGCCTCATCAGAAAGTAGCATATTGTAGGGAGAGAGACCCTGATTCCAATATTGTATCACTTAGTTTACTGGATGAAGCAGTTGTGACCCAATCATAGTTTTTAGATGTAGGATGCAACAGAACATACAGCCCACATGACGGATTTCTGCGTACATTGTCTATTGACAGTGGGGCACTTTTTATATTGGGGGCATGGTCGAACAATTGCTCATGTGCCATGTAGTCCAGGCAGTGTTAATCTCCTGGTAATAAAGCCTTCATTGGAAACAACAGCACACAGCCTAATAAGTGACATATCGCTGAAATCTGTGTCTCAGCCCCAGCTTTGTGCTGTCCTCAGATTACATAGCAAAAATTGCTGACAGATTCCGTAGAAATAGTAATTGACTAGGAGAAAGATGCTGCTTTGTACTTGTAACAATCTGGGTTAATTAAAAGTATTGTAAACAATTATAGAATGCCATAAACCTTTTTCTTTTTCACGCTTTCATGGTTTTTTTTGCTACTACGCTGTAATGAAATCTTAGCAGGAGAACTTAATATGGTGAATCATGGGTATCGGCAGCTTTTGTCGCCATTCTTCTACATATTAATATGTCCTGATAAATGGCAGCAATGTCAATGGCCGCCCTGTCTGCAGCTGCATCCTACGCCAATGACATTAATGAGTGATTAATGATTAGTTAAGTGTAGTGATCCCAGAAAATTCGTGTAAGTTACTGACATTCTCAATGTTGGTCTGCACGATAAATCAGCTGTATGAAACTATTTGTAACCAAATTAATTTAATAATATGATAGATTTATGGTTTGCAAGAAAATTAGACTCATGACATTTTTGAGATCTAATTAGATTAATTGTTGACTTGATGACTGATTTTAATGATTTCTACCTCATCTCTAAAATAAGAAACATTCACACACAAAGCTGTGCTGACACTGTTAAAAATCAGAGATTTGTTTTTGACGTGTTGGCCCCCTTCTCTAAAATTGTAAATATCACAAACCTCACTAGTAAATCCTGCAACCTTTTAATATAATTTATAATATAATATAATAATTTATAATAATATAATTTTTGTTTCAAATGTTATATCTCTGCTTGCTGTTTTTGTAATGAAACATACAACTGTACATTGGGAAGCTGAAAAAACGATCCTGTTTGTGTCCAAATAACATGGCTGTTAGGCTCCCAAAAGGAAAACTATTTTACAGTCACCATGCACAAATGTCAATGGACATGATCTGGATATGTTTTCAGAAAATAGATGTAAACAAAGATGGAATGTTTCTATTCATCAAGGAGCATTGCAAGGCTTAAGAGTCTCCTCACCTTGGCATGTCTGGCTTGACATATCAGTCTCTGCAAGGAGAAATGTCACTCTTTCAATTCACTAACAGAAAGCCAAGATCTCGAAAAATATTGAGGAATTTAAACACAAAAATTAGAAAGCTGTAACTTTCCTTATCCTGGTATGATTGGCCCCATCAGAAAAACATAAAAAAAAAAACCTGTTACACTTGCCTTCCCTGTGCGCCCTTGCAGAGTCCTGTTCCGATGCCAGCAGCTGCTTTATGCATGTAAGTAGCGCATGGCAGGGATGTCATGCGCTGCTTGCAAGCCGAAGGGCAGCTGCCCGAATACTCAATGCTCTGCATGCCAGGACTGTGTGCACGCAAAGCAGTGAGTATTCATTGCTCTCTAGCGTGCACAGTGTCAGCCAGAGACTTCCTGTGGCTGCCGCCTGTCACATGTGCCGATACTTAGGAGAAACGAATATTCAGTGGAATGGGGTGAACTTTTACAGTGGGGAAAAAAAGCATTTAGTCAGCCACCAATTGTGCAAGTTCTCCCACTTAAAAAGATGAGAGAGGCCTGTAATTCACATCAAAGGTAGACCACAACTATGAGAGTCAAAATGAGAAAACAAACCCAGAAAATCACCTTGTCTGATTTGGCAAGATTTATTTTGCAAATTATGGTGGAAGATAAGTATTTGGTCACCTGAAAACATGCAAGATTTCTGGCTCTCATAGACCTGTAACTTCTTCTTTAAGAGGCTCCTCTGTCCTCCACTCATTACCTGTAGTAATGGCACCTGGTTGAACTTGTTATCAGTATAAAAGAGACATGTCCACAACCTCAGTCACATTCCAAACTCCACTATGGTGAAGACCAAATAGCTGTCGAACCACACCAGAAACAAAATTGTAGCCATGCACCAGGCTGGGAAGACTGAATTTGCAATAGGCAAGCAGCTTGGTGTGATGAAATCAACTGTGGGAGCAATAATAAGAAAATGGAAGACATACAAGACCACTGATAATCTCCCTTGATCTGGGGCTCCACGCAAGATCTCACCGCGTGGGGTCCAAATGATCACAAGAACAGTGAGCAAAAATCCCAGAACTACACAGGGGGGCCTAGTGAATGACCTGCATAGATCTGGGACGCCGTAACAAAGGGTGCCATCAGTAACACACTACGCCACCAGGGACTCAGATCCTGCAGTGCCAGATGTGTCCCCCTGCTTTAGCCAGTACATGTGCGGACCCGTCTGAAGTTGCTAGAGAGCATTTGGATTATCCAGAAGAGTATTGGGAGAATGTCATATGGTCTGATGAAACCAAAGTGAACTGTTTGGTAGAAACAAAACTCGTCGTGTTTGGAAGAGACAGAATCGGAGTTGCATCCAAAGAACACCATATCTACTGTGAAGCATGGGGGTGGCAACATCATGCTTTAGGACTCTTTCTCTGCAAAGAGACTAGGATGACTGATCCGTGTAAATAAAAGAATGAATGGGGCCATGTATCGTGAGATTTCGAGTGCAAACCTCCTTTTATCAGCAAGGGCATTGAAGATAAAACATGGTGTAAGGTTCTATGTATATATTTCTGAAACTCAGTTTGTTCGTCAGCCATTTTACTTTCTGTCTTGCTGCAGCTATCTTGCCCTCAGTCAAAATGGAGTTTCCAGCTTGCATGTTCCCGCCCTGATTCTCTCCTTTGCTTCTTAAGCAGCCACAGCTGAGCAATCAGTGCTTCAGAATCTAGCCTGCAGTGAACCTGTGACTTGACTCCTGTAAGCCTTGGACCTTGTACTCCAGCTATTCCTACTGAGGAACTCTGAAGCACTTGTGGACTCTGAACCTGCTCTTTGAAAGACCCACGTTTGCATGGACTTACGGTAACAGAGAAGAAGATCCTGAATCTGTATTGGAGAGTGATTGCTGAGCTTGGATTACTCTGGCCTGCTGTGTCTCCTGTTTCTGTGTCTGCAAACTGTGTGACTATTTCTGCCAACTTGTATGAAGTAATACAGGACTTTTCTATATCAAACCTGTGTCTCATGTATGTTCATCGCACCCAAGCACAAGACGCTATATGAACTGTACTACATACATTACAAGATTCTGAAGCCAAAACGTTAGTGTCTGCTGGGTCTGGAAGGCTGTGTCTGCTGTACTGTGGATATCAGACGTCCGGTTGTACTTTCTGTGATGACAGTGGTTGTGACTTCTCACAACCATTCCAGGGAGCAATTCCCTTAAGTTTTTTTCTTTTTGCAGTGTTACCACAGGTAAACACTATTGTTTTTTTTTTTTTCTCCTTTCTTTTCTCTTTTTTGTCTGCTGTAACTCTGGATATCAGATGTCTGGTTGAAACTTTCTGTGATGATAGTGGTTGTGACTTCTCACAACCATTCCAGGTGAGCAGTTCCCTTAATTTTTTTTTCTCTCTGCAGTGTTGCCACAGGTGAACACTATTGTTTTTTTTCTCTGCTCTTTTTCCAGTAATCCTGTCTTAAAAGATCTGGAAAATGGAGGCCCGCATAAAGGAACTTTGCGGAGTGACTGATAATATCCTTGCAGATTTGCAGAATATAAAGACCCGTTTTACAAATCTACAGGACCTCAATAATCACAATTTGCAAGTGGTTGGACAGACTACCCAGGATTTGCGAGCCAGGATTGAGGTTCTAGAGGGGCGAGTCCAGGCTCCTGCCGTAGCCCCGAGTGCTGGGATTCCCAAGTTGCCCCCTTTTCGTTTTGGCGGTGAACGTGAGAAATTCAGGGGATTTATTAATCAATGCAATTTTTTTTTTTCTGCACATGCTTCACAATTTCCCACTGAACGATCTAAGGTGCTTACTATAATTATGTTGCTTACCAACAAGGCTTTAATGTGGGCAAACCCTCTGATTGAGACTGAGGATGATTTTTTTGAATACCTTGATGTTTTATTTCAGCCATGGGGCAGGTGTTTGATGACCCCAATCGAGGTGAAAACAGCTGAAGCAGCCATGTTAGCTTTGCGCCAAGGTAAGCACTCGGTAGCTGAATATGCCTTGGATTTCAGAGATGGGCCCTTGATACCACCTGGGACAGTTCCGCCAAAAAATCTTTTTTTTCGAAAGGGGTTTCTCCACTGATTAAGGATGAACTTGCTCGTGCCGACCCTCCCACTGCGTTAGGTGACTTTATTAACTACTGCATCCGTATTGATACTCGTCTGACTGAACGCAGCAAGAGAGATGGTTCGAAAGCAATCGTACTAACCTTTTCCTACCTTCCTCTCCAGCTAAGGAACCTTTGAGTAGGATTACACGGGAACCTGAACCTGAACCCATGCAGGTAGACTCTTTACAACGACGGGTTAGTGATGCACGCAAGGAACATCGTTTTAAGGAGAATCTATGTTTCTATTTGTGTAAGTCAGGGCACTTCATTATAAACTGCCCCAGCCGTTCTGTAAGACTACTGCAGCACTCATTCATTGTGAGTGTTGCGAGAGGGGATCTGTAGGTCCGAGCTCAGGCTCCAGAGAGATCTGCAGCAACAGATCTTGATTTCTCGGACTTAAACTCCGTTACACTCTGAGGACGTTGACTGTGTAAACGCTGCCATTTTCCAAGTTTCCTCAGCGGTGTCCCAGCTGAGTTGTAAGAAAAACAATTCTCATTGCTTTCTTTCCATCAAACTCTGGGTTGACTCAGTTTTGGGTTGTTAGCTCTGCTATGATCGACTCAGGGGCAAGTGGAAATTTTATGGATGTCTCCTTTGCTCTGAAACAGGAATACGTTCAGTGAAGAAGGCTACTCCAGTACAGATGGAAACTGTGGATGGCTCCCTGCTGACCTCTGGACCAGTGGATCAGGAAACAGAGCCTTTGAGGTTTCTTATGGATAAGATCATCAGAGAAACGTCCTTTATGCTTATCTCTTCTCCCCACTTTCCCATTATTCTAGGGCTACCATGGCTGCAGGCTCAGAATCCTACCATTAACTGGGAGACCAAGGAATTACACTTTCCAGAGAAACAGATGAGTCCAAAAGTTTCAGCTTGCTCTGTTCCTAAAGGAATCATGTCAGTCCCTGAACTACCAGCTGTATACCAGGACTATGTGGATTTATGTGACAAGAAGAACGCTGACCAGCTTCCTCCTCACCGTCCATATGATTGTCCAATTGAATTATTGCCTGGAGCAGAGATACCTTTTGGTAAGATCTACCCCCTGCGGGGCCCGAGCTAAAGGCTTTAAAGGATTACATAGATGAAAATCTAGCCAAGGGCTTCATACCCCCTCTTCATCTCCTGCAGGTGCACCATCTTCTTTGTAAAGAAGAAAGATGGATCTCTGAGACCATGCGTAGACTATAGGGAACTCAATAAGGTTACTATTAGAAAACCGTTATCCATTGCCTTTAATCCCTGAGTTATTGGAGAGAGTGCGACATGCCAAAATTTTTTCTAAACTAGATCTTCGTGGGGCCTATAACTTAGTCCGTATTAGACCTGGGGATGAATGGAAGACTGCATTCAGGTCACGCTATGGACACTTTGAATATCTAGTTATGCCTTTTGGTCTGAGTACCCCGCCCCAGCCACTTTCCAACACTTGGTGAGTGACATCTTCAGGGATCTCCTAGATACATAGTGGTAATTTATTTGGATGATATTCTAATTTTTTCTAACTCCACAGAGGAACTCATGGACATGTGAGAATGGTCTTGGAACGTCTAGACAAAATCATCTTTAACATCAAACTTGAAAAGTGTGAATTCCATAGGACCGAAATTCAATTTCTGGGGTATGTACTGTCTACACAAGGAATTAGTATGGATGGAAGCAAAACCCAAGCCATCAAGGATTGGCCAAGTCCTAGAAATGTGAAGGAGGTTTCAGCGCTTCATCGGGTTGCCAACTTCTATAGACGTTTCATTAGAAATTTCTCTGAGGTAGTGTCACCTATCACTCACTTACCCGGAAAGAGTCTAGGTTTTCCTGGACTCCCCAAGCCAGAAGCATTTTCCCGTCTAAAAGATAAATTTACCACTGCACCTATCCTAGTACATCCCAACCCCGAGCTTGCCTTCATAATAGAGGTGGATGCTTCAGACTGTGCCGTTGGAGCTATACTCTCTCAGAGAACAGGTGAGAAAAATGTCTTGCATCCCTGTGCCTTTTTTCCCAGCAGTTGTCTTCGGCTGAGAGGAACTACGATGTGGGCAATAGAGAGTTGTTGGCCATTATTGCCGCCTTCAAAGAATGGAGACACCCTTTTTCAGGGAGCTGCACAGCAAAAAAGTCGTCCTGACAGACCCTCGAAACCTTGAGTTTATCAGGTCGGCTAAGTGCCTGACTCCTCGCCAGGCTCGCTGGGAAACTTTTCTTAACCAATTTAATTTATCATCTCTTATAGACCAGGATCGCGCAATGGAAAGGCTGATGCACTCTCTAGGATTTACTCAGCAAGACACGTCCAATTACTCCCCCTAAGACTATTCTTCCTGACTCTAGATTCCTAGGAGTAATTCATAATCAAGACCTACTTAAGGACATCAAGGAAGCATACCATGCGGATTCCTTTTTGGCACAACCCCCAAGGGACGTAATCTTGTCTTTAAGAATGGTGTGTGGATTCAGGGACAAAAACCTGTATATTCCTGAAACATCGATTGAGAGTATTGCAACTCATTCACGATTCCAAGATAGCTGGGCATAGAGGAATTCTAAAGACACAGGAATTTCTTTCTCGTTTCTTTTGGGGCCCACTTGCAGGAAGGATGTTTTGAATTATGTCACTTCATGTGAGGTCTGTGCAAGATGCAAAACACCTCGCTCCTCACCAACTGGTCTGTTTCAGCCTCTTCCCACCCGTCCCCCCCGGGGGATCCATTTCTATGGATTCATTGTGGAAATTACCAACCTCTCAGGGGAAGAAACACCATTCTAGTGGTGGTTGACCGTCTAACAAAGGCAGCTCATTTATCCCTTGTGTCGGCTTACCCACTGCAAAACAGACATCAGATTTGATGATTAAAGATGTGTTTCGCTTACATGGAGTACCGGATGAGGTTATTTCGGATCGAGGGGTGCAATTCACTTCTAGGTTTTGGCAAAATTTGTGCAGCATTGGACATTAAAGTAAACCTTTCTTCTGCTTTTCATCCCAGACTAATGGACAGACCGAACGAACCAATCAAAACCCTGGAGCAGTATCTCCGCTGCTTTATCTGCCACCTACAGGATGATTGGGTGGATCTACTTCCATTAGCTGAGTTCTCGTATAACAACTCTCAGAGTGCCTCCACTAAACAGTCTCCTTTTTACTCTAATCTAGGTTATCATCCTAACATTCTACCACGATTTCCCATAGAAACGCCTTTACCAGCAGTGGCTGAAAGAATCACGTCTTTACAGAAGAATATGGATCTTCTAAAGGAAAATCTGGAATCGGCTCAAGAAAGGTACAAGAAAGCAGCAGATAATTTCGTAAACCTGCACCAGCTTTCAAGGTAGGAGACTTGGTCTGGCTGTCAACCAGAAATCTTAAGTTAGGATTCCATCGTTTTAAGTTGGGACATAAGTACATTGGACCTATAAAATCAGTTAAATTATAAGTGCCGTTGCTTGTCGTCTTCAACTGCCCAGAACTATGAGAATCCACCCTGTCTTTCATGTATCCCTACTAAAGGCTGCGACACTCAATACGTTTCCGGGGACGTTCCTCTCCTTGCCCTGACCAGTGCTAGTCGATGGTCAGGAAGAATTTGTGGTGGAAAGGATTTTAGATTCCAGGTTGTATAGAAATCAGTTACAATATCTGATTAAATGGCAGGGCTACCCAGTGGAGGACAACTCATGGGAACCGGTCAATAACGTTAATGCTCCTCGCTTGCTCCGTCAGTTTCATCAGAGGTACCCACACAAGCCTGGTCTGAGGTCATCCGGAGGTTGTCCTTAAGGGGGAGTAATGTAAGGTTCTATGTATATATTTCTGAAACTCAGTTTGTTCGTCAGCCATTTTACTTTCTGTCTTGCTGCAGCTATCTTGCCCTCAGTTAAAATGGAGTTTCCAGCTTGCATGTTCCCGTCCTGATTCTCTCCTTTGCTTCTTAAGCAGCCACAGCTGAGCAATCAGTGCTTCAGAATCTAGCCTGCAGTGAACCTGTGACTTGACTCCTGTAAGCCTTGGACCTTGTACTCCAGCTATTCCTACTGAGGAACTCTGAAGCACTTGTGGACTCTGAACCCTGCTCTTTGAAAGACCCACGTTTGCATGGACTTACGGTAACAGAGAAGAAGATCCTGAATCTGTATTGGAGAGTGATTGCTGAGCTTGGATTACTCTGGCCTGCTGTGTTCCTGTTTCTGTGTCTGCAAACTGTGTGACTATTTCTGCCAACTTGTATGAAGTAATACAGGACTTTTCTATATCAAACCTGTGTTTTCATGTATGTTCATCGCACCCAAGCACAAGACGCTATATGAACTGTACTACATACATTACACATGATTGGTTTTCAGCATGATATGATCCCAAGCACACCGCCAGGGCAATGAAGGAGTGGCTTCGTAAGAAGCATATGAAGGTCCTGGATGGGCCTAGCCAGTCCCCCAGATCTCAACCCCATAGAAAATCTTTAGAGGGACTTGAAAGTCTGTGTTGCCAGCGACAGGCCCAAAACTTCACTGCCCTTGAGATCTACATGGAGAAATGGGACACATACCACCAACAGTGTGTGCCAAACTTGTGAAGACTTACAGAAAACGTTTGACCTCTGTCATTGCCAATAAAGGATATATAAAAAATATTGCGATGAACTTTTGTTAATGACCAAATACTTATTTTACACATAATTTGCAAAATAAATCTTGCCAAATCAGACAAGGTGATTTTCTAGATTTGTTTTCTCATTTTGACTCTCATAGTTGTGGTCTACCTATGATATCAATTACAGGCCTCTCTCATCTTTTTAAGTGGGAGAACTTGC
Organism: Oophaga sylvatica; assembly: GCA_033576555.1. Classification (NCBI taxonomy): domain Eukaryota; kingdom Metazoa; phylum Chordata; class Amphibia; order Anura; family Dendrobatidae; genus Oophaga; species Oophaga sylvatica. The sequence continues at coordinate 841,823,809 of JARQOD010000001.1, forward strand.
ACAATTGGTTGCTGAGTCTGACTAAATACTTTTTTTCCCCATGTATATTTTTTCATATTTTTAAAAACGTTATTTTTTCACAATTTACTGTATTTGTTAGTCCCTTAGAGCACTTGAATTTCCAATCTGTTCACTTGTGCTCACATAGCAAGTGCTTCAGCACTGCTGTGTATGGGGAAAATCACTTTCTCCTAGGAACGGCAGCCAAATATTGTCTTTCACAGTGTCACGGGGTTACCGCGATAGTGTGGAGCCCAAAGGTCGCAGCGTCTGATTGCTCCTACTCTAGCGCTGGGAAGAAGCACTTCTCCTTCATTTTAAATGTGTTTATTCCTTCTGGCAAAACAGGGTTAATCAGCCATGTTGGAAATCCTTGTGCTCACAGCAGAGCTCAGTTAGCCACTTCCTTCCCCTTTATAATCGGGCTCTGTTACAAATCCTTGTCAGAGCTAGCTTTATTGCTGCATGGCTAACAAAGAGAAAGCAGTTCTTATGAGAAGGAGAGTTGGAGGAGTAATCTGTGACTGTTGTTTGGTTTGTATGTATGGTAATTCCTTATCATTCTCTATTTTAGTTTATTCCCCTACTTTCACACACCAGTGCTTTCCTCTGTTATATGTGAGTGAATATTTTGTATGTCTGGAGCTTTCTGTTAACTCTTGTTTGTGTTGCCTTGTTTGTTGGGTTGGTATACTACGGTGCACAGTAGCGCTCCCTCTTCCCTGAGTGGGGGAAGTGAACAGATGGAGGGCTAACTCAGGAGATAAGGCAAGGGTGGAGGCCCCGGCATCTTCACCTACAGAAGTATCCCGGGGAGTAGGGCGCCCCTATTGTTAGGAACAAGAAAGGAGCTTCTGGTCCTGGTCAGCCAATATCTGTGTCGAGACATTAGCTCTGACCTCAACCATTTTCTCTTATTTATGATGGATCCGATCACTGCTCAATGGGGCAATTGCAGTAGCTCAGTCTGGAGGAGGCGGATTTATGCATGGTGGTTCTGCAGCACCCTAATACATCTGGTGTTGGAATCTCGTCTCTCAGGGAAACCATAGTGGAGACCAAAGTTGCGTAGCCTGACAGGTTCTCTGCGGGGCGTGACAAATTTGTTGTTTTCGGAGAGGCCTGTAAACTGTACTTCAGGTTACGTCCGGTTTCCTCGGGTACAGAGGAGCAACATGTGGGGATAGGAGATAAGGCAACAGCGGAGATCCTGGTATCTTCACCTTCAAAAGTATCTTGGGGAGTAGGGCGAGCTAGGGCGCCCCCTAGTGTTAGGGACAGGGAAGGAGCCCCTGGTCCCGAGTCACCCGACAACTGTGTCGTGACACATAGGAAAAGCGTTATGATGGGCAAGGGAGTCATTAGCAGACCACCGGCTGTCGTGGCAACCCATCGGCGCTTCACAATCACATCATAGGCGTGAACACGGGGAAAATGTCCCAAGTTTAACCTATATAAAGTATAACCACCAATTTTCAGCTGCATATACACACGTGGTCAAAATTGTTGGTACCCCTCGTTTAATGACAGAAAAACCCACAATGGTGAGAGAAATAACTTGAATCTGACAAAAGTAATAATAAATTAAAAATCTATGAAAATGAACAAATGAAAGTCAGACATTGCTTTTCAACCATGCTTCCACAGAATTAAAAAAATAATAAAACTCATGAAATAGGCCTGGACAGAAATGATGGTACCCTTAACTTAATATTTTGTTGCACAACCTTTTGAGTCAATCACTGAAATCAAACGATTCCTGTAACTGTCAAAGAGACTTCTGCACCTCTCGACAGGTATTTTGGCCCACTCCTCAAGAGCAAACTGCTTCAGTTGTCTCGTGTTTGAAGGTTGCCTTTTCCAGACGGCATGTTTCAGCTCTTTCTAAAGATGATCAATAGGATTTAGGTCAGGGCTCATAGAAGGCCACTTCAGAATATTCCAATGTTTTCCTCTTAGCCATTCTTTTGGTGTTATTAGCTGTGTGTTTTGGGTCATTATCCTGTTGCAGGACCCATGACCTGCGACTGAGACCAAGCTTTCTGACACAGGGCAGCGCATTTTTCTCTAGAATCCCTTGATAGTCTTGAGATTTCATTGTACCCTGCACAAATTCTAGAAACCCTGTGCCAGATGCAGCAAAGAAGCCCCAGAACATAACAGAGCCTCCTCCATGTTATACAGTAGGGACAGTGTTCTTTTCTTGATATGTTTCATTTTTCTGTCTGTGAACATAGAGCTGATGTGCCTTGCCAAAAAGTTCCATTTTTGTCTCATCTGTCCATAGGACATTCTCCCAGAAGCTTTGTGGTTTGTCAACATGTAGTTTGGCAAATTCCAGTCTGTTTTTTTTAAGATTTATTTTCAACAATGGTGTCCTCCTTGGTCGTCTCCTATGAAGTCCACTTTGGCTCATGCAACGACGGAGGGTGCGATCTGACACCGATGTTCCTTGAGCTTGAAGTTCACCTTTAATCTGTTTAGAAATTTTTCTAGGCTCTTTTGTTATCATTCATATTATCCATCTCTTTGCTTTGTCATCAATTATCCTCCTGCGGCCACATCCAGGAAGGTTGGCTACAGTCCCATGGGGCTTAAATTTCTGAATAATATTTGCAACTGTAGTAACAGGAACATCAAGCTGCTTGGAGATGGTCTTATAACTTTTACCTTAACATGTTTGTCTATAATTTTCTTTCTAGTCTCTGAGACAGCTCTTTCCTTTGCTTCCTCTGGTCCATGTTAGCGTGATAGACACCATGTCACCAAACAGCACAGTGAGTATCTGTAGCCCTCTATACAGGCCCACTCACTGATTCCAAGATTGTAGACACCTGTGATGCTAATTAGCAGACATACCTTGATTTAACATGTCCCTTTTGTCACATTATTTTCAGGGGTACCATCATTTCTGTCCAGGAATATTTCATGAGTTTTATTTTTTTTTTAAATTCTGTGGAAGCATGGTTGAAAAGCAATGTCTGACTTTCATTTGTTCATTTTCATACATTTTTGATTTATCATTACTTTTGTCAGATTCAAGTTATTTCTGTGACCTTTGTGGGGTTTTCTGTCATTAAACAAGGGGTATCAACAATTTTGACCACATGTGTAAAAACCGTCACACACGTTTTGAACCAGTCACAGAAGTAATTAGGCTCCTTGCATCTTCTCGCCCTACTACTTTTACCAGTGAACCCATTCCTTCACATCTCCTCCAGTCCCTTTCCCCTGCTGTCACCACTCACCTAACAATAATATTCAACCTCTCTCTCTCTTCTGGTACCTTTCCCTCCTCATTTAAGCATGCCATCATACATCCATTACTTAAAAAACCATCCCTCGACCAAAACAGTGTCACTAACTATAGACCTGTCTCTTATCTTTCCTTCATCTCTAAACTCCTGGAACGCCTGGTCCACTCCTGTCTTATCTGCTATCTCTCAGATAACTCTCTTCTCGACGCTCTACAATCCAGTTTCCGCTCTTTATACTCTACTGAAACTGCCCTCACTAAAGTCTCTAATGATCTACTAACAGCTAAATCTAATGGTCAATACTCCATGCTAATTCTCCTGGATCTCTCCGCAGCATTCGACACTGTGGATCATCAGCTCCTCCTCACTATGCTCCGCTCCATTGGCCTCAAGGACACCGTTCTCTTCTGGTTCTCCTCCTATCTCTTCTCTTTGTATACTGCCCCTATTGGACAATCAGTAGATTTGGTTTCCAGTACCATCTCTATGCTGATGACACCCAATTATACATTTCTTCTCATGGTATCATGCCTGCCTATTTAGAAAATACCATTGATTGTCTTACCACTGTCTCTAACATCATGTCGTCCCTCTATCTGAAACTAAACCTGTCAAAAACTGAACTCCTTGTGTTTCCTCCCTCTGCTAACTACCTATGCCCCTCATTTCCATTTCCGTGTGTGGTTCCACCATTACTCCCTAGCATCATGCCTGCTGTCTTGGGGTCATACTTGATTCCGAGCTTTCATTCACCCCCCCCACATCCGATCACTGGTTCGCTCGTGCTATCTGCACCTCAAAAACATTTCTAGAATTCGACCCTTTCATACTTTCGACTCTGCAAAATCTCTTACTGTTTTCTCTTATTTATTCTCATCTGGACTATTGTAACTCTCTACTAATCGGTCTCCCTCTTACCAAACTCTCCCCTCTCCAATCTGTCTTGAATGCTGCAGCCAGGATCATATTCCTCACCAACCGTTACACCAATGCCACTACCTTGTGCCAGTCATTACACTGGTTACCCATCCACTCCAGAATCCAGTTTAAACTTATGATCCTCACCCACAAAGCACTCCACGGCTCAGCACCACTCTACATCTCCTCCCTCATCTCAGTCTACCACCCTACCCGTGCCCTCCGTTCTGCTAACGACCTGAGGTTAACATTGTCAATAATAAGAACCTCCCACTCCCGTCTAAAAAGACTTGCAGCATTACATGATCACTCGATTCTTACACTATGGCTGATCCAAAAAATTAGAGCAATTGTTACCATCCACCTTTCGTGTCTCCCCTTTCTCCTCTTGGTATCTACTTTGATCTGTGTTTATTGTTATGCTGTAATGTCTATTGTCTGTACAAGTCCCCTCTAAAATCTAAAGTGCTGTGGAATACGTTGGCGCTATAGAAATAAAATAATTATTATTACTAACCATCCTGCAAGAGCTCAGCTGCCCCCCCCTCCCCGCAATCCTAAGAAATAACTTCTCATTCTCCTTCTGGTAAGCTAATCAGCCACCTCCAGTCTGATGAGTGACTCCTCTGACCCTATAATTGCCGTCTTCCTGCCGTTATTGATGTGGCTGATGTCTCCTATGTCACCCACAGTCTGTTGTGTCTGCCCTGCTCCTGCTTTCTATTGTGCAGGGATCAGTGTAGAACAGATTGTGGATGACATAGGAGATGTCAGCAGTGTCAATCAAGCAGAAAAGATGGTGAATCAGGTCCATAGTGAGTGACTGTCAAACACATATTACCCCTAGATCAGCCTATCTTTCCCTTTTTTCTTTACTAGTGCTCTCTGTTCTCAGCTTTTCATTTTCTGCCAAATTGTCCATTTTTTTAACTTATTTCTTCATCCAGGGATTTTGTCTGCTTATCACTCTCTGTTCTAGCATCCACTGTTATTGGTTTCATTCTGTGAGCTATTGTCTTCTGGTGTCTGCCTCCCAACCATGGTGCTTTTGTGCTACCATTCGCTTGTCATATACCCCTTGTGCCTATGTTCTAGTTAGTGTTCTCTGTTATCAGCCTGTCACTCCCTGTACTCTCTGTTACCAGCCTGTCACTCCCTGTGCTCTCTGTTATTAGCCTGTCACTCCTTGTGTTCCTGCACTCTCTGTTATCAGCCTGTCACTCCCTATATTCCTGTGCTCTCTATTACCAGCCTGTCACTCCCAGTGTTCCTGCGCTCTCTGTTACCAGCCTGTCACTCCCAGTGTTCCTGCGCTCTTTTTACAAGCCTGTCACTCCCAGTGTTCCTGCACTCGCTTTTACCAGCCAGTCACTCACTATATTCCTATGCTCTCTGTTGAATGGAAGAGGAAAAATATCTCCAGCGTGTAATCCAATAAAATCATTTTTTTATTCAAGACATTTTAAAATGTATGTATCAAAAATACAAATGAACAAAGGAAAGGAAGGATGGGGTCCCCATAACAACCAACGCGTTTCAAACTTTTGCAGTCTTAGTCATGGTATGACTGGAAACCCGATGTGTACCTTGGTTACCAGTAGATCGCTGGTCTCCTGCCTGTCACACACAGCGATGCGTGCCTGCCAGCGGGAGACCAGTGATCAAAAAAATGTCCTGGCATTTCTGACACGACTAGCGATTTACAGCAGGGGCCTGATCGCTGGTACGTGTCAGACATAGCGAGATCGCTGCTGAGATCGCTGTTTAGCAGCGATCTCGCTAGCGATCTCGCTATGTGAGACGGGGCCCTTAGACTCCTTCCAGTCAGCAGCAGAGAAGTGAAGATGGTGAGCTGAGGTCACACAGAGGAGTCACCTGTGTCCTGGCTGATCGAGTGGGTGCTGATGGCTTCAAACTTTAAAGAAGAGTGCACTGAGCCAGGATTGGGTGAGTGAACTCCCTTCTCACTTTCCTCCACAGACTGTCACATGACTTACTCTCTGCACTGTGATTGGAGGGTCTGCCCTTCTTCTCCCATGCTGGCTCCCTGTGATCATGTTTGTGCTGTGCGTGTTAGTTTAGATACACGAACAGAACAAAACAACAGGAAATAGTCGAAAATTATTGGAGGATGGCAACTCAGAGGCAGGGGCTCTTGGCAATCGCACATCTGCCCCCTAACGCCTGCCCTGCTCTTCAGTATACAAAAAATAAACTTTAAGGCTCATATGAGAACCGTGGTCATATTGTAGATGAGTGGAAGAACTGTTGACACCCCCGCTAAAAAATCTCATAGTAATATAAAGCATTGACCTGTGTTGTATGCGGTTTATGTGTTCTATGGCCTGCAGTATTTAGTTAGCCTGCAGATAGGATTAAATTGTCAGATCTGCCCATACTGGGAGGACTTAGGTGGGGCCAATAGCTCAATTCCTGTTTGTTGGTGAGTTGTTACTGGAAAGAGGAGTGTTTTGCAGACCAACATTGATTAAGGGTGTTGTGTGTTAGGGGGTGAAGGAGTATTCCTGTTTCGCCCCACCCCTTAAGTATAAATAATGTTTTCTCATGTAAACAGTCGTTGTGTAATTATAAACGTTCAGTGGTATTGCTGTGAAGGACGGCCCCGTCCTTCCACGTCACCAATGTGACATAATTCCACAGGCCCAGCTCTCTGGCGCCCCCTTTGTCTCTCAGGTCAGTAAGGGAACTACACCTAGAGCAAATGGCCGCCGGGGAGGGTGTCCTGTTACCCACTTGGTATTCTAAGATTCGTGATCAGAGTAAAAGCATCAGCCCAAGATTAATTTTATGGTTTTAATTGCCTTAAGGCGCACTAGATAATTACAGAAATATACAGTAAGCTATACAACGGAATTACAATGGATTTGCAGTCAGAGTAAATTACAACAATAATGATACAAGGCTTAGAGGTATTAGCTAGAGGTCAATATTACCAGATTGTATGGACATGTGGAGGCAGGGAGCTCTGCGATCCCCAGGTGAAAGTCTTAGTTGCTGGACAGTCCCCAAAACGTGTGCCGCTGCTCCCTTGGCAGTTCTGTCCCAGGTTGCTTCTTGGCTTCTGTGAGAATAGCTCTGGTCTGCCCTTAGCTCACAGTTCTTAAACGTGCTAGGTCCCTCCCCTCGGTGTGTTTCTGTGTCCTGCTGGCAGGTATAATCTAATTGAAGCCTCTACTTTGAAGCACGCATACTAATCGGCCTGGCTATTCATATTGAGCAGGAAATTCTGTGGTGGCCAGGAATTACTTAGCATACTAATGACCTTCTTATTCAACAGGGGCCTGAATTGCTTAGCATACTAAAAGGCCTGGCCATTGCCTGGAACTAGGTGAAGTCAGGCAAAATATCTTCACTGGGCCAAGCTCAGACCAAAATGGAGGCTGGAGCAGGCCAATATCCAAAATGGTGCCGGTTCCTTTCCTCACAGTTGCTACATAACTTTATGTATTATCGCTTATATTTAGGGTACTGCCACATTCTTGATGTGTTACTATTATGTATATATGTTTTTCTTATGTTTTGTGTTCCTTGTATAACATTGTATTTAATGTTAGGGAAAGTTAACTGCATGCTTTTGGGACAATAGAGGAGGGCATTTAGCATATAGTTTCTATATCTAGGGTAAGTGTAGTTCTGTTGCGGGCCACTCGGTGGGGGCATACTAGTGGACCTTGTTAAGTATAGCTGCTAGATAGTTTCACATAGGGTTAAGTGTAGGAGGGGCTGCTGGGTATAGTGAGAGGTTCATAGGAAGTTAGCTCCGACAGGGCCAGAATGCCCAAGTGTCCACAAGGGTTTAGGCCCAGACAACCGGCAGCCATGCAACGTTAAAGGACAGCAACCCATGTTACCCACGGCCGCTGCATAGTATCGCAGTGGGCCCTTGCAGAGGAGAAAGATATGGCATCTTACTGCCTGGGCCAATGCTTTTAGGGCAGAAGTTGGCTGGGCAAAGGAAGTGAAGGGAGCTGAAGCTTCTTTGTGTTCGGTACAGACGGGCCGGATGCTTCACGGGGGCCACCAAACGTAGTTATTGATGAATTCAGTTCTGAGGCGAAGCAGGCTGAAAAAAGTGTCATTACAGCGAGGTCATGCCTGGAAAGAACTGGGGAGTAGTCTAGGACAGTCCGGTCCGGGTGTGTACTGCACAGAAGTGACAGCAAAGCAGGGAAAGATAAGGAAACAAACGAAACACCCGCTGTGCCAACTGTGGATGTAGCATGTGAAGAGTTAAGTAAAGAGTGTGTTCAAGTTATTCTGGACTGTGTCTCCATTACTGGAAGAGGGACCGTTGATGCCTGGGAGGTGCCCAGAAGTAGTGGAAGCTGGAGATGCAGATATGCAGAGGGAAGAACACCGTTTCATGTAGGGAAGGGCTGGACATGGATGTTACAGTAATCCAGTCACGACTACAGTCCTGTCCCTCCCTTACATGTGTGAAGAAGAGAGATTATATTTGGGTAGCAAATTCTGAAGTAATCGAGCAAAATGGCAAAAGTAATCCTTCATAGCAGGTAATTGAGGCACCTACAGCAAGCGTTATCTATACTAGATAAGAAAGCTAAAGTGTAGACAGACCTGAGGTCAAAGCGAGGACAAGCCAGACAGGGACACAATATGTCCTAAGGAGTAGCAGCTCACGCTCACATTCGGGTGGTCCACATTAATCGGATGTTGAGTATAATTTTGAGGGGCCATAGAGACCTACCTCGACCTGTGCAACCCTTGCAACCCTTACAAGAAAGGAAGATATTAACCTGCTCTTTCAGTTTAACAAGTAGCATCAGAAATGTGCCACCACATGTAACCACCAAGCTTCTACCTCTGATCTGTCCAGGGGATGTTTTCTTTAAAGGGAATCTGTCACCCATTTTGGCCCTATGAGATAGGGCCACCGCCATCAGGGGCTTATCTACAGCATTCTGTAATGCTGTAGATAAGCCCCCGATGCTACCTGAAAGTGAAGAAAAAACGAGTTATAAAATACTCACCCAGGGGCGTTCCGTGGGGCGGTCGGGTCAGGAGGGAGTCTCGGTCAGGTACGGGGCCTCCCATCTTGTGGCGATGCCGGCCTCTTCTTTCAGTCACGTCGCGGCTCCAGCGCAGGTGCACTGCTCTGCCCTGGTGAGGGCAGAGGAGAGTACAATAGTGCGCAGGCGCCGGACCTCTCTGACCTTTCCCGGCGCCTGCGCACTACAGTACTCTGCTCTGCCCTCACCAGTGCAGAGCAGTGCGCCTGCGCATGAGCCGCGACGTGACCGAAAGAAGAGGACGGCATCGCCACAAGATGCGGGCCCCGGACCTGACCAGACCGCCCCCCGGAACGCCCCTGGGTGAGTATTTTATAACTCGTTTTTCTTCACTTTCAGGTAACATCGGGGGCTTATCTACAGCATTACAGAATGCTGTACATAAGCCCCTGATGGCGGTGGCCCTATCTTATAGGGTCAAAATGGGGTGACAGATTCCCTTAAGTGCCTAGTTTTGGAATGAATATATGTTTTACAAGTACGATTACTAAAGAAGTTAATTTTCTTACTCTTGTCTCTCTTTCATTTCTATTTAATCAGGTCTTTAGAACCAATATGAAAGAACTGATTAAAGAGCCTAAAACATAGGAAATGTATTTAAAAAGCCTTTACTTGTGTACAAATGGGTACGTGATGGCAAAGAAAAAGAGCATATACACACATAAAGTATAAAATATGAACCAGGGAGGTTCTGCTGAACAGTTGTAGTCGCTGGACACATACCAGGAAAAGAAACAGCATTAAATGGTGTTAATGTTATAACAACCCATTCAATAGTATCCCCAATCAAGAAAGTCACTAGTAAAGTACTGGAGAGAGATATGTGTCACTGAGGTTATTACCTTTAGTGATATGAACCTAGAAAAATGCTCCAGCACACTAAATGCTGAGAGGAGTTAATCGGCCATGTTAAGGGTAGGTTTATTGAAAAATGAAGAGTGGGAGGAGGCTGTTAACCATATCTCCACTGCAGGGTGGAGTCCAGAAGGTAAGTACACACCCTTCTGGTTCATTCAGTGTTGGATGTGTCTGGAGATAAGAGCTCCAGAGCTGTGTTTCATGATAAGGAAAGCTGAACCTTTTTTTATGTTTGTTCCCTGAGAGGGCAGGTCCCCACAGTACTGACTGTGCCATATGTTGTTGTTTTTTTCTGGTTAGGCCAGAAAGGCCATGTTTATTTTGCTTACTGTGCAGTAATTTATGCAGTACCTTTAACAAACCAGTGGAAGATTTAAAGAGACAGCGTTCTTGTGTCTGCTTCTATGTGCAGCCGAGTGAGTCGATCTACCACAATACAGTCGTGGCCAAAAGTGTTGGCAACCTTGAAATTGTTCCAGAAAATTAAGTATTTCTTCCAGAAAATGATTGCAAATTACACATGTTTTTGTTGTATATTTCATTTGTGTGTATTGGAACAACACAAAAAAAATGAGAAAAAAAAGGCAAATTGGACATCATTTCATACAAAATCCCCAAAATGGGCCGTACAAAATTGTTGACTCCCTCAAACTTAATGTTTGGTTGCACACCCTTTGGTATAATTAACTGCAATGAAATGGCTTACAATTACCATCAACAAGCTTCTAACACCTCTCAACTGGAATTTTGGACAAAGTGTTCCAGGTTTCTCATAAGGTGCCTTCTCCCAAAAGCAATTTTAAGAGCTCTCCACAGGTGTTCAATGGAATTTAGGTCCAGAACTCATTGCTGGCCACTTTAGAACTCTCCAGAGCTTTGTTTCCATCCATTTCTTGGTGCTTCTTGAAATATGTTTGAGGTGGAAGGCCTATTAACTACCCAGCTTTCTGACACTGGACATTACATTGTGATCCAAATCCTTTGGTAATCTTCAGATCTCATGATGCCTTGCACCAGTCAAGGCACCTAGTGCCAGAGGCAGCAAAACAACCCCAAAACATTTTTGAACCTCCACTTATATATGAATGTAGGTACTGTGTTCTTTGCTCTGTAGGCATCATTCCATTTTCAGTAAAGAATAGAATTATGTGCTTTACCCAAAAAGCTCCATCTTCGTCTCATCTGTCCACAAGACGCTTTCTCATAAGGATTTTGGCTTCCTCACAGACATTTTGGCAAACAGCAGTCTTGCTTCTTTATGTCTTTGTGTCAGCAGTGGAGTCCTCCTGGTTCTCCTGGCAAAGCATTTAATTTCATTTAAATGTCGACGGATAGTTTGCACTGACACTGATGAACCCTGAGCCCGCAGGACAGCTTGAATTTCTTTGAAACTCAACTGAGTGTGCTTATCCACCATCCTGCATTTCAACCTTTCATTAATTTTTTTCTGCCGTCCACGTCCAGGGAGATTAGCTAGAGTGCCATGGGTTGTATACTTCTTGAATATGTTGTGCACAGTTGGCAAAGGAACATCAAGATCTCTGGAGATGGACTTGCAACCTTGAGATTGTTGATATTATTCACCAGTTTTGGTTCACAAGTCCTCAGACAGTTCTCCCTCTTTCTGTTCTCATGCTTAGAATGACACACTGACACAATGCAAAAATTGAGTCTTCTCCCCTTTTTATCTGGTTACAGGTGTGATTTTCATATTACCAACACCTGTTACTTGCCACAGGTGTGTTTTAACGAGCATCATGGGCAAAGTTGTTTACCACAATTTTGGAAAGGTGCCCAACAATTTTGTCCTGTTTATTTGTGAGGATTTGTGTGAAATTATGTACAATTTGCCCTTTTTACCTCAGTTTTTGTGGTGTTTCAATGCACACAAGGAAATAAAAATGTGTTATAACAAAACATGTGCAATTGCGATAATATGTTGGGAAAAATACTTATTTTCGGAACAATTTCAAGGGTGCCAACACTTTTAGCCATGACTGTATACTGTTAATGGAAACACCGTTTTTTCCTTTCAACACCAAACCTTGAAATGCAATCAGTGTATCAAATCATTAAATATAGCTGCCATTTTTTAGTAAAAGCAAGCAATATAAAACATTCTATGCATTAATTTTTAATGTGAACAAACCCGCTCCAAAATAGGACATAAAAGTGGTAGTAATATTACATACTATTTAAGATGCATGTGAATGGAGCAGGCTCAGCTGTATTATACAGTCATCATCCATTGCTATCAAAAGAAACCGTAGCTTGCTACTGTTTAACCCCTTAAACATCACAGTTAATAAAAAAAAAATTAAATTCGGTCTTCATGTCCAAAATGGTTGCATCTTTAAGGGGTTAAAGTAAGGAAAATAAGGTCAATTAATACATCAAGTGCATGAAGCAATTTCCATATTTTTTTCATTATTCCAGGTTTCTGGTCCCTGTAATGGCTGGGTGGGTAACCATTGTCCCCCAAAACCAAGGAAGACCTTGAGGGGCATGACTAGGAGCCTCACCCAATCCGACCACGGACACGCAGCAGCTAATGACACCTCAGTCCGTGGAGAGATAAGGGGGTGATCCAGGTGCTACTCCAGGACTGACCTTGGGTAGATGGCAGTTGACCCTAAGGAGGGAAGCTGGAAAGGCTTTGCTGCCTTTGAGGTGAGCACTGGCGGGTGCAGCTGACCAACTGCTTTGAGGTGCGCACTGGCGGGTGCACTGACTCTGCTGT
>JARQOD010000001.1:841836732-841873125 GCA_033576555.1 Oophaga sylvatica
TAGACCCCCCAAGTAACTTATCTAGATGTGTGGTGAGCACTTTGAACCCCCAAGTGCTTCACAGAAGTTTATAACGTAGAGCCGTGAAAATAAAAAAATCATATTTTTTTCCACAAAAATAATATTTTTGCCCCCAAATTTTTATTTTTATAAGGGTAACAGGAGAAATAGGACCCCAAAAGCTATTGTGCAATTTGTCCTGAGTACGCTGATACCCCATATGTGGGGGAAACCACTATTTTGATGCATGGCAGAGCTCGGAAGGGAAGGAGCACCGTTTTTAAATGCAGACTTTGATGGAATGGTCTGCGGGTGTCATGTCGCGCTTGGAGAGCCCCTGATGTGCCTAAACAGTAGAAACCCCCCACAATGACCCCATTTTGCAAACTAGACCCCCAAGGAACTTATCTAGATGTGTGGTCAGCACTTTGAACCCCCAAGGGCTTCACAGAAGTCTATAACGTAGAGCCGTGAAAATAAAAAAATCATATTTTTTTCCACAAAAATTACCTTTTTGCCCCCAAATTTTTATTTTTATAAGGGTAACAGGAGAAATAGGACCCAGAAAGTTGAAGTGCATTTTGTCCTGAGTACGCTGATACCCCATATGTGGGGGGGAACCACTGTGATCGCCTTACTGCGATCTTTGGGAGGCAGAATGAACAAATCCACAAAAGGTGAAGAATTGGTTTTCTTTTTTACGCCGTTCCTTGTGCGGTATTAGTGATTAGGCGACTTTATTCCTCGGATCGGTGCGATTACAGCGATACCAGATTTACACCCTTTTTTCATGTTTAGCTTCTGTCACACTCTAAAAGACGCTTTTTTTTGGAATAATTTTTTGTAAGAAATTTTTGCATCGCCGTATTTTAAGAGCTATAATTTTTCCATATTTCGGCCGACAGAGTTATCTGTGGGCTTATTTTTTGCGGGACGAGCTGACGTTTTTATTGGTACCATATTTGGGCACATAACGTTTTTTGATCGCTTCTTATTCCGATTTTTGTGGAAGCAGAATGAACAAAAACCAGCAATTCAGGAATTGTTTTTTTTTTTTTTCCCTCCGTTCCGCGTGTGGTAAAATTGATAAAGCAGCTTTATTCTTCGGGTCACTGCGATTACAGCGATACCTCATTTATATATTTTTTTATGTTTTGGCGTTTTTTACACAATAAAAAGTTTTATAGAAAAAATAATTATTTTTGCATCAGTTTACTCTGCGAGCTATAACTTTTTATTTTTTTGCTGATGATGCTGTATAGCGGCTTGTTTTTTTGCGGGACAAGATGACGTTTTCAGCGGTACCATGGTTATTTATATCCCACTTTTTGATCGCGTGTTATTGCACTTTTTCCAAGCGGTATGATGATACCGCTTGGAAAAAGTATAATTTACTACTTTTTTGTGTTTTTTTTTACGGCTTTCACTGAAGGGGTTAACTAGGGATACGCTTTTATAGATGGGATTTTTACGGACGCGGCGATACCAAACATGTATGTTTTTTTTGTTTTTTTTATTACATAAAAATGTGTATTTTTAGGGGATTTTTTAAAATTATTTTTTAATATTTTTTTTACAATTTTTTTTTAAAAATGGTTTTGTTTACTTGTCCCTTTATGGGACTTTCACTTTTTTACTTTTTATTTCAGTTACAATGCATTGCAATGCTTCAGCATTGCAATGCATTGTACCTATAGTGAAAGCTGCTGTGACCATGATCACAGCAGCTTTCCGTAGCTACATGAACCGGAGGTTGTCATGACAACCCCCGGGTCATCAAGGCAGAGATCAGGCCCTGCAAATACATTGCAGGGCGCCGATCTGAGGCAGAGGGAGCTCCCGACCCTCTGCCTCCCCCCCTGAGCGCTGCGATCGCGCTCGATCACAGCAGTCAGGGGTTAACAGCCAGGGGCGGCGGGGGCGCCGCTCCTGGCTGTCAGTGCAGGAAGCTCGGCCACTGCAGCGCCGGCTCCTGCACTGATCGCACTGGAGATGCTGAAATTTCAGCATCTCCTGCGCGATCGCTGCTGTGTTTGGTCAGTCAGATTGACTGACCAATCACAGAGCTGTAGGTATGGGGACCGACGGCAAAGGTCCCCGCACCGCTTGCCGTGCCTGTCAGCTGTCTGTGACAGCTGACGGCACTGAACTACCACTGTGTGTTTACACGCAGTGGTAGTTCAAAGGGATGACGTGCACAGTCCGTCAAGGTGCCAAAACTGACACCTTGCCATGAAGGACTGTGCACGTCAATGGACATTAAGGGGTTAAGTTGAAGGTGTCCTCGCTAAAGTTGGGTCCTAGATTCATTGGTCCGTATGAAATTCTGGAGGTGGTCAATCCAGTTGACTTCCGGTTAAATCTCCCTCGGTCTTTCCGTATTTCTAATGTGTTCCACAAGTCATTATGAAAGTCGTTATGAAGGAATTTATTTCCCCTGTGCTGTCTTCTTTGCCCCCACCTCCTCTGGTTTCTATTGAAGGACGCTCAGAGTATGAAGTACTAAGGGTCATTGATTCCTGAATAGTCCGGAATTCCCTTCAATAACTGGTACATTGGAAGGGGTATGGACCTGAGGAACGATCCTGGGTTCCAGCTCATTCTGTAAGGGCTGATCGGTTGGTCCAGGTCTTTCATTGGAGGTTTCCTGGGAAACCTGGGGGTCCAATGCCCCCCCTTGAAAAGAGGGGGTACTGTCATGATTTCCACTCTGTTTCTGTCTTTTTGATACTTTGTATCAGGGCAGTCTGTGCTAGGTCTGAACTGCAATCATCTGTGTTCATTTTCCTTAATCAGGATTCTACTTAAGCATGCTAGTTCCTCCCCCAGTGTCAATCGTACACTTGCTATTGCCTGTGGAACATTGATCCCTCTGTGCCTGACCCTGCTTGACTTGATTCTCTTCCCGGAGTCTGACCCTTTGCTTGTGACCTGACTTTGCTTGTGCCTGCTCCCTGTAATTGTTTTGTCTCTCTGGCTTTCCTGACCTTGGCTCGTGTATTTGACTTCATCTCTGACTTTTCTTTGTCGCATTGCGCCATTTCCTGGACTTGACTTCGGATTGTTTGACCTCCCTTTACTTACAGTAAGTAGTATACATATTTACTGCCGTGACTCGCATCACAGTTAGTGTCAGGTCCATTTACTGGGTGTCCTAAAGGCAGTCATTATATGTATGACAACTATAACTCGTCCAGACTGAATACCCAAATCTAAACCTTGAAAATAGTGTATTCGCTAGGTATACCTCATAGGATGCTCGCAATTGCAGCAGGAAATGACATACACATCTACAGTACAGCACTGTAAATTTGAAAGTAGAATGCAGGATGCTGTTCATACCTGCCTGTATTTTGCCCAATAAGCAGCAGACACAAAAGATCACCCATATCATTTCTTATCTACGTCGTAGATTCTTCTATACGTTTTGAACGTATATTATGCCAAATATTTCTAACTTCCACTGGTTGAAAAAAATGGTTGTTTATTAGACTTAGATTGCAATACATACTGTTTATCAATATTGAACAAGTAATATAGTGATTGTGTCTAGGAAATGGTAAACACAAATACATGGATTATCCATTGAGGTAATTAACCCCTTAATGACCGCCGATACGCCTTTTAACGGCGGTCATTAAGGGTACTTAAACCACAGCGCCGTAGCCGAGACCCCAGAGAACGTAATTAGGGTCCCCCCCAGTCCCCCTGCTTTTGCAATCGCCGTTATTAACCCTATAACGGCGATCGCAAAAGAAAAAAAAAAGACGCAATCCTGCCTGCAATTTCTCTCCCCTCTGATGTGATCGCACATCAGAGGGGAGAGAAATAGGGTCCCCAGCACCGCCCCGGTACCTGAAGGTGTTCCCCCATGGCCCCTCTGCGCTCCTGCAGCACCCCCTGTCCTCCAATCCTCCGTCTTCTTCATCCTTCTTCATCCTAGCGGCAGATTCAAAAAGTGAATGATTCCATTCATTCTCTAAAAGTACATTTTGATCACTGTGATAAACTATCACAGTGATCAAAATAAAAAAACAGTACAGTACATAAACCCCCCCTTTATCAGCCCCTTTGTTAGGGACATATAATAAAATAAAGAAATTTTATTTATTTTTATTTTTCCATTAGGGTTAGGGTTATAATTAGGGTTAGGGTTACAATTAGGGTTAGGGTTAGGCTGGGTTCATACTGCGTTATGGCAGTCCGTTAACGCTGCCATTCATCCCCATTTGAGGGCGCATCGCAACGCATGCCGTAAAGCGGCATGCATTCGCGACGTGCCGTCATTCAGTGACGGAGCCTCGGATGCGGGCTGCAGCGCCTGGGCTCCGTCACCACTAGCACAGATGAATCATCTGCTGATTCCTCTTGCCCCCCAAAAAATAAACCAATAAAAACAATACACATATTTGTTATTGGTGCATTCAGAAATGTCAAATCAAAATATAAAGTCAATTATTCAGATAGGTAAACGACGTAATGAGAAAAAAAATAAAACTGCCACAATCACGTGTTATTGGTCGTCACAACATTGCAATAAAATGCAGTAACAGTCGATCAAAACATCGTATCTACCCCAAAATGGAATCAATAACAACATCAACTCAAGATGCGAAAAATAACCCCTCACCCAGCCCCATTTCATACAAATGTCTTAATTTTTTTCACTAATAAACTATACTATTTGGTATCTGCATACTCATACTGACCAGGGGAATCATATTAGGTTTGTTTTACATTGTAGTGAACATGGTATATATAAAAGAAAACAAAAAACTATTGCAGAATTTTTTTCCGTTTTCCAGTTCACAATATGGTAAAATGAATTATGTTATTCAAAAGAACAATTCGTCCTGCAAAAAACTAGCCCTCATGAAACCATATTGAATGAAAAATAAAAAAAGTTATGGCTCTTGAAGAGAACACAAAAAAAAATTGCCTAGGGGTAAAGGGGTTAAATGTTGTTGAGCAAACTTTTAAAGGCGCTTGAACATGCTTTTGTTCAGCAACAGAGTCTTGCATCGTGAGAGTGCATAACGGCCATGGAGGTTGACTGTATTACTTATTGTTGTTTTTTTAAATTATTGTACCATCTGATTCCAGGTCTTTCTGTTGATCTTCACAGGTGGTCCTTGGCTCTAGGACTACTTCTTAGAAAATTATTTTCAATCCTCCATCTGAAATCATTCAGGGAGAACCTCATCATGGACGATTTTTAATGAAATTGTGTTCTTTCCACTCCCAGATTATGGCCCCAACAGTGCTCACTGGAATGTTCACTAATTTAGAAATTCTTCTGTAACCAATACTATCAGTATGTTTTACAACAATAAAGTCGCAAATGTCTTGAGACTGCTCACTGGTTTTACATATCATCAGATGTTTCTTGTTTGGTACCTTGGTAATGAGAGACCTTTTTATAGATCAACATAGAGATGAATGAACCTGAAGTTCTACCAGGAGTTTGTTTTAATGTTTGTAGTTCCGGGGAAGAGAGAATGAGAATAAAGAGAGATAACTTGATTTAAAAAAATACACATGTGGTATTATTGCATTCAGAAAAGCCCGATCTATCAAAATATAAAAGTAATCAACCCAATCAGTAAACACAGTCAGAAAAAAAAAAAAATGACAAAATTACGGGTTTTTCTGGTAGCTGCAATTCCACAAAAAATGTTGTAATAAGTGATAAAAATGTCACATCTACCCCAAAATGGAATCAATACAAATTTTGTCCTGCCCCACAAAAAAAAGTAATCACTCATCTGTATCGGATGAAAAATAAAAAACGTTACAGGTCTTGGAAAATGGAGACACAACCCCCAAGTTTTTTTTACAGTGTTGGTGTTTCTGGTGATGTGTTTCTGTACGGTTGGTGGTTCTGGTATTATATTCCTGCACAACTGGTGATGTTATAAGGAGGGTCAAGGTTTTAACCCTTTGAATGTTGATGCTGCTATGTGTATATATGTATATCTGTCATGTCCTTTATAGTGATGTATTTTATAAAGAGTTAGTTAAGTCAGTGCATTCTTTGGGAACATTAGAGGAGGGCACTTGTAGTATAGTATTCATATATTAGGTAAGGGTAGTATTGCAAAGGGTCACTAGATGGGGCATATTAGTGGACACAGTTAGAGTTGTTAGATGTTCAGTGTAGGAACACTAGGTGGGGGCATTGAGCACATTCAATGTAGTGGAGACTTGTCAGGGCACCAAGGGGTTAATGAGGTGGAGTGTCGGTCGGGAACTATATTTAGAGTTGAGAGTCCTCAGTGGTTGATACTTTTAATGGCTAACTGAAAAGATGGTAACAAATTGCAAGCTTTCAAGACTACTCAGGTCTCTTCATCAGGCTAGACTAATACAAAATCTGAAGAATCACATATTTATACACAACACAGCACAGAAAAAAAAATGCAACAGGTAAGACAAGTGACGTGAAGCAGAATAGTCATTATGGCAGAGGGATGAGCATAAATATTGGAACAGTTCATAGATAAGGAGTGTGAAAGTTTTATTGCCCTCTGATTGGGGTCTGGTAATGTTTTGTGATGTGTCGGGAACTAGTGTGAGGGACTTGCCAGAAAGAGTTAGTCAGGCGTGGACCCTGTTGCTGCTCGGATGTCCCTGATCCTGAGCTGTGTAGCGGACATGAAGAAAGAAGTGAGAATAGGTACCAGCAGTTGTGAAGCCGGTGAATCATCGTGGGACATCAGCAAGTAGTCAGTGGGCTGATGAAATAGTAGTGCCAGTGGTAGAGCCACTGTGGAACGCTCAGCAGAAGTGTGTGTGCGGTAGCAGTAGCGAGTGGGCCACCAGTGAGTACACGGGCAGGATAACCAAAAGGGGGTGGACGACCTAGTAGATGTGTATTTCCGTGACTGGATTGAAGTGTCTCCAGGGTAAGAGATCGAAGTGCCGTTTTCACCGGGCTCCTCATCCCGGATTTACTTTGTGTTCCATTCTGGTGTAACAGAAGAAGTGAAGCGGAGTTGTAGAAGATGTATTGCTGGTACCGTGTCAGGCGTGCTAATTGGAAGTGCTGTTTCCAGATGAAAATCAAGCTGAACTGTTTACCGTGGTCCTGGACTCTGACTCAGATTATTTATACTCTGAAACAGGTGAGAACTACCCCAGGGTTGGAGCAACCGCCAGTGTGAACAATAAAGATAGTGCTGATGAGTCCACCCCCGACCAGTGCTTTACAATGTATTCATGTACTGTTATTGGTTCTTATCCTGTACACATGTAGCAATCCATAACTTGTCAGATAACTTTATACATGGCAAAGTTAAAGTATTGTGCCATCTGACAAGGATTACTACATCTCTATTTTAGGAGAATTATCAAATTAAGTATTGTACCAAATCCTAATAGCGTGTAATATATTCAGTGTTAGGATTTAGCTCTGCTTGTTGGTTCTGTCATCATATGACCACTCATATATGTATTTCATACTAAGGCCGGGGTCCCACTTGCAACTGAAATGCGAGAAACTCGCGCATCTGCTGCCGGCACTCGTACCGGAGCGTTCGGCTGCATAGAAATACATGCAGCCGCACACTCTAGTCCCGAGTGCCGGCGGCAGTGACGGGTATTGATGCGAGTTTACCGCATTACATTCACAAGTGTGACCCCGGTCTTACTGTCAGTTGCTAGCTGGTTTCTCTTCCTGCTTCTCTCAATTAAATAGATATAATTTTTCTGTGAACTTTGAGAAAATTAGGTATAGCAGCAAATGACTAAGTATTCAAATCATACGTGACATGTGTGGTCACATGATGACTCCCCAAACCTCAAGAGGGGACATCAAACTGAATTTCTGCCCAGAGTGCAGGAAACCTAAATTTTCCTCTGCTGTATACTGCACATATAAGCTACTGCCAATAACTGTCATACAGTTCATAAGTCATATATCATGTCGTTGTTGCAGCCAAGTACACAGACTGTTGGGAGGCACTTGTATGGACAGCACTAAAATGGTGGGGGATTTAACAGTTAAAGGGAACCTGTCAGCCAATCAACCTCTCCCAATGTTTATGATCTTCAACTATAGTTTCTCTGAAAATCTTGCATGTGTCAATGAGAAATATCTGGCTGAAATTGTACAGCCAGACTCTGCCCAAGGTTGGCAGGTGAGTGGTGAGGTCAGAATTTTTAGTGCTCGGTCTAGATCTACGTAGATTACAGCAGACACATTGTATTATGTTCACAGAATCCAAGGGGCAGCCAAGATTGGATTTAGCCTGAACAAGCCCTTTACCAGGATAAGACAAATAAATGACCTTTCACCTTGGTGATAAAAATACTATAGCCATGGTACCATCAGAACAATGCTCTTGAATATCAACCTAAAGTTTAAATGTATCAGATTGGAGTTGAATTTAAAAATAACAACATTTAAGTATTGAATAGAAGTACCGTACTTCATCTTAACGACAAGAACAAAGCACTGAAGGTCACCACTGGGAAAGCACAAGGTTCTTTTATTGAAGGCTGGCTGTCTTCCAGCGGGCAGGACGCCCCTCCAATGTACCTATCACATTAGGATTTGCGCATTGCATCAAGACAAGATTTTATTGACACTTTTGGGAAGAAATGTGATCAAAATATTAATGACTTAGCTGAAAAAAAAATGATATTTTACATAAGTGGTAAAGAATTTAATCCACACAATGAATTAACTGCATTGGAAAAGCATATTGCGCCCATTTCATTTACAATGACCAAACTTCCATTGAAAGGGTTAAGTTTTACATTTCATCATTTTTCTCTCTAAATAACCACTTGATATAATAATACTGTCCCTGTCATTAACATGTCACTTTGGTAAGAGATATGTGGTTGCGGATTTTCATTTATTAACAGAACTAAAGTCTGTTTCATGAATCCAAGTAAAAATCTTCATGAAATAAAACACAAAAAGACAGAACTATCTGCGGCAAAACATTTTTGTAGCTCAAACTGCAACATCACAGGCTTAAAAGGACTGATACTAAAAGGACATTTCATGTCTCAGGAGAGTCTGGCGGCACAAACTCATGTCAACCTTTGCCACAGTCCAAACAAGAATGAAAGGATTGATATTCTTTTATATCACTTAATGAATGCTCTTCACTGACATAGTGGGGGCATCACAACTACAGACCAGACTGCACTTAGAGGACAATCAAGCTTTCAAGCATATCTGAACTCCAAGGAGGAGATTTATTTAGGATGCATTCATACTGCATGATTATCATGAATGAATGCTTCCTAGGAATGCTTGTTCCACGATAATCGTGCTGTCTCTGTATTTGGAGTCTGGAAGGAATTTTTTTCCCCAATGTTAAGCTTACTGTTTGCCACATGGGTTTTTTTTGCCTTCCTCTGGATCAACATGTCAGGGCAGGTTAGGATAGGATATGGGTTGAACTAGATGGACTAAAAGTCTTCCTTCAACCTTAATAACTATGTTACTATGTTAAACAGGTTGTCATTCACTTGATGAATGAGAAAAAACGTTCTTTCGCACAGTGAAATGATCTTTAGGTTTGCCCAAAATATCATCATTCATGGTAGTACTTCTTCGCGTGTAAGCAGGACTTGCGCTGCTAAGGACAATAGCAGCTAATATACACTGTATGATCTATTAAAAATTGTTCAGTGCAAATCTGAAGCACGGTCTGCTGTGTACATGGCTAAGCACTTACCCATCAATGGTCTTTTAAACTATGGAAAATCTTCAAATACAAATTCACCCCTAGACTGGTGACTCTCATGCCTGGCTTAGTCATTTTCATTAATTAAGAATTAAGATGTGCCTAATGTACCGTATTCAGAAACATAGACCCGTTAATACATTTGTTTTTCTTGAACTATAAATCTTCGTACATGTTTGCAATAATTTGCACCAAATTCTGGTACAGCATTTAACAAAATCCATCAAACTGTTAGTGGCCCCAACCTCTCCTGCTTAACTTATCCCATTTCTCTTATCATTTTTGAAAAATGGCAGTAACTGAGTATTCTAGAGTAAAATATGCTCCAAAATTTGCACCTTTTCCTACACTAGAAAACTGGTGCAAAGCTGTTAACAAATCTATCCCATGAGACTGTTTCATCTACACTGCTTGAAACTTTGGCCTCGTCTGACTAGTAGGCTGTTTAACTTCCTTTAGCTTAATATGATGCTAAAGCCTATTAAGCAGAAGGGGTGGTGGAGATGCCTCAGGTAGAAGGAGGTTCACAACTTTTAAGACCAGGCCCCATGGACCAATGTGGCTGGTCAACTCTATTAATGACCACAGGCTACCAATGTGGCTGCTCAACCCTATTAAGGACCACTGACTACCAATGTGGCTGCTCAACTCTATTAAGCTCCACGTACCACCAATGTAGCTACGTAGCTACTCAACTCTATTAAAGACCACTGACTACAATGTAGATGCTCAACTGTTGTGACCGTGTTGGAGACGACTTCGGAGCTGAGGCTCCCTCTGGTGGTTGCTGAGGGTATTGAACCTATGTTGAAAAGCAAAAGTCCACCAC
This sequence comes from Oophaga sylvatica, assembly GCA_033576555.1. Classification (NCBI taxonomy): domain Eukaryota; kingdom Metazoa; phylum Chordata; class Amphibia; order Anura; family Dendrobatidae; genus Oophaga; species Oophaga sylvatica. Next base: position 841,847,266 of record JARQOD010000001.1, read on the forward strand.
CTGCAATTGATGAATGGTTATCAGGTGGGACGGACTGGCCTGATATAAGTGAGCTGACATCCCATGATCCTCGCCGGTGATCAATTGTTTCTTCCTGGTCTAGGTTGGAATTCAGCTTGCCTTTCTGCTGTCTCCTGCTATCATTCAGATAAGTTACTTTCTGTTTTTTTTTCTGTGGTTTGATTTTCCTTGTTTTTGCTGCCTTGCTTCTTGAGTTCAGCCGGGTCCCCTTAGGGAGCTTGTGCTGGTCTCTGTTCTCTTTTTGTATTTGGTCATTTGCTCAGTTCTTGTGATTTTTTACTGCTGGGTAGCTGGGTGTTCACACCAGAGATCTTATATAGGTGGTCGAGACCGTGTGATCTCAGTATTTTTGGATTCAGAAGTGTTGGAGTTTTTCCTAGGGTTTTTCTGAGTTGCAGACAGTATTCTCTCCTGTGCTGTCCTATCTAGACATGTTTTGGGCCCCAGCGTTTGCTCATTCCATTTTCTGTCTGTGTTCGTGTTTTCATCTTGTCTAACCACCATTATATGTTTGGGGGCTTCCTATTCTTTTGGGGCTCTACTCCGGGGCAGTTAGCTTTCCTCTTTCCATCTTTAGGGATAGCTAATCTCTTCGGCAGTGACGAGGCGTCTAGGGCACCGTAGGAATGTCCCACGGCTGCTTCTAGTTGTGCGGTTAGTTTAGGGGTCTGCAACCTATTAGTTCTCAACCTCTCTGGTGTTTGGCTGCCTTTGCGGTTACTTGCTCCTGCCCTCCTCAGCTACCAAAACATAACAGAATCACCGGCCATACTGAAATTCTATGGTACTCAACAGAAGAGAAATCGGGAGTTATTGGCTATGAAGTGGGCTTTTGAAGAGTGGAGACATTGGCTGGAAGGAGCCAAACATCAGGTGGTGGTCCTCACAGACCATAAGAACCTGGTTTATCTTGAATCAGCCAAGCGACTTAATCCTAGACAGGCCAGGTGGGCCTTGTTTTTCACACGTTTTAATTTTGTGGTCTCTTTTCTCCTGGGCACTAAGAATGTTAAGGCGGATGCCCTCTCGAGGAGTTTCTTTGCGGATTCTCCTGAGGTAGCTGAGCCTGCGGTTATTCTGAAGGAGGGTGTGGTTCTTTCCGCTATCTTGCCCAATTTGAGACTGGCTTTGGAGGAATTTCAGGAGGATAAACCTGAACGCTGCCCTGTTGGGAAATTGTTTGTCCCAGACCAGTGGAGGAAGAATGTGATGTCTGAGATTCATTGCTCCACGTTGGCTGGCCATCTTGGTATTTTTGGTACCAGAGATTTGGTGAGTCGGTCCTTTTGGTGGCCCACTTTGTCTCGTGACGTCAGTGACTTTGTGCAGTCCTGTGGAACTTGTTCTCGGTCCAAACCTTGCTCTCGCTCTAGTGGTTTGTTAATGCCATTGCCTGTGCCCAAGAGGCCATGGACCCATATCTCTATGGATTTTATTTCTGACCTCCCTGTCTCTCAGAGAATGATCGTTATTTGGGTGATCTGTGATAGGTTTTCCAAGATGATACATCTTGTGCCACTACCTAAGTTGCCATCCTCCTCTGAGTTGGTGCCCTTATTTTTTCAACAGGTGGTTCGGTTGCACGGCATTCCAGAGAACATTGTGTCTGACAGAGGAGTCCAGTTTGTTTCCAGATTTTGTAGATTTTGTTCCAAACTGGGAGTTCAGCTGGCTTTTTCCTGTGCGTTCCACCCTCAGACCAATGGACAAACTGAGAGAACAAACCAGACCTGGAGACTTATTTGAGATGTTTTGTATCTGCTGGTCAAGATGATTGGGTCTCTTTTTTGCCTTTGTCTGAGTTTGCTTTGAATAATAGGGCTAGCTCTGCCACCTTGATGTCTCTATTTTTCTGCAATTTCGGGTTTCATCCGCGATTTTCTTCAGGGCTTCTGTCTGTCCGGGTGTTGACTCTATTGTGGAGAGAATGCAGCAGATTTGGGATCAAGTAGTGGATAAGTTGTCTCTCTCTCAGGAGAAGGCTCAGCGGTTTGCTAACCGGCATAGGACTGATGGTCCTCGATTTAAAGTGGGTGACTTGGTTTGGTTGGGCAGCACGGTGGCTCAGTGGATAGCACTACAGCCTTGCAGCGCTGGAGTCCTGGGTTCGAATCCCACCTAGGACAACATCTGCAAGGAGTTTGTATGTTCTCCCCGTGTTTGTGTGGGTTTCCTCCGGGTACTCCGGTTTCCTCCCACACTCCAAAAACATACTGATAGGGAATCTAGATTGTGAGCCCCATCGGGGACAGCGACGATAATGTGTGCAAAACCTGTAAAGCGCTGCGGAATCTGTTAGCGCTATATAAAGATTATTATTATTTATTTATTTGGTTGTCCTCAAAAAATATCCCTATGAAGGTTGCGTTTCCAAAATTTAAGCCAAGGTTCATTGGACCTTATAAGATCGTGGAAATTCTTAATCCAGTTTCCTTCCGTTTGCTTCTTCCAGGAACATTTAAGATTCACAACGTATTCCACAAATCTTTATTGAAGAGGTTTGTCGAGCCAGTGGTTCCTATGGCTGCGCCTCCTGATCCTGTTTTGGTTGAGGGCAATTTGGAGTATGTGTATCACGAACACCGCACTGCACTTGCTCACTGAGCCAGTGCGCATGTCCGGAGTAAGACAGACAGCACTCAATGATACCTGTGGAGCGGGACAGCAGCGGTGAAGATGCGTGCTTCAGACTAACAGGACCCAAGCACGTGACTGCCAAGGGGCGGCGCCGGCCACAGGTCTCTCAGAGAAAGCAGTAACAGATAGAGAATGCTTCAGTCCAGAGGACCTTAAGCACGTGACTGCTGATGGGCGTGGCCTAAGCTCCAGAGAGCTATGAGCAGAAGGAAAACTCCTAGAAGGGTAACTACGGGACAGAGTTACCAAGGGGCATAGACAAAACGGGTAGTCAGGATAGCTAGGTCATACACAGAGGGAGCAACGCAGTACAAAAGGAGCAGGCAGAGAATAACCAGAAACGTAGCCAAGGGATCAGAAAACCAGAACGGGCAAATACACAGTACCAAGACAGAAGACAAACTCACAACGAAGAGACGGACCGGGTCAAAACCAAACAAGCAACAAGATCAGGCACAAGGCACAGGCACACAGGAGGTCAACTAACTCAGCCGAGGGCAGGAGTATAACTGACACCAGACCTAGGTCAATTGGCAACTAAATAGCCGCCTTCTGCCAGAGAGAGGCTGAAACCATTAACCCCAGTCTGGCCAGGACGGGACAAAGACCAAACCCCGTCCTGGGTCATGACAGTACCCCCCTCTCAACGGGGGGCCACCGGACCCCCGGGTTTCTCAGGACACCTGGCATGAAAGGCCCGGACCAACTGATCCGCATGAACAGATCGGGCAGGAACCCACGACCGGTCCTCTGGACCGTAGCCTTTCCAATGTATCAGATACTGAAGAGCACGACGGACAAACCTAGAGTCAAGAATTCGTTCCACCTCGTACTCAGACTGCCCGTCTACCAAAACCGGTGGTGGGGAAGACAACGGTCCTTCCCTACAGGACCCCACAGGTTTCAAAAGGGCCCTATGGAAAACGTTGGGAATCCGTAGAGACGGAGAGAGACGCAACCGAAATGCCACCGGGTTAACTGCTTCCGTAATTTCATAAGGACCAATAAATTTAGGTTCAAGTTTCGCAGAGGGGACCTTGAGCCTTATATTCCTAGTAGATAACCATACCTTATCCCCAACCTGGAACACCGGCCCCACAGACCTTTTTTTGTCAGCAAAAAACTTATATTTAGACTGAGCCTTCGTAATGTTCCTTTGGACCTCCTGCCATAACTCCCCAAACTGCTGTATTGTCCCATCCGCCCCAGGATACCCAGAGTCCAAACGAGAGAACTCCCCAAAATGTGGATGAAACCCATAATTGCAGAAAAAGGGAGATGTGCCTGTAGACTGGTTAATGCGGTTGTTAAACGCAAACTCAGCCAAAGGTAACGCAGTACACCAATCATCCTGTCGGGCTGAGGTCAGGCAACGCAGGATTTGCTCTAGAGACTGATTGGTCCGCACAGTCTGCCCATTAGTCTCTGGATGATAAGCGGATGAAAAAGACAGACCAATACCCAACCTCTTACAAAATGCCCTCCAAAATCTGGAAACAAATTGTACCCCCCTATCAGACACCACATTCAAGGGTACTCCATGCAACCGCACCACATGCTCAACAAACAATCTGGACAACGTTTCCGCATTAGGTAAAGTCACCAAGGGTACAAAATGTGCCTGTTTACTAAACCTGTCCACCACTACCCAAATGACGGTGTTACCCTTGGAAGGAGGAAGGTTGGTGATAAAATCCATGGACAAATGGGTCCATGGTCTATCAAGAATTGGCAGTGGCACCAATTCCCCGGCCGGCCGGTTATGGGGGGTTTCGCACGGGCACATACCCCACAAGCAGACACAAATTCCCCAACATCAGAGGCTAAAGAAGACCACCAGAATATCCTAGCGATGGCCCTGTAATGTATGGTGTACAGTTCATATAGCGTCTTGTGCTTGGGTGCGAGGAAAACACATGAGACACAGGTTTGATATAGAAGGACTTGTATTACTTCATACAAGTGGCAAAAAGGGTCACACAGTTTGCAGGTACAGAAGCAGGAGACACAGCAGGCCAGAGTAACTTAAGCTCAGCAATAACTCTCCACAACAGGTTCAGGATCTCTTCTCTGTTACTGTAATTCCATGCAAACGTGGATTTATCAAATAGCAGGTTTCCAGAGTCCACAAGTGTTCCAAAGTTCCTCAGTAGGAAATAGCTGGAGTACAAAGTCTAAGGTTTCCAGGAGTCAGGTCACAGGCTCACTGCAGGCTTGATTCTGAAGCACTGATTGCTCAGCTGAGGCTGCTTAAGAAGCAAGAGGGAGAGAATCAGGGCGGGAACATGAAAGCTGGAAACTCCATATTGACTGAGGGCAAGATAGCTGCAGCAAGACAGAAAGCAAAATGGCCGACGGAAAAACTGAGTTTCAAGAAACATGTACAAAGAACCTAAAGGGTATGCCACACTGAACAATATCGCTAACGGGATCGCTAAAAAACGTCACTATTTAGCGATCCCGTTAGCGATGTTGTTCAGTGCGGCAGCTGCCAGCGACGAGCTTCCTGCTGTGATCTCGCTCGTCGCTGGAATCGTTCCGGACCCTATTTTCTCGTCGGCGCTCCCGCTGGGTAAGAATATATCGCTAGTGTGGCACCTTTTCTTAGCGATTTAGCGGTACTTTTGTACCGCTAAAGTCGTTAAGAAGATCGCTAACGGCGATAGTGTCGTTAACTATATCGCTAAATGTGGCCGCACTAAGCGATATAGAAACAATCCCGCTAGCGATCGCATTAGTATGCGTCGTTATCGTGATCGCTAGCGGGATTGTTTAGTGTGGCAGTACCTTTACATTACTCCCCCTTAGGGACAACCTCCGGATGACCTCAGACCAGGCTTGTCTGGGTACCTCTGATGAAACTGGCAGAGCAAGCGAGGAGCATTAACGTTATTGACTGGTTCCCATGAGTTGTCCTCCACTGGGTAGCCCTGCCATTTAATCAAATATTGTAACTGATTTCTGTACAACCTGGAATATAGAATCCTTTCCACCACAAATTCTTCCTGACCATCGACTAGCACTGGGTCAGGGCAAGGAGAAGAACATCCAGGAAACGTATTGGGTGTTGCAGCCTTTAGTAGGGATACATGAAAGACAGGGTGGATTCTCATAGTTCTGGGCAGTTGAAGACGACAAGCAACGGCACTTATAATTTTACTGATTTTATAGGGTCCAATGTACTTATGTCCCAACTTAGACAATGGAATCCTTAACTTAAGATTTCTGGTTGACAGCCAGACCAAGTCTCCTACCTTGAAAGCTGGTGCAGGTTTACGAAATTTATCTGCTGCTTTCTTGTACCTTTCCTGAGCCAATTCCAGATTTTCCTTTAGAAGATCCATATTCTTTTGTAAAGACGTGATTCTTTCAGCCACTGCTGGCAAGGGCGTTTCTATGGGAAATCGAGGAAGAATGTTAGGATGATAACCTAAATTGGAGTAAAAAGGAGACTGCTTAGTGGAGGCGCTCTGAGAGTTGTTATAAGAGAACTCAGCCAGTGGAAGTAGATCCACCCAATCATCCTGTAGGTGGCAGATAAAGCAGCGGAGATACTGCTCCAGGGTCTGATTGGTTCGTTCTGTCTGTCCATTAGTCTGGGGATGAAAAGCAGAAGAAAGGTTTACTTTAATGTCCAATGCGGCACAGAAATTTTGCCAAAACCTTGAAGTGAATTGCACCCCTCGATCCGAAATGACCTCATCCGGTACTCCATGTAAGCGAAACACATTCTTAATCATCAAATCTGATGTCTGTTTTGCAGTGGGTAAGCCGACACAAGGGATAAAATGAGCTGCCTTTGTTAAACGATCAACCACCACTAGAATGGTGTTCTTCCCTTGAGAGGTTGGTAACTCCACAATGAAGTCCATAGAAATGGATCCCCACGGGCGGGACGGGGTGGGAAGGGGTTGCAACAGACCAGTTGGTGAGGAGCGAGGTGTTTTGCATCTTGCACAGACTTCACATGAAGTGACATAGTTTAAAACATCTTTCCTGTAAGTGGGCCACCAAAAGAAACGAGAAAGAAATTCCTGTGTCTTTAGAATTCCTCTATGCCCAGCTATCTTGGAATCGTGGATGAGTTGCAATACTCTCAATCTGACTGTTTCAGGTATATACAGACGTTGTCCCTGAATCCACACACCATTTTTAAAGACAAGACTTACGTCCCTTGGGGGTTGTGCCAACAAGGAATCCGCATGGTATGCTTCCTTGATGTCCTTAAGTAGGTCTTGATTATGAATCACTCCCAGGAATCTAGAGTCAGGAAGAATAGTCTTAGGAGGAGTAAGTGGACGGGTCTCTGCTGAATGAATCCTAGAGAGTGCATCAGCCTTTCCATTGCGCGATCCTGGCCTATAAGAAATTACAAAATTAAATTGGTTTAGGAAAAGATTCCAGCGAGCCTGGCGAGGAGTCAGGCACTTAGCCGACCTGATAAATTCAAGGTTACGATGGTCTGTCAGGACGACTATTTGCTGTGCAGTCCCTGAAGAAGGTGTCTCCATTCTTTGAAGGCGGCAATAATGGCCAACAACTCTCTATTGCCCACATCGTAGTTCCTCTCAGCCGAAGACAACTGCTGGGAAAAGAAGGCACAGGGATGCAAGACATTCTTCTCACCTGTTCTCTGAGAGAGTATAGCTCCAACGGCACAGTCTGAAGCATCCACCTCTATTATGAAGGCAAGTTCGGGGTTGGGATGTACTAAGATAGGTGCGGTGGTAAATTTATCCTTTAGACGGGAAAATGCTTCCTGGGCTTGGGGGGGGGGGTCCAGGAGAACCTAGACTCTTTCCGGGTAAGTTGGGTGATAGGTGACACTACCTCAGAGAAATTCCTAATGAAACGTCTATAGAAGTTGGCAAACCCGATGAAGCGCTGCACCTCCTTCACATTTCTAGGAATTGGCCAATCCTTGATGGCTTGGGTCTTGCTTCCATCCATACTAATCCCTTGTGTAGACAGTACATACCCCAGAAATTGAATTTCGGTCCTATGGAATTCACACTTTTCAAGTTTGATGTAAAGATGGTTTTGTCTTAGATGTTCTAAGACCATTCTCACATGTCCATGATGTTCCTCTGTGGAGTTAGAAAAAATTAGAATATCATCCAAATAAATTACCACGAATGTATCTAGGAGATCCCTGAAGATGTCATTCACCAAGTGTTGGAAAGTGGCTGGGGCGGTACTCAGACCAAAAGGCATAACTAGATATTCAAAGTGTCCATAGCGTGACCTGAATGCAGTCTTCCATTCATCCCCAGGTCTAATACGGACCAAGTTATAGGCCCCACGGAGATCCAATTTAGAGAAAATTTTGGCATGCCGCACTCTCTCCAATAACTCAGGGATTAAAGGCAATGGATAACGGTTTCTAATAGTAACCTTATTGAGTTCCCTATAGTCTACGCAGGGTCTCAGAGATCCATCTTTCTTCTTCACAAAGAAGATGGGTGCACCTGCAGGAGATGAAGAGGGGCGTATGAAGCCCTTGGCTAGATTTTCGTCTATGTAATCCTTTAAAGCCTTTAGCTCGGGCCCCGCCAGGGGGTAGATCTTAGCAAAAGGTATCTCTGCTCCAGGCAATAAATCAATTGGACAATCATATGGACGGTGAGGGGGAAGCTGGTCAGCGTTCTTCTTGTCACATAAATCCACATAGTCCTGGTATACAGCTGGTAGTTCAGGGACTGACATGGTTCCTTTAGGAACAGAGCAAGCTGAAACTTCTGGACTCATCTGTTTCTCTGGAAAGTGTAATTCCTTGGTCTCCCAGTTAATGGTAGGGTTCTGAGCCTGCAGCCATGGTAGCCCTAGAATAATGGGAAAGTGGGGAGAAGAGATAAGCATAAAGGACAGTTTCTCTTGATGATCTTTACCCATAAGGACCCTCAAAGGCTCTGTTTCCTGATCCACTGGTCCAGAGGTCAGCAGGGAGCCATCCACAGTCTCCATCTGTACTGGAGTAGTCTTCTTCACTGAACGTATCCCCCGTTTCAGAGCAAAGGAGATATCCATAAAATTTCCACTTGCCCCTGAGTCGATCATAGCAGAGCTAGACACCCAGACTGAGTCAACCCAGAGTTTGATGGAAAGGAAGCAATGAGAATTGTTTTTCTTACAACTCAGCTGGGACACCGCTGAGGAAACTTTAAAAATTGCAGCGTTTACACAGTCATCGTCCTCAGAAGTGACGGAGTTTAAGTCAGAGAAATCAATATCTGTTGCTGCAGATCTCTCTGGAGCCTGAGGCTCGGACCTGACAGATCTCCTCTCGCAACACTCACAGTGAATGACTGCTGCAGTAGTCTTACGAGAACGGCTGGGGCAGTTTATAATGAAGTGCCCTGACTTACCACAGTAGAAACATAGATTTTCCTTTAAACGATGTTCTTTGCGTGCATCACTAACCCGTCTTTGTAAAGAGTCCACCTGCATGGGTTCAGGTTCAGGTTCCCGTATGATCCTACTCAAAGGTTCCTTAGCTGGGGAGGAAGGTAGGAAAAGGTTAGTGCGATTACTTTCGAACCATCTCTCTTGCCTGCGTTCAGTCAGACGAGCATCAATACGGATGCAGTAGTTAATAAAGTCACCTAACGCAGTGGGAGGGTCGGCACGAGCAAGTTCATCCTTAATCAGTGGAGACAACCCTTTTCGAAAAATAGATTTTTTGGCGGAACTGTCCCAAGTGGTATCGAGGGCCCATCTCCTGAAATCCAAGGCATATTCGGCTACTGAGCGCTTACCTTGGCGCAAAGTTAACATGGCTGCTTCAGCTGTTGCACCTCGATTGGGGTCATCAAACACCTGCCCCATGGCTGAAATGAAAGCATCAAGATGATCCAAACATTCATCCTCAGTCTCAATCAGAGGGTTTGCCCACATCAAAGCCTTGTTGGTAAGCAATATGATTATAGTAAGCACTTTAGATCGTTCAGTGGGAAATTGTGAAGCATGTGCAGAAAAAAAAAGACTGCATTGGTTAATAAATCCCCTGAATTTCTCACGTTCACCGCCAAAATGAAAAGGGGGTAACTTGGGAATCCCAGAACTCGGGGTTATGGCAGGAGCCTGGACTCGTTCCTCTAGAACCTCAATCCTGGCTCGTAAATCCTGGGTAGTTTGTCCAAACACTTGCAAATTGTGATTAGTGAGGTCCTGTAGGTTTGCAAAACGGGTCTTTATAGTCTGTATATCTGCAAGGATTGTATCAGTCACTCCGCAAAGCTCCTTTATGCGGGCCTCCATCTTCCAGACCTTTTAAGACAGGAGTACTGGAAGGAGAAGAGAAAAAAAAAAAAAAACAATAGTGTTTACCTGTGATAACACTGCAGAGTAAAATTAAGGGAATGTGCTCACCTGGAATGGTTGTGAGAAGTCACAACCACTGTCATCACAGAAAGTATAACCGGACATCTGATATCCACAGTCACAGCAGACACAGCCTTCCCAGACCCAGCAGACACTAACGTTTGGCTTCAGAATCTTGTAATGTATGGTGTACAGTTCATATAGCGTCTTGTGCTTGGGTGCGAGGAAAACACATGAGACACAGGTTTGATATAGAAGGACTTGTATTACTTCATACAAGTGGCAAAAAGGGTCACACAGTTTGCAGGTACAGAAGCAGGAGACACAGCAGGCCAGAGTAACTTAAGCTCAGCAATAACTCTCCACAACAGGTTCAGGATCTCTTCTCTGTTACCGTAATTCCATGCAAACGTGGATTTATCAAATAGCAGGTTTCCAGAGTCCACAAGTGTTCCAAAGTTCCTCAGTAGGAAATAGCTGGAGTACAAAGTCTAAGGTTTCCAGGAGTCAGGTCACAGGCTCACTGCAGGCTTGATTCTGAAGCACTGATTGCTCAGCTGAGGCTGCTTAAGAAGCAAGAGGGAGAGAATCAGGGCGGGAACATGAAAGCTGGAAACTCCATATTGACTGAGGGCAAGATAGCTGCAGCAAGACAGAAAGCAAAATGGCCGACGGAAAAACTGAGTTTCAAGAAACATGTACAAAGAACCTTACAGGCCCTCCGGGTAGCCGAGATCCCAGGATGTCCACACAGAACTGAGTCGTGGAATTCCCGAAGGATCCTGAGACGAAATTGAACTGGTACAAAAAGTTTATCCACTGGCTTAGCCGGAGGGGCAAGAGACTGAGCTTCCCGAATCTCCTGCTCCAACCCAGCAGAAACAACTGCCACCACCACCCCAGGCTGAAGAATGGAGGATGAAGGTTCAGGGGAGACACCAGATCCAGACTGCGTGACAAGGCATCAGCCTTGACATTTTTGGATCCTGGCCGAAAAGTGATGGAGAACTGGAATCGGGAAAAAAAAAAGCGACCATCTTGCCTGTCTAGGAGTCAACCTTTTAGTAGATTCAATGTAAGATAGGTTCTTGTGGTCCATAACCACGGTAATAGGATGGACAGCACCCTCCAAAAAATGCCTCCATTCTTCAAAGGCCAACTTCACGGCCAGAAGTTCTCGATTCCCAACATCATAGTTTCTCTCCGCAGGAGAGAATTTCTTAGAGAAAAAGGCACAGGGTCTCAAATTAGTCAAAGTGGCGGGTCCCTGGGACAACACCGCCCCCACCCCCACCTCCGAGGCGTCCACCTCAACAATAAATGGTTCAGACGGGTCCGGTTGAATAAGAACCGGAGCAGACATGAAACATTTTTTTTAAAAACTGAAACGCCGCCACCGCTGCGGCTGACCAATTCTTGACATCAGCCCCCTTTTGAGTCAGATCTGTGAGAGGTTTAACTACCTGCGAGAACCCCCTTATAAACTTGCGATAGTAATTTGCGAATCCTAAGAAACGCTGCAGAGCCTTCAAATCACGAGGTTGTACCCAATCAACAATGGCCTGCACCTTATTAGGATCCATGCGATACCCTCAGCAGACACAATGAACCCCAGAAAAGACAGTTCCTGAACGAAGAATGAACATTTCTCTAGCTTAGCAAAGAGACAGTTCTCCCGGAGCCTTTGGAGAACTGCCCGAAGATGATCAATGTGAGTTTGTTTATCAGGCGAGTAGATAAGAATGTCATCCAAATACACAACCATAAAACGCCCAATAAAGTCAGAGAACACATGATTAATACAATTTTGGAAGACTGCTGGTGCGTTGGTCAGACCGAAAGGCATGACCAAGTTTTCAAACAACCCTTCAGTTGTGAGAAAAGCAGTCTTCCACTCATCCCCCTCCCGGACCCGGATAAGGTTATATGCCCCCCGCAGATCCAATATCGAAAACCACTTAGCCCCAGACAACTGGTTGTACAAATCAGGAATAAGTGGGAGGGGGTAAGTATTTCTCACAGGGAGGTTATACAAGCGGGCTTTGGGCAATTTAGTACCTGGAACCAGGTCAATGGCACAATCAAATGGGCGGTGTGGTGGTAAAACTTCAGCCTCTTTTTCAGAGAAAACGTCCGCATAGTCCTTCAGGTACTCCGGAATACCTTCCAGACCAAAGGACGACACAGACACAGTAGCAAGACATCTTTCAGAACAATTAGATCCCCATTTAACAATATCACGGGAATCCCAGTCAATAATCGGGTTATGCCGTTGCAACCAGGGAAACCCTAACACCAGGCCAGCAGAGAGGTTATTCAAAACAAAACATGACATACGCTCCTGGTGAGGGGCCCCCACCCTGAGGGTGAATTCTTCAGAGACAAAATGGACACCGTCCTTGGTGAGAGGTGTAGAGTCAATGGCCATTATTTTTATAGGAGTCTCCAACCTAACTGTCCCTAATCTACAGCTGGCCACCAGCTTAGAGTCAATCAGGTTCAAGGATGACCCAGTCCACAAAAGCTGAAGTAAGGAATAATCAGTTCTTCACACCAAGTTCCACCTTTAACAGTATCTCAGAAAATGAAGTAAAGGGTACCTGAGAGTCTGAGTGACCTCCACGATGATCACCCAGACTCAGTCGCTTGTTAGTCAGTGGGCAGGAGGGACAGTTACTTTTCCAATGTCCAGGATCACCGCAGTAAAAACACAGCTTTTCTAAGCGCCTCCGTCTCCTTTCTTTCTCTTTGAGGTCGATGGCTCCCATCTCCATGGACTCCAATACAGGACTGGCTCCCCTTCCACTGAAGAAAAATGGTGTCTCAGCCTGCATCACACCTCTCGCCCGCAGTCTGCGATACATTCGGACGGCCTGCGTCATGGCGTCCTCCAGAGAATCAGGTGGAGGGTGGAGTGCCAAGGCATCTTTCAGACGTTCAGACAGGCCTCTACGGAACAAGCCTCGGAGGGCGGCATCATCCCAACAGACCTCAGCAGCCCAGCGTCTGAACTCTGAGCAAAACCACTCGGCTGAGTGCTTCCCCTGACATACACTCATCACCATGTCCTCAGCCATCAGCACTCGATCAGGCTCATCATAAATATGCCCCAGGGCCTCAAAAAATGCATCCACAGTCATTCTTTCAGGGGCAGTGGTAGGAAGGGAAAAAGCCCAAGCCTGGGGGGCTCCCCTTAACAGAGACATAATGACTCCCACCCTCTGACTTTCATCCCCAGAAGAGTGAGGTCTTAAAGAAAAAAAAAGCTTACAGCCCTCTTTGAAAACTTTAAATTCCTTTCTGTCTCCGGAAAAGGTATCCGGTAATTTAACCGGGGGCTCTGGGGAAACTAATGTAACATCTTAAACCCCTGTCCCATGAGCACCAGATGATAAAGCCCCCTCCACAGTGTCAGCCATCAGCTGCTGAGACTGAGCCAGAACTCGCTGTTCCTCATTCAGTCTCTGAGACATCTGAGTCAGGTGCTTTACCTGCTCAGAAAGGGCATACATAGGATCCATAACACACACACAGGAGAAAAAAAAAAAGTAGCGGTCAGTTATAATATCACGAACACCGCACTGCACTTGCTCACTGAGCCAGTGCGCGTGTCCGGAGTAAGACAGACAGCACTCAATGATACCTGTGGAGCGGGGCAGCAGCGGTGAAGATGCGTGCTTCAGACTAACAGGACCCAAGCACGTGACTGTCAAGGGGCGGCGCCGGCCACAGGTCTCTCAGAAAAGCAGTAACAGATAGAGAATGCTTCAGTCCAGAGGACCTTAAGCACGTGACTGCTGATGGGCGTGGCCTAAGCTCCAGAGAGCTATGAGCAGAAGGAAAACTCCTAGAAGGGTAACTACGGGACAGAGTTACCAAGGGGCATAGACAAAACGGGTAGTCAGGATAGCTAGGTCATACACAGAGGGAGCAACGCAGTACAAAAGGAGCAGGCAGAGAATAACCAGAAACGTAGCCAAGGGATCAGAAAACCAGAACAGGCAAATACACAGTACCAAGACAGAAGACAAACTCACAACGAAGAGACGGACCGGGTCAAAACCAAACAAGCAACAAGATCAGGCACAAGGCACAGGCACACAGGAGGTCAACTAACTCAGCCGAGGGCAGGAGTATAACTGACACCAGACCTAGGTCAATTGGCAACTAAATAGCCGCCTTCTGCCAGAGAGAGGCTGAAACCATTAACCCCGGTCTGGCCAGGACGGGACAAAGACCAAACCCCGTCCTGGGTCATGACAATGTGGTTGAGAAGATATTGGATTTTCGTTTGGCTAGGCGGAGACTCCAGTACTTGGTGAAGTGGAAAGGCTATGGTCAGGAGGACAATTCTTGGGTGTTTGCTTCTGACATTCATGCTGAAAGACTGGTCCATGCCTATCACCGAGCTCATCCTGATCGGCCTGGTGGCGCACGTGAGGGTTCGGTGACCCCTCCTCAAGGGGGGTACTGTTGTGAACGTGTTGGAGATGACTTCGGAGCTGAGGCTGCCTCTGGTGGTTGCTGAGGGTATTGAACCTATGTTGAACAGCAAAAGTCCACCACCTGCAATTGATGAATGGTTATCAGGTGGGACGGACTGGCCTGATATAAGTGAGCTGACCTCCCTTGATCCTCGCCGGTGATCAATTGTTTCTTCCTGGTCTAGGTTGGAATTCAGCTTGCCTTTCTGCTGTCTCCTGCTATCATTCAGATAAGTTACTTTCTGTTTTTTTTTTTCTGTGGTTTGATTTTCCTTGTTTTTGCTGCCTTGCTTCTTGAGGTCAGCCGGGTCCCCTTAGGGGGCTTGTGCTGATCTCTGTTCTCTTTTTGTATTTGGTCATTTGCTCAGTTTTGTGATTTTTTTACTGCTGGGTAGCTGCGTGTTCACACCAGAGATCTGATATAGGTAGTCGAGACCGCGTGGTCTCAGTATTTTTGGATTCAGAAGTGTTGGAGTTTTTCCTAGGGTTTTTCTGGGTTGCAGACAGTATTCTCTCCTGTGCTGTCCTATCTAGATATTATGGGCCCCAGCGTTTGCTCATTCTATTTTCTGACTGTGTTCGTGTTTTCATCTTGTCTAACCGCCATTATATGTTTGGGGGCTTCCTATTCTTTTGGGGCTCTACTGCGGGGCAGTTAGCTTTCCTCTTTCTATCTTCAGGTATAGCTAATATCTCCGGCAGTGACAAGGAGTCTAGGGCACCGTAGGAACGTCCCACGGCTGCTTCTAGTTGTGCGGTTAGTTTAGGGGTCTGCAACCTATTAGTTCCCAACCTCTCTGGTGTTTGGCTGCCTTTGCGTTTTTTTGCTCCTGCCCTCCTCAGCTACCAAAACATAACACTCAACTCTATTAAGGACCACGGACTACCAATGTGGCTGCTCAACTCTATTAAGGACCACAGACTATCAATGTGGCTGCTCATCTCTATTAAGGACCACGGACTAACAATGTGGCTTCTCAACTCTATTAAGGACCACAGACTACCAATATGGCTGCTCAACTCTATTAAGGACCACGGACAACTAATGCGGCTGATGAACTCTATTAATAATCTCTACTTGGACTGTCAATAATGACTAGTTTAATGAGCATCTTTACTAAGCTTATACAGTTGTGCTCAAAAGTTTACATACCCCAGCAGAATTTTTGCTTTATTGGCCTTTTTTCAGAGAATATGAAAATAGCTCCAAATATTTTTCTCCACTCATGGTTAGTGGTTGGGTGAAGAACTTTATTGTCAAACTACTGTGTTTTCTCTTTTTAAATCATAATGACAACCCAAAACATCCAAATGACCCTGATCAAAAGTTCACGTACTCTGGTGTTTTTTCCTGATGCACAGTTGACACAAATGGGTTTGAATGGCTAGTAAAGGCAACATCCTCACCTGTGACATGTTTGCTTGTAACCAATGTGTGTGCATAAAAGCTGAGTAAGTTTCTAGGATCCAGACTGACTCTTGCACATTTCATCTAGCCACTGAAGTTTCTGGATTGTGAGTCATGGGGAAAGCAAAAGAATTGTCAACGGATCTACAGGAAAAGGTAGTTGAACTGTATAAAACAGAAAATTGATACAAAAAGATAGCCAAGGAACTGACAATGCCAGTAGGAACACCATTCCTACTGTAAAGCACGGAGGTGGATCGCTGATGTTTTTGGGATGAGTTAGCTGCAAAGGCACAGGAAACTTGGTCAAAGTTGAAGGAAAGATGAATGCAGCACATTATCAGCAAATACTGGAGGTAAATTTGCAGCCTTCAGCCCAGAAGCTGCGCATGGGACGTACTTGGATATTCCAACATGACAATGATCCAAAACACAAGGCCAAGTCGACCTGTCTTTAGCTACAGCAGAACAAAGTGAAGATTCTGGAGTGGCCATCTCAGTCTCCTGACCTTAATATCATTGAGCCACTCTGGGAGATCTCAAGCGCGCAGTTCATACTAGACAGCCCAGGAATTTACAGGAACTGGAGGCTTTTGGCCAAGAAGAGTGGGCAGCTTTACCATCTGAGAAAATAAAGAACCTTATCCACAACTACCACAAAAGACTTCAAGCTGTCATTGATGTTAGAGGGGGCAATACACGGTATTAAGAAATGGGATAAGTGAACTTTTGATCAGGGTCACTTGGATGTTTTGGGTTGTCATTATGATTTAAAAAGAGAAAACACAGTAGTTTGACAATAAATGGCTTCACCCAACCACTAACCATGAGTGGAGAAAAAGTTCTGGTGTTATCATTCATATTCTCTGAAAAAAGGTCAAGAAAGCAAAAATTCTGCCGGGGTATGTAAACTTTTGAGCACAACTGTATATTCATTTCACAATATATGAGTTTTTCTTCTACTGACATAAGGCAGAACACAGAATCCTCAAGAACATATTAATAAAGCACTTCAAATAAAGTAAGAAGAAAATAAAGTTAGCCCAGATTAAGTAAATTGTTGTAGAGGTGGTTTACCTTTGGTGTTTCTCTCAGTTAATTTAGTGTATTTAGATCAATTTGATAGTGTACAGCTTCATGGTATACCAACAGGACAGCTGAAATCGATCCTTCAACACCAACAGCTGTGTGTGGTCGACCAGGCTGTTTATAATGAATATGCCCGAACTAGAACGCAATAGAAGAAATACCCTAAGGCTACAGGCTGCGCACAGACTTTTTGCAGCAAGCTTTTTTCATTTTAACTATTAAACTATTCTTAGCAAAATTTGTTGCATTGTATTGCATTTTAAACCACATCAGTTACGGTAACCTCTGATCACTTGCCGACTGAGTCAAAAAAGCGTATACGACATATAATAAATGTAGTGTAAGCCACATAAAGCAGGTTTTGGATGCTTTGTAAATCTATTCCATTTTGTTTCTTTAGACTGGTTAAAATAGAGTTAAATTGTTAAAATTTGGAAAAATATATCACTAAAATAAGTTTTTGTTTAGTAGCAGCCTGGAGCTGCAATCACATATACAGTTAATGTGGCACTTTTGTTGCAGTTTTTCGAGTCAAAATCAAGAGTGGATACTCAAGGGTGGGGATCTCTTGGTTGTAAAAATTGGAGAGAGAAGTAGTGTTGTAGTACAATGCTAAATAAAACACTAGGGACAAAGCAGTGCAATTAGTGTCTTATCTGACAAACAATTATAAAATGTTATCAGATTGTCCTAACCTAATCCATGATTTAATGAGCACAATTTTGAAACCAAATTTTTTTTTTGTTACGAAGTTATAAGGGTTAAAAGTTGATCAGCAATTTCTCATTTTTACAACAAATTGTACAAAACCATTTTTTTTAGGGACCACCTCACATTTGAAGTCCCTTTGAGGGGTCTATACGGCAGAAAATACCCAAAAGTGACACCATTCTAAAAACTGCACCCCTTAAGGTACTCAAAACCACATTCAAGAAGTTTATTAACCCTTCAGGTGCTTCACAGGAGCTGAAGCAACTTGGAAGGAAAAAATGAATATTTAACTTTTTAGTCACAAAAACTTTGGACAGAAAAAGTTGTGCAATTTCTCCTGAGTACGCCGATACTCCATATGTGGGGAAAACCACTGTCTGGGCGCACGGCCGGGCTCGGAAGGGAAGGAGCGCAGTTTGACTTTTTCAAACCAAAATTGGCTGGAATTGAGATTGTATGAAATGTCGCGCTTGGAGAGCCCCTGAAGTGCCTAAAAAGTGGAAACCCCCCACAAGTGACACCATTTTGCAAACTAGACCCCCTAAGGAACTTATCTAGATCTGTTGTGAGCACTTTGAACCCACAAGTGTTTCACTAAAGTTTATAATGCCTAGGTGTGAAAAAAATTTTTTTTCCACAAAAATGATTTTTTAGTCACCAATTTTTGATTTTTTCCAAGGAAATTGGACCCCAAAAGTTATTGTCCAATTTGTCCTGAGTACGCTGATACCCCATATGTGGGGGAGAAATACTGTTTGGGTGCACTTCAGGGCTCGGAGAGGAAGTAATGACGTTTTGGAATGCAGACTTTGATGGGTGTCATGTTAAGTTTGCAGAGACCCTGATGTGCCTAAACAGTGGAAACCCCCCATAAGTGACACCATTTTGGAAACTAGACCCCTTAAGGAACGTATCTAGATCTGTTGTGAGCACGTTCAACCCCCAAATGTTTCACTAAAGTTTATAATGCCTGGGTGCGAAAAAAAAAAATTCCACAAAAAATGATTTTTTAGTCCCCAATTTTCCAATTTTTGATTTTTCACAAGGAAATTGGACCCCAAAAGTTGTCCAATTTGTCCTGAGTACGACGATACCCCATATGTTGGGGGGGATACTGTTTGGGCACATGGCAGGGCTCAGAAAGGAAGTAATGACATTTTGGAATGCAGACTTTGATGAGTGTCATGTTCAGTTTGCAGAGCCCCTGATGTGCCTAAGCAGTGTAAACCCCCCACAAGTGACCCCATTTTGGAAACTAGACCCCCCTAAGGAACTTATCTAGATCTGTGGTGAGCACTTTGAACCCTCAAGTGCTTCACACAAGTTTATAATGCACGGGCATGAAAATAAAAAATCCTATTTTTTTCCCACAAAAATGATCTTTCAGTCACCAATTTTTTATTTTCCCAAGGGTAAGGGGAGAAATTGGACCCCAAAAGTTGTTGTCTAATTTGTCCTGAGTACGTTGATACCCTATATGTGGGAGAAAACTACTGTATGGGCACACGGGGCTCGGAAGGGAAGTTGTGACGTTTTGGAATGCAGACTTTGATGGAATTGTCTGTGGGCGTCATGTCACGTTTGAAGAGCCCCTAATGTGCCTAAATAGTAGAAAACCCACAAGTGACCCAATTTTGGAAACTAGATAGACCCCCCAGGGAACTTATCTATATCTGTGGTGAGCACTTTGAACCCCTAAGTGCTTCACAGAAGTTTATAACGCCAGGGCGTGAAAATAAAAAAAATCATATTTTTTCCACAAACATGATCTTTTAGACCCCAATTTTTTATTTTCCAAAGGGTAACAGAAGAAATTGGATCCCAAGAGTTATTGTGCAATTTGTCCTGAGTATGCTGATACCCCATATATGGGGGTAAATCACTGTTTGGGCGCATGGTAGAGCTCGGAAGGGAAGGAGCACCGTTTGACTTTTTCAACGCAAAATTGGCTGGAATTGAGATCAGACGCCATGTCACGTTTGGAGAGCTCCTGATGTGCCTAAACAGTGGAAACCCAATTCTAACTCCAATTCTAACCCCAACACATCCCTAACCCTAATCCCAACCCTAATCATAACCCTAACCACAAACCTAGCGGGTTTTTATGATTGGCAGCTGTCACACGCTAAAAGACGCTTTTTATTGCAAAAAATAGTTTTTGCATCATCACATTTTGAGAGCTATAATTTTTCTTTATTTTAGCCCACAGAGTCATGTGAGGTCTTATTTTTTGCGGGACGAGGTGACGTTTTTATTGGTACCATTTTTGGGCACATGACATTTTTTGATCGCTTTTTATTACGATTTTTGGGAGGCAGAATGAACAAAAGCCAGCAATTCATGAATTTCTTTTGGGGGGGGGCGTTTAAACCGTTCCGTGTGTGGTAAAATTGATAATGCAGTTTTATTCTTCGGGTCAGTATGATTATAGCGATACCTCATTTGTATCATTTTTTTATGTTTTGGCGCTTTTATACAATAAAAACGATTATACATAAAAAATAATTATTTTTGCATCGCTTTATTCTGCGAGCTATAACTTTTTTACTGTTTGGTTGATGATGCTGTATGGCAGCTTGTTTTTTGCGGGACAAGATGACGTTTTCAGCGGTACCATGTTTATTTATATCCGTCTTTTTGATCGCGTTATTCCACTTTTTGTTTGGCGGTATGATGATAAATCATTGTTTTTAGCCTTGTTTTTTTTAAGGGGTTAACTAATGGGAGTTTATAGGACGGGTCGTTATGGACGCGGCGATACTAAATATGTGTACTTTTATATATTTTTTTATTTACATGAAGAAAGGAATTTATTGGGGAATATTTTTTTTTTTATTTATGAATTTTGTTTTTACACTTGTTATTTTTTTTAACTTTTTTACTTTGTCCCAGGGTGGGACATCACTGTGTAAGGTCAGATCGCTGGTTTGACAGTGTGCACAGCACACAGCGCTGAGAAGGCCTTCTCAGCGCTGAGGAAGCCGCCTCCCTGCAGGATCCCGCGGCCATCTTGCATCCGGGGTCCTGCAGTGAGGAGGGACCCTCGGAACAGCGCGACACATAGCGTTGTTCTGAGGGTCTCAGGGGAGCACGCAGGGAGCCACATCCCTGCGTGATGCTTCCCTATACCGCTGGAACACTGCGATCATCTTTGATCGGTGTGCCAGGGGTTAATGCGCTGGGAGCGGTCCGTGACCGCTCCTGGCACATAGTGCCGGGTGTCAGCTGTGATCGCATATGACGTACTATTCCGTCCATGGGAATTAGGTCCAGGGTCACATGGATGGAACAGTACATCTGATGGGATAAAGGCGTTAAAACTGCAAGCAAAGATTAAACAACAACCACATAACAGATTTCTTCCCCTTAGGTATCATTTTAATCAGCATAACGGTACCAACCTGACAATGCCTGTAGCTTACTAAGCAAAATCCTGAAGACAGGTTCGCTTTAAGACTTGTAGTACACTCCTCTTCCTTGCATTGATGTTGTAGCTGGCCGACCCAATCAGCGAGGGAACATAATGTACACTATGTCTATGCAGTCTCCTTCTCCTAGCTCCAGTGGCTTGTGGCTATTGTCCCAACCTCCAGTAGTGGCACAACAGCATGCTGGGGATTAGTGGGACAGGGTTAGCCTACGTACAGTTCGCTGAAGTGGAAGGCAGTGTTCCTTTTGACTTTTAACAAGTGTAATGCAGCCCTTGGCTGGCATTCCTTTAATGGCTCAGTGTGTGTGTTTTGACTGTCCATGTTCCTTTCCCCACAGCTGACTAGTCACATGACGGTGACATCACACAGGTCCTTGTACACACACAAGTCTGAACACATGACTGTGACATCAGCTCAGGTCCTGTGTGTGTGTGTGTGTGTGTAAGGTTCTTTGTACATGTTTCTTGAAACTCAGTTTTTCCGTGGCCATTTTGCTTTCTGTCTTGCTGCAGCTATCTTGCCCTCAGTTAATATGGAGTTTCCAGCTTTCATGTTCCCGCCCTGATTCTCTCCCTCTTGCTTCTTAAGCAGCCTCAGCTGAGCAATCAGTGCTTCAGAATCAAGCCTGCAGTGAGCCTGTGACCTGACTCCTGGAAACTTTGAACTTTGTACTCCAGCTATTTCCTACTGAGGAACTTTGGAACACTTGTGGACTCTGGAAACCTGCTATTTGATAAATCCACGTTTGCATGGAATTACGGTAACAGAGAAGAGATCCTGAACCTGTTGTGGAGAGTTATTGCTGAGCTTAAGTTACTCTGGCCTGCTGTGTCTCCTGCTTCTGTACCTGCAAACTGTGTGACCCTTTTGCCACTTGTATGAAGTAATACAAGTCCTTCCATATCAAACCTGTGTCTCATGTGTTTTCCTCGCACCCAAGCACAAGACGCTATATGAACTGTACACCATACATTACAAGATTCTGAAGACAAACGTTAGTGTCTGCTGGGTCTGGGAAGGCTGTGTCTGCTGTGACTGTGGATATCAGATGTCCGGTTATACTTTCTGTGATGACAGTGGTTGTGACTTCTCACAACCATTCCAGGTGAGCACATTCCCTTAATTTTACTCTGCAGTGTTACCACAGGTAAACACTATTGTTTTTTTTGTTTTTTTTTCTTCTCCTTCCAGTACTCCTGTCTTAAAAGATCTGGAAGATGGAGGCTCGCATAAAGGAGCTTTGCGGAGTGACTGATACAATCCTTGCAGATATACAGACTATAAAGACCCGTTTTGCAAACCTACAGGACCTCACTAATCACAATTTGCAAGTGTTTGGACAAACTACCCAGGATTTACGAGCCAGGATTGAGGTTCTAGAGGAACGAGTCCAGGCTCCTGCCATAACCCCGAGTTCTGGGATTCCCAAGTTACCCCCTTTTCATTTTGGCGGTGAACGTGAGAAATTCAGGGGATTTATTAACCAATGAAATCTTTTTTTTCTGCACATGCTTCACAATTTCTCACTGAACGATCTAAGGTGCTTACTATTAATCATGTTGCTTACCAACAAGGCTTTGATGTGGGCAAACCCTCTGATTGAGACTGAGGATGAATGTTTGATCATCTTGATGCTTTCATTTCAGCCATGGGGCAGATGTTTGATGACCCCAATCGAGGTGCAACAGCTGAAGCAGCCATGTTAACTTTGCGCCAAGGTAAGCGCTCAGTAGCCGAATATGCCTTGGATTTCAGGAGATGGGCCCTCGATACCACTTGGGACAGTTCTGCCAAAAAATTTATTTTTCGAAAAGGGTTGTCTTCACTGATTAAGGATGAACTTGCTCGTGCCGACCCTCCCTCTGGTTAGGTGACTTTATTAACTACTGCATCGTATTGATGCTCGTCTGACTGAACGCAGGCAAGAGAGATGGTTCGAAAGTAATCGCACTTGATATGGAAATTTAATTAGGATAAAAATATCCTCTGTGTTTGCTGCTTGCCATGTCCAAATCTCTATATAATGTCTTTTTGAGCGCTCAGAACGAAATGAGGACTGTCCACAACGCAAGTGTCAGTATAACAGTTCGTCAAAGACATACATTTATTATTCATTCAGGTTTTATACATTTACAAAAAGGGGCTGGTTATCAATTAACATACAATTAAAAGCTGCTAGATTATTGGCTTTCTAGTGTAAATATGATAATTATGATAATCATGATTAAAAGAGCTGAAGTTGCAGAATTATTGTTTATATTCTTGTGACCGAGTTGTCTTGCATAAACTATAATGTAAACAACAGATATCTAATAGGACTTTTGTACTTCATGCATTTGTTCCTTTACGAAGGCCATATGAAGGCCTTATGAAGGCCAGATTTCTTTAAAACGACTGATTATAGCTGGCCTAGAAGTATGTGAGCACAGGGTTTTTTAGCAAGTGAGATCTATCTAACTGTGAACTGTGATTACATATATGTGAATATACTTTGAATATATGGAACACATATATATTTCCATGACAGTCCCCCTTAGATACCACTTGCCCTAAAAACCTGCTCCTGGCCCACAGCGCTGCAACTTTTTGTGCTGCCGGCGGGTTGAGAATATGCCTAGCGCATCTCTCCCCCACCGAATACAGACTTTTCGCAAATGGGCGGTCAGGAGGACTGTCCCTGTCGGGGGTTTATGTGTTTGCAATCATAATCTCATAGTTGATATGATGTTTCATCAAGGATGTGTATTCTCAGTCTGGAGGTAGTTCGGAGATCTGGTCAAGCCAGGCAGTTCCATCCGGACTGGTGCGAGGTCCAAGATGGTGAGTGGCATCAAATTGGTTGTCTCCTGAACAGTTTTTTCCATTATCCTGCGGATACAGGGAATAACACAGCAACCAGTAATTAATGCAAAAATGGAACCCCCATAATGGCTGTCCCAACCTGTGCCAACATTTTCTGCCACCCACTCATCCACCAAGTATCGATCCATGGGTCAGTGACACCTGAGTTCTGTTTCAGTTCCTCTGATAACTCATTAAGTTTCTGTATTGCCATTGTGACTTTACCATTTGGGCCAGTGTTGTCTGGGATGTAGGTGCAACAGTTGTCTTTGATCATTTTGTAAACACCTCCTTTCTCAACTAGAATCATATCCAAAGCCATTCTATTCTGGAATGCCATAATGGAAGTGGGGCCTAATTGTGCTGCAAACCTTTTACAGCATCTATGGTGAAGTTAACAAATCCCTGCTGGTTATAATAGATGTAATTTATCCAATCAACATTTTTGTTTATAGTGACTCAAATCCTGCTTTAACTTGGTCTCTGGCCTTGAACTCATCAGGTAGGTCTCTGGTCATCTGTCTGGTCAGTCAGAGCATCCACGACATCCTTCATGGTTAGGTGTCTCTCCTGGTACGGGAGCTTCCTTGCAATGCGATACGTGGATTCAAACAGGCTTTCCCTCTAGTTACACAGAGGTTGATGTCATCTGGGGCTCTTGGAAGGATCATCAAATCTGGCAGTGAGGAGAAAAACTCAAGAATGGACATTAGTTTTTGACCAATTCAATTACATAAGTGTTATGATTTGGTAGCTGAGGAGAGCAGGCAAAAAAAGCAATACCCCAGAGAGGTTGGAATCTATGGGATTGCAGTACCCTGACTAACCACCACAATAAAGGCAGCCGTGGAGCGTTCTACGTTGGTCCTAGACGCCTCGTCACAGCCTGAGAAGCTAACTACACCTAAAGATAGAAAAAGGAAAGCTATCTGCCCTGAGCAGATCCCCAAAGAACATAGGAAGCCCCAAAAAATGTAATGGCGGTTAGACAAGAGGAAATACAGACACAGACAGAAAAATAGAATGAGCAAACGCTGGGGGCCCAATCTGTCTAGATAGAAGAGGATAGGAAAGGCACTTACTGCAACCCCTAAAAACCCTGAAAAGTACCAACCCTACTAATTACAAAAACACCTGAGATCACACGACCTCTACCACCTAAATTAGTTCTCTGGTGTAAAAAAAACTAAACAGCAACCACTGAAAAAACTGGAAAAGGCAAATGAACAACAGTGGCTGAACTAAACTGAGAGAGCATAAGCCCCCCGAAGGGGACCCGGCAGACCCCCACAGAAGTGCAGGACAAAATGCAGGCACCAAAAAACTAAAAGAAGAAAATGTCTTATCTGTTGCAGAAGATGCAGGCACGAAACAGCTTTTCTGGGTCTCTGGGAGTGTGCCTTATGCTAAACAGTGCAATAGGGAGTGTGTCATGCCATGGTTTGCGTGTCTCTTGGGCAATTTTTCAGCATTCTATTCTTAAGTGTTTCGTTCAGTTTTTCTACCTTCCTGCTGCTCTGGGGGTGGTAAGGAGTGTGTAGGCCTAAATCTGACCCCTACTGCTAATCGGGTCTTGTGTGTCAGATTTGCTGTGAATGCGGGTCCCTGATCACTTTCTATCATTTCTGGAACCCCGTATCTGCACACTATTTTCTGAAAGTAGCTGCTTTGCAGTAGTCTTTGCTGACTTGGAACGCTTCTGTTCATCTTGAAAATACTTCTTTGACCACAATGGCGCATTTGATCCTTCACTTGGCGATATCTGGATGTGGTCTATCTGGATCCTTTGAAGCTGGTAGAGTGGTCTTTCCAGATAAGGTGAGGGGGACTTTCTTCCATACGTCCAGGCTTGAATTTGCCGCAGGTCAGACAGCTGCTGGTGAGTTGGCTGTTAGGGTGGAGATCCCTGAAGCGAAAA
>JARQOD010000001.1:841873225-841927077 GCA_033576555.1 Oophaga sylvatica
AAAGTGCATGCCTTTTCATGGATCTGGAGCGTTTGACTAGTGGTCTGCACCTCTATGCGTCAGGCCAGGAATCTTACTCTAATCCCTGACTGGATTAAGATTTCTGGCATATAGAAAAAAGAAAATCTTAGGAGAAAATTATATGAAAATGAAAAAGTTGCAAAATTTTGGTGTAAGTTGAATTTGAGCCAAAATTTTGCGACTTTGCAAAGCAATTATGCTAGAATTCTAGCAAAATTGCTTTGATGAATCGGGGTCTAAATGTACAAATGTAAATAAGACATCACTAGAATATCTATGGGCACAGAAGACAGTATATACCAGCCTTTATCTGGACAGGTACATTACTTTTTGAACACAGATATATACATATTTTTTATTACAAGTACTGTTTATATTGCTATGCTTCCATTGACTCATTGTGAAGAATGTTCAGTAGCTCCCGAGTGTCACTCATGAGTCACTTGATGCCATCGTCCTGCTCCAGCTTACTAAGGTATCTCTCCAATTTCTTAATGTTTACTCTGTGCATCATCAGGAACTGTCCATTTAGATGAAAAACAGGAATATCATGTTTATAGCGGTCATACCAGGCCGTGTTCTCTGGAAGTGTGATGTCCACTTGTTCTAAAAGAAACTGAAACAAATAGAAAAGGAAAAGTGTTATCCACAAAGAACAGTGTTATCAACATATATCATTCATGATGAACACAATGAGTTTTTCCTGTTATACAGTTATGTCATCAGTGTAGGAACGCATCGGAATATGATCGCCTCGGGTGAGCTCGCACAATCTGATTGGAATGTGTACTCCAGCCTATGTATCACACGTTGTCAGGAGGTAATCACAAACTGATGACTGATGTAAGAAATCAATAACAGTACTTTATCATGTGTTGAACAGGGATGACGTTTTCTTACTTTGAAAATTAAAAAATATCAGTTACCCTCTTTGTTCAACATAATATAGTGGTGGGACAAAAATTAAGCATAATGTGCCAGAATTCTGGCTATAGCTGTACCTGAAAACAAAAGTACATGACATGTTTAAAATTTATGTTTTAAATAATATTTAACACTCCCTCAACAGTTTTGAAGGAAGTCTAAAAAAGGAAGCAGTCATACAATGTCCCAAAATATATTAAAGTGCCAGCAAGCTTTGTTTTAGAGAGATGGAGGGACAATACAAGAGCAACAAATAAGAGGCTGAAAGAGTTAAGGTAACTGCTCATCTTGTAGGGTTGTGAAACTCACAACTAAGGAAAGGGATTTTAAAATCAAAAAGTGCCAGCTTCTGCAACATCAACATGTTGGAGAAGCTCAATGTGGTAATAATCAAGTATTTGCAGAAAGTTGATGATCTGTGCTGCTGGTGCTATAATTCCAATACAAATCCAAAAGACTGTGTGTAGAAGGTAGTCAATGCAGTTTAGTCTCTTTCGAAGTTGAACAAACTTTTTCCTAGGCAAGTATATCTTGACCTTACAGTTAATTGAAAATTAACTGTTATTTGATATGCAAATGAGGGAGGTTTGGTGCACCCTTGGCGTGGCCTCTACCTTGGTGCACTCTCATGCCCTCCTATTTCCATAACAAAGTCGATACCTCACATGGATTGGTTTATCTTTAAGGCACAGAGTGAATGCTAAGTTAACCTGTCTGGATGATCGCAGCGAAGTGCTCATAGTGTCAGTGCGAGTGCACTTACAATGGCTGCGGGCGTGCTCTGACGTCGGGCTCCTGCCTGTGGCCACCACTTGCTATCTTCGGAAAATACAGGGTTAGTCGGCAGGTCAATAGCATTAGAAATATGCTCGGTCGCCATACTGAAAGTGTGGCACCGGAGGGAAACTTTATTCCTCTTGTAGCCAACGGTATTCATTCATACAGGTAATCTGGTGCGACAGCAGTCACCCCTCAAAGCGGCTGTCAGCACACCGTCACACTCTGACAGCAGGCTTTGCATTGATTCACTTTTAGCATGGCAGCCAGGCACCTTTCTGTGATGTGAAAGGTTCCTTTTAAAAGAAATTTGTAATGGAGTCATTCCTAAGGAAAGTTCATATGTATAAGATGTGTTGTGGAAAGTCTCCACATAAAGTCCAGGGAAATCTGCATGACTGATAAACACCAAGTTGTTCAGGTTTTGGTGTGAATTAGGCTGTGTTCACATATAGCATTTTTTTCTGCTGCATTTTTATTTTGTGTGCATAAGATGATTTCATGAACTTTCCTGCCCACACTGTACTTTAAAGATGCTGTTTAACTGACCCTTAGGAAGCAACTGTAAATTAATGAACACATGCGGAATCACTGCGCGTACAACAGGGGTCGGCGCTTTGGGCGGAGCGGGGTACCCTGAAGGAGTCTGAAGTATCTGTCCATAAGACCACAATAAGCCATACACTTCATAGAGGTGGCCTTTATGGAAGAGTGGTCATAAAAAAAGCCTTTACTTACACACAAAAATTGCAAGGCTCATTTTGAGTTTGCCAAAAGATATGTGGGAGACTCCCCAAACATATGTAGGAAGGTGTTGTGGTCACATGAGACCAAAATTTAACTTTTTGATCACCAAGATAAATGCAATGTCTGGTGACAAACTAACACAGCTCATCACCCAAAGAACACCATCCCCACAGTGAAACATGGTGGTGGCAGTATCATGCTGTTGGGATGTTTTTCAGCAGCAGCGACAGGGAAAATGGTTTGAGTCAAGGGGAAGATAGATGGTGCAAAATACAGAGATATTCTTGAGAAAAACCTGTTTCAGTCTGTCAGGGATTTGAGACAGGGATAGAGGTTCAACTTACAGCAAGACAATGACCCAAACCATACTGCTAAAGTAACACTTGAGTGGTTTAAGGTGAAAGGTTTAAATGTTTTGGAGTGGCCTAGTCAAAGCCCAGACCTTAATCCACTTGAGAATCTGAGGTCAGACTTGAAGATTGCTGTTCACCAGAGGAAACCATCTAACTTGAAGGAGCTGGAGTAGTTTTGCCTTGAGAAATGGGCAAAAATCCCAGTGGCAAGATGTGGAGATCCTATAGAGACTTATCCAAAGCGACCTGCAGATGTAATTGGTACAAAAGGAGGCTCTATAAAGTACTGACTTTAAGGAATGAACAGTTATGCACACTGAAGTTTTCAGTTATTTGTCGTATATTAGTTGTTTGCTTCACAATAAAAAGCAAACCAAATGTTTACAGTTGTAGGCATGTTCTTTACATGAACTGATGCAAACTCACAAAAAAAAACAGAGAAATTCCGGGTTTTGATTTACGCAAGCCACTGCATACCCAGTGAGAAAAAGTGTTAAAAAATGCAGCATGCTCTTTTCTGGTCAGTTTTACATACAATGAAGGAAATAATTATTTGATCCCTTGCTGATTTTGTAAGTTTGCCCACTGAAAAAGACATAAACAGTCTATAATTTTAAGGGTAGGTTAATTTTAACATTGAGAAATAGAATATCAAAAATAAAATCAAGACAATCACATTGTATAAATTATATAAATTCATTTGCAGTTTGCAGTATTTGATCCCCTACCAATCATTAAGAGTTCTGGCTCCTACAGACCAGTTAGACACTCCTAATCAACTTGTTACTTGCATTAAAGACAGCTGTCTAAAGGGAACTTCACACATAGTGAGATCGTTAGCGAGATCGCGGAAACGTCATAGGTTTTGTGATGCAACAGCGACCTCGCCAGCGATATCGCTACGTGTGACACATAGTGGCGACCGGCACCCCGCGCGATATAGCTGATCGCGATGGAATGTCCTAGGCCATTTTTTGATCGCTGGTGTCCTGCTGGCCAGCATGCATCGTTGGCGACTCAGAACTCAGAGACGCAGGCGTGATTTTGCTTTGTCTTTTTCAGAATCACTGCTGTGACAAGGTCCCAATGACCACCAAGGTCGTTATACGGATCACCGTATCTTTGCTGCGTCGTTGAGTAGATCTGCCTGTTTGACAACTTACTAGCGACCATGTAGCGACGTACCAGCGATCCGTACCAGGTCGTATCGTTGTTGGGATCGCTGGAGCGTCGCAATGTGTAACGGGGCCCTTACAGTCACCCTTATAAAAGACTCCTGTCCACAAACGCAATTAATCAGTCAGAGTCTAACCTCTACAACATGGGCAAGATCAAAGAGCTTTATAAGGATGTCAGGGACAAGATCATAGACCTGCACAAAGCTGGAATGTGCTACAAAACCATGTGTAAGATGCTGAGTGAGAAGGAGACAACTGTTGATGCAATCGTAAGAAAATGGAAGAAATACAAAATGACTGTCAATCAACATCGATCTGGGGCGCCATGCAAAATCTCACCTCGTGGGATATCCTTGATCATGAGGAAGGTGAGAGATCAGCCTAAAACTAAACGGGGGGAACTTGTTAATGATCTCAAAGCAGTTCGGACCACAGTCACCAAGAAAACTATTGTTAACACATTACGCTGTAAAGGTTTAAAATTCTGAAGTGCCTGAAAGGTCCCCCTGCTCAAGAAGGCACATGTGCAGGCCCGTCTGAAGTTTGCCAATGAGCATCTGGATGATTCTGTGAGTGATAGGAAAAAGGTTCTGTGGTTAGATGAGACAAAAATTAAGCTCTTTGGCATTAACTCAACTTGCCATGTTTGGAGGAAGTGAAATGCTGCCTATGACCCTATGAACATTATCCCCACTGTCAAGCATGGAGCTGTAAATATGCTTTGGGGGTGTTTCTCTGCTAAGGGCACAGGACTACTTCACCGCATCAATGGGAGAATGGATGGAGCCATGTACCGTAAAATCCTGAGTGACAACCTCCTTCCCTCCGCCAGGACATTAAAAATGGGTTGTGGCTGGATCTTCCAGCAAGACAATGACCCAAAACATAAAGCCAAGGCAACAAAGGAGTGACTCAAAAAGAAGCACATTAAGGTCATGAAGTGGCCTTGACAGTCTCCAGACCTTAATCCCATAGAATACTTATGGAGGGAGTTGAAGCTCCAAGCGATTTAGGCTATGTGCACACGTTGCGGATTTTGTTGCGGATCCGCAGCATTTTTGGACGCGCGGAATTGCACCAAATCCGCAATGTAGTGCACAACCAATGTTAATCTATGGGAATTCCTAAATTGGGGAGCACATGCTGCGGAAAAATCAGTGCGGATTTGCAGCGTTTTATTTTCCACAGCATGTCAATTCTTTTTGCGAATCTGCATCGTTTCTGCACCCATTGACTTCCACTGAGTCAGTCAAATCTGCAGCAAAACCGCAGGTGTAAAAAGGTCTGCAGATTTGCTGCGGATGTGCATGCGAAAAACGCTGCAGAAAGGTAGTGTGTGATTGGAGAATGTGTGTGGGCGGAGACTGTGAGCGGAGAAGATGTGTATGTCTGTGTGCGGGTGTTTGTGTGTGCGCGAGTGTTTGTGTGTATCTGTGTGTGTCTGCGGGGGTCTGTGTGCACGGGTGTGTGTGTGTATGTGTGTGGGTGTCTGTTTGTAGGCAGGCATCATCTGATGGGACTAGTCCCATCCGGCTATGTCTGCTGTCACACAGAACAGTGACAGCATTAGCCGATGATGGGATAGTAGTCTCATCATCTGGTTACTGGGTTCAATAGTAAAAAAAAAAAAAAATTCACATACTCACCAAACACCTAGTCCCCGACGCCCTCGATCGCCTGCAAAGAAAATAAAATAATAAACCAACAGAAACACTCCCTGTACCGATGTAATCCATTTAATAACGAGTGTCTCATGACGATCTCCCAAGTAGAGCTGTCACATCGGGAGATGTGACCACTCTACAGGGCCTCTGATGCAGTGACAGGAGGTGATCCTCCCGCAGAGAATCACTCCGCCGCTGTCAGAGGTCACCGGAGTTCGTCCTGTCACTTGCGGCACCGCTGCGTGGGAAAATTCTCACGCAGAGGTAGTGCAGTAAAGTGAGAGCACGAACTACGATTAACTACACTGCGGGACTATTATCTCCGGTCAGTGTGTCACTTGAGGCCCTGTAGAGCAGTCACATCACAGCTCTACATGGGAGATCGTCGTGAGACACTCATTATTAAATGGATTACATCAGAACAGGGAGTATTTGTGTTGGTGTTAGGGCTGACGGAACGCACAAAATAAATATAAATAATAAGTGCGTTCGCAGCCCGGGGTCCACCGTGCAGGCAGAGCCTGCTGCTAGTAGGATGGCGGAATGGCAAACTCTGTTACTTCACAGTGTCGCAACTATGGACACTGTGGCCCTATATGGCGGTATAAGTGAACTCTGTTACGCCACAGAGTCGCTAAGGTAGAAACGCAGAAATATGGACTGTGTCCTGTTAACTCCACAGGTATGCACAGACAACTGCTGTGTGGACAGCAGTCCGTAGTAACGCAATCAGCAACGCGATCAGACAATCTCCTCACCGGAGAAGCCGGTATTCTAGGGGCTTATTTCAGCCGAGCCCTAAACACGTGCATACAATCTCCTCACCGGAGGTGCCGGTATTCTAGGGGCTTATTTCAGCCAAGTCCTAACACATGCGTGCAAGATCACCCTGGCGCAAAGCACATAATGTGATTGATACTAGCGCATGGCAGCCCAGGCATGCCACCCTTTTATAGTAGCAACTACAGGACCTGCCAGATAACGACCAATAGGAAACTGCTCCAGAACACAAGTGGTTTCAGGACCTTCCTGGCGGACCAATAGGAGCTGCTGCAGTACCTGAGCATGTGACCCCTGATCTCCAATGAGAGATCTTACTCTGGGCATGCTCAGCAGGGGAAAGCAAGGACTTTGTCCTAAAGATGTCTGCTCGCCGCTAACCAGTACTGGCTACAATAGCAGAGCCTGGAGTAGCAGCAGTAATACGCTGCACAATGTTAGACTGGGCGAGACGCTGGGACAAACGTCTAAGCTGAGCAGAGTCCACTGCGGCCGGAGACGGATGGGAGACTGCAGCAAGGACGGCTCAAGATTCCCCTTGTGCAGAAGCGGGAACTCGACCCCTAACAGTTGGTTTATTATTTTATTTTTTTGCATGAGATCGAGGGCGTCGCAGGAATTAGGCGTATAATAAATATGTCAAACTGTGTTGTGTTTTATTTCATTAAAAGACTTTATTCTGGCTGTGTCTTTATTTAACATGTAACAACTATAGGATTAGTAATGGAGAGGTGTCTTATTGACAACTCTCCATTACAGTCATGGGCTTGATGTCACTTTACAATACAAAGGTGACATCAACCCCACAACTATTACCCCACCTGCCATCGCTACAGGGCAAGTGGGAAGAGATAGGCTAAGTGCAAGAATTGGCGCATATCAGATTTTTAACTGCGTTTTCTGCCAAGAGAGGAAGATTCTGCGCTGAAATTTCCACAGGCAAATCCGCAACGTGTGCACACACCGTTAGAAATTATCTGCAAAGATGAGTGGACCAAAATTCCACCTGACATGTGCGCAAACCTCATCATCAACTACAAAAAATGACTGACTGCTGTGCTTGCCAACAAAGGTTTTGTCTTGTTTGCCAGAGCGATCAAATACTTATTTCTCACTGCATAATGCAAATAAATTTATATACTTTATACAATGTGATTTTCTGAATTTTATTTTTGATATTCTATCTCTTAATGTTAACATTAACCTACCCTTAAAATTATAGGCTGCTCATGTCTTTGTCAGTGGGCAAACTTACAAAATCAGCAAGGGATCAAATAATTATTTCCTTCACTGTACAATAAGAATGCATGCAATATTAAGGCAGGTCTTGCACCCACCTATCCACAATGCAGACAAGCACACGGAATTAGTCACATCGTCAATTTGTGGACGCGACTGGCCAGTTTTTCAATATGTCCATCAGAACCTGGCCTTAAAACTACACATTTCAAAAATATAACCAATGTGACAAATAAATAATAAGACTAACTTTTATTAGAATTATTACTATTTGACCAATTTATTGTCTCTGAAATAATCACTGCTTCAACCTAATATTTCCTATATTTATTGAGGTTTTACACTTTTACCCCGGACTTGCATTGAGGCCAACGATGCAAGCTGCTAAGGTGAATGGAGACATCACTATCCTTTACCTGTCTGTGCAACCTGTCATTTTAAACTCAATATAGATTTTACATTTCATGTTATCTGTGGCCCTGTTGAACTGAGACTCGACTGTCCTGCTGTCATGTCATCATCGGTCTGTAATCCTGCTGATCGCAGATAACATATACGTACATTCTTCATCTCCCCATGTACCGCCCATTAAGGTCAGCTTTTTGTGATCGGCCATGTCACATTGTTATGAGTGACATATTGTATACACTGATAAGAGACAGCGAGATCTGCAGCAGGACGGTCTCATTTAACATCTTTCATTCCATTGTATTAGGAGTAACTCTTCTTGTGACACAACAAATACACATATGGACACTGAGTATACAACACACAATATTTTTGCAGCAGCTGCAAAAGCAAATAAGATTTTATGGTGTATAAAAAGAAAGAGAAAATCCTGAGATCCCAACGTATTATTACCCCTTTATAAATCACTAGTGAGGCCACATCTAGAACATGGGATCCAGTTTTGGGCTTCACATTTTAAAAAGGATATTCAGAAGTTAGAGTCAGTTTAAAGGCAGCAACTAGATTACTACAAGGGATGGAAGGCCTCTCATATGATGAGAGGTGGAAAAGCTGGGCTTGTTTCCCTTAGAAAAAGGACATCTCAGAGGAGATTTCATTCACATGTATAAATGTGTGCGGTCAGTACAGAGGACTGTCGCATGACTTATTCCTTCCAAAGATTATACTTAGGACCAGGGTAAACTCATTACGGGTGTAAGATAGGGGATTCCGACAGCTAAATAGGAAAGGGTTCTTTACAGTTAGAGCAGTCAGACTGTGGAATGCCCTACCACAGGAGATAGTAATGGCCGACACTATGACAGCTTTTAAAAAAAAAACGGTTGGATGATTTCCTCACTACAATAACATTGTGTGTTAGTTAATTTAGTGACAAAGCAATGCACAATTGGTGGAGAAAGGTTGAACTTGATGGATCAGAGTCTTTTTTTAATATAACAACCGTATATACTCGTGTATAAGCCGAGATTTTCAGCCCATTTTTTAGGGCTGAAAGTGCCCCTCTCGGCTTATACGTGGGTCAAATACGGGAGACGGCGGGGGAGGGGGAGCGGGGGTGTCGGATCATACTCACCCCTCCGCCGGCGCGGTCTCTGCAGCCCCCCTGCTTCTCCCACGATCTCCGGCTCCTTCCTGCAGCGGTCACATGGCACCGCTCATTAAAGTCATGAATATGCACATATTCATGACTTTAATGAGCGGTACCATGTGACCGCTGTAGGAAGGAAGCGCTGCGGAGAGCGTCGGGAGAAGAGGAGAGGCTGCAGAGACCGCGCCGGCGGAGGGGTGAGTATAGCGATATTTAACTGTCCCGTTCCACCGCTGCACGCTGCTCCGACCTCCTCGTCAGACTCCTCTGCCTGTGAATGATCAGGCAGAGGGCGCGATGACGTCGTTAGTGCGTGCCGCGCCCCCTGCCTGATCATTCACAGCCAGAGGAGTCAGACGAGGACGCAGCGTGCAGCAGTGCAGAGAGGACAGGTAAATATCTCAGGTGCCGGGGTCCTGAGCGAGCGGTGACACCGGCACCTGTCCCCCATAGCACCCCGGTGTCACCGCCTGCTCAGGACACCGGCACCTGGCCCCCAGCGACGAAAGGTGAGTATGTCATTT
Organism: Oophaga sylvatica; assembly: GCA_033576555.1. NCBI lineage: Eukaryota > Metazoa > Chordata > Amphibia > Anura > Dendrobatidae > Oophaga > Oophaga sylvatica. The sequence goes on from JARQOD010000001.1 coordinate 841,882,991, forward strand.
TTTTTTTTTGCAGCAGCATATGGGGCCTATACTATGGAGCATATGGGGGCATAATCTGGAGCATATGGGGGCATAATCTGGAGCATATGGGGGCATAAGCTGTGGAACATATGGGGGCATAATCTGGAGCATATGGGGGCATAATATGGAGCATATGGGGGCATAATCTGGAGCATATGGGGGCATAATTGGAGCATATGGGGGCATAATCTGGAGCATAATCTGGAGCATATGGGGGCATAAGCTGTGGAACATATGGGGGCATAATCTGGAGCATATGGGGGCATAATATGGAGCATATGGGGGCATAACTGTGGAACATATGGGGCATAATCTGGAGCATATGGGGCATAATATGGAGCATATGGGGGCACAAGCTGTGGAACATATGGGGCATAATCTGGAGCATATGGGGGCATAATCTGGAGCATATGGGGACATAATCTGTGGAACATATGGGGCATAATATGGAGCATATGGGGGCATAAGCTGTGGAACATATGGGGGCATAATCTGGAGCATATGGGGGCATAATCTGGAGCATAAACTGTGGAACATATGGGGCATAATCTGGAGCATATGGGGCATAATATGGAGCATATGGGGAATAATATGGAGCATATGGGGACATAAGCTGTGGAACATATGGGGGCATAATCTGGAGCATATGGGGGCATAATATGGAGTATATGGGGGCACAAGCTGTGGAACATATGGGGCATAATCTGGATCATATGGGGCATAATCTGGAACATATGGGGCATAATCTGGATCATATGGGGACATAAATCTGTGGAACATATGGGGCATAATATGGAGCATATGGGGGCATAATCTGTGGAACATATAGGGGCATAATCTGTGGAACATATGGGGCATAATCTGTGGAACATATGGGGGCATAATCTGGAGCATATGGGGGCATAATCTGTGGAACATATGGGGGCATAATCTGGAGCATATGGGGGCATAATCTGTGGATCATACGGGGGCATAATATGTGGGCATAAGCTGTGGAACATATGGGGGCATAATCTGGAGCATATGGGGGCATAATCTGTGGAGCATAATGGGCATAATCTGTGGAGCATATTGGGCATAATCTGTGCAGCATATGGGGGCATAATCTGTGGAGCATCATATGGGGGCATAATCATTTTTCACCCTAGGCTTATACGCGAGTCAATAAGTTTTGCCAGTTTTTTGTGGCAAAATTAGGGGGTCGGCTTATACACGGGTCGGCTTATACATGAGTATATACGGTATATACATATAGAGTGCTATGAAATGATAGAATAAACCTATAGAATTAGAGTCACTAAATTCTGTTTTCTGCGAGTATGGTGACATAGCTTGTCCATGTTCTCCTACATCTTATGGCATGACAGGCATTCACAGTAAATTTGGTCCCTCTATTTCACACCTATCACATGAATGATTCCATTATTATAGGCTTTCCATTTAATAGGTCTTCATATTGTTCATTTTGGACCATACACTAATGATATTCAAATACTATGTTCGTGCTAACATGATACGTGAAAGCTTTCTGTATTCTTCATTGTGTGCCACTCTGCCCTGTAAATAAGAGATCTAGTCTTCTTAAATATTTCATTCAGCTTTCTAGGAGTGAAAAAGGGCAGTGAGTGCAGAATTACAGGGTCAGATCATCAGACAAAGAATGCAGTGACAAAAACATCTGTCCCTCTATCTCAAGGACTTCAGCTGGCACCAATATTATAGCAGGCATGTTGGCAGCGGATTATTCAGGATATTCTCCAAGCGTGTGACAACAGAGCTTCTTTATTCAGGAACAATATATGATAAGCTTTATAGATCAGGAATAAATCATTTGTGTGTCTCTATCTGTGCAGCATCTACTCTCTCACACACAGACACAGGAAAAAAACAGGAAATACAGTCACATGCTCTTCCTGTGTGAGCTTCTGGGAGTTTTTTTTAAACTTTATAAACAGCATACAAATCTAGCAACTAAACACTCATAGACAGGAATGGAGTTGTTGTACCAAACATTTTCCAACACCCCCACTCAACAAATACTTATCCTGTTAGGCCGGGATCACACATGCGATGAAAACGTCCGACGCTCGCATGTGAAATCCCAGCTCTGCCACCGGCACTCGGGAGTGGAGCGAGCGGCTGCATAGAAATACACGAGCGTCGGACGTTTTCGTCACATGTGTGATCCGGGCCTTAGTCCCATTGTGGTTCTGAAGTCCACAAACATGGCTCTTGATAATGGCTTTGTCATACCATCGGCTATCATCTTGTCAGACTCGCAATAAACAAACTCGAGTATACCACATTCCACTAAGTCATGTAAGTGGTGATGTTTTACATCAATATGCTTAGTCCTTGCACTAATCCTCACCATACTTTTGCGAGAACCCTTTTGCGACCAATCTTGCTTTAAACCGGTGAACTTTACTTTCTGAGTCATATTTGTTTTTGAAGACCTACTTACATATGATAGCTCTTTTTCCTTGTGGTAGCTCAGTAAGCTCCCATGTCTGTAGCTGGTGAAGGGACTCCATCTCTTCATTAGCGGCATTTATCCACTTCTGTTTCTCGTGGACAGGCAGTTTTTGCATCTTTTGCCATGACGGTGTCTCTGGTTCAGGAAGTGCTCTGTCCATATAAAAAAGTGTCTAGCTGGGATACCTTTGTTTGGCCTTTCTGATCTCCTGACTGGAGGTTGACTTGGTTCTTCTGTGTCTTCCTTGGTGGCTTCAGAGCTTATCCACTCTTCAGTGTTTTCCTTTTCGGTGTCTGGGTTTGGTGATTGAGATTCTTGTTCTTGCTTCTTAGGTTGAATAACTGGTGTAACTTCATGGAATTATTTGAGCGATAGAGTTTTCATCAATCATGACATCTCTGCTGATTGTTACTGTGTTGGTCTCTGGGTGCAGGATTTTGTATCCCTTTTGAGTTTCACTATAGTCCACCAGGACACCTTGCTTTGCGTGTGATTCCCACTTGGAAAGTTTTTCTTTGGTAACATACACAAACGTTTTGCTTCCAAATATCCTGAGGTGCTTCAGGTTAGGCTTCTCACAGTACCATAGCTCATTATTTGTGGCTTTACCTGGCACTGTGTTTTGAAGATAGCAAGCTGTCATGATGGCTTCTCCCCAATACGTTGTAGGTAGATTCGCATCAAACAACATACTTCCACTTTCACAGAGAGTACGGTTCTTTCTCTCTGCAACGCCATTTGTTCTGGGTTGTATGGAATGGTAGTCTGGAACACGATTCCATTCTTTTTCAAAATGGTTTGCATCTTACCACTTGTATATTCGGTTCCATTATCTCTACGCGGGGCTTTTGGCATTCTTCCAAATTTGTTAAACACTACAGCAAGATATTTTTCAAGTTTCTGTGGAACTTCATCCTTACTGTGAAGCAGGTAGGCGAGTATTTATATGGAGTAGTCCTCAATAAATGTGAGAAAAATATCTCTTCTTGCTTGGAGTTTAAACACTCATTGGACCACATACATCTGTATGTATCAGATCCAGAGGCTGTGCAGATCTAGTGGTGCTTATTTTAGGAAAGGATTTTCTGGATATTTTCCCTTTAAGACAGCTAATGCACTTCATCATTTGACTACACTGGTTGATTTCAATACCATTTGCAAATTGAGCTAGCTTCCTTACTGCTTCTGGGTCTCTTAGCCCAAGATGTCTGTGTCATACATGGATACAGTTCTTATGCAAATCTTGTAAAGCACTGTACACTCTTTCTTTTCAATTTAGCTGATAAAGTTCATCTTGGATTTTTCCAACTCCAAGAGTGTGACCCTTCTTTGAGATGAAGCAGCTGTTATCTCTAAAAGTAACTACATTCCCCTTTTGCGTGAGCTTCTTTACTGACATATTACTTTCAAGGCTGGGAACATAGAGAACATCCTTTTCTGGGATCTTTCTGCTTTGTGTTGAGGAAACTGGACAGAGGAGGTAGCCGTATCTTACTCCTTCTAAAGTCATATAGTGATCATTAGCTAAGATAACCTTTTCTGACTTGCTTTCATTAAGGTCAATGAAGAAATCCTTGTTATTTGTCATATGACTGCTTGCACCAGAATCTATACACCATATATGCTTTGCAGAAGGGCCTGTACTAGCATTAAATGCAGCTTCAGCACATGCAGAATCTTCCTTTACAGCTGTTTTAACCCTTTGATGGCTGTTCTGCTTTTTAAGCTGACTCATTCTTGCTTTCCGAATTCTGCAGTCTCCTTTAAGGTGGTCGGGATTTTTACAGACAAAGCAGTCACAAGTTTCTCTTCGATTGCTCTTATATTTAGGGAAATCCTGTGTCTTTATTGCGGTTTGTGCTCTAGATTCATTACTGCTGCTTATATGCTGCATTTGTCTGTTGAATACATCCACAAGTTTGTCTTTAACATACTCTAGTGTCAGCTCATCATCTGGCCGTGCATCTAGTGCAGTCACGAGTGTGTCATAACTCTCTGGAAGACCACTTAATAGAAGTGCAGCAACATAAAAATCTTTAATTTCTTTTCCAATACCCCTGAGACGCTCCACAATCTCTAGGGTGTTTCTTATATAGTCCTGCATATTCTGTCCATCACTTAGATTAGACTGATACAGCTTTCTCATGAGATAAACCTTATTGCTGAGATTTGATCTTTCATGCACTTTCTGTAACTCATCCCACTTCTCCTTTGCAGTTGCACACTTACATATATGCATCTACACTGAGAGAGATCATGCTTTCTGATCCTTCTCTAGCCAATCATCTGGTAATGGAGTATTCCTGAGTATACTTCTGCGTACCTTCTCTTATGAGCAGCATCTTCACCTTGAATTTCCAGGACTGGCAGTTCTGGTTAGTGAGGCTTGGCACTGAGAACTTGACAGGATTGCTGCTAGTGGACATCTTCTCTGTTGCTCTGTGCTGCTTTTGCTTTGGGCTTCTGTTGCTGTGTTACTCTGGGGTTCTGGTTCACTCTGGCTCATAACCAGTTGGCAGTGGATTATTCAGGATACTCTCCTAGCATGTGACAACAGAGTTTCTTTATTCAGGAACAATCAGGAACAATATATGATAAGCTTAATAGATCAGGAGTAAATCATTTGTGTGTCTCTATCAGAGCATCATCTACAGCAGGCTGCTTCTCTCATACACAGACACAGGAAAAAAACAGGAAATACAGTCACATGCTCTTCCTGTGTGGGCCTCTGGGATTTTTTTTTACTTTATAAACAGCATTTAAATCTAGCAACTAAACACTCATAGACAGGAATGGAGTTGTTGCACCAAACATATTCCAACAAGGCACCACAGCTGTTGGGTGAAAAGGATATGAAAATAGCATGCACTTAGGTAATAGAATTTGCAAAATGTATTAAAAAATATACTGCCTCTTCCAACTGTAAAACTGCTTTTCTACTGGAGAAGACGGATGGACTAGTCTGGTAACATGTTCCTACACCATCGGCCATTGTATGGACAGAAGCGCTGGTCAGTCTGAGGAAAATGATACTAACGAGAAAGTTATGGCTGTCTAACAGGAAAATCTGTAACTCTTCTTTATCTGTCTTTTTCTGAGCTCCTCTCTGCTGATTTATGACCACAGACTACAGTAACGTTGAACAATCAATACCATCCGAACTGATAAAGTAATATCAGAAAAGAAAAATGAGGCCATAGGCCACTGTCATGCCGATCTCAATAAGTGGACACTCCAAGAATACATATACAGTGGATCCTACAAAGGGCATGGGGTCATATAGCCACCATCTATAGTAATCAATAAAGTTTTATTGGAAAAATACAAAAGCAACAATATACACCCATAGACTATTAAAAGATTCAAGGTGTAGACTCAGGTGTATAAATGCTGGGGTCTAACCACAAAGTGAGGCAGGGCAGTATAGAACAACATGTTAGCATGTAATGTATATGCTATCTTATGATAGATAGTAAACGAGAAGCTCAAGTAATCCTGTGTCTAGAAATGAATGTATCATGAGCAAGAGTATAGAATCACCATGAAGAAGGTGATATACAGCTGTGTGAAAAAGTGTTTGCCCCTTCCTCATTTCCTATTCTTTTACATGTTTGTCACACTTAAATTTTTCAGATCACCAAAAAAATTAAAGATATTAGACAAAGATAACACAAGTAAACACAAAATACAGTTTTTAAATGAAAGTCTTCATTATTAAGGGAAAAAAATCCACACCTACAGGGCCCTGTGTGAAAAAGTGATTAGCAGTGGTAGCAGAGACTGTAAAAATACCAAGAAACTACAGAATAGTCACTAGCAACATTTTTTTATTTTATTTTTACCTAACTAAGGGTGTGATAAAGGGGGGTTGATTTACTATTTTTTTTATTTTGATCACTGTGATATGGTCTATCACAGTGATGAAAATGAACTAATAGGAAAAATTTCTTATTGTTGCCGGTCGGCAGATCTCGGTGGGCGCAATGCGCATGCACCCGCCATTTTCTCCCGGAAGAAGACGCTGGTGGCCCGGGGGACTTCACAGGGGGTAGCAGGGACAACAGAGGTACCGGGGGACCCTATTTCTCTCTCCTCTGATGTACGATCACATCAGAGGAGAGAGAAATTAAACGGAAAATCAGAAAAATCAGGTTAAAACTGACCCGAATCATGTTCTCTGGGGTCTTGGCTACCCCCAATAGCCGAGACTCCACCACCGAAGGTTATAAGTCGACTCCTGGTTCATTTTCTGTCCCATTCGAGAGCGGCACCGGCATTTCCAGTGAACTCATTGGCCCTGCAAGCAATTCTTCCTCTTCTTCTAAGACTCTCCGGCTTTGGCACAGTCTTTCGCTTCAGAACAGCAGGGTTGCAGCATATTCTGGTGTAACACCCGAGATACTGCGGTATCATCTCCCTCAGGCCTAACCTCGTAGACTAAGTTATTTGTGTGGATCTTACTCACAAGGCACCGCCTCCCAATGGTTATTTAGCTTGTTCCTGGGTTGCTTGGCCCACACTAACACAAGGACTCCTGGCCGAAATTGTCCACCTGACATGGGGGATCGATATGAATGTTCCACTTCCAGAAACTTCTGTTCAACCAACTTCCTTACTGTCTGAAATCAGTGTCGGTGCTATCGAATCCAGGCACTTGGACTACTGCCCAAACAGGGGTCCTCCGAATCTAGTTCCTGATCATTAATTTCTTGCTCGCTTCGCCCAAACAGTAGCATGTAAGGGGTGTAGACTGTAGTGGCATGGACTCTATTGTTGTAAACCCACACCAACTCGGACACAAATTCGGGCTACCTCATCTTCTTGTCCTCATCAAGGGTCTACAACATATTTAAAAGGGTCAGGTTGAAGTATTATTAGGCCCGTTCCCTTGTGGATAATACGGCGTAGTTCAAGACTTATCGATTCCATAGATACGATACAGTTCATCCATCACTCACCCTGGAAGCAGGCCCCTTGGTTGGAGTGAATTCGCTTCGGGCACCCATACATGCGGATGAATTCACTCCGGGCACCCATACATGCGGATGAAGTTCTGAGAGTGGGGGTCACCACCGCAAACTTGGTGAAATGATCGGTCATCACTAAGCAGTACCCACAGCCGTCGTGTGAAGTTCTGATCATCAGACAGTCAATCATCGGAACATCCAAGGGCACGGAGGTTCGAATAACCTGAATGGGAGCACTCTGTTCCAGGTGTTTGTTCAGCTCACACCCAAGACATCTTTAGCAAACACCTTCAACCTCTTGTCACAGTTGAGGTCAGTATACCATTCATTGCAACCATGGAAAGGTATTCTCTACATTGAAGTGGGTACCCCTCTAATGGGCTTCTTTAGTCAGCTGTACGATCAGCACTTCTGGGGCCACTACCTGCCAAGTGACATCAAACGAAGTTGAATCCTTCGACACAGCATGCCATCTCTCAGGAAGAAAGTCCACTGGCACAAGATCTGTAGGGTTCTGAGGCCGAAGAGGTCCTAGCTTCCGATTCCAACCTTTGCCCCAGAGCTACCCATTTCATCAGCTTCACCAGCTCTGGATTGGCCTGTTATAGGTGGATCCATTCATCCCTGGAACGACCTAGGACTCTTCGCTGGACTCCTGGATGGTTACTACAGCCGCAGCAAACTGCCTAAAATCCGGAATCTCGTCACTTTCAAGTTCTTCTTATTGTTATTATTTGTTTCTATAGCACCATTGATTCCATGGTGCTGTACATGAGAAGGGGTTACATACAAATTACAGGTATCACTTACAGTAAACAAACTAACAATGACAGACTGATACAGAGGGGAGAGGACCCTGCCCTTTCGGGCTTACATTCTACAGGATGGTGGGGAAGGAGACAGCAGGTTGGTAGGTTGCAGCAGTTCCGGTGTTGGTTGAGGCGATATCTCCGGTAATGGTGAGGAGGTAGCAGGGTCATTGCAGGCTGTAAGCTTTCCTGAAGAGGTGGGTTTTCAGGTTCCGTCTGAAGGATCTGACTGTGGTTGATTGTCGGACGTGTTGGGGCAAAGAATTCCAGAGGATGGGGGATATTCGGGAGAAGTCTTGGAGGTGGTTGGATAAGGAGCGAATAAGTGTGGAGGAGAGAAGTAGGTCTTGGGAGGATCAGAGATTACGTGAGGGAAGATATCAGGAGATTAGTTCAGAGATATATGGAGGAGATAGGTCATAGATGGCTTTGTAGGTCAGTATTAGTAATTTGAACTGGATGCGCTGAGGGAATGGGAGTCAGTGAAGAGATTTGAAGAGGGGAGAAGCGGAGGAGTAGCGAGGAGAGAGATGAATTAGTCGGGCAGCAGAGTTAAGGATGGACTGGAGAGGTGCGAGGGTGTTAGCAGGGAGGCCAGAGAAAAGGATGTTGCAGTAGTCGAGGCGGGAGATGATGAGGGCATGCACAATCATTTTAGTAGATTGAGGAAAGTTCTTCATTTATGTCTTTCTTCGGTCTGGCCTGGATGACTCGGGACTAAGCAATCTGCATGAGTGTTTTGGACTTTAGACAGATAGGAGATCCTATACTGATATTTGGACATTCTCTCAGCCCACCTATGTTCTAGTGCACCAAGCTTCGCATTCCCTAAGTGCACCAGGGGGTTGTTTTCCGTCCGCACATGTATTTCTGAACCCAACAGGTACTCCGCAACTTTTTCCATCACGACCCATACAAGCGTCAGCAACTCCAGTTTGAATGAGCTGTAATTGTCTGGATTCTTTTCTGTGTCTCTTAGTGACCTACTGACATACACGATCACTCTCTCTCTTCCTTTTGTACCTGAGCCAATACTGTCCCCAGTCCGTACAGGCTCCCATTGGTGTACAGTACGAAGGACTGCAAGAAGTCAGCATAGGCCAAGACTGGGGCATCAGTCAGCACCATCTTCAATGTCTGAAACGTTTCCTCTTGTAGTGGGCCTCACTAGATTGGTTGATGTTTGGCTCCTCCGGCTGTACCCCACGATAGTTCATTGAGTGTTACCGCAATCTTGGCAAAGCCTTTTATGAACCTGCAGTAATAGCCGGTTAGCCCTAGGAATGCTCTCAATTCTCTCAGGTTGGTCGGCGTGGACCACTTTTGCACTGCAGACACATTCTCTGCGGTAGGGTAAACACACAGCTTTTCCCAATGTGGATGCAGACACCTCGATTCTGGGAAAGGAGTAGGAGTCCCATACAGTGCATGTGTTCAACCTTTGGTAGTCTACATAGAACTCTAGGGTGCCATCCTTTCTTCAAACTAACATGATGGGGGTCGTCCAGGGACTCTGGCTTTTGCAAATTACCCCATGGTGCAGCATATGGACCAGCAGTTCTTTCACCTCAAGATACATGTGAGGCGGGATCTGCCGATATCTCTCGTAAATGGGAGCCGTAGTTCCTGTAGGGACTACGTGTTGAATAGCCTGGGTGAACCCAAAGTTGTCTTCATGCTGTGCAAACACTTCTCGATATCACTGCAATAACTGTTTGATCTGTCCAACTTGCCTTGAGAAGAATTCCATGAGGTAGGCCTCCATCTGTTCCAAAAGGTGATGCCCAGCCAAGGGTTCACTTCTACCTTCATGACTATTGAGCGACACCACCAAGATCCATGGATCTCATCACATAGGTGTCAGACCTATAGAGTCAGCTCTGGTGAGATCTGACAGTATGCAAACTGGGGCCACATCTTGTTGGGGTGTCAACTGTAAACTTGCTCCACTCAAATTTATATAATGCACATGTACTCGTCGTTGCCACACAGTGGCCAGTTTGCAGGCATCCAATAATCCGGAGATCGTTTCCTCTCCATCTATAGGCTCAATCTGTACGTCCACACCCTCCAAGGACATATGGGCCAGTATCGACATAGTGAGTACAGTCTGTCACGGTAGCTTTGGACATTATCAACACTTTGCCAAGATGTAGAAAAGCAGCGGATAACTTCTGAATTTGGCTGACTCTCACGAGTTGCTGAAGCACCTTCTTACTGGCCGGATCACGAGTGGTGCTGGTCCAGTTGTTTTTATTCTGGCCCTCAGACTGTCCCACTTCTTTTTAGTACAATCCTGTCCATGGTTACAATGGGTCCTCCTCCTCTGCACCCCTTGGTCAACACTATTCCCTTTCGACCCAGGTCTTTTCCACACACCCGGATACATATCCACACGACTCCCTTTACTGGGATAGGTAGTTGATTTGCCGCCACAAGTCAGACGGTGTGTTCTTTTCTAGAACGAGCAACCTCGGGGAAGTGACTCTGGAAATATACTTCTAGCATAGTAGTCACCTGGGACCCTGTATTCATTAAACAGCAAATGCACTGCCCATTGAATTCAGCCCATATATTGGGTCTTTCGGAGACCATGTTCTTCAAGTTCTCGCCTCCACAATCTGAGGCTCGAAACCCCACAAGTGTGCTCCACAATCGTTGGGTGCGCTAGTTTAACGGGCGCCCCCATCTCCTCCTTTCTTGACTCGGACAGTCTCTTCCACAGCAGGTCCAACACTCTGGCTCACGTTCTGATGATGGGCTACGTGCACGACATGGCGGGGCTCGGGAGAAATGACTTTTCCACTCTGACTAAATTTCATGTGGAGCCATGCGATCAGCTGATGGGATGGCGACAGGGGTCCCCTTGATGCTGCACAGCTCACGTCAAATGTCACAAATCTCTTGATGTATCTTCCGTACCCAGTAAGGCTCAGTATGGGTTGACTCGAGGGTGATCACTTCATGACTCTGGACCAAGCCAGTTAGGACAGGGGCCTCTCTTTCCAAGACTCTAGTTTTGGCCATACCTTAAGGAAGCCCAGATCAGGATTCAAATGTAGTCGCTGTTTTTACTGTAAATCCTGCTTCATGGACGGACCTCTCTAGGTCCATGGTGTCGCCATGCATGTCCTCCAGGATTTTTACCATCTTATCCACAGTGTCATAGTCCATAGGTGGGCGATACATAACTGGGCGTCCCCATCAAGAGTCAGGAGGACTAAATCGGCCCGAGTGGAAGGGGTCAGGGGATACATGAGCAGCATGCTTTTCAGCCTCTCTACCTAGTCCCACAGAGACACAATGCTTCCCGTGAACTTGGGAAGGTTTCTAAGCATTGCCCCCAAGTGTACATGTCCCCTGGTGGGCTAAGGCTCAGCTATGGACTGGTCTGCCATCTCTGTGTCTGAATGTTGCATCCTGCCGACTACGCCAAACGTAACGCAGGTGTCCGGATGGAATGCACAGAGGCATGAGGAGTATACGGTCAGTGATGATTATAGTTCTATTTATATACAATGATTTGAAATACGGTAACTCTAAACAATTAGTGTTGGAAACTAGGCAGATTAACATTCAAACAAAGATAAACTTGGAAAAGCAAAGAAAGTGTTTCTTTATCTAACGTCAATGTTCTGTTCACCTCTGGCCTGGCTGGTGATCTGGCTCCATAAGTATGGCTCTTAAGTATGCAGAAATATGCCAGAAAAATAACGCCCTGCTATAGATGCTTCATTATTACTATCACTATTAATATGCTTCATTATTACTATCAATCTGACAATCAATCTGCTTCATCCTCAGGTATGTTTACTGGCTGCAAAATCATCACTTATATTTCCTGACCCCTTTCACCCTGTACTTGTCTGTCATTACTGGTATGTTTTTTTCTTTTCTTTTTCTTTATGTATGTTTCTCACCTTAATTCCGTGATGCTAAAGCCCGGGTCACACATAGCGATACACCAGCGATCCCGACAACGATCAGGATCGCTGGTGTGTCGCTACAGGCAGCTCAGGCAGCGATCAGCACAGCGACACTGCGGGTAACATTGCTTAGTTACCCGCAGTGTACGTTGGATACCAGCGCCCTGATGCAGGGAGCTGGTAACCAAGGTACACGTCGGGTTTCCAGGCGCTGTGCGGTGCCTGGAAACCCGATGTGTACCTTGGTTACCAGCTCCCTGCATCAGGGCGCTGGTATCCAAGGTACACAGCGGGTTTCCAGGCACAGCCCCGCGCCTGGAAACCCGCTGTGTACCTTGGTTACCAGCGGATCGCTGTTCTCCCGCATGTCACACGCAGAGATGCGTGCTGGCCAGCGGGAGACCAGCGATCAAAAAAATGTCCAGGACATTCAGCGACGATCAGCAATACCCAGCAGGGGGGTTGATCGTCGCTGAATGTCACACACAGCGATATCGCTGGGGAGATCGCTGCTGCGTCACAAAACTAGTGACTCAGCAGCGATCTTGCTAGCGAGATCGCTGTGTGAGACGGGGGCTTAACACACATTTGGCTTTATCTGTCCATTTGGGTCTGACCATTTGCTGTTTGCATTTTTTTTGTTCTAACGCCTAAATCTCCCCTCCTGTGTCTGTGATCAGTTTCCCTGCTGTGCTCCCTCCTGATCACACCTGGCCTATTTCATGTTCATTGTCAAAAACTGATGTGTGAAAGAGGCCTTAGATTGTTATAAATGCTGAGTCCAAGGTCTGTCTGACCGTGGTCTGGCTCCATAAGTATGGCTCTTTAAGTATGCAGAAATATGCCAGAAAAAAAAAACAGAAGTGAACAAAAACCTTCAACTCAGGAATTTTTTTTAATGCTGTTCCACGTGTGGTAAAATTGATAAGGCAGATTTATTCTTTGGATCAGTACGATTACAGCGATACCACATTTATATTCTTTTCTATGTTTTGTGTTTTGGCACTTTTACACAAAAATAATTTTATAGAAAAAAATTTGCATTTTTGCATCGCTTTATTCTGAGAGCTATAACTTTTTTATTTTTCAGCTGATTGAGCTGTATCATGGCTTCTTTTTGAGAGACAAGATGACATTTTCAGTGAAACCATTTTTATTTACATTCATCTTTTTGATCTTGTTTTATTCCACTTTTTGTTTATTCGTATGATAATAAAGCATTGTGCTTTGTCTAATTCTTTTTTTATGGTGTTCACTGAAAGGGTTAACTAGTGTGACAGTTTTATAGGTTATAGAGTGCTCTCAGTGGGAGAAACAAAATAGGAATCTTGTGGGTATGATACCTTTTAATGGCTAACAAAATACAGTGAATGATGTTACAAAGCAAGCTTTCGAGACTGCTTACGTCTCTACATCGGGCTAGTATAACAAAATATTTGAAGAAACCCAGATATTATAGTTTTATAGGTTGGGACGTTCAGGACACAACAATACCAACCGTGTACTTTTTTATTTTTTTTCCTAAAAATATTTATTATGGGTACAACATATATTTTTTTTGTTTTACTATTTTGTGATTCAAAAAATATATATTTTTACACCTTTTTTTGCTTTTTTACTTAGTCCCACCATGGTACTTTCACTTAATGCAGTCTGATCGTTGTTATAAGGCATTACAATGCACGAGCATTGCTATGCTTTATAACCTGTCAACCCTGCAGACACAAGTTAGTTAGATCATGCACTGAGCATGATCTAACTATCTTGCTAGTGCCAACGATCAGGCCCCCACGATAAAGTCGAGGGGACGCCGATCGGAGGGCAGAGGGCACTCCCTCCCATTGCCTGTCTCCTAAATGCTGCGATCGATTTCGGGCACCGCTACTGGCACTGAGGGCCAGGTGTAAGCTGTCAGAATCAGCTGACACCCAGTGGCAATCGCTGTGCATAGCCGCTGTGAGCGCAAAATTGCCTGGATGTATCTTACTTACCAACCCGGACATATGGAAACGTCTAAGGTCATAAAGGGGTTAAATATTTTTGGAATCTGATCTGTGTGTGATGCATCAACACTAAATAGTCTAAGTTGGTGAAGTGAATTGAGAAAAATATAGGCATAAATTATATTTATGAGATCAAATAATTAACCCCTTAAGGACCAAGCTATTTTTTAGGTTAATGACCAGGCCAATTTTTACAATTCTGACAACTATCACTTTATGTGCTTATAACTCTGGAACGCTTCAATGGATCTTGGGGATTCTGAGAATGTTTTATCGTGACATACTGTACTTCATGTTAGTGGTAAAATTTCTTCAATATAACTTGCGTTTATTTATGAAAAAAACAGAAATATGGCGAAAATTTTGAAAATTTTGCAATTTTCAAACTTTTCATTTTTATGCCCTTAAATCAGAGAGATATGTCACAAAAAAATAAAAATAAATAACATTTCCCACATGTCTACTTTACATCAGCACAATTTTGGAACCAATTTTTTTCTTTTGTTAGGAAGTTATAACTGTTAAAAGTTAACCAGCGATTTCTCATTTTTCCAACAAAATTTACAAAACCATTTTTTTTAGGGACCACCTCACATTTGAAGTTACTTTGAGGGGTCAATTTGACAGAAAATACCCAAAAGTGACACCATTCTAAAAACTGCACCCCTCAAGGTGTTCAAAACCACAATCAAGAAGTTTATTAACCCTTTAGGTACTTCACAAGAATTGAAGCAATGTGGAAGGAAAAACTGAACATTTAACTTTTTTTCCCCAAAATTTTTCTTTCGACACAATTTTTTTATTTTGTCAAAGGTATCAGGAGAAACTGAACCACAATATTTGTTGTACAATTTCTCCTGAGTACACTGATACCCCACGTGTAGAGGAAGACCAATCTTTAAGCACAAGGCAGCGCTCAGAAGAGAAGGAGCATCATTTGAGATTTTGAATGTCAAATTGGCTGGAATCAAGAGCGGACACCATGTCGCGTTTGGAGAGTCCCTGATGTGCTTAAACAGCGGAAACCCCCAAGTGACCCCATTTTGGAAACTAGACCCCCCCAAGGAACTTATCTAGATGTGTGGTGAGCACTTTGAACCCCAAGGGCTTCACAGAAGGTTATAACGTAGAGCCGTAAAATTAAAAAAATCATATTTTTTTCCCCAAAAATGATGTTTTCACCCCCAATTTTATTTTCAAAAGGGTAACAGGACCCCAAAAGTTAATGTGCAATTTGTCCTGAGTACGTTGATACCCATATGTGGGGGTAAACCACTATTTGGGCGCATGGCAGAGCTCGGAAGGGAAGCAGCGCCATTTGACTTTTTTGGCTGGAATTGAGATTTGACACCATGTCGCATTTGGAGAGTCCCTGATGTGCCTAAACAGTGGAAACCCCCCACAAGTCACCCTATTTTGGAAACTAGACCCCCCAAGGAACTTATCTAGATGTGTGGTGAGCACTTTGAACCCCAAGGGTTTCACAGAAGGTTATAACGTAGAGTCGTAAAATTAAAAAATCATATTTTTTTCACAAAAATGATCTTTTCACCCCCAATTTTTATTTTCAAAAGGGTAACAGGGCCCCAAAAGTTTTTGTGCAATTTGTCCTGATTACGCTGATACCCCATATGTGGGAGTAAACCACTATTTGGGCGCATGGCAGAGCTCGGAAGGGATGGAGCGCCGTTTTGGAATGCAGACTTCTTGGAATGTTCTGCGGGTGTCATGTTGCGTTTGCAGAGCCCTTAGGCTATGTGCACACGTTGCGGAATTGCCATGGAAATTTCCGCGGCAATTCCGCACCTCCCTGCCGCGGGAAATCCGCATATTATAGGTATGCGTATTCCCGCTAAACACTAGCGTTTTGCAAGCGGAATTAGCTTGCAGAACGCTAGCGTTTTACAAGCTATCTGACAGGGTGGTCACACAAGTCAAACAAGTGTTTGACTTGTGTGACCAACTTTTTACTATTGATGCCGCCTATGTCGCATCAATAGTAAAAAGATCTAATGTAAAAATAATAAAAAAAATAATAAATAATGATATTCTCACCTTCCGGCGGCCCCTGCAACTTTCCCGCCTTTCAGCGACGCTCCCAGCAAGTTCCGTTCCCAGGAGTCCTTTGCGGCAATCATCCCGATGACGTAGCATCTCGCGAGACCGCTACGTCATCTGGGTGATCTCGCAAAGCACTTCTGGGAACGTGATTGGCGGGAGCGTCGCTGAGAGGCGGGAAAGCTGCGGGGGACGCCGGAAGGTGAGAATATCATTATTTTTTATTTTAATTATTGTTTTTACATGGATATGGTACCCAGGGCTTGGAGGAGAATCTCCTCTCCTCCAGACCCTGGGTACCATCCGCACATGAACCGCTTACTTTCCGCATGGTGGGCACAGCCACATGCAGAAAGTAAGCGGTTCAATGCATTCCTATGGCGGCGGAATCGCCGCGGTTCCGCAAAAAAGAATGAGCATGCTGTGGATTCTCCCGCGATGCGATTCCGCCGCGGAAAAACCCGCAGCATGTGCACAGCATTGCGGAATCTCATAGGCCTTAATGAGTTGTATTGTGTAAGCGGTTTTGCAGCGGTTTCGCGACGTTTAAAAAACCGCAACGTGTGCACATAGCCTTAATGTGCCTAAACAGTAGAAACCTCCCACAAGTGACCCCATTTTGGAAACTAGACCCCCTAAGGAACTTATCTAGATGTGTGGTGAGCACTTAGAACCCCCAAGTGCTTCACAGAAGGTTATAACGTAGAGCCGTGAAAATAAAAAAATAACTTTTTGCCACAAAAATGATCTTTTTGCCTGCAAATTTTTATTTTTATAAGGGTAACAGGAGAAATGGGACCTCAAAAGTTGTTGTGCTGAGTCCTGAGTACGCCGATACCCCATATGTGGGGGTAAACAACTGTGATCGCCTTACTGTGATCTTTGGGAGGCAGAATGAACAAATCCACAAAAGGTGAAGAATTGGTTTTATTTTTACGCCGTTCCTCGTGCGGGATTAGTGATTAGGCAACTTTATTCTTCGGATTGGTGCGATTACAGCGATACCAGATTTACATCCTTTTTCATGTTTAGCTTCTGTCACAAACTAAAAGATGCTTTTTTTGTGGAAGAATTTTTTGGAAGAAATTTTTGCATCGCAGTATTTTGAGAGCTATAATTTTTCCATATTTCGGCCGACAGAGTCATGTGCGGGCTTATTTTTTGCGGGATGAGCGGACGTTTTTATTGGTACCATATTCGGGCATATAACGTTTTTTGATCGCTTCCTATTCCGATTTTTGTGGAAGCAGAGTGAACAAAAACCAGCAATTCAGGAATTGTTTTTTTTTTCCTCCGTTCCGCGTGTGGTAAAATTGATAAAGCAGCTTTATTCTTCAGGTCACTACGATTACAGCGATACCTCATTTCTATCTTTTTTTATGTTTTGGCGCTTTTTACAGAATAAAAACTTTTATAGAAAAAATAATTATTTTTGCATCACTTTATTCTGCGAGCTATAACTTTTTTATTTTTTCGCTGATGATGCTGTATGGCGGCTTGTTTTTTGCGGGACAAGATGACGTTTTCAGTGGTACCTTGTTTATTTATATCCATTGTTTTGATGATATGATGATACCGCTTGGAAAAAGTATACCGTATATACCCATGTATAAGCAGAGATTTTCAGCCCATTTTTTAGGGCTGAAAGTCCCCCTCTCGGCTTATACGCGGGTCATATACGGGGGTTGGCGGGGGAGGGGGAGCGGGGGTGTCGGATCATACTCACCCCTCAGCCGGCGCGGTCTCTGCAGCCCCCCTGCTTCTCCCACGATCTCCGGCTCCTTCCTGCAGCGGTCACATGGCACATATGCACATATTCATGACTTTAATGAGCGGTACCATGTGACCGCTGTAGGAAGGAAGCGCTGCAGAGAGCGCCGGGAGAAGAGGAGAGGCTGCAGGGACGCGCGGCGGAGGGGTGAGTATAGCTATATTTACCTGTCCCCGTGCCACCGTTGCGCGCTGCTCCCTCTGTCCTGGCTGTGAATGTTCAGGCAGAGGGCGCGATGACGTCGTTAGTGCGCGCCCCACCCCCTGCCAGATCATTCACAGCCAGAGGAGTCAGACCGAGGGAGCAGCGCAGAGAGGACAGGTAAATATCTCAGGTGCCGGGGTCCTGAGCGAGCGGTGACACCGGCACCTGTCCCCCATAGCGCGCCGGTGTCACCGCCTGCTCAGGACACCGGCACCTGGCCCCCAGCAACGAGAGGTGAGTATGTCTTTTTTGCAGCAGCAGCAGCATATGAGGCCTACAGTATACTATGGGGCATAATTGTGCAGCATATGGGGCATAATATGGAGCATATGGGGGCATAAGCTGTGGAACATATGGGGCATAATCTGGAGCATATGGGGGCATAATCTGGAGCATATGGGGCATAAGTAGTGGAACATATGGGGGCATAATCTGGAGCATATGGGGGCATAATCTGGAGCATATGGGGGCATAAGCTGTGGAACATATGGGGGCATAATCTGGAGCATATGGGGGCATAAGTAGTGGAACATATAGGGGCATAATCTGGAGCATATGGGGGCATAAGATGTGGAACATATGGGGGCATAATCTGGAGCATATGGGGGCATAAGCTGTGGAACATATGGTGGCATAATATGGAGCATATGGGGCATAATCTGGAACATATGGGGGCATAATCTGGAGCATATGGGGGCATAAGCTGTGGAACATATGGGGGCATAATCTGGAGCATATGGGGGCATAAGATGTGGAACATATGGGGCATAATCTGAAGCATATGGGGGCATAATCTGTGGAACATATGGGGCATAATCTGGAGCATATTGGGCATAATCTGTGCAGCATATGGGGGCATAATCTGTGGAGCATCATATGGGGGCATAATATGGAACATATGGGGGCATAATCTGTGGAACATGTGGGGTATAATCTGGAGCATATGGGGGCATAATCTGTGGAACATATGGGGCATAATCTGGAGCATATGGGGGCATAATCTGTGGAACATATGGGGCATAATCTGGAGCATATGGGGGCATAATCTGTGGAGCATCATATGGGGGCATAATCTGTGGAGCATCATATGGGGGCATAATCATTTTTCACCCTAGGCTTATACGCGAGTCAATAAGTTTTCCCAGTTTTTTGTGGCAAAATTAGGGGGGTCGGCTTATACACGGGTCGGCTTATACATAAGTATATACGGTAATTTACTACTTTTTTGTGTTTTTTTCTACGGCTTTCACTGAAGGGGTTAACTAGGGTTACGCTTTTATAGATGGAATTTTTATGGACGCGGCGATACCAAATGTGTATTTTATTTTTTTTTTTTATTACATAAAAATGTGTATTTTTTACAGGAATTTTTTAAAATTATTTTTTAATATTTTTTTTGTAAAATTTTTTAAAAAAATGTTTTATTTTACCTAGTCCCTTTATGGGACTTTCACTTTTTTTTTTTTGCAGTTATAATACATTGCAATGCTCCTGCATTGCAATGCATTATACCAATGGAGAAAGCTGTTGAGACCATGCTGTGAGCATGATCTCAGCGGCTTTCCGTAGCTGGATGACCCGGAGGCTGTCGTGACAACCCCCGGGTCATCAAGGCAGAGATCGGGCCATGCGATTACATCGCGGGGACGCCAATCTGAGGCAGAGGGAGCTCCTGACCCTCTGCCTCCCACCTGAACGCTGCGATCGCGCTCGATCGTAGCAGTCAGGAGGTTAACAGCCAGGGGCGGTGCGGACGCCACTCCTGGCTGTCAGTGCAGGAAGCTCGGCCACTGTAGCGCTGAGCTCCTGCACTGATCGGGCAGGAGAGGCTGAAATTTCAGCCTCTCCTGCCCGATCGCTGCTGTGTCCAATCACAGTGCTGTGGGTGCGGGGACCGACGGCAAGGGTCCCCACACCTCTTGCCGTGCCTGTTAGCTGTCATAGACAGCTGTTGGCACTGAACTACCACTGCAGTGGTAGTTCAAAGGCATGACGTACACAGTCCGTCCTGGTGCCGGAACTGACATCCTGCCATGACGGACTGTGCACGTCAATGGACATTAAGGAGTTAAAAGTTGGCATGTGCATATGTATTCACCTCTTTTTCTATGAAGCCCCTAAAAATTTCTGGTGCAAGCAAGTACCTTCAAAAGTCACATGCTTAGGGAAAGGAAGTCCACCTGTCCACAGAGGCTGCAACACCATTAAGCAAAAGACACCACTAACCAAACAACACCATGAAGACCAAGGAGACCTCCAAACAAGTCAGGGACAAAGTTTTTGAGAAGTACAAGTCAGTGTTGGGTTATAAAAAATATTCCAATCTCTGATGATCCCCTGGACCACCATCAAATCCATTATCATCAAATGGAAAGAACATGGTACCACAAGAAACCTGCCAAAAGAGGGCCGCCCACCAAAACTCCCAGTCCGAGCAGGGACGGCATTAAACAAAGAGGCAGCACAGAGCCCAAAGGTAGCCTGCAGAGTTCCCAAGCAGAGACTGGAGTATCTGTCCATACGATCACAATACACCGTACACTTTATAGAGGTGGCTTTATGGAAGAGTGGGCAGAAAAAAGTCTTTACTTACACACAAAAATTGTAAGGCTCGTTTTGGGTTTGCCAAAAAACATGTGGGACACTCCCCAAATGTATGGAGGAAGGTGCTGTGGTCAGATGAGGCGAAAATTGATCTTTTTGGCCACTAAGGTAAATGCTATGTCTGGCGCCAAACTAACACAACTCATTTCTCCAAGAACACCATCTGCACACTGAAACATGGTAGCGGCAGCATCATGCTGTGGGAATGTTTTTCGGCAGCAGTTAACATGGTCCGAGTCGAGTTAACCCCTTAACGACTGCCGATACGCCTTTTAACGGCAGTAATTACGGGTACTTAAACCACAGCGCCGTTAATTAACGGCGCTGTGGAAAAAGTGTATAGCGTCCCCCATAATCGGATTTTCTCCGGGGTCTCCGGGGCCGGGGGGTAGCCGAGACCCCAGAGAACATGATTTGGGTCGGTTTTTACCGACCTCGATTTTGCGACCGCAGTTATTAACCCTATAACAGCGATCGCAAAAAAAAAAGTGATCTTCCATTTAATTTCTCTCTCCTCTGATGTGATCGCACATCAGAGGGGAGAGAAATGGGGTCCCCGGGACCCCCGATCAGCCCCCCGGTGTCCCCCCAGGCCTCCCATGTCTCCCACAGCTGCACGCTTCTTTTTCCGGCAAAAAAAATGGTGGGCGCCTGCGCAGTGCGCCTACCGAGCCGGATTTTCTCCGGGGTCTCGGAACATAATAAGGGTCCCCCGCAGGCCCCCTTTTTTGTGATCCCCAGGTCCCCCGATCCACCTCCCGGTACCTCCAGGTGTCCCCCATGTCCCCCTGTCATCCTGTAAAAAAAAATGGCGGGCGCATGCGTAGTGCGCCCGCCGAATCTGCCTGCCGACAGATTCATTCATTCTGCCTGCAGGCAGATTCATTCATTCTGCAAAAGTACATTTTGATCACAGTGATCAAAATAAAAAAAACAGTACATAAACACCCCCCTTTATCACCCCCTTAGTTAGGGACATATAATAAAATAAAGAAATTTTATTTATTTTCATTTTTCCATTAGGGTTAGGGTTATAATTAGGGTTATGTTAGGGTTAGGCTGGGTTCATACTGAGCTATGGCAGTCCGTTAGACGGACTGCGTTACACAGCGTTATAACGCGGTGTAACGCAGTCCGTTAACGCTGCCATTCACCCCCATTTGAGGGCGCATCGCGACGCATGCCGTAAAGCGACATGCGTTTGCGACGTGCCGTCATTCAGTGACGGAGCCTCGGACGCGGCCTGCAGCGTCTGGGCTCCGTCACCGCTAGCGCAGATGAATCATCTGCTGATTCCTCTGCGCTAGCGGGTATAGCATAACGCGATCGCGTTATGCTATACCGTTAACCAGCCCGTTAACGCTATGTGTTGAACGGGCTGGTAATACGCAATATGAACCTAGCCTTAGGGTTAGGGTGATAATTAGGGTTAGGGTTGGAATTAGGGTTAGGGTTACAATTAGGGTTACAATTAGGGTTAGGGTTACAATTAGGGTTAGGGTTACAATTAGGGTTGGAATTAGGGTTGGGATTAGGGTTAGGATTAGGGTGGGATTAGTGTTAGGGGTGTGTTGGGGTTAGGGTTGGAGCTAGAATTGAGGGGTTTCTACTATTTAGGCACATCAGGGGGTCTCCAAACACGATGTGGCGTTCAAAAAGTCAAATGGCGCTGCCTCTCTTCCGAGCCCTGCCGTGCGCCCAAACAGTGGTTTACCCCAACATATGGGGTATCAGCTTACTCAGGACAAATTGCAGACAAATTTTGGGGTTCTAATTTCTCCTGTTACCCTTGGGAAAATAAAAAATAGCTGGCTAAAAACAGGATTTTGGTTGCTTACCGTAAAATCTGTTTCTCGGAGCCTTCATTGGGGGACACAGGAAACCATGGGTGTATGCTGCTGCCACTAGGAGGCTGACACTATGCAAAAAAAAAATTAGCTCCTCCTCCGCAGTGTACACCCCTCCGACAGGAGCTAGGGAATTCAGTTAGTGAGAAAGCAGTAGGAGAAGCAATCTGAAAGAGACAGAAACCACAGAAAAAAAAACAAACTGTAACAATATAATACAGTAAACACAGCTGTTCGATTTGGGAGGGTGCTGTGTCCCCCAATGAAGGCTCCGAGAAACAGATTTTACGGTAAGCAACCAAAATCCTGTTTTCTCTATCGCCTTAATTGGGGGACACAGGCAACCATGGGACGTCTTAAAGCAGTACCCAAAAGGAGGGAACAGCAGATAAGTCTTCCCAGGTCGGAGAACTGAGCTCCGTAACCTGCGAGGACTTACAAGTTAAGCCAGTATCCGCCGAAGCAATACATGGACTCTGAAGAATCAACTTGACAGACGAAAGGAAGATCCTTCCCTATGAAGACATTGTCGATCTAATATGTCCTGGCCGCATTGAAGCGGGGAGAAGAATGTAGTGTGTGGACCCACTTACCTAAGTATGAGACATCACACAACCAAAGATACAAAGCCTGCTCAAGGAAGAAATCGTGTTATCACCAAACTCTTCATTGAATTAATGCCTGGAGCAGCGATCCGCACTTGTTGATGCGTGTGGAGAATGAGATCCAATTCTGTCCATGGGAAAAACCTGATGCTGCCACCCTCGGAAATAAAATCAGAGAGCTGATCAAGGCTTTATTCAGTGTCTGTAAGAAAGTAGAGGTAAGTACCGACAAATAGATAGGGAGCTCTAGTATAGAGGTATCTCAAAGGCCCTTAGGACAGAATAGTGAAGGGTCATGAGAGTTATGGTGTACCTATGGGAGCTGACTCAATAAAACCAGCCACAACGTATAAACAGTCAATGGTAACCTATTTATGATAGGAGTAACGCACTGGGCAACGAAGAGAGCCTGAGGAGCACTGTAACCGGACCTACGGATAGTGCAAGGCCCGAATAACAGGATGGTGATGACAGGCCCCAGGTGAGCAACCTGAAACCAGGGCCCAGTGCGTGGCCAAAGAAAAAAGGTGGAACTATCTGGTACCGGATACCAGCGTATCTGACCTACCTGAAAAGTGGTCTGGCCACTCATGCTGAAACCGAGATCCACCGTATGGTATGGAACTCCTTCCCTGTGGTATGTGGTAGATGTTCTGTTAATAGACCGCAGATGTTACTGATCATGGAAAACAGGCAGCCGAAGGTACCTGTAACTAACCTGAGAGCGGGATGAAACCACTGCTGCAGCCAACCAGAAGTATGAATACCGGTGCCTCTCACTGAGAGGTGATCGAAGGGAGCCTAAGCAGATGTGCAAAGGACACTGAGGTACTAAAAAGAGAGGTTCCTGACTCACCTGCAAGGACAGTAGAGCAGGACCGATGCAGCACTTGAGCACATCTAAACCACTGGAAAAAAACTGCATGTATCGATGGTCAGTAGATGACACCAGTAAATTCTGGATAGTGGCTAGAATACTGCTGCCATAGGGCGCGGAGAACATGAAGGAGAATGCTTCTGACTCACCTGATACAGTACGGAATACCAGTACCACAGCAGAAGTCCACTCAAGACCCGTCCGATCCACTGACAATACGACAGTATCAAAAAGCTCTACCGTACCTGGTAGCTACGATTGGCTCTCAGCATCCCGCGACTACATTAGCGTAGAGAGAACCCTGGAGAAGGGTCTGGGAGAGATCCAATTCTGTGTTGCGGTCCAGGTCGGGATACCTGACAGCATTTGGTATAATAAAGGTCTTACCTGTAGAAGCCGCACTACTGCGCTGAGGTATATCCTGTACAGACCTTTCTCCTGACGGTAGGACTGTAGGCTTGGAATCAGAGGGAGAGTAGACTTGCTCTGTCTTGCACCTGGATTAAAACCCTTGGGATTTGTGGTCAGGTTCCTTGTCCACTGAGCCACAGCAGATGTGCCGGAGAGACAGACTGTTACACAGCTGTCAGTTGGCCCCCCCAACACTACAGTCGTGAAGGGTTAGGAGCATCTCACTTCTCTGCTTGGAGAATAATGGCGGCCTTAGGAGAGGGGCTGCGAGGAAATGCAGGGCGAGTGCCTGTAAGCGTAGAAGCATATGATATGCCATAGTTCAAAAGGCCCCTAGGGCAGAACTGAGAATGGTCCTCTATGCTGGGAGTAACGCACTGGAACTAAGGATAACTTGAAGAACCCTGTAACTGACCGACGGAAAGTCAGTGCTAGGTCCGAATGATCAAGATGATAAACTAGCAAACAGGGCCCAGTGCGTGATCGAAGAAAAAACCTACGACCATCAGGTACCTGATATTGGCGTGTCTGACCTACCAGAAAAAGGTGTGGCCAGTCATGCTGCCGCTGAAAACCACCTTATGGTATAGAGCTCTACGTGCAGATCTTCTGTAACTGAACCGCAGATGTTAATGTTCAAGAAAAAAACACACAGCAGGCAAAACTTGTGACTAACCTGAAAGCGGACTGAAAAACCGCTGTTGCAGCCAACCAGATGTAGTGGACACCGGGCGTCTCTCACTGAGCGGTGAACAGAAGAGAGCCTGGGCAGATGTTGCAAAAGAGCCTGAGATATGAGAAAGAGGGCATTCCTGACTCACCGGCTAGAACAGAAGAGCAGGACCGATGCAGCCTTGATCTCAGCACATCTGAACCACTGATACAGCACGGAATACCAGTACCACGGCAGCAGTCCACTCAAGACTCGACTGATCCACTAAAAATATAACATTTTCATACGGCCCTACTGTACCTTGTGGCCGGTGCGCAGAAACCTGGAAACCGGATAGAGTACTGCTGCGATTGGCTCTCAGTAGCCTGCGACTACAATCGTGCAGAGAGAACCCTGGAGATGGGTACGGGAGAGAGCCGATTCTGTGTTGCGGTGTAGGTCCGTACACCTGACGGCATTAGGTATAACGGACCTACCTGTGGTAAACATCCCCACGAAGACTGGTCAGACCTCATCTGGAATAAGGATTATCTTTATTCTCATTTGCACACGGAAAGCCCAGAAGCAATGGGATGAAACTGACTGGAAGGAGACACAGATTAGATATTAGAAAGAAAAACTTTTTGACAGTTAAGGTACTGTCACACTAGGCGATATCGCTTAAGCGACACCGATTTTAAGACGCCCTTTATGAACGGTGAGCAACCTCGTTGGCGACTCATATGTCAGCGGCGCAGGCAGGACTAAGTTTACTTTATGAGATCTTCCTGTTTGGAAGCTAACTAGCGACCATATAGCGAAGTACAAAACAATCTCTGCCAGGTTGTGTCGTTGTCGTGATCACGGTGCGAACTGTAACGAATGGAAGCGGAGGCAGAGGTGGTGAAGTTCACATTCGTTTTTATTTTTTAATGTGGAACCTCGAGACCGCGGTCCGGGGGCTCCGAAGGGGGCGTAACTAGTGAGCCCCGGGTACCCGTAGTAAGGCCCCTCGAACAGGACCAGAATGGAATACCCGGAGGACACAGGTGCTACCTCCAGTTAGACCCCGGACACGTGGCAGCTGTCCCAGAGGGACCAAAAGGGTAACAAGTATTTACAGAGTCCGTGGAAAGTTCTTGACGGAGAAGGGTAAGGTCCTGGTCCAGAACGGATGGTAGAAGGCTGGCTTCAGTGACCTTGTCACGGTCCACGGGTACGGATGGCTGATGGCGGAACAGGATGACACTTGCGCCAGTAATAGCCGAGATTGTCCAGACTAGTCAGATACGGGTTAGCAATGATCTGAGGAGACAAACAGTATCAGCGAAGCACAGAGACTGCAGACGCAGCGCAGACAGAACAGGCACAGAACCGGATGTAGCAATGATAGAACACGTTGCTCCGGCACTCCCCTAATGGTGGAGTGACCAGATATAGTACTGAGTGCGCAGCCATTGGATAATTAGCTATTTCAAAAGATGCACGCTGCCCCTTTAAGAGAGGCGGTGGGCGCGGCCTCGCGTCCTAAGCCGACTGTCTGGAGGCCTGCCAGCAGCGTGCCAGGAAGTGGAGGAGGACTCAGGACGCCGGAGAGCAGATGGGACAGGAGACCCCAGCCCACGCACAGACCGCCGCAGAGGGACAGCCCGAGGAACAGGTGAGTGAGCAGAACGGAGTGCAGAGGCAGCGCTGGGACCGGGTGTAACACGAACGCTTAGTGTGACAGTCCCCTTAGAGTGATCAACGAGTGGAACAGGCCCCACGAGAGGTGGCGAGCTCCCTCCCAACGGAAGTCCCCAAACAGAGGCTGGACACCCATCTGTCTGGGATGATATAGTGAATCCTGCTTTCAGCAGGGAGTTGGACAAGGTGACCCAGGAGGTCCCTTCCAACTCTACCCTTCTATGATTGTAGATATAACCCGTATAGTCATTTGTCCTGACGGAAGAACTGTAGACTTGGAATCAAAGGAAGAACAAACTCTACTCCCTGTTGTGCACCTGGGTTAAGACCCTTGGGCCTGCGATTGGTGGTCAGCTGCTTTGTCCACTGAGCCACAGCACACCTGCCGGAGAAAACCCTCTCTCTATAGAGTATCTCCATGAACTCAGATGCGAGGCAAAGACCTTGGAAGGTGGTCTGGACCGACTGAACGAAACCAACTGATCTGCGGATTCCGTAGCGGTATCTTTGATGCCTAAGGTCTGAATGACTGCAACAATCAGGCTCTGCACCATATCCGTCCAGCTGGAGTATTGCTCTGAAACAGGTTCGCCTCATTTTCCGAAAGCGCGTCCGAAGATGCCTCGCCTGATCCCTTTGGGGAGAGGATTTAGAACGGTGCTCCAGCCTATATTTCTTATGGCCTGGATTGGACAGACCAGAATTTAAAAGCCTACAGCACCTGGTATTCCCATGCGGTCTCCTATCCAAGTACTAACCAGGCCCGACCCTGCATAGCTTCGGAGATCAGACGAGATTGGGCGTGATCAGGGTGGTGTGGCCGCAGGCGGGAGACTTGTGGTCCGTTGGTGAGTACGGGTGCTGAAAAGGGGCAACCTGTCTAATATGGACACTAGGGTCTGATACACCCAGGTGAGGTCCGCCACAGATTGTGACCGAGACATAGCCCACTTGGGGGTAGGGGTCTCCGAATCACTTTGGGCCGAAAGGGGCTCCTGGGTGGGTACCGAAGGAAGGTGTGCATGGTGAGCAGTCCCACTAAATGGTGCCAGAAGAATGGGTGACCAACAAGAGAGAGAGGAGAGTGTTAGCTCTGCGGTGCAGAGCTACTCACAGAATCCTGTGTGCTGCAGCCCCGAGACTATCGCAGAGTCTGTCCACGAGCCGAAGATGTGCTCCCAGCTCACGCCTCCTGAACGCTGCATGGCAGAGGAGGGGAGAGAACCATGGGCGCAGACGGCAAAACTAGGCCCAAGTGAAGCCGGGGCCTCGGGTAGGACCTGCGGCCGTCGGTGGAGCATGGGGAGCTAAGCGCCGTTATTCAGACAATATGGCCGCTGTTCCAGCCTACTGTGACGCAGGGAGAGGTGGGCGGAGCTAGAAGCAGCGCTGGATTAGAAATCGAGGCCGCCTATGGGGGGGGGGAGGCGGCGCGGAAGTGACCCGATTGCCTCCCAGAGCCCCCACAAGGGCTGAAATAGAAAGTGGCCCCACAAGAATTGCGTATCGATGCAATCCGGCGCCTGGAGCCCCCAAGAAAAAAGGCAAGGGGGCCCAAAGAGGGAGAAGCCTGGGCCTATAAAGGGCTGCCTTAGATCCCCCAGGTGAGCCGGAAGGGAGCGGAGAAGGGGTCCCCCGTGAATGAGAACTTTTCCCCCTTTCTTTGTCCTTTATTTATCTATTTGTTTTAAATAAATAATTCTTCTTTTCCTAAATCTTATTTTCTTCTGTCTTCTCTTTTGTGGGGGGAAAGAGGGACATACCTCTAATGAGTTTTGGACGTCCGGCATCCGCTGTGGAACGTCCGTGTCTCCTACACCGACAGGCTCTGATGTCCGAGTGGGTGGGAGACGGAGGCAGGCCCTGGTCATCCTTCATTCTCCAGGTCACCTGAACACACGTCCATGTCTCCTTCACCGACAGGCTCTGGTGGGCGAGTGGGTGGGAGACGGAGGCAGGCCCGGGTCATCTTTCCTTTTTCCGATCACCTGAACACCCGTCCGTGTCAGGGATCCATCAGGGGTCCTGCTGAGAACAGACATATGAGGATATGGGGTGGCAGTACACGCCGTACTCATAATCTCTGAGTGGGAGTACAGTAGTGACCGTTCACACTGTATCCCTCCGGAAACCTGAAAAGGAACGACGCCCATTAGGTAGATATGGGTCTCCAGAGAGACCCGTGTCCACCTCCTACTGACACTAAGCTAAACTGAATTCCCTAGCTCCTGTCGGAGGGGTGTACACTGCGGAGGAGGAGCTAATTTTTTTTTGCATAGTGTCAGCCTCCTAGTGGCAGCAGCATACACCCATGGTTTCCTGTGTCCCCCAATTAAGGCGATAGAGAAAAATCATTTTTGAGGAAAAAAATGATTTTTTATTTTCACGGCTCTGCGTGTTAGGGATCGAGTTCCCACTGCTGCACAAGGGAAATCTCGAGCCTTCCCCGCTGCGGTCCCCCATCCGTCTCCGTCCGCAGTGGAGCCTGCTCAGCAGAGACGTCGGTCCCAGCGGCTCGTCCAGTCTAATACTATGCAGAGGATGACTGCTGACTCCTCAAGTCCTGCCATTGTAACCAGTGCAGGTCAGCGGCAAGCAGACGTAATTGGGACTAAGTCCTGTGTGTTCACTTCTGAGCATGCTCAGGGTAAGATCTCTCATAGGAGATCAGGGGTCACATGGTCGGGTACTGCAGCGACTCCCATTGGTCCTCCAGGAAGGTCCTGAAGCTGCTTTAGTTCTGGAGCAGCTTTCCCATTGGTCCTTTTCTGGAAGGTCCTGTAGCTGCTACTATAAAAGGTGTGCATGACCGCACGGCCGTGCGCTAGTTTCAAATCTGTTACGTGCTTGCGCCAGTGTGGTCATGTACGCATGTGGTTAGGTCCGGCTGAAATAAGCCCCTAGAATACCGGCACCTCCGGTGAGGAGTTTTGTATGCAAGTGTTCAGGGCTCGGTAGAAAATGCCATTAGAATACCGGCTACTCCGGTGAGGAGATTATTGCTTGTGTTCTGATTGCATGACCACAGACTGCAATCTGCTTAGCAGTCATCTGTGTCCCCTGTGAGTCTGACAGGACACAGTATTTGTCACAGCGGCTCTGAATTAACAGAGTCCGCTTATATCGCCACATAGTGCTACAGCATTTTAGTTAGCAACTCTGTGGAATAACAGAGTTCGCCCATACCGCCATATAGTGCTACGGCGTTTACATCTGCGACTCTGCGGGATAACAGAGTTCGCTCATACTGCCTATTTGCGCCATCTTACTAGCAGCAGGCTCTGCCTGCACGGTGGACCCCGAGCTGCGAACGCACCTCTCCTTAATATCTATTAGGTGCATTCCGCAGGCCCCTAACACTGCGTTTATAAATTTCTGTGAAGCACTTGGGTGTTCAAAGTGCTCACTACACATCTAGATAAGCTCCTTGGGGGGTCTAGTTTCCAAAATGGTGTCATTTGCAGGGGGTTTCTACTGTTTAGGCACATCAAGGGCTCTGCAAACACAACATGATGCCTGCAGAACATTCCATCAAAGTCTGCATTACAAAATGGCGCTCCTTCCCTTCCAAGCTCTCCCATGCACCCAAACAGTGGTTCCACCCCACATATGGGGTATCAGCGTACTCAGGAAAAATTGCACAACAACTTTTGGGGTCCAATTTCTCCTGTTACCCTTGGGAAAAAAAAATAGCGGGCTAAAGAATCATTTTTGAGGAAAAAAATATTTTTTTTTTCATGGCTCTACGTTATAAACTTCTGTGAAGCACTTGGGGGTTCAAAGTGCTCACCACACATCTAGATAAGTTCCTTAAGGGGTCTAGTTTCCAAAATGGTGTCATTTGTAGGGGGTTTCCACTGTTTAGGCCCATCAGTTGCTCTCCAAACGCGACATGGCGTCCAATATCAATTCCAGCCAATTTTGGTTTGAAAAAGTCAAACGACCCTCCTTCCCTTCCAAACCCTGCTGTGCGCCCAAACAGTGGTCCCCCCCCACATATGGGGTATCAGCGTACTCAGGACAAATTGGACAACAACTTTTGTGGTCTAATTTCTCCTGTTACCCTTGGGAAAATAAAAAATTGGGGACTAAACAATCAGGTTTGTGGAAAAATATGATTTTTTATTTTCACGCCCGGGCGTTATAAACTTCTGTGAAGCACTTGAGGGTTCAAAGTGCTCACCACACATCTAGATAAGTTCCTTAGGGGGTCTAGTTTCCAAAATGGCGTCACTTGTGGGGGGTTTACACTGTTTAGACACATCAGGGCCTCTACAAACGCGACATGGCGTCCAGCCAATTCTGCGTTGAAAAAGTCAAACGGCGCTCCTTTCCTTTCAAGCACTGCCATGCACCCAAACAGTGGTTTACCCCCACATGTGGGGTATCAGCATGCTCAGAACAAATTGCACAAAAACTTTTGGGGTCTTGTTACCCTTGGTAAAATAAAAATTGGGGTGAAAAGATCATTTTTGTGGAAAAAATATGATTTTTTATTTTCACGGCTCTACGTTATAAACTTCTCTGAAGCACTTGGAGGTTCAAAGTACTCACCACACATCTAGATAAGTTCCTTAAGGGGTATAGTTTCCAAAATGTGGTCACTTGTTGGGGGTTTCCACTGTTTAGGCACATCAGGGGCTCTCTAAACGCAACATGGCGTCCAGCCAATTCTGCGTTGAAAAAGTCAAACGGCGCCCTTCCCTTGCGACCCCAGCCGTGCGCCTAAAAAGTGGTTTACCCCCACATATGGGGTATCGGCGTATTCAGGAGAAATTGCACAACAAATTTTGTGGTTCATTTTTTCTTTTAACACTTGTGAAAATAAAAAAAATTGGTTCCGAAGTTTTTGCAAAAAAAGTTAAATGTTAATTTTTTCCTTCCACACTGCTTCAGTTCCTGTGAAGCACATAAAGGGTTAATAAACTTCTTGAAAGTGGTTTTGAACACCTTGAGGGGTACAGTTTTTAGAATGGTGTCACTTTTGGGTATTTTCTATCATATAGACCCCTCAAAGTGACTTCAAATGTGATGTGGTCCCTAAAAAAAAATGGTGTTGTAAAAATGAGAAATCGCTGGTCAACTTTTAACCTATATAGCTTCGTAACATAAAAAAAAATTTTCTTCCCAAAATTGTGCTGATGCAAAATAGACATGTGGGAAATGTTATTTATTAAGAAATTTGTGTGACATATCTCTCTGATTTAAGGGCACAAAAATTTAAAATTTGAAAATTGCTAAATTTTCAAAATTTTAGCCATATTTCCGTTTTTTTCATAAATAAAAGCAAGTCATATAAAAAATTTTTTTTACCACTAATGTGCAGTACAATATGTCACGAAAAAAACAATCTCAGAATCAGCTGGATTCGTTCAAGCGTTCCAGAGTTATAACCTCATAAAGTGACAGTGGTCAGAATTGTAAAAATTGGCCTGGTCATTAAGCCGCAAAATGGCTCTGTCACTAAGGGGTTAAGGGAAAATGTGTAAATGTTTTGGAGTGACCTAGTCAAAACACAGACCTTAATCCAACTGAGAATCTGTGGTCAAACTTGAAGATTGCTGTTAACCAAAGGAAACCATCTAACTTGTAGAAGTTGGAGCAGTTTTGCCTTTAGGAATGGGCAAAAATCCCAGTGTCAAGATATGGAAAGCTCATAGAGACTTATCCAAAAGAAATTGCAACTGTAATTGCCGCAGAAGGAGGCTCTACAAGGTACTGACTTTAGGGGGAAGTGAGTAGTCATGCACACTGAAGTTTTCAGTTGTTTTGTCCTATTTATTGTTTGCTTCACAATAAAAAGAAAACCAATTTTTCACAGTTGTATACATGTTCTTTACATGAACTGATTCAAACCCTCAAAAAAACAATCAAATTCCAAGTTGTGAGGTAGCAAAACACAATAAATGCCAAGGTGGGTGAATACTTTCACAAGCCACTGTATATAGAATAGGCATGCTATGTTATCCTATGAGTAATTTTTGAACAGTAGTAGTAGTGATGAACAGGTAAACTGGATACCAAATATTTACCCCTCTCTGCCATCCGACGTACTATCCCATCCATGAGACCCGTGACAATCTGACCATGGACGGGATAGTACGTCATGGCCTTTAATGCGACATCGCGACTTAAGTCGCGGTGATCGCATTAAAATTACGACGCCATCTTACCTGTAGGAAGATGGTGTCGGGATCCCGGGCTGCGTCCTCCCCGTCCGCCCTCCCGATCGCTGTGACAGCCAATTGCAGCCTTTCTCATTGTTTCAGCCAATCGGATTGGCTGAAACAGTAAGATCCCAGGCTAGGATCGAGTACCGATGTACTCGATCCTAGGCCTGGGCCTAGGAACAGCCAGACCCCCCCCGGATTGGCGCGATCAACGATCACATCGATCACGCCAATTGCAGGGCACAGCCGCGGTATATCCGCGCTGTGCCCTGCCAGTAGCTGCCTGGATCGGTGCAGTAAAGCACCGATCCTAGGCCGGAGCCTAGGACAGGGCCTGCAGCTTCTGACTGGCGCGATCGATGTAATCGTCGATCGCACCAATCACAGGGCACAGCAGCGGTGTGTACCGCTCTGTGCCCTGCTTGTTGACCTGCCAGTGACCTGCCTAGTAATCGGTGCGGAGAGCTCCGATTACTAGGCCGGTGCCTAGCAACCGGCAAACCAAGGGTCTCCTCTGATTGGTGGGATTGATGTGATCATCGATCCCACCAATGACAGGTCACAGTAGCGATGTGACCGCTCTGTGACCTGTCTGCAAACTGGATCTGACCTGTGTGACTGCATTGCAGGAGTCCTCACACTTGCTGAGGATTCCTGCAGCGCGGTCACACTGCCAGATCTAATCCTGTGCTGGGCCTTGTGGTGTCACAGGCTACTGTAGCTGGTGAAGAAAGAAGAGAGAAGAAAGAAGAGAGAAGAAAGAAGAGGCTACAAATGTAAGTTTTTGAGCCCTGATCCCTGCCCGATCCACCCCAAACCCCCTATTAGCCCCTCCCCCTTCCCCCTTTTTTACCCCCCTTTGTGCCGCCTCAGCGCAAATTTAGCAGCCGCCGAGCGTTGATTGTTGACGCAGTTCGCTGATCAACACTCGTGCTCGCTTTTCTTTTGCACCCCCCTCCGTGCGCACTTCCAGCAGCCGCGGAACTTTGATAAGTGACAGCGGTCACTTATCAGAGCTCGTGCCTGCCGTTTTTGTTTTTTTCACCCCCCCTTTCCGCCACTCCCGTGCGCACATCCAGCAGCAGCGGAACTTTGATAAGTGACAGCGGTCACTTATCAGAGCTAGTGCCTGCCGTTTTTTTTTTACCCCCCCTTTTGGCCACTCCCGTGCGCACATCCAGCAGCAGCGGAACTTTGATAAGTGACAGCGGTCACTTATCAGAGCTCGTGCCTGCCGGTTTTGTTTTTTTTCACCCCCCCTATCGGCCACTCCCGTGAACACATCCAGCAGCAGCGGAACTTTGATAAGTGACAGCGGTCACTTATCAGAGCTCGTGCCTCCATTTTTTTTTCCACCCCCCCCTTTCCGCCACTCCCGTGCACACATCCAGCAGCCGCGCAACTTTGATAAGTGACACCGGTCACTTATCAGAGCTCGTGCCCGCTGGTTTAGACTTTTTTTCACAGGCATTTTTTTTCCCTATTCGCTTTCTTTACTTTTAGCTTTTTCTTTTCAGCATAGTTTGCACCAAGCACTATCCCCCCCCCCACACACACACACACAGTTATAAATAAAGTACACACAAAGCACCACATTCACAAAAAAAATGTCCCGCCCGTCACGTTCATCCCAACAGCGCTATTCAGTGGAGGAGGCATAAGTTTTCCTTGCCTGCGACATTGGTAGTGAGGGAGAGGATCCCACATTTCTTTACTTTTCAGATTCTTCTTCTTTCTCCTCCTCCACCTCATCGGGTCCTGAGGAACCGTCACGCAGACGCCACAGGACAGAAGATGAGGCAGCGCCCACCCCTGAAAATGAACCAGCGCACCCCTCTTCGGACCCCGTATGGACCTTGGCCCCCGAAAATTACGAGCCACTGATTCCTGATTTTGTGGCAGAATCAGGAATCAGGTTTGACGCCACCGGCCTCACAGAAATAGACTTTTTCAAAGTCTTTTTCTCTGAGGATTTAATTAACCTCATGGTAGAGCAAACAAATTTGTACGCTCGGCAATTTTTGGCGCAAAACCCCATGTCATCATTTTCCAACTGGTCTCCTGTAGACGCAGTTGAAATGATGCAGTTTTGGGGCCTGGTCCTCCATATGGGGATCCTGAAGAAGCCAGAAATACGGCAATATTGGAGTGTCGATTGTTATGTATCGGTAGCTGAGGAGAAAAAGCAAAAACGGCAATACACCAGAGAGGCTGGAACCTATTGGATTGCAGTAACCTGAACTAACCACACAACTAGAGGTAGCCGTGGAGCGTTCCTACGTTGATCCTAGACACCTCGTCACAGCCTGAGAGATAATTACACCTAAAGGCAGAAAGATGAAAGCTATCTGCCCGGAGCAGATCCCCAAAGAAAATAGGAAGCCCCCAAACATGTAATGGCGGTTAGACAAGAAGAAAGCACGGACACAGACAGAAAATAGAATGAGCAAACGCTGGGGCCCAATCTGTCTAGACAGAAAAGTACAGGAAAGAATTCTGACTGCAATCCAACAAAACACCCTAAAAAATACCAACTCTTCTGATTGCAAAAACACCTGAGATCACACGATCTCCACCACCTAAATCAGATCTCTGATGTAACAAAACTAAGACGCAGCCGCTGAAAAAACAGGAAAAAGCAAATGAACAAATAACAGTGGCTACAGATAAACTGAGAAGGAGCACAGGCCCTAGGAGGGGACCCGGCTGACCTCCACAAAAGTGCAGAAAATTATGCAAAAAGCAAGCACAAAAAGAAAAGCAGAAAATATCTTATCTGAAAGCAGCAGATGCATGCAAGACTCCAGCAGGCTTCCAAATGAACCAGGAACCACAACTGAGACAAGAACAATTGATCACCGGCGACCATCATGGGAGGGAACCTCCCTTATATCAGTCCAGTCCGTGATCCCAGATTGCCATTCCTCGCTGTAAGGTTCAGTACTGTCTGCAACCACCAGAGGGAGCCTCTGCTCAGAAACCATCTCCAGCACATTCATAACAGTACCTGTTATGTTTCGGTAGCTGAGGAGTGCAGGTAAAAAAGGCAATACACCAGAGCAGTTGGAATCTATGAGATTGCAGTACCCTGACTAACCACCACAACTAGAGGCAGCCGTGGAGCGTTCCTACGTTGGTCCTAGACGCCTCGTCACAGCCTGAGAAACTAACTACACCTAAAGATAGAAATAGGAAAGCTATCTGCCCCGGAGCAGAACCCCAAAGATAATAGAAAGCCCCCAAACAAGTAATGGCGGTTAGACAAGAAGAAATACTGACACAGAAAGAAAATAGTATGAGCAAACGCTGGGGCCCAAACTAACTAAATAGAAAAGGATAGGAAGGGTACTTACTGCAATCCCAGAAAACCCTGAAAAGCACCAACTCTACTAATTTCAAAATCACCTGAGATCACACGACCTCTACCACCTGAATTAGTTCTCTGGTGTAACAAAATCAAAACAGCAGCCACTGAAAAAACTGGAAAAAGCAAAAGTACAAACATCAGTGGCTGAACTAAACTGAGAGGGCAAAAGCCCCCGGAGGGGACCAGAAGGCCCCCACAGAAGTGCAGGACAAAATGCAAAAATATAGTACAAAAACAAAAAGAAGAAAATGTCTTATCTGTTAGCAGGAGATGCAGACACGACACAGCAGGCTACAAGGGAAACAGGAATGAAGGATTCAGACCAGAACAATTGATCACCGGCAACCCTGATGGGAAGGTGACTCCCTTATATAAGACCAGTCAGTAACACCTGATTCCCAGTCCTCACAATCTTCACTGAACAGACCAGTACCGCTTGTAACCACCAGAGGGAGTCTCTGCTCAGAACTCATCTCAAACCCATTCACAACAAGTACCCCCCCCTTGAGGAGGGGTCACCGAACCCTCACTTGTGCAACCAGGTCGGTCAGGATGAGCTCGGTGATAGGCACGGATCAGTCTCCTAGCATGGATGTCCGAAGCAAACACCCAAGAATTGTCCTCCTGACCATAACGTCTCCACTTAACCAAATACTGGAGCTTCTGTCCAGAAAAACGAGAATCCAATATTTTCTCAACCACATACTCCAGATTGCCCTCAACCAAAACAGGGTCAGGAGGCGCAGCCATAGGAACCACTGGCTCGACAAACCTCTTCAATAAGGACTTGTGGAACACGTTATGGATCTTAAATGTCCCTGGAAGAAGCAAACGGAAGGAAACAGGATTAAGAATCTCCATGATCTTATAAGGTCCAATGAACCTGAAACTTTGGAGATGCAACCCTCATAGGGATATTTCTTGAGGACAACCAAACCAAGTCCCCCACTTTAAACCGAGGACCATCAGTCCTATGCTGGTTGGCAAACCGTTGGGCCTTCTCCTGAGAGAGACAACCTCTCCACCACCTGGTCCCAAATCTGCTGCATACGCTCCACAACAGAGTCAACACCCGGACAGACAGAAGCCTCTGCCTGTCCCGAAGAAATTCGAGGGTGAAACCCAGAATTGCAGAAAAATGGAGACATCAAGGTGGCAGAGTAAACTCAGCCAAAGGCAAAAAAGAGACCCAGTCATCTTGATCAGCAGACACAAAACATCTCAAATAAGTCTCCAAGGTCTGGTTTGTTCTCTCGGTTTATCCATTGGTCTGAGGATGAAATGCAGAGGAGAAAGATAATTGAACACCAAGTTTAGAACAAAATGTGCTCCAAAATCTGGAAACAAACTGGACTCCTCTGTCAGACACAATGTTCTCCGGAATGCCATGTAACCGAACCACGTGCTGAAGGAACAAAGGCACCAATTCGGAGGAGGAAGGTAACTTAGGTAATGGCACAAGATGTATCATCTTGGAAAACCTATCACAGATTACCCAGATAACGGTCATTTTCTGAGAAACAGGGAGGTCGGAAATAAAATCCATAGAGATATGGGTCCATGGCCTCTTGGGCACAGGTAATAGCATTAACAAACCACTAGAGCGAGAGCAAGGCTTGGAATGAGAGCAAGTCCCACAGGACTGCACAAATTCCCTGACGTCACGAGACAAAGTAGGCCACCAAAAGGACCGACTCACCAAGTGTCTGGTACCAAAAATCCCGGGATGACCAGCCAACACGGAACAATGAATCTCAGACATCACACTATTCTTCAACTGGTCTGGGACAAACAATTTCCCAATAGGGCAGCGCTGAGGTTTATCCTCCTGACACCCTTCCAGAGCCAGTCTCAAATTGGGCGAGATGGCGGAAAGTACTATACCCTCTTTCAAAATAACAGCAGGATCAGATAACTCAGGAGAGTCCGCAAAGAAACTCCTCGAGAGGGCATCCGCCTTAACATTCTTAGTGCCAGGAAGAAAAGAAACCACAAAATTAAAACGTGTGAAAAACAAGGCCCACCTGGCCTGTCTAGGATTAAGTCGCTTGGCTGATTCGAGATAAACCAGGTTCTTATGGTCCATGAGGACCACCACCTGATGTTTGGCTCCTTCCAGCCAATGTCTCCACTCTTCAAAGGCCCACTTCATGGCCAATAACTCCCGATTTCCCACGTCATAATTACGTTCAGTTGGGAGAAAATTTTCGAGAGAAAAAGGCACAAGGGTTACTCTTAGAGGTCTCTGGATCTCTTTGGGACAAAAAGGCACCTGCCCCAATTTCAGAGGCATCAACCTCCACCTGAAACGGTAGAGAAACATCAGGCTGCCGTAGAACAGGAGCAGAAGTGAATCTCTGCTTAAGTTCTTGAAACGCAGAAATTGCCTCAGGAGGCCAATTCACCACATCAGAACCCTTTTTGGTCAAATCAGTCAATGGTTTAACAATACCGGAGAAATTACCAATAAATTTACGATAAAAATTGGCAAATCCCAAAAATCTCTGAAGAGCCTTTAAAGAAGTAGGTTGGACCCAATCACAGATGGCCTGAACCTTGACCGGGTTCATTTCAATAACAGATGGAGACAAAATGAATCCCAGAAATGAGTCCTTCTGTACGCCAAAAAGACACTTTGATCCCTTCACATACAGTGCATTCTCTCTCAAAATCTGGAACACAGTCCGAACATGTTTCACATGAGAGTCCCAGTCACTGGAAAAAATCAAGATATCATCCAAATAAACAATCAGAAATTTATCCACAAAATCCCTGAAAATATCATTCATGAAGGATTGGAAGACGGAAGGAGCATTAGTGAGCCCAAAGGGCATCACTAGGTACTCAAAATGCCCCTCTGGGGTATTAAACGCCGTCTTCCATTCATCCCCGTGCTTAATGCGAATAAGGTTATACGCCCCCCTGATGTCAAGCTTGGTAAACCAACTAGCACTTTTCACTCTGGAAAACAGGTCAGAAATCAATGTTAACGGATATTGATACTTCACAGTGATCTTATTCAAGAGACGATAATCAATACACGCCCTCAATGAACCATCCTTTTTGGCCACAAAGAAAAAACCGGCACCCAAGGGTGAAGAGGATGGTCTGATATGACCCTTCTCCAATGACTCCTTGATAAAAGATCGCATAGCCTCGTGTTCAGGTACAGACAAGTTAAAAAGGCGACCTTTAGGAAATTTACCACCAGGCACTAATTCAATAGCGCAATCATAGCTCCTGTGAGGGGGCAAGGATGCAGATTTACTTTCACTAAATACATCCGAAAAATCAGTCAAAAAGTCAGGAACATCCTGAGACTGGGGAGAGGCAGAAAAAACAGGCGTGTCAGTATTAACACATTGGCAGCCCCAACTGGTCACAGACACAGATTTTCAATCCAAAACAGGATTATGAGACTGTAACCAAGGGAAACCTAGTACAATAATGTCATGCAGATTATGCAGCACCAGAAATCTGCAACTCTCCAGATGATCTGGTTCAACCCTCATTATCACCTGAGTAGAAAACTGGGGTTTATTCTCCGCCAAAGTGGTAGAATCAATGCCCAGTAGGGGAATAGACTTCCGCAGGGGTATCATGGGAAACCCACAACGTTTGGCAAAGTCAAAATCCATCAGGTTAATAGCTGCTCCTGAATCAACAAAAGCCTGAGCAGAAAATGTGGACAGGGAGCAAATCAGGGTAAGAATCAACAGAAATTTAGACTGAACACTACCCAAGACAACTGAGCGTGCAGAACGTCTTCCCCGCTTAGGGCAGACGGAAAGAGCATGAGAGGCGTCACCACAGTAGAAACATAACCCATTGCGCTTTCGAAACTCATGACGCTGAGCCCCAGAAGTCACTCCATCACACTGCATGGGCCCAGGAGCTGGCTCACAAGGCAACACCATCTCACGCATATCTCAGCGCTCATGCAAACGTCTGTCAATTTGAACAGCCAAAGACATAGAATCATTGAGACCAGAGGGGACAGGGAATCCCACCATAACATCCTTTACATTCTCTGACAGCCCCTTCCGAAAAATGCTGCCAAAGCATCATCATTCCATTTGGTCAGGACTGCCCACTTTTGGAATTTCTGACAGTACAACTCAGCGTCTTCAAGACCCTGATTTAATGCCAACAAGGTTTTTTCAGCTTGATCAGTGACATTAGGTTCATCGTACAATAACCCCATAGCCAGAAAAAATACATCAATATCATTCAAAACAGGATCCCCAGGTGTCAGGGAAAAAGCCCAATCCTGAGGGTCGCCGCACAGGAGAGAGATGACAATTTGAACCTGCTGTGCTGCGCTCCCCGAGGACTTAGGTTTTAAGGCAAAAAACAACTTACAGTTATTTTTGAATTTCAGAAATTTAGCCCGATCCCCCAAAAACAAATCTGGCATGGGAATCCTAGGTTCCACAACCGGCAACCCAGCAAGATAGGTAGCAATACTCCGAACATCAGTGGCAAGCTGATCCACACGGCCAGACAACTGTGCAAACTGCACTGAGAGAAAAAATCCTCCTCAGCACCCAGAGAAAAAGAGGGAAAAAATGCAACAAACAGAAAAAAAAATCTCTGACAACTCTGACAACTTTTTTTTTTCCACACTATTTTTCCCTTCTGTGAGTACCATATAATTTTCAGTTTTGGCCGGTGATACTGTTATGTTTCGGTAGCTGAGGAGAAAAAGAAAAAACGGCAATACACCAGAGAGGCTGGAACCTATTGGATTGCCGTAACCTGAACTAACCACACAACTAGAGGTAGCCGTGGAGCGTTCCTACGTTGATTCTAGACACCTCGTCACAGCCTGAGAGATAACTACACCTAAAGGCAGAAAGATGAAAGCTATCTGCCTGGAGCAGATCCCCAAAGAAAATAGGAAGCCCCCAAACATGTAATGGCGGTTAGACAAGAAGAAAGCACGGACACAGACAGAAAATAGAATGAGCAAACGCTGGGGCCCAATCTGTCTAGACAGAAAAGTACAGGAAAGAATTCTGACTGCAATCCAACAAAACACCCTAAAAAATACCAACTCTTCTGATTGCAAAAACACCTGAGATCACACGATCTCCACCACCTAAATCAGATCTCTGGTGTAACAAAACCAAGCCGCAGCCACTGAAAAAACAGGAAAAAGCAAATGAACAAATAACAGTGGCTACAGATAAACTGAGAGGAGCACAGGCCCCAGGAGGGGACCCGGCTGACCGCCACAAAAGTGCAGAAAATTATGCAAAAAGCAAGCACAAAAAGAAAAGCAGAAAATATCTTATCTGAAAGCAGCAGATGCATGCAAGACTCCAGCAGGCTTCCAAATGAACCAGGAACCACAATTGAGACAAGAACAATTGATCACCGGCAACCATCATGGGAGGGAACCTCCCTTATATCAGTCCAGTCTGTGATCCCAGATTGCCATTCCTCGCTGTAAGGTTCAATACTGTCTGCAACCACCAGAGGGAGCCTTTGCTCAGAAACCATCTCCAGCACATTCATAACAGTTGATATTTTATACAACACTCCACTGTTCCGAATGTTCATGACCCGGATGCGTTTTGAGGCCATCCACAAATTCTTGCATTATAATGATAATGCACAGTGTCCCCCACGAGATGACCCCAACTTTGACCGCCTGTTCAAAGTTCGGCCGGTCATCGAACACTTCAACAAAAATTTTGCTGAAGTGTAGGTGCCCCAAAGGGACATCTACGTGGATGAGTCCTTGGTTCATTTTAAGGGACGGCTCGGATTCCGCCAGTACCTGCCCAGCAAGAGGGCAAGGTACGGAATCAAACTCTATAAGCTGTGTGAGAGTACCTCAGGGTACATCTACAGCTTTTGAGTTTACGAAGGAAAGGACACCAGGATTCAACCCCCTGAATGTCCCACTGTCCTGGGAGTGAGTGGGAAAATTGTGTGGGATTTGGTGCACCCACTGCTCGATAAAGGTTATCACCTTTACACTGATAACTTTTATTCCAGCGTCTCACTCTACAAATCCCTCTCTGCGAGAGGTACAGCAGCCTGCGGTACCATCCGCAAAAATCAGAGAGGCCTCCCAAAGACGCTACTTGGGCAGATGCTCAGAAAGGGTGAGAGCAGTGCCCAATGTAGTGACCACCTGTTGGTGGTCAAGTACAAGGACAAGAGGGATGTCCTTCTCTTGACCACTATACATGGTGATGGCAGCGCCCTCACCACTGTACGGGGTACCTCTACACAGGTCCGCAAACCGGACTGTGTACTGGGGTACAATAAAAACATTTGGGGTGTTGATCTCTCCGATCAACTCCTCCAACCGTACAGTGCTTTGAGAAAGGCCAAGGTGTGGTACAAGAAGCTGGCCGTGCACATCGTCCAAATGGCAATGCTCAACGCTTTCCTGCTGTCACGATGTGCACGCAACAGCGATACGATGTACCTTCAGTTTCAGGAGGTAGTGGTTAAGGCCCTGATGTTTGGCGCTCAGGAAGGAGCGGGCCCCAGTACTTCCAGAACTGAAGGTGCTCGTATCATACCAGGTCAGCATTTCCCGGGGGTGGTCCCGCCAACTGGAAAAAAAAGGTAAGCCGCAAAAAAAGGTGCTGAGTGTGTTACAAAAGGGGAAAACGCAAGGACACCACTTACCAATGCGACACCTGCCCCGAAAAACCTGTCCTGTGTATGAAGGATTGTTTCAAATTGTACCACACTTCCATGCACTACTAATTTACTTTACAGGAAAGATTAGTTCCAAAAAAGGGCACATTTAGAAAAGTTCCTTGGGAGTCTACTTTCCAAAATTATGTCACTTGTGTTTCTTTTTTTACTGTTTAGGCACATCAGGGGCTCTGCAAACGGAACATGACGCCCGCAGACCATTCCATCAAGGTCTGCATTCCAAAATGTCACGACTTCCCTTCTGAGCCCTGACTTGTGCCCAAACAGTTTTTTCCCACATATGGGGTACCAGTGTACTCAGGACAAATTGGACAACAACTTTTGGTGTCCAATTTCTCCTCTTACCCTTGGGAAAATAAAAAATTGGGGACTAAAACATCATTTTTGTGAGGATAAAAGTAGGATTTTTTATTTTCACACCTGGGCATTATAAACTTTAATTAAACATTGGGGGTTTAAAGTTTCACCCCACACAAAAGTTTTTTAGGGTTAGTTTACAAAAGGGGTCATTGGGGATTTCCACTGGTCTTCAAAACGTCAATGCTTCCCTTTTAGCCCTGCCGGTGCGCCCCCCAAAAAAAGGGTTCCCCCCAAATATGGGGGATCAGCGACTCATGACAAATTGGACAACACTTTTGAGGTCCAATTTTTCCTCTTACCCCTTGGGGAAAAAAAAAAATTGGGGAATAAACATCACTTTTGGGAAAAAAAAATATTTTTTTTTTCACGCCCGGGCTTATAACTTTAGGAAACACTTGGGGGTCAAAATGCTCACCACCATCTAGAAAGCCGGGTTTGGGGTCTAGTTCCAATTGGGTCACATTTGGGGGGTTTCCACTTTTTTGGACATTGGGGGGCCCCCAAAAGCGACATGGCTCCGTTTTCAATTCCAGCCAATTTTGGTTTGGAAAAATAAAAGGGGCCCTTTCCCCTTTTCCCCCCCTTTTTG
>JARQOD010000001.1:841927177-842060615 GCA_033576555.1 Oophaga sylvatica
CCCCACAAGTGACCCCATTTTGGAAAATAGACCCCACAAGGAACTTATCTAGATGTGTGGTGAGCACTTTGAACCCCGAAGTGCTTCACAGAAGTTTATAACGTACAGCCATAAAAATAAAAAATCCTTTTTTTTTTTACAAAAATGATTTTTTCGCCCCCAATATTTTATTTTCACAAGGGTAACAGGAGAAATTGGACCCCAAAAGTTGTTGTCCAATTTGTCCTGAGTACGCTGATACCCAATATGTGGGAGAAAACTACTGTATGGGCACACGTCGGGGCTCGGAAGGGAAGTAGTGACGTTTTGGATTGCAGACTTTGATGGAATGGTCTGGGGGCGTCATGTCGCATTTGGAGAACCCCTGATGCGCCTAAACAGTGGAAACCCCCCACAAGTGACCCCATTTTGGAAAATAGACCCCACAAGGAACTTATCTAGATGTGTGGTGAGCACTTTGAACCCCGAAGTGCTTCACAGAAGTTTATAACGTACAGCCGTAAAAATAAAAAATCCTTTTTTTTTTTACAAAAATGATTTTTTCGCCCCCAATATTTTATTTTCACAAGGGTAACAGGAGAAATTGGACCCCAAAAGTTGTTGTCCAAATTGTCCTGAGTACGCTGATACCCAATATGTGGGAGAAAACTACTGTATGGGCACACGTCGGGGCTCGGAAGGGAAGTAGTGACGTTTTGGATTGCAGACTTTGATGGAATGGTCTGGGGCGTCATGTCGCATTTGGAGAGCC
This sequence comes from Oophaga sylvatica, assembly GCA_033576555.1. Taxonomy (NCBI): domain Eukaryota; kingdom Metazoa; phylum Chordata; class Amphibia; order Anura; family Dendrobatidae; genus Oophaga; species Oophaga sylvatica. Next base: position 841,927,929 of record JARQOD010000001.1, read on the forward strand.
CCTGATGCGCCTAAACAGTGGAAACCCCCCACAAGTGACCCCATTTTGGAAAATAGACCCCACAAGGAACTTATCTAGAAGTGTGGTGAGCGCTATGAAGCCCCAAGTACTTCACAGAAGTTTTATAACATACAGCCTTAAAAACAAAAAAATCATTTTTTTTTTTTACAAAAATGATTTTGTCGCCCCCAGTTTTTTATTTTCCCAAGGGTAACAGGAGAAATAGGCCAAATTGCACAATAACTCTTGGGGTCCAGAGTATGCTGATACCCCATATGTGGGGTAAACTACTGTTTGGGCGCATGGCAGAGCTCAGAAGTGAAGGAGCACCATTTGACTTTTTCAACGCAGAATTGGCTGGAATTGAGATCAGACGCCATGTCACATTTCGAGAGCTCCTGATGTGCCTAAACAGCAGAAACCCCCCAATTCTAACTCCAACCCTAACCCCAAACACCAATAACCCTAGTCCCAACCCTAACCACAAACCTAACCCTAACACACCCATAACCCTAATCCCAACCCTAATCCTAACGTTAGCGCCAACCCTAACCCTAATACTAACGTTAGCGCCAAACCTAACCCTAACTTTAGCCGCAACCCTAACCCTAACGGGAAAATGGAAATAAATACATTTTTTTAATTTTATTATTTTTCCCTAACTAAGGGGGTGATAAAGGGGGTTTGATTTACTATTTATAGCGGGTTTTTATGATTGGCAGCTGTCACGCTAAAAGACGCTTTTTATTGCAAAAAATAGTTTTTTGCATCACCACATTTTGAGAGCTATAATTTTTGCATATTTTGGCCCACAGAGTCATGTGAGGTCTTATTTTTTGCGGGACGAGTTGACGTTTTTATTTGTACCATTTTTGAGCACGTGACGTTTTTTGATCGCTTTTTATTTCGATTTTTGGGTGGTTAGAATGAACAAAAATCAGCAATTCATGAATTTCTTTTGGGGGAGGCGTTTATACCGTTCCGCGTGTGGTAAAATTGATAAAGCAGTTTTATTCTTCGGGTCAGTACGATTACGGCGATACCTCATTTATATCATTTTTTTAGGTTTTGGCGCTTTTATAGAATGAAAACAATTTTATATAAAAAATCATTATTTTTGCATCGCTTTATTCTGCGAGCTATAACTTTTTTATTTTTTCGCTCATGATGCTGTGTGACGGCTCGTTTTTTGCGGGACAAGATGACGTTTTCAGTGGTACCATGTTTATTTATATCGGTCTTTTTGATCGCGTGTTATTTCACTTTTTGTTCGGCGGTATGATGATAAAGCATTGATTTTTTGCTTCGTTTTTTTTTTTTTTTTTTTAAGGGGTTCACTAAAGGGGTTAACTAGTGGGACAGTTTTATAGGGGGGGTCGTTACGGACGCGGCGATACCAAATATGTGTACTTTTATTGTTTTGTTTTTTTTATTTACAGGAAAAAATGAATTTATTGGGGAATATATTTTTTTTTTTTTATGATTTTTTTTTACACTTTTTATTTTTACTTTTTTTACTTTTTTACTTTGTCCCAGGGTGGGACATCACTGTATTTTAGCAGATCGCTGGTGTGACAGTGTGCACAGCACTCTGTCACACCAGCGATCGCTCTGGCACTGCTGCAGGCTTCCCCAGCGCCTGCTCTCAGCAGGCACTGAGGAAGCCGCCTCCCTGCAGGACCCCGGCGCCATCTTGGATCCGGGGACCTGGAGGGAGGACGGACCCTCGGAACAGCGCGACACATCGCGCTGCTCTGAGGGTCTCAGGGGAGCGCGCAGGGAGCCCCCTGCCTGCGCGATCCTCCCCTGTGCCCCGGGTACACCGCGATCATGTTTGATCGCGGTGTGCCAAGGGTTAATGTGCCGGGAGCGGTCCGTGACCGCTCCTGACACACAGTCACGGGTGTCAGCTGTGATAATCAGCTGACACCCGGCGGCGATCAGCTGCGCTCCCCCCGGGAGCGCAGCTGATCGCCCATGACGTACTATTCCGTCCATGGGAATTAGGTCCAGGGTCACATGGACGGAATAGTACGTCTGATGGCAGAGAGGGGTTAAGGCAATTAAACCATAAAATTAATTTTGGGCTGATGCTTTTACACTGATCACGAATCTTAGAATACCCAGTGGGTAACAGGATATCCTCCCCGGCGGCCATTTCCTCTAGGTGCAGTTCCCTTACTGACCTGAGAGACAAAGGGGGCGCCGGAGAGCTGTGACTTGTGTAGTTACGTCAGATTGGTGACGTGGGAGGAACCGGAGTTTCCTCCACATTGGTGAAAGCAGTGGGATCAGAGTAAGTGTGCTTGGGACCCCTACTCCCAGACACTAAAGAATACCAGCAGTAACTTTCCAGCACTAGACGGTCAGAGTGTAAATATAATAAGTTGTGTGCAAGGTCAGGGTTGCAGCAGTGTCGGCAAAGGGGGGGGCCAATGCTATGGTCTATGAGGAGGTCGATACCGAAGAAGGCGAGGGGGAGCTCAGCCAGGGCTCCCCAAGGAGCCAGACACCTGTGCTCAGTCCCGCAGTGGACTGTCCACCCCCTGCCCGTCCCAGCCTGTCCAGATCAGAGGCCCTTTTCCAAGCGGCTATGGCGCAGCTCGAGGCTGGTAATGACGCCGCCCATGACAGACTCCTGGTGGCGCCAGAGAAATCAGCAGAGCGGGAGCAGGCAGCAGCAGAGGGTGAGCAAGCGGCGGCAGAGAAAGCAGGGGAGCGTGAGCATACAGAACGTCGTGAAGCTGCGGAGTGCAGGCACCGACTGGAGATGGCTCAGCACGGGCCCCCGCTGGATGCTCCAGCCCCACCGGAGACCAAGGCTTCTAAGGTCGGGGCGGAGGACTTTCCCCTGCTTGAAAAGGATGGAACCTGGATTCCTTCTTGCTGGCCTTTGAGAGAACCTGCCTCCAAAACCATCTGGCCCTGGATCAGTGGGCAAGGTACCTGAATCCCCGTTTGAGGGGTAAGTCCCTGGAAGTTTTGGGGGACGTACCTGCCGGGGAGGAGCAGGACTACAACAGCATGAAGCAGGCCCTGATCCAGCACTACAACCTCACCGTGGAGTCGTACCGCAGGAAGTTCCGAAGCCTGCAGCGGGGTACAAAGGACACCTGGAAAGACCACATGCGGGCCCTGCTGAGAGCTGCACTGGACCTTGGGTCTAGAGCTCACCACCCGCCAGGAGGTCCAGGAATTGTTCGTCACGGAGCAGTTCTTGTGGAACTGCTCAGAGGACCTCCAGCAGTTCCTCCGTGACCGGAAACCAAAGGGTGCTTCTGCTACAGACACCCTGGCAGACGAGTATGCCAACAACAGGGCACCTGAGCCGAAGAAGCCTGCCAGCAGCACCAGGAGAGGGGGTAAGCCCAGTCCTGCCCTGGTCCCCCCAGCCCCCAGAGTGCAAGGGGTGTACCCCCCTGCTGCCCTCTCCAGGCCAGGAACAGAACCCAGGCCTTGTCAACATTGCAACCAGCCGGGACACTTTAAGGCTGCGTGTCCCCAGCGCCATAAGGCCCCATCCCTGTCCCAGAAACTGTCCACTGTTTTGTGTGTGGGAGGGGGATGGTGGGAGATCCCTGGACAATAACCAACCCGTCACCATCGGCCGCTCAGCGGTCATGGGACTGCGGGACACGGGCGCTGAACGAACCCTGGTACGTCCTGAGGTGGTGTCCCCTCAAGACTTGGTACCTGGGAAAACCCTTTCCGTCTCCAGAATTGGAGGCTTTAAACCGGCGCTGCCCGTCGCCAAGGTGCATTTGGACTGGGGCGCCGGGAGGGGGATGCGGGAGGTGGGAGTAACGCCAAATATTTCTGCCAATGTGTTGCTTGGGACCGATTTGGGGCGGCTAGTGTCCGAGTATGTGGCCACTGTACCCCCAAGTTCGGCTCCCCAAGAATGTCATGACTCTACTGTGAATGCTAATGTTAATGTATTGAATGTGCCTCCAACAGTGGAGGAGGGAGTGAAACCCGATGGTAAGCCATTCACTGACACTACACACACAGGGCTCACAGTGAGGACAGGTGAGGAGACAGCAGGGGAGAGCTCAGAGGTGGAGGGAGGGGCTGCTATGGGCAGAGTAGGGCCGTTAAAGGAATCCAGCCTGCTGAGTCCAGGGCCTCTGCAGAAAGAGGAACAGGCCATGGGGGGAGGGGGCGTCCCAGGAGAGAAGCCACCAGGTAAGACTCCAGGGCAGGAGTTCCCCACATCCGGGATGTCAGGAGGCCAGGGAAGTCTGCCTGACCAGGCAACTTGGTCAGGGGCCGAGGGGAAGCCAGCGCTACCCGTGGTCTCAGCGGTTGTGGCCGCTTTTACCAGGAGTGGGAGCGCCAAAGCCCAAGGAGCCTCGCGAAGGTCCGACGGTTACCCCCTCTCCGACCAAGTGGCTGCCGAGTCACGAGACAGATTCCGGGGAGCTTGACAGAGGATGTGGCAGTTTCATCAATTCTTGCCACATCAAGTCAGGGATTTCAGGCAGCGCTGGAAGCTGACGCTAGCCTGAAAACTCTCAAGGAGCAGGCGGCACAGCCTCCCCTGGAGTCCGACAGCGAGGGAGTGGTCTGGGACCAGGGACGGCTGTACCAGGTAACTGTCCAGCAGGGTTCACCAGAGGCATGGCCCAGGGACCGACAGTTAGTGTACTCTATCCGTTCAGGGTGGAATTGTTGCGGATCGCACACGAGATTCCCATGGCCAGACACCTAGGGATCGCTAAAACCAGGCCAGGCTAGCTCAGCATTTCTACTGGCCTGGAATGAGGACCGGGGTGACTGCCTACTGCCGTTCGTGTGACACCTGTCAAAGGGTGGGGAAGGCGGGTCGGCGCCCCAAAGTCCCACTGGTAACTCTGCCCATCATCGAAGAGCCTTTCTCAAGGGTGGCTGTGGATCTCATTGGACCTCTGTCCACTCCCAGCCGCTCCAGGAAATGCTTCATACTAACGGTAGTGGACTATGCCACCCGGTATCCGGAGGAGGTAGCTTTGTCGTCCATTCGGGCCGACAAAGTGGCCACTGCCTTACTGGAGATTCAGAGTGGGGTTTCCCCAGGAAATGCTCACCGACCAAGGGACCCAGTTCATGTCGCAGCTGATGGAGTCTCTCTGTAAGCAGATACAGGTGCAACATCTTGTAGCCAGCCCGTATCACTCACAGACCAATGGCCTGTGTGAGCGGTTCAATGGCACCTTAAAGCAGATGCTGAAGATGTTGGTAGACTCCCATGGAAGAGACTGGGAGCGGTATCTCCCACACCTGCTGTTTGCCTACCGGGAGGTCCCACAGGCCTCAACGGGGTTCTCCCCCTTTGAGCTCCTGTACGGGCGACGTGTACGGGGGCCCCTTGCTCTGGTGAAGGAAGCATGGGAAGGGGATTTGGCCACCCCTGGAGTCTCGGTCATTGAGTATGTCGTGCGCTTCCGGGACCGAATGATGGCCTTGACACAGCTGGTGCATGACAATATGGCCCAAGCCCAGTCTGACCAGAAGCGGTGGTACGACAAGAATGCTTGTGAGCGGACCTACCAGGTGGGTCAAAAGGTGTGGGTACTGGTCCCCGTACCTCAAAACAAGCTTCAGGCGGCCTGGGAGGGTCCATAACTCGTGCACGAGCAGCTCAACGCCGTCACCTATTTGGTCACCCTGGACCACGCCCGTGGAAGGAGGAAGGCCTTCCACGTGAACATAATGAAGGCCCATCATGAGCGGGAGGCTTGTGCCCACCCAGTGTGCAACCTTCCCGAGGAAGGAGAGGCAGAAACCCTCCTGGATCTGCTCACCCAAGGCGGGTGGATCCATAGAGGATGTGGGGTTGGCCACCAGCTCTCGGAGGACCAACGTTCCCAACTGGGGGTCACCCTACACCCCTTTCGGGAGCTGTTCAGCAGCCTGCCCAGAAGGACTGAAACAGCCGTCCATGACGTGGACACCGGCAATCACCCCCCGAACCGGCGTTCAGCATATCTGGTCTCTCTTGAGGTGCAGCAGCAAATGCGCCAAGAGATAGACGAGATGCTGAAGCTGGGTTGATCCAAGCGTCCAACAGCACGTGGGCTTCGACTATAGTCCTCGTCCCTAAAAAGGATCGAACTAAGTGGCTCTGTGTGGACTACCGGGGCTCAACTGTGCGACTGTACAAGTCCACAGTGATGCCCTTCGGCATGAAGAATGCCCCTGCCACTTTTCAGCGGATGGTCAACACGCTGCTCGAGGGACTGGAAGGGTATGCGACCACATACCTGGATGACATTGCCATCTTCAGTCCCACCTGGGAGGATCACCTAGAGCACCTGGCGCAGGTGCTCGGACGGATCCAGCAAGCAGGCTTGACCATTAAGCCGAAAAAATGTCAGCTGGGTATGAGTGAGGTCCACTACCTGGGACACCGGGTAGGTGGGGGAGCTCTGAAGCCAGAGCTCGGGAAGGTGGATGCAACCCCCAGGACCAAAAGACCTCTTGGGGACTGCTGGGTACTATAGGAGGTTTGTTCCACACTATAGTGCCCTGGCCAAGCCCGTGACGGAACTCACCAAGAAAAGGCTGCCCGTCGCAGTCGTCTGGACAGTCGCCTGCGAGACAGCTTTCCAGGCGCTTAAGACCGCCCTTTCTAGCTCTCCTGTACTACAGGCAGCCGACTTCACGCGGCCGTTCTTAGTGCAGACCGACACCAGCGTCTTCGGCCTCGGTGCTGTGCTCAGCCAGGTCGACACTACGGGCCATGAACAACTCGTTTTGTACCTGAGCCGGAAGCTCCTGCGGAGGGAAGTGGCCTATTCCACGATGGAGAAGGAATGTCTGGCAATAGTGTGGGCACTGCAGCGTCTGCAGCCATACTTGTACGGACGCCAATTCACTGTGGAAACAGACCACAACCCCCTCAGCTGGTTACACACGGTCTCTGGGAAGAATGGGAAGTTGCTACGCTGGAGCCTCGCTCTCCAGCAGTACCACTTCACCATTCGCCACAAAAGAGGTAGGGACCATGGTAACGCTGATGGGTTGTCCCGGCAAGGAGAGGGTGCGGAAGGGTGCATGGGGGAACACAGGAATGTGATACCCCCTAGCGCCCTCTAAAGTAGGGAGGTGTGATGAAGGAACAGCCACCATCTTGGATACTGGCCTGCTACCAGCTGCCATTTTGTCTGTTCACAGAGCCACAGGCAGCTGGCTGCTCCTGGGCCCCATGGCCTGTGGGCATATTCAAAACAACAGGGTTTAGTCTCCACTGTGAATAAAAAGGTCATCTATTAGTGTGCTAAATAGATCAGGCCCAAAACAGGACTTCAAAGCTTTAGTCTGTAGCCATGCCAGCCTGGAGATGCCTGGGGGCTTCAATTAGATTATACCTGTCAGATAGACACTGAAAACACATCCATTGTCTCTCCCAGCCACTACGACTCCGTTCTAGGATTATGAATTATGAGCACGCCTCTCGCGGAACAGACTCATAAAAAATATCTGCGTGATCCTGCAGACCTCGGGCATCTGACAGTGCGACTCCCGAGTCGGTGATGGCTCGGAGACCTGATATATAGAAATTGGGTCACCGTGGAGGGCCAAAGGGGCCATATTTGATCTCCACGCGACAGGCAAAACAAACTACATTCACTGGTACCTCTCGTGTCCTGATCCGATCGTCCTGGAGAAAGTTAACCCCTTTCTTAGATATTGGAAATAAATTCTGCAGGGAGCTGAGGGTGGAGAATATTAGCCCACCCTCTGACACCGAGGGGAGGGACCTAGCAGGTTTAAGAACTGCGAGCGGATGGCAGACTCTAGTCAATCACCCAGAAGAACAAGACGATGAAGATCTAAGAAGGAACAAGGGACAGATCTGCCAAGGGAGCAGCGGCACACGTTTTGGGGACTGTCCGGCAACTAAGATTCGTACCTGTGGATCGCAGCGCTCCCGGCGTCCACATGCAATCTACAGTCTGGTAATATTGACCTCTAGCTAATACCTTTAAGCCTTGTACCATTATTGTTGTATTTTACTCTGACTGCAAATCCACTGTAATTCCGTTGTATAGCTTACTGTATATTTCTGTAATTATCTAGTGCGCCCTTAAGGCAAACCATAAAATTAATTTTGGGCTGATGCTTTTACTCTGATCACGAATCTTAGAATACCCAGTGGGTAACAGGACATCCTCCCCGGCCGCCATTTGCTCTAGGTGCAGTTCCCTTACTGACCTGAGAGACAAAGGGGGAGCCGGAGAGCTGTGACTTGTGTAGTTACGTCACATTGGTGACGTGGGAGGAACCGGGGTTTCCTCCACAATCTGGTATCGCTGTAATCGCACCGACCCGAGGAATACAGTCGCCTAATCACTAATACCGCATGAGGAATGGCGTAAAAAATAAAACCAATTCTTCACCTTTTGTGAATTTGTTAATTCTGCCTCCTAAAGATCGCAGTAAGGCGATCACAGTGGTTTACCCCACATATGAGGTATAAGCGTACTCAGGACAAATTGCACAACAACTTTTGAGGTCCAATTTCTCCTGTCACCCTTGGGAAAATAAAAATTTGGGGCAAAAATATTTTTGTGGAAAAAAATATGATTTTTTTATTTTCACGGCTCTACGTTATAAACTTTTGTGAAGCACTTGGGGGTTCAAAGTGCTCACCACACATCTAAATAAGTTCCTTGGGGGCTCTAGTTTTCCAAAATGGGGGCACATCAGGGGCTCTCCAAACGCGACATGGCGTCAGCAGACCATTCCATCAAAAGTCTGCATTCCAAAATCTGCGCTCCTTCCCTTCTGAGCTCTGCCATGCGTCCAAACAGTGGTTCCACCCCAGATATGCGGTATCGGCGTACTCAGGTCAAATTGCTCAACAACTTTTGCGGTCCTATTTCTTCTGTTACCCTTGTGAAAATAAAAATTTGGGCACAAAAAGATGATTTTTGTGGAAAAAAATGTTTTTTTTTGTTTTCACGGCTCTACGTTATAAACTTCTGTGAAGCACTTGGGGGTTCAAAATGCTCACCACACATCTAGATAAGTTCCTTGGGGGGTCTAGTTTCCAAAAAGGGGTCACGTTTGGGGGGTTCCACTGTTTAGGTACATCAGGGTCTCTCCAAATGCGACATGGAGTCCGCTTTTGATTCCAGCCAAAAAAGTCAAATGGCGCTGCTTCCCTTCCGAGCTCTGCCATGTGCCCAAATAGTGGTTTACCCCCACATATGGGGTATCAGCGTACTCAGGACAAATTGCACAATAAGTTGTGGGGTCCTGTTACCCTTGGGAAAATAAAATTGGGGGTGAAAAGATCATTTTTGTGGAAAAAATATGATTTTTTAATTTTCCGGCTCTACGTTATAACCTTCTGTAAAGCCCTTGGGGGTTCAAAGTGCTCACCACACATTTAGATAAGTTCCTTGGGGGGTCGTTTCCAAAATGATGTCACTTATTGGGGGTTTCCACTGTTTAGGTACATCAGGGGCTCTGCAAACGCGACATGGTGTCCGCTCTCGATTCCAGCCAATTTGACATTCAAAAGCTCAAATGATGCTCCTTCCCTTCTGAGCTCTGCCGTGCACCTAAAGATTGGTCTTCCTCCACACATGGGGTATCGGTGTACTCATATTGTGGTTCATTTTCTCCTGATATCCTTGACAAAATAAAAAAATTGTGTCCAAAGAAAAATTTTGGGGAAAAAAAGTTAAATGTTAATTTTTTTCTTCCACATTGCTTCAATTCTTGTGAAGTACCTAAAGGGTTAATAAACTTTTTGAATGTGGTTTTGAGCATCTTGAGGGGTACAGTTTTTAGAATGGTGTCACTTTTGGGTATTTTCTGTCATATTGACCCCTTAAAGTGACTTCAAATGTGAGGTGGTCTCTAAAAAAAATGGCTTTGTAAATATTGTTGGAAAAATGAGAAATCGCTGGTCAACTTTTAACCCTTATAACTTCCTAACAAAAAAAATGTTGGTTCCAAAATTGTGCTGATGTAAAGTAGACATGTGGGAAATGTTATTTATTAACTATTTTTTGTGACATATCTCTCTGATTTAAGGGCATAAAAATTAAAAGTTTAAAAATTGCAAAATTTTCAAAATTTTCGCAATATTTCCATTTTTTTCATAAATAAACACAAGTCATATCGAAGAAATTTTACCACTAACATGAAGTACAATGTCACAAAAAAACAATTTCACAATCAGTGGGATCCGTTAAAGCGTTCCAGAGTTATAAGCACATAAAATGACAGTGGTCAGAATTGTAAAAATTGGACTGGTCATTAACCTACAAAATGGCTTGGTCCTTAAGGGTTAACAATTTTGTGGAAATACAAAAACTGAAAAGTGGGGCATGCAATATTATTTGGCCCCTTTAACTTAATACTTTGTTGCGCCATCTTTTGCTGCGATTACAGCTGAAAGTCGCTTGGGATATGTCTCTATCACTTTTGTACATGGAGAGACTGAAATTCTTGCCCATTCTTCCTTGGCAAACAGCTCGAGCTCAGTGAGGTTGGATGGAGATCGTTTGTGAACAGCAGTTTTTAGCTCTTTCCACAGATTCTCGATTCTATTCAGGTCTGGACTTTGACTTGGTCATTTTAACACCAGGATACATTTATTTGTGAACCATTCCATTGTAGATTTTGCTTTATGTTTGGGTTCATTGTCTTGTTGGAAGACAAATCTTTGTCCCAGTCTCAGGTCTTTTGCAGACTCCAACAGGTTTTCTTCCAGAATAGTCCTGTATTTGGCTCCATCCATCTTCCCAGCAATTTTAACCATCTTCCCTGTTCCTGCTGAAGAAAAGAAGGCCCAAACCATGATGCTGCCACCACCATGTTTAACAGTGGGGATGGTGTGTTCAGGGTGATGAGCTGTGCCTTTACACTAAACATATCGTTTGGCATTGTTGCCAAAAACTTCAATTTTGGTTTCATCTGACCAGAGCACCTTCTTCCACATGTTTGGTGTGTCTATCAGGTGGCTTGTTGCAAACTTTAAACAACACTTTTTATGGATATCTTTGAGAAATGGCTTTCTTCTTGCCACTCTTCTATAAAGGCCAGATTTGTGCAGTGTACGACTGATTGTTGTCCTATGGAGACTATCCAACCTCAGTTGTAGATCTCTACAGTTCATCCAGAGTAATCATGGGCCTCTTGGCTGCATCTCTGATCAGTCTTCTCCTTGTTTCAGATGAAAGTTTAGAGGGACGGCCGGGTCTTGGTAGATTTGCAGTGTTCTGATACTCCTTCCATTTCAATATGATCGCTTGCACAGTGCTCCTTGGGATGTTTAAAGTTTTGGAAATCACTTTGTATCCAAATCCGGCTTTAAACTTCTCCACAACGGTATCACGGACCTGCCTGTTGTGTTCCTTGGTCTTCATGATGCTCTCTGTGCTTCAAACAGAACCCTGAGACTATCACAGAGCAGGTGTATTTATACGGAGACTTGATTACACACAGATGGATTATATTTATCATCATTAGTCATTTAGGACAACATTGGACCATTCAGAGATCCACAATGAACTTCTAGAGTGAGTTTGCTGCACTGAAAGTAAAGAGGCCGAATAATATTGCACGCCCCACTTTTCAGTTTTTGCATTTCCACAAAAATTTAAAATAACCAATAAATTTCGTACAACTTCACAATTGTGTCCCACTTGTTGCTGATTCTTCACCAAAAATTTACATTTTGTATCTTTATGTTTGAAGCATGATATGTGGGAAAAGGTTGAAAAGTTCCAGGGAGCCGAATACTTTCGCAAGGCACTGTATGTAAAAGAATTGCAATGCTGGTGGTTTTTACCAAACATTTTCTCAGTTCAAAAACTGATTGTTAATGGAGCATGTCAAATCAGTTTGCAGGAACATAATGACAATGTCGCAGCTACCACAACAGTACCTTACAAAAGTATTCAACCCTTAGTCTTTTCCCTCTTTTTTTTTTTTTTTTACAATCGGTCAAGTCCCCAAATGCTATTAATATGCAGCTATAGGATTAATCTCCAGGATAGTAGCATTTCAAACAGTCACGCAGCTTGAGTCCTATAGGTCCCGGTACAAAAATTTGGACCTACTAGCATGTTGGTCAAATGCAGCGTTCTGAAAAGACATATGTATTTAATCCCTCCTCCATAATAAAAAAAAAGATTACAAATAAAATACATTAATCTGAAACAAAACACAAGAATAAGATCATTTTCTAAGTAATACTTCTCAATCAGGGGTATGGGACTTCATATAGTAATAACTTTATAAATTTTCCATAGAATCTGTGCATGCAGTGTTCACTACTAAACGCTGTTGCAATGCACGCCACTCTGGATTATGTCCAAGGTTGGCCAATGCCAGCATCAGGATTTTCTTTGCAGGAGGAGATTTTCTGCCTATGATGTTTACAGCAGTCTCAGCGTCTCCTATATGTCGTATATACAGCTGTCTCAATGTATCTTCAGTGAGGTATGCTGCAGTCACATTGTCTCTTGTGAGGTATGCAGTAGTCTCAGTGTCTCCTATGTGACGTATGCAGCAGACGTCAGTGTACCTGTGTGATGTATACAGCAGAATCTCAGTGTTTCCTATGTTATGTATACAGCAGTCGCAGTGCTTACTATGTGAAAAAACAATATTTGCTGTGTTTCATAATGTGATAAATATACTGTCACGCACGGACACAGGTTAGTCAGGCAGACGACTCAGCATATAAATAGAACCGGATGGAAAAGGGAGAGGAAGGTGCTAATTGTAGGGAGTGGGGATGGGACACCTCCTGATAACAACCTGTGTCTGTCTCTAAGCTTCCCTAACGCCCCAAAGGGTTCCTTTCCACCGCTGCCGCCATGTGCCTAGTCACTGACTGCCACATCAATGTACCCTGGCTAGTGCACTGGCCGGCAAGGCTGCTATCCTCCCCATTGCAGATGGTAATACACAGGGAAAAGACAAACACGGGACATACAAAAGGGGAAATACTCAACTCTGGCTCTGCTGACAATCTCCAAAGCAAAAGAGAAAGCGGCACCAGGATATCAGAACTCCCACAGCAGCAATACCACCGTCACATGCAATCTCCACACACCAAGCTGGTCTGCATAGAACGAAAACTCTACAACTGACGAACAGCTGATGGGTCATGTGACTATTTAAAGGGAGGTGGGAGTGGTTCCAATAAACATCAGCTGACCATCTTAAAAAAAACTGCCAACAAAAAACTGACATTAACTCTTGCTGGACCAAAAAGAAAAAGGCAACATTTAAATTTCAGCAGACCCAGAGCTGCTAGGAATCCCTTAATGATTTGTGACATATACAGAAGTCTCTGTGTCTATGTGATATACATACAGCAGTCCCAGCGTATCCTAAGTGTTGTATGCTGCAGTCGCAGTGTCTAATATGTGATGTATAAAGAAGTCTCAGTTGTAAGCACCTATACAATGTAAACAGCAGTAGCAGTGACTCCTATGTGATGTGTGCAGCATTCAAAGGATCTGCTATGTGATTAAGTCAGCCACCAACTGTGCATGTGCAAGTTCTCCCACTTAAAAAGATGAGAGAGGGCTGTAATTGACATCATAGGTAGACCATAACTATGAGGCTAAATTCACACGTTGCGGAATTGCCGCGGAAATTTCCGCGGCAATCCCGCACTTCTCCCGCGGGAAATACGCACTTTTTTTGTATGCGTATTCCCGCCAGAATAATAGCGTTTTGCAAGAGTAATCAGCTTGCAGAATGCTAGCGTTTTCCTAGCGATCTGTAGCATCGCTTGGAAAACTGATTGACAGGTTGGTCACACGAGTCAAACATAGTGTTTGACACGTGTGACCAACTTTTTACTATTGATGCCGCCTATGTCGCATCAATAGTAAAAAGATCTAATGTAAAAATAATAAAAAAAATAATAAATAATGATATTCTCACCTTCCGGCGGCCCCCGCAGCTTTCCCGCCTTCAGCGACTCTCCCGGCAACTCCCGGTCCCAAGGATGCATTGCGACAAATCACCCCGATGACGTAGCATCACGCGAGACCGCTACGCCATCTGGGTGATTCTCGCAAAGGACTCTTGGGACCGGGAGTTGCCGGGAGCGTCGCTGAAGGCGGGAAAGCTGCGGGGGCCGCCGGAAGGTGAGAATATCATTATTTATTATTTTAATTATTGTTTTACCAGGGATATGGTACCCAGGGCCTGGAGGAGAGTCTCCTCTCCTCCAGACCCTGGGTACCACCGCACATGAACCGCTTACATTCCGCAAAATTAATGAACATGTTGCTATTTTTTCCACGAAGCGTTTTTTTCGCGGAAAAAAACACAACATGTGGCCAAAACATGCGGAATCAATTAACATGTAAAGGATGCTTAATGCTTGCATTTTTTTTCGCGTTTTTACCGCGGAAAATCGCGGAAAAAACGCGAAAAAAACACAAATATTCCTGAACGTGTGCACTTAGCCTGAGAGTCAAAATGAGAAAACAAATCCAGAAAATCACCTTGTCTGATTTGGCAAGATTTATTTTGCAAATTATGGTGGAAAATAAGTATTTGGTCATTAAGAAAAGTTCATCTCAATATTTTGTTATATATCATTTGTTGGCAATGACAGAGGTCAAACGTTTTCTGTAAGTCTTCACAAGGTTGGCACACACTGTTGGTGGTATGTTGGCCCATTCCTCCATGCAGATCTCCTCTAGAGCAGTGATGTTTTGGGTCTGTCGCTGGGCAACACGGACTTTCAAATCCCTCCAAAGGTTTTCTATGGGGTTGATATCTGGAGACTGGCTAGGCCATTCCAGGACCTTCATATACTTATTACGAAGCCACTCTTTCGATGCCCTGGCGGTGTGCTTGGGATCATTTTCATGCTGAAAAATCCATCCACGTTTCATCTTCAATGCCCTTGCTGATAGGAGGTTTGCACTCAAAATCTCACGATACATGGCCCCATTCATTCTTTCATGTACACGGATCAGTCGTTCTGGTCCCTTTACAGAGAAACAGCCCCAAAGCATGATGTTGCCAACCCAATGCTTCACAGTAAGTATAGTGTTCTTTGGTTGCAACTCAGCATTCTGTCTTCTCCAAGCACGACGAGTTTTGTTTCTACCAAACAGTTCTACCTTGGTTTCATCAGACCATATGACATTCTCCCAATACTCTTCTGGATAATCCAAATGCTCTCTACAAACTTCAGACGGGCCCGAACATGTACTGGCTTAAGCAGTACTGCAGGATCTGAGTCCCTGGTGGCGTAGTGTGTTACTGATGGTAGCCTTTGTTACGGTGGTCCCAGCTCTATGCAGGTCATTCACTAGGCCCCCCCATGTGGTTCTGGGATTTTTGCTCACCGTTCTTGTCATCATTTTGACCCCATGGGTGAGATCTTGCGTGGAGCCCCAGATCGATGGAGATTATCAGTGGTCTTGTATGTCTTCCATTTTCTTATTATTGCTGCCACAGTTGATTTTATCACACCAAGCTGCTTGCCTATTGAAGATTCAATCTTCCTAGCCTGGTGAAGGGCTACAATTTTGTTTCTGGTGCACTTCAACAGCTCTTTGGTCTTCACCATAGTGGAGTTTGGAGTGTGACTGTTTGAGGTTGTGGACAGGAGTCTTTTATACTGATAACAAGTTCAACCAGGTGCCATTACTACAGGTAATGAGTGGAGAACAGAGGAGCCTCTTAAAGAAGAAGTTACAAGTCTGTGAGAGCCAGAACGCTTGCATGTTTTTAGGTGACCAAATACTTATTTTCCACCTTAATTTGCAAAACAAACCTTGCCAAATCAGACTAGGTGATTTTCTGGATTTGTTTTCTCATTTTGACTCTCATAGTTGTGGTCTACCTATGATGTCAGGCCTCTCATCTTTTTACGTGGAAGAACTTGCACAATTGGTGGCTGACTAAATACTTTTTTCCCCACTGTATATATGCACACACACACACAGCAGCTTCAGGGTATTGTATGTGATGCATATAAAGAAGTATTCGTGTATATTATGTGATGTACACAACAGAGTCTCAGTATATCCTCCTATGTGAAATATTTACATGCAGTCTGTGTATCCTATGTGATGCATACAGCAGTCTGAGTGTTTCCTATCTGATGTTTATACAGCAGTCTTGGTGTCTCTTATATGATGTATATTGCAGACCTCCCAATATTTGCGTTTTATAAACGTAACATGAGAGGCATTGAATTTCTTACTGGAAGTGGAAACATGGATTGAAATCGAAAATTGATAACACATATTGCATTGAAATATGTATGACTGTAGGGAACAAATTAATTATGGAGCTGTTCTTTACAAAACTTACTATTGCAAAGAGTCTTCAGATTGACTGACGCATGTCTGGAAAAGCAGTTGTGAGTAGCAACATAATATATAGCACCTAAAATCACACGTCTCACCAAAGAAAATTTGTTCCAACGACCACATTAGGGGTGAATTAATTAAATGTTTGCCCAACTATAGCAGGCTAATTTTTAAGTAGATAATTTCTATGGCCTGTGAAGAATGTTATAAATATCCAAATGGTCCTTGGAAAAAAAATGGTCCCCTCTTGAGATGAGCGAACATCGTCAGCGCAACACACTGGCTCTCCATACATGTGTTGTGACTATCACACAGCCACGAAACATGAAGCTGCGGCGCTGATCATCGGGAGCGCTCCAGGTATCCAGGTTCCCGATGCAGCTTCTTCGGTAAGCGCTATAGCTTTCCGAATAAGGAGGGAGACGACGATGTGTGCTCATCTCTAGTCCCCACATCTGGTGTACAGCTATCTTCAGTTCATGACAAAGATTCACATATTTATTGAGATCTGGGTTTTTACTCCATTCCAAGACATTTAAATGCTTCCTCTTAATCCTTTCCGGTGTAGCTTTAGCAGTGTGTTTAGATTGTAGTCCTGCTAGAAGGTGATCTTCAATGCCAGTCTCATAACTTTGGCAGACAAACAGGTTTTCCTAAAAAATTGCTTTGGATTTAATGCCATCCTTCAGTGTTGACCATTTTTTCTTCTGTCCCTGATAATGGAAAGTATCACAACAGCATGATAACACAACCAGTATGCCTTGGTATTCTTGGGTAATAGGAAGTATTTCCGTAACATGACCTGGTGAACCTTTTTCCATGCGTTTAAGAACTGTACCACATGCCATTTGGCAAACTTCAAACTTGTGTTTTTCTTCCATCCTTAGGGACATTGAATAGCGTCCAACATCATCTGCCGGTGTATGGACTGGGCTTAAGAACTAAGTGAGCGCCATGCCCCATAGATGCTGCCTGAGCTACAATGTTGTCACCTGGCTGTAATAGCAGGACTCAAAATGTTACTCCAATTGCTAATGTTTAGAGATTAGTGAACCTTTCAAGGTTCGGTTCGGTTCTATTCGCCGAATGTTTAGATGTTCACCGAACGTACCCGAAGTCCATTAGTTTCAATGGGAGGCCAAACCAAACAACACAACACCGCAAGGGGGTGACAAAAAGCTTAGGAATTAGCTAAAATTAGGGGCAGACACCATGAAAAGTGACATTTACAGCTTAGAATTGAAGTTTTTCAATGAGGACCTGGTGGTTAAGGGAGTTGTGTAAGCAGTCTTAGCTGGGAGACCTGATACCTCATGCAACACCTCCAATTTTTTTTTTTCTTTTAATTCTAGCCACACTCAGATGGCACAAACAGTTTCATACAGTAATATTGGTAGAAAAATGCAAGGAAAGTAACACAGGTAGTTGACGTAAGTGCAGGCCTGCCTGTCTGCGAGCCCTACTTACACAGACAACCCACCAAACTTGGAGTCTCGACATTTAACAATATAATTGTCACATACCACTAAAGTGGCATCAATTTCCACAGAGTAGAAACAGTATAATAGGCCTCTGACACACCTTCTACTACAGGCAACCCACCAGATGGACGCCCAACTTGGATTCTCTACATTTCAAAAAATTGTTTGCAACATCAGCAGCAACAGAAGACACCACAAAGATGACACAGACTGCAATAATGTGAGATTTATGCATGACACTAAAAACGATACCATCGCCTAGTCTGTGACTGGGGTGCAAAAGTCATTGGAGATCCATGACTTGTTCATTTTGACGAAAGTTAGACGGTCTACACTTTCAGGGGATGTGCTTATCTATCAGGACATCACCACCAGTGCTGAAGACACATTCTGAGTTAAGTTAAAAAAAAAAAAAAGAGCCCACTGCTCCTCTACCCTCTCCACATCAAACACGTCACCTCATCATACAGCACCACTATCCTAGCCAAAGTAATAACAAAAGCATTAGTGGAAACTGGACTGTGACCTATTTTTGATGACTGAGTAAAAGTGCTCGTGGAAGCGAACATGAATCCGAATGTGCTACATTCGTTCCAAATTTGAAATTGGAGAACGCTTTGTGAACAAGTTCACTCATCTCTACTAATGTTAACTCCTGAAATGTCTCTATAAATTTCTGACAGTGGCATCTGGGTGTAAAGGGTGCCAATTCATATTCACAGAGCTGCCCTGTGACGTTATCATGTGATGCCGATAGGTTGCCATGGCAGCCGTGGTGCTGCTGAGGGCCCTAATGACTGTCATGACGGTAATTCTTTGAAGCCCAGCCACAGACTTGGCTTTATTATTATTATTATTTATTTATATAGCGCCATTAATTCCATGGTGCTCTACATGAGATGAGAAGGCTTTATAGTGGATAGTGATTTTTTTCTACATTCCGCAATGTACTGTATTGCAGTATATAGAACAAGTGGTTAGATGACTGCAGGTTCAAGTCTCCAACAGGACTAAAAAAAATTTTTTTAAAAACTTTATTTAAAAAAAAATATACAAAAATTTTAATCACCACCGTTTTAAAAATAAACTAATAACAAAAAATAAACATATTTGGTACCATCATGTCTGGAAACATCCAATCTATCAAAATATAAAGCTGATTAACCTGTGCTAATCCATACTGTGAATGCCATCAAATGAAACTGAAAGACCAAAATTTTGTTTTTTCAATTGGCACAACTCCACCAAAAAGTTCAATAAAAAGTGATCAAACCATTGCCTTTACCTCATAACTGTACCAAAAAAAAACAATACATCATAAAAATGTTATGGGCCTCAGAAAAATGTGACACAATACCAAAATTTATTTTTTTTCAATGCTAATTTTTTTGTCATCACATAAATAATAATAAAAAAAACCCTTTACAACTCTTGTATTACCATAATTGTAATGACCTGAAGAATCAGGCTTTCAGGTCATTTTTAACATACATCTGCCCCCTGAGGAAGCATCTGCGAAACGCGCGTAGGGGCGCGTTCCTGCACCACTATACCACCATGGGTAAGCTATAACCTTTTCTAATGATCACTTGTATGCTGCTCCATTTCCTGGTTGTCCCTGGATCCGGACCACGGACACAGGGAATTGCACTGGCAAATTAGATAATGTTATGAAGTGGCATTTCATTGGAAGCACTCTATAAGGAATGACATATGTCTTCCACTTAACCCTGGGGACATGGTACTTGATTGTGTATTTCTCCATTTCCTTATTGCCCATGGACATGGTATGGCTTTTTGGTGTAGGTATTTACCATTCTGTAGCTCACCGTGACGACTGTGTGTTCTGATGTCACCGTCTGTGTATTTTGGTGTATAATTTTTTAACCTTTGTACTATCCTACCTTAATAAAATTCTTGCTTGTTATAAAATTATTTTCGTTTATGGTATTTTGCTCCTTTTTCTTTGTTTTTTTACATGACTTTGGAGTTCCATTAGGGCACTGCCCATGATTGTTTTTGATGGGGACAATCATCTATTTACAAAGTATCATATTGATTAATCTTGACTTGAGATTATGTTGTTTTTCAGGTCATTTTTAAAGCACATTGTATATCACAACCACAAAAAACAAATAACAATGTCAAAATTATTATTTTTTTACTATTTTACCACAATTGCAATCCATTTTAATTTCAGGCTGTTCTGAAAAAAAATGAAACAGGAACTTACAACTTAGGCCTTACCTTAAAAAAAGCCATAAACATCAGGAAAAAAAAACTCTATTCACAAGACTGGCTGAAGACAGGAAGGACAGCTGCCTGAATTGTCCATGCAATGGACGAGCATCCTGAAGTCACAGCCGCTGTAAACCCGGCTAACAAAATGTTGTCAAATTTATGGTGATTTTTAGAGATGACATTAAACATGAGGATCATCATCATGTCTGTACTGATTCCTGTTATTCCCCGATACTTACATCCTGTCTTCTTCGCACAGCATTAAAGAGATCTGAATGCAAATTAAGTACTTCAGTGACAGCTCCTTGTAGCAGGCAGAGATCAACCTATACTGCTCAATTCCAGCAATCATCACCATTAATTCGTTGTGACTGGTGTTTTCCATTAAGATATCAGATTACTCTCGTGGATCCTAGTTGTACAACAAAATATGCTGAGATCCCGACACAGAAATCTGAGCCATCACCGATCCTGAAATATGGTTTTCAATAAGAAAGCAAATCTGATTAAAGGAGCTATATTATATGAAATTTGATTCATGTGTCCAATTTATTTACCCATATATAATGTATTATTCCTGCTGAATGGTTTTTGAATATTAATAGTCTGATTTTAAAGGGAGTGTTGCACAAAATGTGGTCCTATTCTACTGACTTTTCTATAAAAACATATCACATATAAAAGGAGATGTTTTAATTATAAATGTAGCGATTATCATCATAACATAAACTAGATTTCTCCCCGGTGTCACAGCACCATCTGGGTGATGGAATAAAATCTTTCTCCATCATTAGGATTTTTGATTTTTTCAATATATATTATGAAGACAAGGGCTTGAGAAATAGCAATACACAGCAATGTAAGAAATCTTTCAGAAGACTTAAAAATCTTTACTCAATTAGCATCTTCTCATACTAAAGTAGAGTCAATGATACTAAGCAGAACAAATTCTCTTATTTTTTTAGCTAATTGAAAATCCATACTGAAGTGTTTTTGTTCTAATCAGTTTTTATTTTCTGATTGTCACTTTTATTTTACCTTATTGGAGCTGCTGCTCTGAGGATGGAGAAAATGTTCTCTGCAAAGCATTGTGGTGCGGGTTACATCGGCACACCAGAAAACGGTATTCAGATCTGTCCCCTGACATGTCCATTGACACAAGGGAGGAGGTCAAACTCTGTTTACCTCCTTCAGGTGAATGGATATGTCAGGTTGGCTATTCAGAGATTTAAGTCGCAGAAAGAGGTAAAAATCTGGTTTCCTGGAAGTCTGTGTCACAGTATACCTGAGACTGCCTTCCACTTGTTGGACAGGAAAAAACCCAGAGAGGGCTAAAAGCCCCCTCCCATCTACCTCATTCCAGCCCACATTTATTGGATTATAACAGGTATGCCACACTAAACAATATCGCTAACGAGATCGCTAAAAAACGTCACTATTTAGCGATCCCGTTAGCGATATTGTTCAGTGCGGCAGCTTCCAGCGACGAGCTTCCTGCTGTGATCTCGCTCGTCGCTGGAATCGTTCCGGACCCTATTTCATCGCTGGCGCTCCCGCTGGGTAAGTATCTAATCGCTGTGTGGCACCTTTTCTTAGCGATTTAGCGGTACTTTTGTACCGCTAAAGTCGTTAAGAAGATCGCTAACGGCGATAGCGTCGTTAACTATATCGCTAAATGTGGCCGCATTTAGCGATATAGAAACAATCCCGCTAGCGATCGCATTAGTATGCGTCGTTATCGTGATCGCTAGCGGGATTGTTTAGTGTGGCAGTAAGGGCTGAAGTATCATAAGGAGTATTTTTATTTTTAAGACACTTTTCTTTTTTTTTATCCTGTGGTATGTGTTAATTTTTTGTGTGCCAAATTTAGCAAAATGGTGCACACACTGTAATTGTTGTGACTTTTTTACAGTAAGAAGTGCATGGTTTGCAAAATATTGTATAAATTCCTCAAACATTTCTGGTATATGTAAAATCACATGGGGGGGGAACTGGAGTACATTTGTGACAAATTTGGTGATAAAACTTTTGGAAAAGTTGCAAATGATAAATTATGTGAAAAATATCTTTTGGGAGTCGTCCAAGAGAATTACTAAGAAGATCTTCCTGAAGTTTGGAGAAAGATCTAACTTTTCCCAATAGATTATCGAGCCCAGGGAAAAAAGAAGGACGATAGTTGCTTGAATGTCTTCTATCAGCTTGTCTTTGAAGAGTACAATGGCAAGTTTGTCAACCAAGAAGGGAATAATAGTTATGAACTCTGGCTGCAACATGTCTTATAACCAAGGCAAAAGGTCCAAGAGGTGAATCCCAGTTGTAAGAAATCCAGGATTTTAGGAATGTTCAGGCAGGAGGAGTTGATAATGGTTTTCCCTTTTTGCAAGCAGAACTTCTTCCAGATTTTTGTATATATAGTAGAAGTCACCAGTTTCATGCTTAACTCCATCATCGTGACCACCTGATGCAACAAACCCTGAGACATTAAGATTTGCCTTTCAGGATTCAAGCTGTCAGATACAATAGTTGTATATTGTGATGTAGGAGGGTACCTTGAGCGAAATGGTGATCCCTCTCTGGAAGGGGAAGAAAATCTTCTAGAGCCATATGATTTAATAGAGGAAACCAGCTCCTTTTCAGCTAAAAGGGAGAGATTAGTATTACCATAGCTTGATCTTCCTCGATTTTTTTCAGGACCATCGGAATCAAATGGAAAAGTTAGGAAGGCATACAGCAGATTTTTGTCCCATTTTGGGGACAAGGCGTCTACCCCCTCATTTTTGTTCTCGGGTTCAGGGAGCAGACGCTTGACACTTTTGTGTTTTTATGGGATGCATATAGGTCTACTCAATGGACACACCTACTTTGGGTTAGCTGTTGAAACACGTCAGTGTTCCCATTCTGAGGACAATACTGTTTCTCTGCTGAGAAAGTCTGCCACCCAGTTCTGAGAGCCTTTCAGGTGAACTGCTGATATAGAAAGAATTGTCCTCTCTGTCCTTTGGAAGATTTGTAAGGCTAGAGCCGGCAGAAGATGAGCTCTCTGGCCACACTGATGACAAACAAAGGAGATCACTGTGATGTTGTCAGATAAA
Organism: Oophaga sylvatica; assembly: GCA_033576555.1. Classification (NCBI taxonomy): domain Eukaryota; kingdom Metazoa; phylum Chordata; class Amphibia; order Anura; family Dendrobatidae; genus Oophaga; species Oophaga sylvatica. Next base: position 841,951,044 of record JARQOD010000001.1, read on the forward strand.
ATTTTGACATGTCGGCCTCCGAGATGATTCTGGCACATCTGTAGCATCTCCCATACTATTCGCAATTTCTTTATTTGGAAGATAATGCATGGATTTCTGGAGACCATGTCCCCTGAAGGTACTGACCTTCCACAAACCCTGCTAACTTGCATCGGTAGTAACCCAGAAACATGGAGAAAGGATCCAAGGCACCCCTCTTTGGAGATTTCTTAGAGATGTACACCAAGTCAGTGATGTTTTTACCTCAGTAGATATAGCTATATTTATGTCTAGACCTGATGGTCGCCTGTCCCAAGCAGCCAATATTATTATTATTATTCATTTTTATAGCGCCATTTATTCCATGGCGCTTTACATGTGAGAGGGGGCGAATATAGACAAGTACAATAAATATGAGCAACACAGGACACACATAAGTACAGAAGGAGAGAGGACCCTGCCCGTGAAGGCTCACAATCTACAGTATATAGCTTTTTGCAAAATTCTCGAGTGTGCCTGGCCCCATAGTACACTTGGAATGCAGGATGTCATTAATCCCAATATTTTCATTGTGAGTCTAACTGACACTCGCTTTCTACCTTGGAAGGATTGAACTTTGTCCCTGACCTTCTAATTTTATAGGGGGCAGAAAGGATGTTCGGAGGAATGAGTCTAAAAGAACTCGCAGAAACACCTTCTGTGTACCGGGCTCCAAATTGGATTTTTCCCAATTAATGAACGAACCAAGCTTTTTTAAGGTCTAGATAGTTTCTGAGAGATGAAGGTTGAGTTGTTGCACCGAGTCCGCCACCAAAAGGAGATCATCGAAGTATGGGACTATGATTATCCCTTGCTTCCTTAAAAAGGCTACAACCTCTGCCATTAACTTTGTAAATATCCTAGGGACTGAGGACAGGCCGAATGGAAGGCACTGAAACTCAAAATGCTGGATTATCCCTTGATGTACTACCGCAAACCTCAGAAACTGCTGACAGGAAGGATGGATGGCCACATGGTAATATGCATTTTTTTAGATCCAAGGTGCACATCACCGAATCCTTTCCTATTAACAAGATAGTTGATCTTGGTGTCTCAATTCTGAAACTTCCTGTACCTGACCCACTGGTTTAGGGGTTTTAGGTTTATAATGGTACTTAACCCTCCAAGGTTTTTTTTCTTTTTTATAGAAAAGAGACTGGAGTACTGGCCTTGGTAAAACCCTGAGTGAGGTACAGGAATAAATGCTCCGGATAATATTAGATCCCTCATATCTCATTCGAGCCTTTGAAAGGAGGTTAGAGATTAAAGGACAGGAGAAATTTTTCTGGAGGGAGAGAATAAACCACCATGTTTTATTTTCTAAAAACATCTGGACTTACACCTTATTCAGCAGCGCGGAATACGTCCACAAATTCCCATTTCTTATTGCACCCATCAATACTGAGAGACACTAAGGAACTGTTTGGATGGACATGGAGTTATAACTTTCATAGAGGATGATACAGCCATTCAAACAAAAGCAAGTACATCTGCAATATGATGTAAATAAATATATACGAAAGCAGTTTGTATTGTGATATGTTGCGAGATCCATTTTCTTATTATAGAAAAATAGTTATCCTTCAATTATGTGCATAAACAGACATGATCATACTTTACCCTATCCATATATGGTAGAAGAACTTCTTTGGCTTCATCACACAGCGGACATGGAGTCTACAAATGAGACACATTTAAAAACACATTTTTATTTTATAATTAGACACATATTTCTAGTTTTGTAAAAATAATGACTACAGTGCCCATCAAATTCTTTTAATGACAGTGTTATAAGTGGTTTAGGCTATGTGTTGGAAAAAAAAGTTTTGCTGATGTTTTGAGATTAGTTTCCAATAATTCCAAGGAATTTTCAGATCTAACAAGCACCACAAATCAATGATCTAAGTATACCAGTAGTGTTTGATTACTCTTCTATAATGTAGCTCAGTATGAAAGTCAGGGAAAATCTATGACACCCATCTCAAAAGAAGTGTAAGAAACCCTAACGCACACATAGGTATAGAAATATTAATGTATAACATTTTAATCAATTTCTCACTGAACACAAGAACAATTTCCAAAATTGTAAGGCAAGGGTCGATTTTGGAGCAAAAATTTGGCTGGAATAGATTATGGACACCATGTTGCATTTGAAAAGCCCTTGAAATGCGAAAACAGCAGAAATCCCCCACAAGTGACCCCATTTTGAAAACTACACCATTAAAGGAATTCATTTAGGTGTATAGTGACAAATCTGGACACAGAGTTGCTTCACAAAAGAAAAGCAACCAAATTTCACAGTCTAAATCCCTCAGGAAATTGTTAAATGAACATATAAAGATAGTCGTTTTATTTGTAGGATTTTTATGTGGTGGCATATGTAAGATGTGTTGAGTACAAAAGGCTACAATAAAGTGGTGTAATAGCAGCGTAAATCAGGAAAAAAAAAATCATGTATGTGTGGTAGACTTTGAATGTATAGGCCAGGTTTGTCTGGGTTGCCGTACTAATAAATGGTATTCTTCCTTATTCCTCTTTTGAAACAGACTCTGCACTTTTTTTGCTAAAAGGAATGTGATGGTGTAAGAAGATGAGCTGAGACAGAGTCAGCGGTTTCCAGTGCCCTTTAAGGCCGGAACTATCGGACTGTCACCACTGTTGCCAGGGAAGGTTCTTATGGGAGGGTAGGACCTTTGCACTGGACGACAGGGGGGTGGGGGAGACAAAAGGGACTGAGAGCGGGAATGGGAGAAACTTGGCAGGAAAGCAACAGGAGAACAAGGAGAAGGTTGACTCCCTCCACATTGCTCCGACTGCAAACTCCACGTCATTCATCCCCCAGCGTTCCAACTGTCAAATTGACTGTGTCCCGACTGAGCTGTCCTTGGACCCTTCCTTGCTGGACGGTTCCTTCCCGCCTGCAGTTGCAAATAAGCTCACTTGCTCCGTTTCTAGAGACTACTCCAGAGGATCGCATGCAGCCGCAGCCTGCGAGCATGCCCATGGTTCGTGTTCGGCGCCATTCCAGAGGAATCTACATAAAGGACTGTTTCTACGTACCAGCGCACCTGAGCCAAGCAGGACCGGATACATCGGCATCGTCGCGAGACGGTGCTTTTCATTCCTCCGTAACAGAGCCAGAGACATTGTCCACGATCTGCGACGTCGGAGAGATATTCCAGCCTTTCCCCAACAAGAACTGCAAGTGATAAGTTACCTTTTTTGTATGCCTTCTTCTCAAGCATTGTAATCGTGTGCAAATCCCGTTGTTGCCGTTACTGATCTCGTCTCCCTGCGTGGAGTAGTACTTGTTAATTGGCTGTTTCAGTAAATCCTGTTATCCCCTTCTCTGCCTCCGGCTCTTCACTGCTTCCAACATATCTTTCACGTTTACAATAGTACATAAGCATTATAAAGTGCCATCTGTACAATGTGCATGGCCAGCTTTTGGTAAAACAATTTTGTTTTTGCATGGCACTATAAGGCTTGAGGTGTTCACCAGTTACTCCAATGTTCTGATTGTTCCGTAGGATGCAATCGGGTTTGTAGGTCTGAATAGAGGTTCCTCATATAGGTGTGGGAGTGCTGCCATTTCCATGTATTATGGTCAAGAGAAGGACATCCCTCTAGTCCTTATACTTGACTATCTGCAGATTTTCACTACATTGGGCTCTGCTCTGACCCTTTCTAAGCAGCGACCCAATTAGTGACATAGGCAGGCCTCTCTAGTTTTTATGCACAGTACCGCATGCTGCAGTAGCTCTGGCAAAAAGGGATCTGAAGACTGGGATACTGGTTTAGAAATTATCCAAATAGAAATATAACTGTGATCTATCACTGGGTACATAAATTCCCACATAATTTTTCCACTCACTACCAGGTTAGGAGGGCATTTGGGAGTTTCCACCCAGGTGTCCTTCACTTTGTAAACCCTAAAACTGTGGGTGTACCCTGACGGGCTCTCACACAGTTTATACAATTTTATTCCATACCCTCTTACTGAGAAGGTAATGTCAGAATTTAAGCCTCCCCTTGAAGTAAATTAGTGACTCGTCTGCGCAGATAACCATTTAGGGAATGTACAACTCAGCAAATTTGTTACTGAAGTGATCAAGGACCGGCCTAATTTTGAATAGGCAGCCTAAGTTGGGGTGATCTCGGGCTGGACACTGTGCATTATCATTAAAATGCAAATATTTGAAAATGACCAAAATGAGTGCCCAGACCATAGCCATGCGAAAAACTGGAGTGTGATATAAAATATCAGAACTCCAATATTGACAAAGATCTGGCTTCTTTACTATTCCCATGTGAAGCACAAGGCCCCAAAACTACATAATTTTATTGCATCTAAAGATGTCCAATTAGCAAATGATGAAGAGGGTTTGAGGTAAGAAACTATTGGGCATATAAATTAATCCAAGTCATCATGCGATTTACAAAATGCTCAGAAAAAGACCACAAAGTAGTCTATTTCTGTGAGGCTTTATGTTTCAAATTGGATTTCTGATCTGGCCACAAAATCAAGAGGGGATGGGTCAACAGGGAGTCAGTAATTGGGGTATTGCCTTTTCTGGAGTCCTGGGTCATTTACATAGGAGTTCATTGTCACAGTAGAAGAGGAGAAACAAAGGAATGTGGCATCATCTGCCTCACTATTGATGTTGGAGGCAGGTAGGTGCCTGCCTCCTTGGCTGAATACAGCGTTTGGGAAAAGTAGGCCATTTTATTTTTCAAGGGGGTGGTGACTGTTTAGTGTTTCTTCACTTTTATAGTGTAATCAAATTTTATACATGAGTGTTTGTTGTCTACTTTCTCAGGGAGGTGTATTTAATTTATCTGATCAGAATAGAAGAAAAAGAGCAGAAAAAAGAAATCAGAAAAAAGAGAGTAAATAGTAATGTAACGGTAAAAATAGAATAAAATAAAAAGGGAATATAAAATGTAATAACATCTAAAATTAACTAATCAGACACCCACAGTGGAAAAAATTCTTATTCTTGATCTTAGGAGAAAAAAACTGCAACACTGAAATTGCTACAGTCAGTTTCAACAAAAATTCTGAAACTATACTAAATTAAATTTACTAATCTGACATCGGCATTACAATTACTGAGCACCTACAATTAACTAACGATAACTATTATTCTATATATTCGAAGTAAAAACTGTAATTTAAAAATTACTACAGTAATTTTTCATTAACATTCTTAAGCTACACTAAATAAAATTTATATGCAAATTGCCTCTTCAAAAAAAGAGGACTTGTACTCTATAGCGCCACCTATTGGAAGTAGCGATCCTACAAGTTACAATCAACCCTTTAACGAGTCTTGTATTATGACTTAGGATAAAAGCAAATCAGTATCTCCATTTGCAGACACTGTGTTTCGGACTATTGGTCCTCGTCAGTGCAAAGTAGGAGAGATCTGATTTGGCTAGATGAGAGGCTCTGGACTAGGGTCTAAGGGGTAAGATTTCTCCTTGTGGAGAGTGACATACCAGCTCTGGCGTGTCGAGGTAAGGAGGCTTATTCGCCGTGCAAATTCCTCTGGAAATTTTATATGCAAATTGCCTCTTCAAAAAAAGAGGACGTGTACTCTATAGCGCCACCTATTGGAAGTAGCGATCCTACAAGTTACAATCAACCCTTTAACGAGTCTTGTAATATGACTTAGGATAAAAGCAAATCAGTATCTCCATTTGCAGACACGGTGTTTCGGACTATTGGTCCTCGTCAGTGCAAAGTAGGAGAGATCTGATTTGGCTAGATGAGAGGCTCTGGACTAGGGTCTAAGGGGTAAGATTTCTCCTTGTGGAGAGTGACATACCAGCTCTGGCGTGTCGAGGTAAGGAGGCTTATTCGCCGTGCAAATTCCTCTGGGAAATTTTATATGCAAATTGCCTCTTCAAAAAAAGAGGACTTGTACTCTATAGCGCCACCTATTGGAAGTAGCGAAATAAAATATAGACATCCATAAAAAACAATTAGAACAATTAGTGAATGCCGTCAGCTCTGTAAACAGTACAAAAGATAAAATGCAGCATAAAAGATAATCATTCTCGGCGGTGCATCGTCCTTTGTAAACAGAACTTGCACTGCCGAAAACTATGGCAGCCTACATGCACTGAGCAATCTATGAAAGATCACTCTGTGCACATTTCGTTACTTTGGTCTGCATTCAAATGACAGTCAATCGGTAAAACTTAACAGATCAGTATCGTGCTGCTGGTCGGTCTGTGTAAAAAAATTAGTAATATTAGTTAAAAAAATACAGTAGCATAAACTAACTAGTGCAGTATATTTGTAATAATAATAATAATAATCTTTATTTATATAGCGCCATCATATTCCGCAGCGCTTTACAGTTTAACAGTTTCAGAACACAAGTCATAAGTAACAACGTTAATACAATAATTAAAGCAAAATAAGCCGCCCCTGCTCGTGAGAGCTTACAATCTACAATGAGGTGGGGGAGATACAAAGTACAGGTGTATATATACAATGGTGCATTTACAATGATGGTCCAGCCATCTTGAGGGAGTGAGGGATGGATGGAGATAGTGAATGGGCTACACACACACACACACACTTACACATAGAATGACTTTGATTAGTGAATGTGATAGGCCGCTCTGAACAAATGTGTTTTGAGGGAGCGCCTGAAACCATGCAAATTGTGGATAGTCCTAATTTCTTGGGGTAGAGCATTCCAGAGGATTGGCGCAGCGTGGGAGAAGTCTTGGAGTCGGGAGTGGGAGGTACGGATTAGTGCAGAGGTTAGTCGAAAGTCGTTTGCAGAGCGCAGCAGTCGGTTAGGCCGATAGATAGAAATGAGGGAGGAGATGTAGGGGGGTGCTGCACTGTGGAGAGCTTTGTGGGTGAGAACCAGTACTTTGAATTGTATCCTATAATGAATGGGCAGCCAGTGTAAGGACTGGCGAAGAGCGGACGCGTCCGAGTACCGATTAGCCAGATGGATTACCCTGGCTGCTGCATTAAGGATGGACTGGAGAGGGGATAGTCGAGTAATGGGGAGGCCAAGTAATAGAGCGTTGCAGTAGTCCAGGCGGGAGTGGATCAATGCTACAGTGAGGGTTTTTGTTGTTTCCAAGGTGAGAAAAGGGCGGATTCTAGAGATGTTCTTTAGGTGTAGGCGGCAAGAGCGGGCAAGAGATTGTATATGGGAGGTGAAGGAGAGATTGGTGTCAAACATAACACCCAGACAGCGAGCCTGCTGCCGGGGTGTTATTATGGTGCCGACCACGGAGAGGGATATGTCAAATTTAGGGAGGTTAGTAGACGGCGGGAGCAGAAGAAGTTCAGTTTTGGAGAGGTTGAGTTTCAGATAGAGAGCGGACATGATGTTGGAGACTGCGGACAGACAGTCGGTGGTGTTCTGTAGTACAGCGGGGGTAAGGTCGGGGGATGACGTGTATAGTTGTGTGTCATCAGCATAAAGATGGTACTGAAAGCCAAATCTGCTGATGGTCTGTCCAATTGGGGCCGTGTAGAGAGAGAAGAGAAGGGGGCCAAGGACTGAGCCCTGGGGTACACCGACAGTGAGAGGAAGAGGAGATGATGTGGAGCCAGAGAACGAAACACTGAAGGAGCGATCAGAAAGATAGGAGGAGAACCAGGAGAGAACAGTGTCCTTAATACCTAGTGACTGGAGCCTAGACAGTAGGAGACGGTGGTCAACCGTGTCGAAAGCTGCAGAAAGGTCGAGAAGAATGAGCAGAGAGTGGTCACCGTTACGTTTTGCTGTAAGAAGGTCATTGGTCACTTTAATGAGTGCAGTTTCGGTCGAATGTAGGGGGCGGAAGCCGGACTGTGAAGGGTCTAGGAGGGAGTGATTGGAGAGGTAACGGGTAAGGCGGGAGTAGACTAGGCGCTCCAAAAGTTTAGAGATGAAGGGGAGATTGGAGACCGGTCTGTAGTTGTTTGTGCAGGAAGGGTCGAGAGCGGGTTTTTTAGTAGTGGAGTAATGATGGAGTGTTTGAAGGAGGATGGGAAAATGCCAGAGGAGAGTGAGAGATTAAAGATTTTAGTTAGGTGAGTTGTGACAACTGGAGAGAGAGACAAGAGGAGATGTGAGGGAATGGGGTCGGTAGTGCATGTAGTCGGACGAGAGGAAGAGAGGAGTCTGGAGACTTCTTCTGTGATGGGATCAAATGTGGAAAGTGAGCCAGGGGAACAGCAGGGTGGGATGGGAGTCACAGCCCTTGGTGGTTGAGAGCAGATTTCCTGACGGATAGTATCTATTTTTTCTGTAAAATGGGAGGCCAGGTCGTCAGCACAGATGTCTGTGATAGGGGCTTGTGCTTTTGGCCTGAGGAGGGAGTGAAAAGTGTCAAAAAGTTTCTTGGGGTTGTTGGCTAGTGAGGAGATCAGGGTGGTGAAGTAGGTCTGTTTGGCGAGGTGAAGGGCTGCATTATATGTTCTTAACATGAATTTAAAGTGGATGAAGTCTTGTGGTGTGCGGGTTTTTCTCCAAAGGCGTTCAGCACTCCTAGAGCATCGCTGAAGAAGTTGAGTTTGCAATGTGAGCCAGGGCTGTTTTACTGTGTGTTTGGAAGTTCTGAGGGTGAGCGGCGCTACTTGGTCAAGGGTGCTTCTAAGAGTGTCATTGTAGTGATGAACAGCCAGATTAGGACAAGAAAAAGAGGAGATTGGGGACAGCGATGAGTGTAGGGAGTCTGAAAGTGTCTGAGGGTTAATGGCTTGTAGATTTCTGAATGTGTGGTAGGTAGGAGTGCGCTGGGGTGGTCGAGGATTTGTGAGCGTGAAGGAGAGAATGTTGTGGTCAGAGAGTGGAAGTGGTGAGTTATTTAGGTGGGAGATTGAACAGAGGTGGACAAAGACCAGGTCAAGGGTGTTACCATCCTTGAGTGTCTCAGAGGTTGAAAGCTGTGAGAGGCCTAGAGAAGTGGTTAGTGATAGAAGCTGAGATGCAGATGTGGAAGTAGGGCTGTTAATGGGGATGTTGAAGTCTCCAAGGATAAGGGTTGGTAGTTCTGAGGACATGAAGTGCGGCAGCCAGGCAGAGAAGTGGTCAAGGAACTGGGTGGGCGAGCCTGGGGGCCGATATATGACCGCTACTCTGAGGGAGAGGGGACAAAAGAGCCTGATGGTGTGGACCTCAAAAGAAGGGAATGAGAGTGATGGAATTGGGGGGATGACCTGGAAAGTGCATTGTGGGGACAGGAGTATGCCAACTCCACCACCATGTCTGTTTGTGGGTCTCGGGGAATGGGAGAACTGTAAGCCACCATAGGAAATGGCAGCAGGGGAGACCGTGTCAGAATCCTGAATCCAGGTTTCAGTGAGGGCCAACAGATGAAGAGGGCCAACAAATGATGCCATCCCTACATCTACCCTGTTATATTTTTATGCAGTGTTTTTTTTTTAAACTTTTCTAAAAAGAAAAAACAATTTTTTGAATGGATTCTGATCAATGATGTCTCCAAACCTCTTGATTTCAGCCAATTTTCAAAAAGTCAAATGGTGCTCCTTTCCTTCCAAGCCCTGCTGTTTGCCAAAACAGATGGGGAATCGGCGTGCTCAGGACAAATTGTCCAACAAGTTTTGGGGTCCATTTTCTCCTGTTACCCTTGTGAAAATAAAAAAAATGGGTCTAAAGTAAAATTTTTCCTTCGACATTGCATCAGGTCCTGTGCAGCACATGAAAGTTTAATAAACTTCTTGAATGTGATTTTGGGCATCTTGAGGAGTGCAGTTTTTAGAATGATGTCACTTTTAGGTATTTTCTGTGACATAGAGCTCTCAAAGTCACTTCAAATGTGATGTGTTCCATAAAAAAAAAATGTTTTCTAAACTTTGTTGGAAAAATGAGAAATCACTGGTCAACTCTTAACCCTTACAACTTCCTAACAAAAATAAATTACGGTATGTTTCAAAAACTGGTGATGATATAAAGTAGACATGTGGGAAATGTTATTTAATAACTATTTTGTGTGACATAACTCTCAGGTTTAAGGGCACAAAAATTAATAGACTGAAAACTACAAAATATTCAAAATGTTAATCAAATTTTATCACAAATAAACGCACGTCATATTGAACAAATGTTACCACTATCATGAAGTACAAAATGTCACAAAAAAACCCAATCTCAGAATCACTGGGAAATGTTGAAGCGTTCCAGAGTTATTACCACATAAAGTAACACTGGTCAGAAATGTGAAATTTGACCTGGCCTTGAAGGTGAAAACAGGCTGGGGGGAAGGGGTTAAGGTCATATTTTGTTTGTGCATGTACGATCTAACTTGTAAAAAGCGGAGGAATATGTTGGCGCTGTATAAAGATTATGATTAAATTTGTATTAATAGAAAATGTCTGTATCTTAGAAGTCTAACTGTTAAGAACAGCGGCAGCTTAATTGGCAATGCATATAGGTTTACAAATATTTATTGCTGCCTCCACTCCAATTTTTACAAAAAACGTCTCATTTTGTTCGGAAAGATAGGCTGTTTGATGGTGAGAACTTAATAGTATTTTCTGGCTGTTTATTATTCAGAGATAGAGCGTTTCAGAAGAGAAATTATTTATAGATTGTATATAAAGGGTGTCAGCATTGCAAACTCCATTTTTCATCTGATACGATGTTGTCATGCACTGCCAATTTACAGGAGCTCTGCTTATTCAAATTACATTCTCAGACAGGAGAAAAACGGATTTATTTCCCTCTGATTACAGCCCATTATAGTTATAAGTCAAGAGAAGATTAAAATGCATTCAGAAGCAGAGCCAATCTTTTCGTCATGTGTATATATGACAAGAGTATAAAGAAACAAAAAAACAGAAAATAAATTATGCAGAGATTTTTGCTTCAGTGAATGAAATAAAGAGCATTATCTGATTTACAACTGGCAGCATACATTTTATACAAAGCCTTCATCAAAGATAGACTTCTGCACCAACAAAAGCCTCATATTAGCAGAGATCATTTTAGTACATGTGTGGCTTTTAATGTGACAGCACTTTAGCCAGAAAATACTGTGGATTTTAGAGATCAAAATATATGGGATCAGATTGGTTTTAATACGTGACATTGATGTTTACAGCTTCATTTGTAGAAAATTTTAAAGGTGACATCTCACTGTCACATTCATATGTGAAGGTGTCAATGACATTTCATCTGCATATTCCAGATATCATGAACCAGTCCAGGTCATTAGAGTAGGGCAGTTGCACTACGCCTGTCGATTTACACTGTGTGCTCAATTATTAGGCAATTTGTAGTTTTGAAGACTAATTTTATTATTGAACAACTACGGTACATTGCTGTCGGTCAATCCAAAAAGTTAATAAACTTGAAAATTTAAGAATGTAAAAGTGAGGTTTTGTCTTTCTTAGGGGAATATCTATGTGTGCAAAATTATTACATAACTACCGTATATACTCAAGTATAAGCCGACCCGAGTATAAGCCGACCCCCCTAATTTTGCCACAAAAAACTGGAAAACTTATCGACTCGAGTATAAGCCTAGGGTGGAAAATTAGATTATGCCCCATATGCTGCCCCATGCATTATGCCCCACAAGATGCTCCATGTATTGTGCCCCATATGCTGCCCCATGTATTATGCCCCATAAGATGCTCCATGTATTGTGCCCCATATGCTGCCCCATGTATTATGCCCCACAAGATGCTCCATAGATTGTGCCCCATATGCTGCCCATGTATTGTGCCCCCATAGATGCTCCATAGATTGTGCCCCCATAGATGCTCCATAGATTGTGCCCCCATAGATGCTCCATAGATTGTGCCCCCATAGATGCTCCTTAGATTATGCCCCCATAGATGCCCCATGTATTATGCTCCCATAGATGCTCCATAGATTTTGCCCCCATAGATTATGCCCCATAGATGCTCCATAGATTACGCCCCCATAGATGCTCCACAGATTATGCCCCCATAGATGCCCCATGTATTATGCCCCATAAATGCTCCTTAGATTATGCCCCCATAGATGCTCCTTAGATTATGCCCCATAGATGCTCCATGTATTATGCCCCCATAGATGCTCCATAGATTATGCCCCATAGATGCCCCATGTATTATGCCCCCATAGATGCTCCATAGATTATGCCCCCATAGATGCCCCATGTATTATGCCCCCATAGATGCTGCATTGAATAGGCCCCTTATACTGCCACAGCTGCAAAAAAAAAAAAAGACACACTCACCTCTCGTCGCTGGGGGGCCAGGTGCCGGTGTCCTGAGCAGGCGGGGACACCGGCGCGCTATGGGGGACAGGTGCCGGTGTCACCACTCGCTCAGGGCCCGCCCCGGCACCTGCAATACCTATCTGTCACCCGGTCCACCGCTGAGCGCCGCTGTCTTCGGGGTCCTCCAGCAGTGAATGATCAAGCAGAGGGTGCGGCGCGCAGTAACCATGTCATCGCGCTCTCTGCCTGAACATCGCAGCAAGAGGACGCGAGGACACAGCGGCGAGCAGCGGTGGAACGGGACAGGTAAATATCGCTTATACTCACCCTTCCGCCGGCGCGTCTCTGCCCTGCTCTTCTCCCGCGGTCTCCGGCGCCAGTGTTCAGCGGTCACGTGGTACCGCTCATTAAAGTCATGAATATGTGCATATTCATGACTTTAATGAACGGTACCACCTGACCGCTGAACACTGGCGCCGGAGACCGTGGGAGAAGAGCAGGGGCTGCAGAGTCCACGCCGGCAGAGGGGTGAGTATATAGAACAGCTGCGCTCCGCCTCCGCCCTGTATATGACTCGAGTATAAGCTGAGAGGGGGACATTCAGCCCTAAAAAATAGGCTGAAAATCTCGGCTTATACTCGAGTATATACGGTACATGAAAAACGTAAATCTGTCATGTAAAAAAACCTCTTACCTGCAGATATGAGGTTAATCTACAGGTCAATAGCGGTCTAAAGCCATATGGATGCTGCACTGAAAGCTCGGCTGCTGGAAGACAATGAACTTTATTCCTCCCTGCAGCCTTCAGCTTTCTGTCATAGAGGCACGACTTCAGTCACTGCTCAGTACATAGTGAGGGTCATCTTTAACCACAGCCCCGCACTGACTGACAGCCGGCTCAGTAGTTCATCAGTACAGAGATGGCTTGTCAGTCCGTGCCGGGGCATGGTTACAGCAGCTGCTCATTATGTACTAAGTGGTGAATGAAGCCCATATCTGTAGGTCAATAGCATTTTGAGCACAACTGGTTCCCTTTGAAGTGAGAATAATAACCAAACAACTCAAAATGTACAAACATACATTTATGACACTTCCAAAATATCAGTGACCAATATATTCGCACTCTTTTCAATACCAATCATAAAGCTTCCATCCATTGAGTCTGTCAGTTTCTTAACCTGTTGATGATCAACTTTTTGGGCAACACCAACCACAGCCTCCCAGACATTGATCAGAGAGGTGACTGTTTTCCTTCACTATAAATCTCCCATTTAAGAAGCGTCCACAAGTTCTCAATAGTGTTTAAGTGAGGTGAGGAAGGCGCCCTGTCATTATGCTTTCCTCTTTAAGACCTTTACTCACTAGCCAATCAGTGGACTATTTGCAATAAAAACTTTTGATGGTTCTGTGATCACGTCTCCCAATATGTTATCAATTTCAAGAGTGCTGAATCCCTCTAAGATTTTAAACAATTTTTGACTTTTCAGAGCCAGTTAAATCTTTTTTTGCCTAAGGAACATAAGTTTATACAGCTTGGAGATGGAAAATATGCATAAAAATTATGATATACCGTAGTTAAAATATTGGGTTGTCCAATAATAATTTTCAGGGCTCATACCCATTTGCGAGAAAAACGGACAAGTGCAATCCGATATAAAATCGGATTGCACTTGGACCAATGTTATTCAATAGGTGACATCTTATTTGCAAGTTTTTTCTCAGCCGAAAACGGACTGAGAACAAAATCGCAGCATGCTGTGATTTGCTGAGATTCTCGGACAAGACTCGCCAATACCAGTCAATGGGTGTGAGAAAAAAATCGCACAACACTCGCACCATGCGAGTGCTGTCCGATTTTTATGCACTGGTGTACTTTGAAAAGCCTGCAATTCATCCCCGGCTACTGTAAAGTCACACTGACAGTTCACAAACAATATATATATATATATATATATATACACAAAGAATACATTATATATATATAATATACAGTATGTATATACACTGCTCAAAAAAATAAAGGGAACACTCAAATAACACATCCTAGATCTAAATGAATGAAATATTCTCATTGAATACTTTGTTCTGTACAAAGTTGAATGTGCTGACAACAAAATCACACAAAAATCATCAATGGAAATCAAATTTATTAACCAATGGAGGCCTGGATTTGGAGTCACCCACAAAATTAAAGTGGAATGTAATGTCCTTAAAACAAGTCAAAATGATGCTCAGTAGTGTGTGTGGCCTCCACATGCCTGTATGAACTCCCTGTGCCTGTATGACGTCCCTACAACGCCTGGGCATGCTCCTGATGAGGCAGCGGATGGTCTCCTGAGGGATCTCCTCCCAGACCTGGACTAAAGCACACACCAACTCCTGGACAGTCTGTGGTGCAACATGACGTTGGTGGATGGAGCGAGACATGATGTCCAAGATGTGCTCAATCGGATTCAGGTCTGGGGAAAGGGTGGGCCAGTCCATAGCTTCAATGCCTTCATCTTGCAGGAACTGCTGACACACTCCAGCCACATGAGGTCTGGCATTGTCCTGCATTAGGAGGAACGCAGGGCGAACCGCACCAGCATATGGTCTCACAAGGGGTCTGAGGATCTCATCTCGGTACCTAATGGCAGTCAGGCTACCTCTGGCGAGTACATGGAGGGCTGTGCGGCCCTCCAAAGAAATGTCACACCACACCATTACTGACCCACTGCCAAAGCGGTCATGCTGAAGGATGTTGCAGGCAGCAGATCGCTCTCCACGGAGTCTCCAGACTCTGTTACGTCTGTCACATGTGCTCAGTGTGTACCTGCTTTCATCTGTGAAGAGCACAGGGCGCCATTGGTGAATTTGCCAATCCTGGTGTTCTGTAACAAATCCCAAGCGTCCTGCACGGTGTTGGGCTATGAGCACAACGTCATCTGTGGACGTCAGGCACTCAGACCATCCTCATGGAGTCGGTTTCTAACCGTTTGTGCAAACACATGCACATTTGTGGCCTGCTGGAGGTCATTTTGCAGGGCTCTGGCAGTGCTCCTCCTGTTCCTCCTTGCACAAAGGCGGAGGTAGCGGTCCTGCTGCTGGGCTGTTGCCCTCCTACGGCCCCCTCCACGTCTCCAGGTGTACTGTCCTGTCTCCTGGTAGCGCCTCCAGCCTCTGGACACTACGCTGACAGACACAGTAAACCTTGCCACAGCTAGCATTGATGTGCCATCCTGGATGAGCTGCACTACCTGAGCCACTTGTGTGGGTTGTAGAGTTCGTCGCATGCTACCACGAGTGTGAAAGCACAACAAATTTTCAAAAGTGACCAAAACATCAGCCAGAAAGCATTGGTACTGAGATTTGGTCTGTGGTCCCCACCTGCAGAACCACTCCTTTATTGAGTGTGTCTTGATAATTGCCAATAATTTCCATCTGTTGTCTATTCCATTTGCACAACAGCATGTGAAATTGATTGTCAATCAGTGTTGCTTCCTAAGTGGACAGTTTGATTTCACAGAAGTTTGATTTACTTGGAGTTATATTCTGTTGTTTAAGTGTTCCCTTTATTTTTTTTGAGCAGTGTATATATATATTTATATTGATTAGAGAGATAGATATAAGAAAAGCCGGTAATACATCTGCCGGGTTCCGTAAAATCATTACAGGAGCCAACAGGATAGAAGAGATGAATTATACACAGTAAATCCATATAGCATAGGTAGCTATATAGATATCAGTGACAAATACAATTAGTACAGTGTGTGTGCAAGTTACTGGACTTGTTTTTAATTAATACATTAATTTATATCAGTGACACACACATAATATATATATATATATATATATATATATATACATGATATATATATATATACACATATACTAATATACTATATATATATATATATATACTGTATATACACAGTTAGGTCCATATATATTTGGACAGAGACAACATTTATTTAATTTTGGTTCCAAACATTACCACAATGAATAGTAAACAAAACAATTCAGATGCAGTTGAAGTTCAGACTTTCAGCTTTCATTTGAGGGTATCCATATTAAAATTGGATGAAGGGTTTAGGAGTTTCAGCTCCTTAACATGTGCCACCCTGTTTTTAAAGGGACCAAAAGTAATTGCACAGATTAAATAATTGTAAATAAAATGATTATTTCTAGTACTTGGTTGAAAACACTTTGTTGGCAATGACTGCCTGAAGTCTTGAACTCATGGACATCACCAGACGCTGTGTTTCCTCCTTTTTGATGCTCTGCCAGGCCTTCACTGCGGTGGTTTTCAGTTGCTGTTTGTTTGTGAGCCTTTCTGTCTGAAATTTAGTCTTTAACAAGTGAAATGCATGCTCAATTGGGTTGAGATCAGGTGACTTACTTGGCCATTCAAGAATATTCCACTTCTTTGCTTTAATAAACTCCTGGTTTGCTTTGGCTTTATGTTTTGGGTCATTGTCCATCTGTAGTATGAATCGACGACCAATCAGTTTGGCTGCATTTGCCTGGATCTGAGCACACAGTATGGTTCTGAATACCTCAGAATTCATTCGGCTGCTTCTGTCCTGAGTCACATGATCATCAACCACTGGCAGCCATTCATGCCCAAGCCATCACACTGCCTCCGCCGTGTTTTACAGATGATGCGGTATGCTTTGGATCATGAGCTGTACCACGCCTTCACCATACTTTTCTCTTTCCATCATTTTGGTAGAGGTTGATCTTGGTTTCATCTGTCCAAAGAATGTTCTTCCAGAACTGTGCTGGCTATTTTAGATGTTTTTTAGCAAAGTCCAGCCTAGCCTTTTTATTCTTGTTGCTTATGAGTGGCTTGTACCGTGCAGTGAACCCTCTGTATTTACTTTCATGCAGTATTCTCTTTACGGTAGATTTGGATATTGATACGCCTACCTCCTGGAGAGTGTTGTTCACTTGGTTGTTGGTTGGTTGTTCACCCCTCACCATGGAGAGTATTCTGCGATCATCCACCACTGTTGTCTTCCGTGGGCGCCCAGGTCTTTTTGCACTGATGAGTTCACCAGTGCTTTCTTTCCTTCTCAGGATGTACCAAACTGTAGATTGTGCCACTCCTAATGTTGTAGCAATTTCTCGGATGGGTTTTTTCTGTTTTTGCAGCTTAAGGATGGCTTGTTTCACCTGCATGGAGAGCTCCTTTGACCGCATGTTTCGTTCACAACAAAACCTTCCAAATGCAAACACCACACCTCAAATCAACTCCAGCCCTTTTGTCTGCTTAATTGAGAATGACATAACGAAGGGATTGCCCACACCTGTCCATGAAATACCCTTGGAGTCAATTGTCCAATTACTTTTGGTCCCTTTAAAAACAGGGTGGCACATGTTAAGAAGCTGAAATTCCTAAACCCTTCATCCAATTTTAATGTGGATACCCTCAAATGAAAGCTGAAAGTCTGAACTTCAACTGCATCTGAATTGTTTTGTTTCAAATTCATTGTGGTAATGTCTAGAACCAAAATTAGATAAATGTTGTCTCTGTCCAAATATATATGGACAAAACTGTATATGTATATATATATATATATATGTATATATATATATATACACAGTACAGACCAAAAGTTTGGACACACCTCATTCAAAGATTTTTCTGTATTTTCATGGCTATGAAAATTGTAGAATCACACTGAAGGCATCAAAACTATGAATTAACACATGTGGAATTATACATTAAACTTTACAAAAAAGTGTGAAACAACAGAAAATATGTCTTATATTCTAGATTCTTCAAAGTAGCCACCTTTTGCTTTGATTACTGCTTTGCACGCAGAAAAGGTGAACGGATGGATTCTACATGCCTGGTTCCACTGTGAAGCATGGAGGAGGTGGTGTGATAGTGTGGGGGTGCTTTGCTTGTGACACTGTTTTGATGCCTTTAGTGTGATTCTACAATTTTCATAGTCATGAAAATACAGAAAAATCTTTGAATGAGAAGGTGTGTCCAAACTTTTGGTCTGTACTGTATATATATATATATATATATATATATATATATAATATATACACACACACACACACACATATCATATATATCTAATTATATATATATATATATATATATATATAGATAGGTATATAATATAATATATACATATCATATATATATACATTTATATATATACATATGATATGTAAATATAATATATATATAATATATAATTTATATACAGTACAGACCAAAAGTTAGGACACACCTTCTCATTAAAAGACTTTTCTGTATTTTCATGACTATAAAAAATTGTATATTCACAATGAAGGCATCAAAACTATGAATTAACACATGTGGAATTATATACTTAACAAAAAAGTGTGAAACAACTGAAAATATGTCTTATATTCTAGGTTCTTCAAAGTAGCCACCTTTTGCTTTGATTACTACTTTGCACACTCTTGGCATTCTCTTGATGAGCTTCAAGAGGTAGTCACTGGAAATGGTTTTCACTTCACTGGTGTGCCCTGTCAGGTTTAATAAGTGTGATTTCTTAACTTATAAATGGGGTTGGGACCATCAGTTGTGCTGTGCAGAAGTCTGGTGGATACACAGCTGATAGTCCTACTGAATAGACTGTTAGAATGTGTATTATGGCAAGAAAAAGCAGCTAAGTAAAGAAAAACGGGTGGCCATCATTACTTTAAGAAATGAAGGTCAGTCAGTCCGAAAAATTGGGAAAACTTTGAAAGTGTCCCCAAGTGCAGTTGCAAAAACCATCAAGCGCTACAAAGAAACTGGCTCACATGAGGACCGCCCCAGGAAAGGAAGACCAAGTGTTGTGAATACGCTGGAAGCGACTTCGGAGCTGGGGCTCCCTCCGGTGGTTGCTGAGGGTAATTAACCAATTGCTGAATTGCCTTCAGCTGGATCTGAATGGTCTGATATAAGTGACCTGAGTTCCCATCAGCCTTGCCGGTAATCAATTGCCCCTTCCGTCTTCCAATCCTTCATGAATGATATTTTCAGGGATTTTGTGGATAAATTTCTGATCGTTTATTTGGATGATATCTAAAGCTGACAATGAATTAAGGCTTGCAAGTGACAGTGGTACCGTCATGGGGTCCAATGTGGCCCCCACTTATGCTAACATCTATATGGCGGTACTTGAGGACGAATTTGTGTACAATTCCAGCTTCTGGTGCCACGTCCGGGCCTGGTGGCGTGAGAAGGATTGTATCTGATGAGGGTATTGTGGATCGGCGATTGGATGACATGTGTCGCAAATTTATGGCAAGAGGATACCAGAGGAAAGAGGTAGATGGATACAAAATAAGGGCCTTGAATACCACACGTGAGGCTTCTCGCCAAAAGACTAACGTTAAACAAAATAAGAAGCGGGTTCCATTTGTATCTACGTTTAATCCTGCCAGTGATCGTATTTGTTCCATTCTCAGAAAACATTGGGTTTTATTACAACGTGGTTTACCGTCTGTCCCTGAGTTTGAGGCTCCACCGATTATGTCTTTTCGCAGGGGTCGAAACCTGCAGGATAAATTAGTTAGGTCTGATTTTGGTCCAATTAAGTTGTCAATCCAACGTACCCTTAGTAATCCTCGTAATGGGAACTTTCCTTGTTTGGAGTGTGCGTGTTGTAATAACATGGTGAAAGGAGATTTTTTCTGTCACCCTGTAACTGGTAAAAAAAAATTTTTTGAGAGAGGTACTCTTGCATATCAAGTTTTGTTGTATACATGATTGTATGCCCGTGTTGGCTTGTATACATTGGGGAGACGACTATGGAGGTGAGGGCTCGTATAAGCAAACATAAGAGCACCATTAGGACGAAACTCATTGACCTACCTGTTTCGAAACATTTTATAGACTATAGACATTCGGTTAATCAACTCAGATTTAGCGTTATTGACAGTGTTCCAATACTAAGTAGGTGTGGTGACAGGTTAAGAATACTCAAGAAAAGGGAGCTGAGGTGGATTCATACATTGGGCTCCTTACAACCTGGGAGTTTGAATATTGAGTTCAATTTACATAATATTTGAATTAGTTCCTGTGCTTCCCTTATGTATAGACATTGATTGGTAAAAAAAAATTATTTTGTTTTTGATTATTTCTTTTTCTTTATTTTTTAGGATCAAGTGGGCCATCGGTGGACAAGGGGATCTGAGATGATTCTGAATTTATGAAGCGCTTGGATGCATTGATTTTGTTCCCTCTCTCCCTTGTCCCCTATTGTCCACTTTTCTATTTTTTATTTTCTGTTGTTTTTGCATTAAAGATCATCTTGTAATAAAGATTAGTCCATTGCTAATCAATGTAATTACGGCCTTTCTCCCCCCTCTTTTTCATATGGGATAGTTTATATTTATGGTACATGGATCTATGCCATTCATAGAAGTATTACGGAGGTATGGAGTTTGCCTTGAAGTTATATGCATGCGTTGATCTGGGCTGTTCTTTTGGACAGCTCTGTGAGCGGTGGATGGCTGCTATGAAATTTTTGTTTTAATATACGCATGCGTCGGTTTGGGCTGTTCCCTGGGTAACTCTGAAAGCGGTGGATGCCTGTTGTGACGTGGACGCATCTGCGCACCTGATGTGGCACCACGTGGGGTGCCTCCTCTGGTGCACTTGCGTGCGCAATGCACCCTTGGGATTTCCGGTGACTTACAATGATGACTGCCTGGCGTCTCTTATTTATGATGCCTTCGGCGTTCCGGGTCCATGATAGGGTCACGGTGATAGGTGAGTGCGGCACTATTGTTTTAAGAGCAGATGGCTAGTTGGCTAGTTATCTTTTTTGGCGCCCTTTATTTACTCACCTTGTTGGATCATCTGCTCTGACGTTTTCTGTATTGGGAGTATGATTGGCTAACGTTTCTATGACAACATCATAACGCTATTTTTGTGTATATGCAACAAGCTTGTAAGTATAACAATGTTGATATTTTTTTTGTGAATATGAATTAAGTAATTATGCATATTATATATGATATGCTTTTTGTACAAGTCTGATGTCTGTTTTATACCATTTTCTGTATCTGATTGTTTAGATGGGCGGTGATTCGTTGGTGATTGGTGCTGGGAGCAGCTCCACACTATTCAAGACAGGCCTTTTTATATGTCTGTATACACTTGAAAAAGACCAGTGTGTGGTCGAAACGTAGTTTTTTATGGTTGAATAAAGTTTTTATCAACTTTATACACCTGGATGGAGCGCTGTTCTTCTGTGTTTTTCACTATATGGAAATTCCAAGTTGGTTCCTTGGATCTGGTACGTGCGCCCCGGCTCTGAGAGTGCTGTCAACTTGCTTTATTTTTCTACCTCCCAAGAGTGTGCAAAGTAGTAATCAAAGTAAAAGGTGGCTACTTTGAAGAACCTAGAATATAAGACATATTTTCAGTTGTTTCACACTTTTTTGTTAAGTATATAATTCCACATGTGTTAATTCATAGTTTTGATGCCTTCAGTGTGAATGTACAATTTTCATAATCATGAAAATACAGAAAACTTTTGGTCTGTACTGTATGTGTAATAAATGTTTGTCTAATATACTGTATATATTAGTTTATATGTCAGTGACAAATACAATTAGTATAGTTGTGTGCAAAATTTTTGACATGTATTTCATTAATTAATGATTACTTCAGGGAAAAAAATGGCGTGTGCTCCTGCGCAATTTTCTGCTCCAGAGAGGGAAAGCCAGTGACTGGGGGCAGATATTAATAGCCTAGGAAGGGACCATGGTTCTTGACCCCCCTGGATAAAAAACATCTGGCCCCAGCCACCCCAGAAAAGGCGCATCTGTGCCAATTCTGGCACTTAGCCTCTCTCTTCCCTCTGCCCTGTAGCGGTGGCATATGGGGTAATAAGGGGTTAATGTCACCTTTGTATTGTAAGGTGACATTAAGCCCTTGTTAGAAATGGAGAGGTGTCAATAATCCTATATTATGAAAGGGTTAAATAAACACACACACACACAGGTAGAATAAAGTATTTTAATGAAATGAAACACCACACATTTTGACCATCTATTATTTTACTCCTAATCCAAATGACGCCCTCGATCTCCTGTAAATATAAACAAAAAATAAAAATAAAATAATAAAGCAACAGTATACCCATAACGCTCCGGCGATATGTCCCATGCTGTAATCCATATCTCTGGGGGTTAAACAGTTTACAACCGGGAATAGTGCTAATGCGACCGCCCCAGCTGTAAACCACTGATGAATGAATGAGAATATGCCGGCACAGCATCAGTGACTGGGGCTGACGTCACTGATGCTGCGCTGCCTCACAAGCTGAACAGGAGTGACCTCTTCAGCGTGGGAAAATGCCAGTTGATTTTCCCACGCTCAAGAGGTCACTCCAGTTCAGCCTGTGTGTGAGAGCAGCATCAGTGACGTCACCCCCAGTCACTGATGCTGTGCCGGCATATTCTCATTCATTCATCAGTGGTTTACAGCTGGGGCGGTCGCATTAGCACCGTTCCCGATTGTAAACTGTTTAACCCCCAGAGATATGGATTACAGTGTGGGACTTAAAGCTGGACAGGTATGGTATATTGTTGTTTTTTTTTATTTTTTCTTTATTACAGGAGATCGAGGGCATCATTTGGATTAGCAGAAGAATAAAGATGGCAAAACTGTGTGGTCTTTCATTTCATTAAAATACTTTATTCAGCCTGTGTGTGTTTATCTAACTCTTTACAAACTTAAGGATTAGTGATGGATAGGTGTCTTATTGACACCTCTCCATTACTAAGCCAGGCTTAATGTCACCTTACAATACAAAGGTGACAGTAACCCCTTATTACCCCATATGCCGCCACTACAGGGCAGTGGGAAGAGAGAGGCTAAGGGTATGTTTCCACTATCAGGAAACAGTCCGGATTAGCTGCGTGTTTGACGCTGTGCGTTGGCGCAGCGTCAAACACGCAGCGTCCAGATGTTACAGCATAGTGGAGAGTGTTTCAAGAAATCCCGTCTCCACTATGCTGTAAAACACGCAGGCGGAAGAACCTGCGTTTACGGACATGCGGCGCGTCTTTTCAGACCGCAAGCATGTCCTAGTCCCTTGCGGCGACGCTGCGTCGCCGCAAGGGAAATAACACAGGGCTATGTAGCCCTGCGATCATTCCGGATGTGTTCCGGAGGTGTCCGGAACACATCCGGAAAGAACGCGCGTTCAAAAGGGGGCGGGGCTTTGGGCGGAGCGGAATTTCCGCTCCGTCCAAAGCGCTGTGGTTCCGGACCGTGGAACTACAGCCTTAGTGCCGGAATCGGCGCATCTTACAGATGTGCCTATTCTGGGGTGGCTGGGGCCAGATTTTTTTAGCCAGGATGGGGGGGCAATAACCATTGTCCCTTTCTAGGCTACTAATATCTGCCCTCAGTCACTGGCTTTCCCTCTCTGGCTCAGAAAATTGTGCGGGAGCCCACGCCATTTTTTTCCGTGAAAACATTCTTTTATTTAATACATACAGGTCCCAAATTTTACACACACATACTACTAACAGTATTAGACACTGACATATATAAATCTAACCGTTCTGCATGGGTTTACTGTATGTAAACCATGTCTCCTATCCTGTCGGCATCTGCAATGATTTTACAGAAGCCGACAAATGAATTAACGGCTATTCTTCTATCTCTCTATGAAATATATATATATATTCTATGTGTGTATATATCTATTCTATCTATTCTATTCTAACCTATTCTATACTGTGCACGGCATCTGTCGGCTTTTAATCTATCTATATATGTTTTGAAGATTATTTGATTTTTAACCCCTCTCTGACATTAGACGTACTATCCCGTCCATAAAACCCGTGCCATTCTGCCCATGGACGGGATAGTACGTCATAGGCGATCAGCTGCGCTCCTGAGGGGAGCGCAGCTAATCGCCGCCGGGTGTCAGCTGATTATCACAGCTGACACCCGTGACTGTGTGTCAGGAGCGGTCACGGACCGCTCCCGGCACATTAACCCCTAGCACACCGCGATCAAACATGATCGCGGTGTACTGGGGGCACAGGGGAGGATCGCGCAGGGTGGGGGCTCCCTGCGCGCCCCCCTGAGACCCTCAGACCAGCGCGATGTGATCGCGCTGTTCTGAGGGCTTCCTCCCTCCCAGGACCCGGATCCAAGATGGCGCCGGGGTCCTGGAGGGTGGCGGCTTCCTCAGTGCCTGCTGAGAGCAGGCACTGAGAAGCCTGCTGCACTGCCTGAGCGATCGCTGGAGTGACAGAGTGCTGTGCACACTGTCACACCAGCGATTTGATAAAATACAGTGATGTCCCACCCTGGGACAAAGTAAAAAAGTTAAAAAATAAAAATAAACATGTTATAAAAAAAAAATCCAAAATAAATAAATAAAAAAAAAAAATATTCCCCAATAAATTCATTTCTTCCTGTAAATAAAAAAACCAAAACAATAAAAGTACACATATCGCCGCTTCCGTAACGACCCCCCCTATGAAACTGTCCGACTAGTTAACCCCTTTAGTGAACCCCTTAAAAAAAAAAAAAACGAAGCAAAAAATCAATGCTTTATCATCATACCGCCGAACAAAAAGTGGAATAACGCGCGATCAAAAAGACCGATATAAATAAACATGGTACCGCTGAAAACGTCATCTTGTCCCGCAAAAAACGAGCCGCCATACAGCATCATCAGCGAAAAAATAAAAAAGTTATAGCTCGCAGAATAAAGCGATGCAAAAATAATTATTTTTTATATAAAATTGTTTTTATTCTATAAAAGCGCCAAAACATAAAAAAATGATATAAATGAGGTATCGCCATAATCGTACTGACCCGAAGAATAAAACTGCTTTATCAATTTTACCACACGCGGAACAATAAAAACGCCTCCCCCAAAAGAAATTCATGAATTGCTGATTTTTGTTCATTCTAACCTCCCAAAAATCGAAATAAAAAGCGATCAAAAAATGTCACCTGCTCAAAAATGGTACAAATAAAAACGTCAACTCGTACCGCAAAAAATAAGACCTCACATGACTCTGTGGGCCAAAATATGCAAAAATTATAGCTCTCAAAATGTGGCGATGCAAAAAACTATTTTTGCAATAAAAAGCGTCTTTTAGCGTGACAGCTGCCAATCATAAAAACCCGCTATAAATAGTAAATCAAACCCCCCTTTATCACCCCCTTAGTTAGGGAAAAATAATAAAATTAAAAAAATGTATTTATTTCCATTTTCCCATTAGGGTTAGGGTTAGGGTTGCGGCTAAAGTTAGGGTTAGGGTTGGCGCTAAAGTTAGGATTAGGGTTAGGGTTGGGATTAGGGGTGTGTTAGGGTTAGGTTTGTGGTTAGGGTTGGGACTAGGGTTAGGGTGTGTTGGGGTTAGGGTTGGAGTTAGAATTGGGGGGTTTCCGCTGTTTAGGCACATCAGGGGCTCTCCAAATGTGACATGGCGTCTGATCTCAATTCCAGCCAATTCTGCGTTGAAAAAGTCAAACGGTGCTCCTTCACTTCTGAGCTCTGCCATGCGTCCAAACAGTAGTTTATCCCCACATATGGGGTATCAGCGTACTCTGGACCCCAAGAGTTATTGTGCAATTTGTCCTATTTCTTCTGTTACCCTTGGGAAAATAAAAAACTGGGGGCGAAAATATTTTTGTACAAAAAAAATTATTTTTTTGTTTTTACGGCTGTACATTATAAACTTCTGTGAAGCACTTGGGGCTTCATAGCGCTCACCACACACCTAGATAAGTTCCTTGTGGGGTCTATTTTCCAAAATGGGGTCACTTGTTGGGGATTTCCACTGTTTAGGCGCATCAGGGGCTCTCCAAATGCGACATGACGCCCCCAGACCATTCCATCAAAGTCTGCAATCCAAAACGTCACTACTTCCCTTCCGAGCCCCAACGTGTACCCATACAGTAGTTTTCTCCCACATATTGGGTATCAGCGTACTCAGGACAAATTGGGCAACAACTTTTGGGGTCCAATTTCTCCTGTTACCCTTGTAAAAATAAAATATTGGGGCGAAAAAATAATTTTTGCAAAAAAAAAAAAAGATTTTTTTTTTTTACGGCTGTGCGTTATAAACTTCTGTGAAGCACTTCGGGGTTCAAAGTGCTCACCACACATCTAGATAAGTTCCTTGTGGGGTCTATTTTCCAAAATGGGGTCACTTGTGGGGGGTTTCCACTGTTTAGGCGCATCAGGGGCTCTCCAAATGCGACATGACGCACCCAGACCATTCCATCAAAGTCTGCAATCCAAAACGTCACTACTTCCCTTCCGAGCCCTGACGTGCGCCCATACAGTAGTTTTCTCCCACATATTGGGTATCAGCGTACTCAGGAAAAATTGGACAACAACTTTTGGGGTCCAATTTCTCCTGTTACCCTTGTGAAAATAAAATATTGGGGGCGAAAAAATCATTTTTGTAAAAAAAAAAAAGATTTTTTATTTTTACAGCTGTGCGTTATAAACTTCTGTGAAGCACTTCGGGGTTCAAAGTGCTCACCACACATCTAGATAAGTTCCTTGTGGGGTCTATTTGCCAAAATGGGGTCACTTGTGGGGGGTTTCCACTGTTTAGGTGCATCAGGGGCTCTCCAAATGTGACATCACGCCCCCAGACCATTCCATCAAAGTCTGCAATCCAAAACGTCACTAC
The DNA here is from genome assembly GCA_033576555.1 of Oophaga sylvatica. Lineage (NCBI taxonomy): Eukaryota > Metazoa > Chordata > Amphibia > Anura > Dendrobatidae > Oophaga > Oophaga sylvatica. The sequence continues at coordinate 841,977,903 of JARQOD010000001.1, forward strand.
TTCCCTTCCGAGCCCCGACGTGTGCCCATACAGTAGTTTTCGCACACATATTGGGTATCAGTGTACTTAGGACAAATTGGACAACAACTTTTGGGTTCCAATTTCTTCTGTTACCCTTGTGAAAATAAAATATTGGGGGTGAAAAAATCATTTTTGTTAAAAAAAAAAAAAGATTTTTTATTTTACGGCTGTAAGTTATAAACTTTAGTGAAACACCTGGGGGTTCAAAGTTCTCACCACACATCTAGATAAGTTCCTTGAGGGGTCTAGTTTCCAAAATGGTGTCATTTATGGGGGTTTCCACTGTTTAGGCAGATCAGGAGCTCTCCAAACACGACATGGCGTCCAGCCAATTCTGCGTTGAAAAAGTCAGACGGCGCTCCTTCCCTTCCAAACTCTGCCATGCACCCAAACAGTGGTTTACCCCCACATATGGGGTATCAGTGCACTCAGGACAAATTGCACAATAACTTTTGGAGTCTTGTTACCCTTGGAAAAATAAAAATTGGGGTGAAAAGATCATTTTTGTGGAAAAAATATGATTTTTAAATTTTACGGCTCTACGTTATAAACTTGTGTGAAGCACTTGGGGGTTCAAATTGCTCATCAAAAATCTAGATAAGTTCCTTAGGGGGTCTAGTTTCCCAAATGGGGTCATTTGTGGGGGGTTTCCACTGTTTAGGCACATCAGGGGCTCTCCAAATGCAACATGGCATCCAAACTCAATTCCAGCCAATTTTGGTTGGAAAAAGTCAAATGGTGCTCCTTCCATTCCGAGCTCTGCCGTGCGCCCAAACAGTGGTTCCCCCCACATATGGGGTATTAGCGTACTCAGGACAAATTGTACAACAACTTATGTGGTCCAATTTCTCCTGTTACCCTTGGGAAAATAAAAAATTAGTGACTAAAAGATAATTTTTGTGGGAAAAAAATAGGATTTTTTATTTTCATGCCCGGGCATTATAAACTTGTGTGAAGCACTTGGGGGTTCAAAGTGCTCACCAAAGATCTAGATAAGTTCCTTAGGGGGTCTAGTTTCCAAAATGGGGTCACTTGTGGGGGGTTTCCACTGTTTAGGCTCATCTGGGGCACTGCAAACAGAACATGACCCCCATTAACGTCTGCATTCCAAAACGTTACTACTTCCTTTCCAAGCCCTGCCGTGCGCCCAAACAGTTTCCCCCCCCACATATGGGGTATCAGCGTACTCAGGACAAATTGGACAACAACTTTTGGGGTCCAATTTCCTTGGGAAAATTCAAAAATTTGGGACTAAAAAATCATTTTTGTGGAAAATTGATTTTTTTTTTTTTCACACCCAGGCTTTATAAACTTTTGTGAAACACTTGAGGGTTCAAAGTGCTCACAACAGATCTAGATAAGTACCTTAGGGGGTCTAGTTTCCAAAATGGTGTCACTTGTGGGGGGTTTCCACTGTTTAGGCGCATCAGGGGCTCTCCAAACGCGACATGGCATCCAATCTAAATTCCAGCCAATTTTAGTTTGAAAAAGTCAAACGTCGCTCCTTCCCTTACGAGCTCTGCCGTGTGCCCAAACAGTGGTTTTCCCCCACATATGGGGTATTGGCGTACTCAGGAGAAATTGCATAACAACCTTATCTGTCCATTTTCTCCTTTTACCCTTGTGAAAATAAAAAAAAAGTTTGTAAAAGATAATTTTTGTGGCTAAAAAGTAAAATATTCATTTTTTCCTTCCACGTTGCTTTAGTTACTGTGAAGCACCTGAAGGGTTAATAAACTTCTTGAATGTGGTTTTGAGTACCTTGAGGGGTGCAGTTTTTAGAATGGTGTCACTTTTGGGTATTTTATGCCATATAGACCCCTCAAAGTGACTTCAAATGTGAGGTGGTCCCTAAAAAAATGGCTTTGTAAATTTTGCTGTAAAAATGAGAAATCGCTGGTCAACTTTTAACCCTTATAACTTCCTAACAAAAAAAATTTTGGTTCCAAAATTGTGCTGATGTAAAGTAGACATGTGGGAAATGTTATTTCTTAACTATTTTGTGTGATATATTTCTCTGTTTTAAGGGAATAAAAATTCAAAGTTTGAAAATTGCAAAATTTTAAAAATTTTCGCCATATTTGCGTTTTTTTCAAAAATAAACACAAGTTATATCGAAGAAATTTTACCACTAACATGAAGTACGATATGTCACGAGAAAACAATCTCAGAATCGCCAAGATTCGTTGAAGCGTTCCAGAGTTATAACCTCATAAAGAGACAGTGGTCAGAATTGTAAAAATTGGCCCGGTCATTAACGTGCAAACCACCCTTGGGGGTGAAGGGGTTAAACGATGTGTACAATGCAATTTTAACATGTGCTTTTACATACAGAGAACTGCTGTATGTAAAACCTCATATTAAAATCGCATTGTACACGGATTGCATACGCATGTCATACGGATGTTCCGTTGCAAAATTGCACGGAAATCGCATTATACTTGCTGTAATGTATGTAGTACAGTTCATATAGCGTCTTGTGCTTGGGTGCGATGAAAACACAGGAGTCACAGGTTTGATATAGAAAAGTCCTGTATTACTTCATACAAGTTGGCAGAAATAGTCACACAGTTTGCAGACACAGAAACAGGAGACACAGCAGGCCAGAGTAATCCAAGCTCAGCAATCACTCTCCAATACAGATTCAGGATCTTCTTCTCTGTTACCGTAAGTCCATGCAAACGTGGGTCTTTCAAAGAGCAGGGTTCAGAGTCCACAAGTGCTTCAGAGTTCCTCAGTAGGAATAGCTGGAGTACAAGGTCCAAGGCTTACAGGAGTCAAGTCACAGGTTCACTGCAGGCTAGATTCTGAAGCACTGATTGCTCAGCTGTGGCTGCTTAAGAAGCAAAGGAGAGAATCAGGGCGGGAACATGCAAGCTGGAAACTCCATTTTGACTGAGGGCAAGATAGCTGCAGCAAGACAGAAAGTAAAATGGCTGACGAACAAACTGAGTTTCAGGAATATATACATAGAACCTTACATTACTCCCCCCTTAAGGACAACCTCCGGATGACCTCAGACCAGGCTTGTGTGGGTACCTCTGATGAAACTGACAGAGCAAGCGAGGAGCATTAACGTTATTGACCGGTTCCCATGAGTTGTCCTCCACTGGGTAGCCCTGCCATTTAATCAGATATTGTAACTGATTTCTATACAACCTGGAATCTAAAATCCTTTCCACCACAAATTCTTCCTGACCATCGACTAGCACTGGGTCAGGGCAAGGAGAGGAACGTCCAGGAAACGTATTGGGTGTCGCAGCCTTTAGTAGGGATACATGAAAGACAGGGTGGATTCTCATAGTTCTGGGCAGTTGAAGACGACAAGCAACGGCACTTATAATTTTACTGATTTTATAGGGTCCAATGTACTTATGTCCCAACTTAGACGATGGAATCCTTAACTTAAGATTTCTGGTTGACAGCCAGACCAAGTCTCCTACCTTGAAAGCTGGTGCAGGTTTACGAAATTTATCTGCTGCTTTCTTGTACCTTTCTTGAGCCGATTCCAGATTTTCCTTTAGAAGATCCATATTCTTCTGTAAAGACGTGATTCTTTCAGCCACTGCTGGTAAAGGCGTTTCTATGGGAAATCGTGGTAGAATGTTAGGATGATAACCTAGATTAGAGTAAAAAGGAGACTGTTTAGTGGAGGCACTCTGAGAGTTGTTATACGAGAACTCAGCTAATGGAAGTAGATCCACCCAATCATCCTGTAGGTGGCAGATAAAGCAGCGGAGATACTGCTCCAGGGTTTGATTGGTTCGTTCGGTCTGTCCATTAGTCTGGGGATGAAAAGCAGAAGAAAGGTTTACTTTAATGTCCAATGCTGCACAGAAATTTTGCCAAAACCTAGAAGTGAATTGCACCCCTCGATCCGAAATAACCTCATCCGGTACTCCATGTAAGCGAAACACATCTTTAATCATCAAATCTGATGTCTGTTTTGCAGTGGGTAAGCCGACACAAGGGATAAAATGAGCTGCCTTTGTTAGATGGTCAACCACCACTAGAATGGTGTTCTTCCCCTGAGAGATTGGTAACTCCACAATGAAGTCCATAGAAATGGATCCCCACGGGCGGGACGGGGTGGGAAGAGGCTGTAACAGACCAGTTGGTGAGGAGCGAGGTGTTTTGCATCTTGCACAGACCTCACATGAAGTGACATAATTCAAAACATCCTTCCTGCAAGTGGGCCACCAAAAGAAACGAGAAAGAAATTCCTGTGTCTTTAGAATTCCTCTATGCCCAGCTATCTTGGAATCTTGAATGAGTTGCAATACTCTTAATCTGACTGTTTCAGGAATATACAGACGTTGTCCCTGAATCCACACACCATTCTTAAAGACAAGACTTAAGTCCCTTGGGGGTTGTGCCAAAAAGGAATCCGCATGGTATGCTTCCTTGATGTCCTTAAGTAGGTCTTGATTATGAATTACTCCTAGGAATCTAGAGTCAGGAAGAATAGTCTTAGGAGGAGTAATTGGACGTGTCTCTGCTGAGTAAATCCTAGAGAGTGCATCAGCCTTTCCATTGCGCGATCCTGGTCTATAAGAGATGATAAAATTAAATTGGTTTAAGAAAAGATTCCAGCGAGCCTGGCGAGGAGTCAGGCACTTAGCCGACCTGATAAACTCAAGGTTACGATGGTCTGTCAGGATGACTATTTGCTGTGCAGCTCCCTGAAGAAGGTGTCTCCATTCTTTGAAGGCGGCAATAATGGCCAACAACTCTCTATTGCCCACATCGTAGTTCCTCTCAGCCGAAGACAACTGCTGGGAAAAGAAGGCACAGGGATGCAAGACATTCTTCTCACCTGTTCTCTGAGAGAGTATAGCTCCAACGGCACAGTCTGAAGCATCCACCTCTATTATGAAGGCAAGCTCGGGGTTGGGATGTACTAGGATAGGTGCAGTGGTAAATTTATCTTTTAGACGGGAAAATGCTTCCTGGGCTTGGGGAGTCCAGGAAAACCTAGACTCTTTCCGGGTAAGTTGAGTGATAGGTGACACTACCTCAGAGAAATTTCTAATGAAACGTCTATAGAAGTTGGCAAACCCGATGAAGCGCTGTACCTCCTTCACATTTCTAGGACTTGGCCAATCCTTGATGGCTTGGGTTTTGCTTCCATCCATACTAATTCCTTGTGTAGACAGTACATACCCCAGAAATTGAATTTCGGTCCTATGGAATTCACACTTTTCAAGTTTGATGTAAAGATGATTTTGTCTTAGACGTTCCAAGACCATTCTCACATGTCCATGATGTTCCTCTGTGGAGTTAGAAAAAATTAGAATATCATCCAAATAAATTACCACGAATGTATCTAGGAGATCCCTGAAGATGTCATTCACCAAGTGTTGGAAAGTGGCTGGGGCGGTACTCAGACCAAAAGGCATAACTAGATATTCAAAGTGTCCATAGCGTGACCTGAATGCAGTCTTCCATTCATCCCCAGGTCTAATACGGACTAAGTTATAGGCCCCACGAAGATCTAGTTTAGAAAAAATTTTGGCATGTCGCACTCTCTCCAATAACTCAGGGATTAAAGGCAATGGATAACGGTTTCTAATAGTAACCTTATTGAGTTCCCTATAGTCTACGCATGGTCTCAGAGATCCATCTTTCTTCTTTACAAAGAAGATGGATGCACCTGCAGGAGATGAAGAGGGGCGTATGAAGCCCTTGGCTAGATTTTCATCTATGTAATCCTTTAAAGCCTTTAGCTCGGGCCCCGCCAGGGGGTAAATCTTACCAAAAGGTATCTCTGCTCCAGGCAATAATTCAATTGGACAATCATATGGACGGTGAGGAGGAAGCTGGTCAGCGTTCTTCTTGTCACATAAATCCACATAGTCCTGGTATACAGCTGGTAGTTCAGGGACTGACATGATTCCTTTAGGAACAGAGCAAGCTGAAACTTTTGGACTCATCTGTTTCTCTGGAAAGTGTAATTCCTTGGTCTCCCAGTTAATGGTAGGATTCTGAGCCTGCAGCCATGGTAGCCCTAGAATAATGGGAAAGTGGGGAGAAGAGATAAGCATAAAGGACAGTTTCTCTTGATGATCTTTACCCATAAGAACCCTCAAAGGCTCTGTTTCCTGATCCACTGGTCCAGAGGTCAGCAGGGAGCCATCCACAGTTTCCATCTGTACTGGAGTAGCCTTCTTCACTGAACGTATTCCCTGTTTCAGAGCAAAGGAGACATCCATAAAATTTCCACTTACCCTGAGTCGATCATAGCAGAGCTAGACACCCAAGCTGAGTCAACCCAGAGTTTGATGGAAAGAAAGCAATGAGAATTGTTTTTCTTACAACTCAGCGGGACACCGCTGAGGAAACTTGAAAAATGGCAGCGTTTACACAGTCAACGTCCTCAGAGGTAACGGAGTTTAAGTCCGAGAAATCAAGATCTGTTGCTGCAGATCTCTCTGGAGCCTGAGGCTCGGACCTGACAGATCCCCTCTCGCAACACTCACAATGAATGAGTGCTGCAGTAGTCTTACGAGAACGGCTGGGGCAGTTTATAATGAAGTGCCCTGACTTACCACAATAGAAACATAGATTCTCCTTAAAACGATGTTCCTTGCGTGCATCACTAACCCGTCGTTGTAAAGAGTCTACCTGCATGGGTTCAGGTTCAGGTTCCCGTGTAATCCTACTCAAAGGTTCCTTAGCTGGAGAGGAAGGTAGGAAAAGGTTAGTACGATTGCTTTCGAACCATCTGTCTTGCCTGCGTTCAGTCAGACGAGTATCAATACGGATGCAGTAGTTAATAAAGTCACCTAACGCAGTGGGAGGGTCGGCACGAGCAAGTTCATCCTTAATCAGTGGAGATAACCCCTTTCGAAAAATAGATTTTTTGGCGGAACTGTCCCAGGTGGTATCAAGGGCCCATCTCCTGAAATCCAAGGCATATTCAGCTACCGAGTGCTTACCTTGGCGCAAAGCTAACATGGCTGCTTCAGCTGTTGCACCTCGATTGGGGTCATCAAACACCTGCCCCATGGCTGAAATAAAATCATCAAGGTGATTCAAACAATCATCCTCAGTCTCAATCAGAGGGTTTGCCCACATCAAAGCCTTGTTGGTAAGCAACATAATTATAGTAAGCACCTTAGATCGTTCAGTGGGAAATTGTGAAGCATGTGCAGAAAAAAAAAGATTGCATTGATTAATAAATCCCCTGAATTTCTCACGTTCACCGCCAAAACGAAAAGGGGGCAACTTGGGAATCCCAGCACTCGGGGCTACGGCAGGAGCCTGGACTCGCCCCTCTAGAACCTCAATCCTGGCTCGCAAATCCTGGGTAGTCTGTCCAACCACTTGCAAATTGTGATTATTGAGGTCCTGTAGATTTGTAAAACGGGTCTTTATATTCTGCAAATCTGCAAGGATATTATCAGTCACTCCGCAAAGTTCCTTTATGCGGGCCTCCATTTTCCAGATCTTTTAAGACAGGATTACTGGAAGAAGAGGAGAGAAAAAAAACAATAGTGTTCACCTGTGGCAACACTGCAGAGAGAAAAAAAAAATTAAGGGAACTGCTCACCTGGAATGGTTGTGAGAAGTCACAACCACTATCATCACAGAAAGTTTCAACCAGACATCTGATATCCAGAGTTACAGCAGACAAAAAAGAGAAAAGAAAGGAAAAAAAAAAACAATAGTGTTTACCTGTGGTAACACTGCAAAAAGAAAAAACTTAAGGGAATTGCTCACCTGGAATGGTTGTGAGAAGTCACAACCACTGTCATCACAGAAAGTACAACCGGACGTCTGATATCCACAGTACAGCAGACACAGCCTTCCAGACCCAGCAGACACTAACGTTTTGGCTTCAGAATCTTGTAATGTATGTAGTACAGTTCATATATCGTCTTGTGCTTGGGTGCGATGAAAACACAGGAGTCACAGGTTTGATATAGAAAAGTCCTGTATTACTTCATACAAGTTGGCAGAAATAGTCACACAGTTTGCAGACACAGAAACAGGAGACACAGCAGGCCAGAGTAATCCAAGCTCAGCAATCACTCTCCAATACAGATTCAGGATCTTCTTCTCTGCTACCGTAAGTCCATGCAAACGTGGGTCTTTCAAAGAGCAGGGTTCAGAGTCCACAAGTGCTTCAGAGTTCCTCAGTAGGAATAGCTGGAGTACAAGGTCCAAGGCTTACAGGAGTCAAGTCACAGGTTCACTGCAGGCTAGATTCTGAAGCACTGATTGCTCAGCTGTGGCTGCTTAAGAAGCAAAGGAGAGAATCAGGGCGGGAACATGCAAGCTGGGAACTCCATTTTGACTGAGGGCAAGATAGCTGCAGCAAGACAGAAAGTAAAATGGCTGACGAACAAACTGAGTTTCAGGAATATATACATAGAACCTTACACTTGCATAGCACTCGTCCGTTTGTTTCGGTCCAGAAATCGGACCATTTTTTTCCGCGCAAATGGGTATGAGCCCTCACACTGGCCACTTGGCCATATATTAGCTCACACTTCATGTTCTTTACAACTATTGAAGTAAAAGAACCAGATTGAACCGCATAAAGTAAAACAAAGTAAAAAAAAATATGTATATTCTTAATTAAATGTCCTTTACTAAAGAGTTTTCGGTAGTCTCATTTTATCAGAGACAGGGTCACACTAAAAGGTAACACCCCTATGTACAGTAGATAACACAGGATCCACAATTCAATTCATAATAAGTGAAACATCAGTTCATGTCTTCCCCCTCATTGTTGAACAACCTTTGACTTAAAGAGGATGTCCACTACACGGACAACCCTTCTCAACCTGGTGCTGGCACTGTCTCTTCTGGTGATCACGTAACAGTGTGACATCACTCGAGCCCTGCAACTAATCAGCGGCCACTTCACTCTCCCCGCCTTGTGACGTATCACATATGTCCTGAGGAAGAGAGATAGCAGCAGCGCTCATTTCCTCTAGATGTAAGCGATTTGTCCAAAAGGAGGGACGCTAGGAAGAAATATCTTATCTAGGTGTCACCATCAATAAGATCTTTCAAAGATGGTTAAGTCCAACCTGAATAAATTAACAGATCTAATTCACAAGGATAGCATTGTTTTTAGGGACAAGGATCTAACATGGTGGGGGAGAAATCTGGCGGTGAAAACATTTACCTTACCCAAGATCCTCTATATCCTGAGGTGTATCCCTCTCCCTATTTCCACTACTCTCTCATCCAATATTCAGTCTCAGTTAAATGCCATTATTTGGGGTAATAAGAAATCTAGAACTGACACTAGATCCCTGTTTAAAAAAAGAATACATGGAGGACTCAGTTTCCCAAATGTTGCAGCTCACTACCATACGCTACTTCTCAAGCAGAGCGCACGGTGGTTTTCAGACTTAGATGCTCCCGCATGGATGGACCTCGAAATATTAATTAATAATGATAAGCATCCCAGAACATTAGTATTCAATGCTATATCAGGTTCTCTTCCGGTCAGTTAGCCCATCCGATATTTCAGGCAATTGCCTTTGCTTGGTATAAAATCTCGAGAGTTGATGGCCGTCGCCGAGCACAAAGCTTAACCACGTTACACAAATTACCTTTGGCTTTTATATTTTCGTTCTTGGGTCAATTACTTTCCCCCCAGTGGCTAGATTTGAAGATTTGCAAATTGGGTGACATCTCAGATGGGTCAGATCTTTTGAATTTTAGTCTTTTAAAAAACAAATTCAACGTACCTTCATCTCTTTTATTGGATTTTTTGTCTTTGAAAGAGAGTATTAGACAATTCCTTAGTCACAAACCTAACTTCTCCGAAGCTTCCCTAAAAATACTAAATAACCCTAATCATTGAATTTTTTGGAGCCATAGCTTCCTTTACGATAGTTTCAACAAAGACTCATCATTCTCTAAGTCCCCCTACATGCTTAACTGGGAAAAGGCCCTCAATCACACTTTCTCCTCAGATAATTGGGAAGAGGGTCTTTCTCTGTCCTATAATTCTACATTATCCATGTCCCTACAGGAGTCACACTTTAAAGTATGCTCCAGATGGTATTATACTCCAGCCAGATTGGCACACATGGTTACCTCTAACTCTCCACTATGTTGGAGGAACTGTGGACAAAAAGGCGATATATTCCATGTATTCTGGAACTGTCCCTCAGTTGTTGCCTTTTGGTCTCAGATCACTTCCATAATTACCAAACTGTCAGGAACCAAATTTTCTCTTACACCACAACTAGCTTTGCTCTCCTTAGATAGTGAACTTTTGAACAATTCTTTAAAGTTAATCATTTTACATATTTGCTTAGTTGCAAAAAATTTGATTGCTTTCCACTGGAAGAGTCAAACACTACCTAATTCTAGCGAAATTATCAAATTAATCTCTCAACATAGAGCAATTGAACTTAAATTTGCATTGTCTAATAATCAATTTGGTAAGTTTTATAAGAAGTGGTGTAAGTGGGACCAGTCTTTTCCGCTTCCTTTGCCAAGATAAGTTGACAGATTTCTGAACTAATTGGCGACCTGTCTCACTAGCTTTCTTGCTTAATTCTCTCATTGGTGTCTCTTATTTCTCGATCTTTAGGAATGTTATGTTATTGTTTTCACTATACCTTAAATTGTATAATACGAATCGTTTATTTGCAATATTACTGTACTAAAGGGTTGCATCCCTTCATATATTCTGGCTAATATGTTGCTAGACATTCATCTTGTGTATGTTATGTTTGTTACCTCTGTCCCTTCCCCTTTACTTACCTTGCTTATCCTCCCCCCCCACTCTTCCCTACTTTCTCCTTCCCCTGTTAAAATCCAATAAAAATATTGAAAAACAAAAGGAGGGACGCTGATTGAACTGTAAGACAGTGCAGAAGACGCTAGAACGATGCCGGCACCAGATGTGAGTATGAGTGTTATTACCGTATATACTCATGTATAAGCCGAGATTTTCAGCACCTTTTTTTGTGCTGAAAATGCCCCCTCGGCTTATACACGAGTCATAGGGCAGAAACCAGTGGGGGAGGGGATGCGGAGGCAGGAGCCGGTGGCTGGGGCATCATACTCACCCTCCCCGTGCCATCGCTGAACGTCCCTGCAATCCTGCGTTCTCCCTGGCTTCCTGCAGCTCTCCCCGGCTTCCTGCAGCTCTCCAGCGCTGAGCGGTGACGTAATACCCGCTCATTAAGGTCATGTAATATGGACGCGACGCCACTCCCATGGGCGTGGCCTCCATATTCATGGCCTTAATGAGCGGTATTACGTCACCGCTCAGCACTGGAGAGCGGCAGGAAGCCGGGGAAAATGCAGGATTGCTGGCCGGGACGTTCAGCGATGGCACGGGGAGGGTGAGTATGATGGAGGAGCATGGAGGAGGACAAGGAGCATGGAGCAGGACGGGGGGGGAGGACGGAGAGCACGGAGCAGAACGGGGGGAGGACGGAGAGCACGGAGCAGGACGGGGGAGGACGGAGAGCACGGAGCAGAACGGGGGGAGGAAAGAGAGCACGGAGCAGAACGGGGGGAGGACGGAGAGCACGGAGCAGAACGGGGGGAGGATGGAGAGCACGGAGCAGAACAGGGGGAGGACAGAGAGCACGGAGCAGGACGGGGGGAGGACTGAGAGCACGGAGCAGGACGGGGGTGGGCACAGAGGAGAATGGGGGAGTGCAGAGCTGGATGGGGGAGCACGGAGCAGGACGGGGGAGGATGGAAAGCACGAGCAGGACAGGATAATGGAGCAGGAGGAGGGGAGCACAGAGGAGAATGGGGGCGCACAGAGCTGGATGGGGGAACACAGAGCAGGACGGCAACTTATACACCCGGCTTATACGTGAGTCAATAAGTTTTCCAAGTTTTTTGTGGCCAAATTAGGGGGGTCGGCTTATACACGGGTCGGCTTATACATGAGTATATACGGTACTTATTATGATTTTAAAAAGGGTAAACATACAGATTGAGAAGGGGTTGTCCGAGTAGTGGACAATCCTTTTAATCATGCTCATTACATACTTCAACACAACTAAGTAGGGTCAGTCTATTGCTACAAATGTTCATGTAGCTTTCTTGGAAAAAAAAAAACAGGATGTTTGAGTCTAAAACTAAGTCTAACAGCCAGTGTAAAAATGGCAAAATTTCTGTTTTTTTTTAAATAATAAATATATTTGGCTAAAATATTTTTTAATGTAAAATCCTGGTTTAAACAGGTGGTTTTTCTGATGACACATTAAATTTAAAGATATTGCACCAATATTTTTGTAGAAGCAGGCAGCAGCACACTGAAAGGACCAAACGTAGTGCCATTGCTCACTGATCCCCTCAAATTCTGGCACCAGAAGAAAGAAGTGTCATCATAGCAACTGCTGGGTTTTCTGAGAAAGAGACATCAGGGACTGGAGATCTCTGCTGAAGAACTTTACAGGAGTCCCTAAGAAGGGCAAGGAAACCGCAGCTCTGTGTAAGAACTGTCCTCCCGTATCTCTGTGGTTAAGGTCTGGTGGTACACATTAATGGTATGACGAGGGGGTAATTTATCCTACTGTAAGTTAGCCATTTCCCTTTGTATATGCCTCATTCTTTGGAAAAGGCCAATTCTATTATTGGTGACAGGTCACTTCCAGATTGACATCTCTGAAAGCTTTCTGCTGCTACATTTTAGCAATGGGGTGTTTGTACCAAGTCCACCACTGATGAAAATCACTACATGCTTCTATCACATGTGAAAAGTTTCTCATAGTGCAATTACAAATTCAGGTATGTAACCGGGTCTATTGTAAAAAAAATACAGTCATGTATGTGCAACTGTGTCAGACACAATTCTACGATGCACCTTATTCATTCTTTTTTTCTACTCGACTCTTTTACTGTTATCAAAGTGGCCAAAGTTAGCCCTGGCCTTTCCTACAGCCAGTCACATACAAACAAAGATACAAGGGGTTAAGAACAGAAAAGCTGCTGTCATCCAAAGTATCCTTGTGTCTCAGTGCTATTCCTGGTAAAAGTCATTTGGGCATTTCTCTTGTTCTAAGCAACTAGACAGTACATTGGATGCCTCTGACAGATCTCCAGATACAGAATATTACTGCCAGCGCTACTATTAGAAGAAATGCTTCTAGCCTTCAAAATAAAATGTTTTTAAAAGTTGACAAGAACCAAGAAATGTGACAAATAAAGATTTATAGTTTATTTCTGACATTTCATTCAGATTTAAAAACAAATCAAATACTAAAACTGACAAAAATGTCAATGTAACCGCAGATCCTCAAAAGATGTGCCGTTTACCATACAGTAAAGCTGTTTCCTAAAATCGGGGAAAAAAATGCCTTTTAAGTTTCCCTTCATTTACACTTTTTATGCAACAATGTGTCTGAGACTTGCCAAGTCCTGGCAATATGCACAGTGTCAGAATTTTGTTCTGCTGCCTGCTCGAGCAATTGTGGCTTGGCTAAAGTTAACATATTTGCGGTCACATGCCGACTAACATCTCATCTATGTCTCTTATTAGAACACTGAGAGAATCAGGAAAAGTTGCTAGTCGGCATGTGACCGCACATATGCAAATCACATATTAGCGATCACATGACAACCAATCAAGCAGGCATACTGTCAGGATATGGCAAAAAGAAACTGCAGAAATTTAGCTTGAAGCCTGAAAGCGGTTTGGACACATATGATTAAATAATCATTCTAAATAATCATTTCTTTGTAGGAACAGTTTGTAAAGCAATGCTCATTTTTTCCGAAAATGACATATTATTGTTACATTGCTGACTCATTTGATAGTTTAAAGATTTAGAATGAGAAGAATATCTCAAAAGGTTTCATCACGTCACCAGTTAACGTGACGGAGCCATTAAACCCACATGTACATACCTTTGTAAAGAGCGTGAGCACTGGTTTCTCCTGCGCATAATGTCTTTTTGATGATTGAAATGCTATATGTTTTATTCTGTGCACATGTCTTAAATGGAACATCTGTTATAAGAACACAGAGAGAAAAGAAAAGAAAAGAAAGAGAAATGTTTTAGCAGAATTCTATCAGCGTTGTTAAATATCGCTCTCATTACATACGGTATATTTTTACTAAAAAGGTCCATACAGATCAGTGGGACCAAGTAAAATAAGATCGGTCACAACATTTCACAATGCAAACTGCACATATTAAAAATTAGATCTTAGACCTGATGAGGCTGGTGTACTTGCATTTACTTTGGTTACAATAAATGAAATAACATTTTCAAAGTACACACCATTTGCTGCATTGGTCAGTAAAGTATGAATATTTAGCGTCTGAGCGTCATTGATCGCCTGCATACTACTACAACTTGCTACATTAAAGAATGAATATGAATTTAATCACAAACAAAAGCAGGGATTTTATGAGAAAGGAAAAAAAACAGCTGGAGGTGGTGGGTGGGGAAAAGCCATAAAGTAAAAAAGTAGTTACTCATTAGGTATATATCCCAGCACTCCAACGCCAGCGCTCTGGTGCTCCCTACTGGCCTTCGAATACTGTGCTGCACCGATGACATGCCCCTCTACCCATGTGGCTGCTTCTTACCATAGAAACAACCCCATTAAGACCAATTAAGGTCTATGGTGGTATAACTGCCTTTTAGGGTTTACTATGTGACTCCAACCCTAAACCGTGCATGGTTTTACTAAAGGAGTAGTCTCACAGGAAGTATTGTTCAAATCATATTAGAGAGTGTGAAAAGTGAAAGTGTATTTGCAATATGCATAAATTAAATATAGCGTGTGGGTCGGTAAACACAATTTCATCAGTAAGGGTGCATTCACATAGTGATTTTTCACACTTTCCTTGGTCCTGTAGGGGCTTACACCTGAACTCCCCACAAAGCAGGATTCAGACGTATGTGCTGACGGGCCATAGACTATAATGGTGCCGACAGAGTCACCGTGTACTCTGTCATGCATTATTTTCAGGCGTGCGCCTACAGGAGATGGACACTCAGACACAGTCTACTACGAAAATGATGCACGGCATACGCCCAAATCACATTTTTCAGGGGGGGGTAAGATGGGACCAAGGAACATGTGGCAAAACGCAGTGTGAAAACACCCTAATAGTTCCCTATGCGTCTTCTCCTGTGGAGGTCCACCTTCAGTGGTGGACGCAGATGCATGGTGGCTTCCCAGCTTTGTCCCTGCTTATGGTACATAATGAGCTGACAATGAAGAGGCCAATCCATGGAGATGAAAGACAAAATAGATAGATAGATGGATAGGTAGATATTTTCTTCACACTAAGCATTTGATATATTGCCGATTTTGCGCGTTCCTATCTGCAAAGAATGGAGAGGTCTGAATGGAGAGACCGATTTTAAAAATAAGAACCAGAAAAATCACATTATATGATTTTTAAATTAACCCCTTCACGACATGACGTGTATATATACGTCATTTGTTGTGTCTCCCCTTTGACGTGGGCTCCGGGGAGGAGCTCGCATAATTTCTGGAACATGACAGTTGATTTGATCAGCTGTCATGTGCCACTAACAGCCGTTGGTGGGATCACGATCCACCTGTGGCTGTTAACATGTTAAATGCAGCTGTCCAGCTGCCACCTTACATACCCGCTTGGCACCTTCTGCCAAAATAATAGACCCTTTATAGGGCATCTGCAGTCTCATGTTGTCTCCCAGGTCTATGTTCCACGTGAAAACTAAAATCTTGTAGGGCTAGAAACCACCTCATTACGCAGGCATTGTTTCCCTTCTTCTCTCGCATCCACCTTAGTGGGGCATGCTCCGACACTAACCTGAACCTTCTACCTAACAGGTAATACCTCAGAGTGTCCAACGCCCACTTGATGGCCAAACACTCTTTTTACACTATGGAATAGTTCTTCTCACATGTGGACAACTTCCGACTGAGGTACATTACAGTGTGTTCATCTCCATTAATCTCCTGTGACAAAACTGCTCCCAGCCCGACATCCGATGTATCCGTCTGGACCACAAACTCTTTTGTTGGGCGCCACCAAAACTGGCTATTTACAGAGGAGCAGTTTCAGTTCACCAAAGGCTGTCTCAGCTTCTGGGGACCACTTAGCCATAGTCGACTTCGTCCTTGTCAGAAGATCCGTCAGCGGGGCTGCTATCATGGCAAAGTTAGGGACAAATCTTCAATAGTAGCCAATGATACCTAGAAATGCCCTGTTCTGCTTCTTTTTTTGGAAAAAATATATATGTGGTCAATTTAAGGAGCGCTACGGCTATAGAGCACACTGCAATGGATTAGTGGTAAACAAACCTTTTATTAGACCACTACGCATTTCGGCAGCGGACCACTACCTCCTCAGGTGGATTAGTAGGTTAGAAGTAGATTAGAAGGTAGTGGTCCGCTGTCGAAGCGCGTAGTGGTCTAATAAAAGGCTTGTTTATCACTAATCCATTGCAGTATGCTCTATAGCCATAGCACTCCTTAAATTGACCACATATATTTTTTCAAAAAAACGCTGACATTCCCCTTGAGGGATTGTAGCTGGAGCAGATTGGAGCTATAGAGTTCATATCCAGGCAACAGGACCTGAAGTGACGTCACATCCTGTGAAGTGGTATCACGTGACTGGATCTTGGGCCTACGTGACCAGACCAGGAAGCACAGCACAGGATAAATCCCAGAGCTACAGAGCAGGAGTACACGGAGACGTCCCCTACCGGAGTTGTGCAGGGGTGCACAACCCCTCCTGGTGAGAGGCTAATCCCCCCACCTTTCATTGTAACATCCCAATTTAACCACCTGGTGCTTCTCATGCTGCGCTCTTCCATGTTTATTATCTTACTGTTCTGCTTCTTTGAGAGAGGCTGTGGCCAGCTCTGAATCACTTCCACCTTATTTATTTGAGGTTTTATTTAATCTCTACCTACTATGTAGCCCAGATATCTGGTTTCCTCCATCCCCATGGCACTTTTTTGGGTTGATGGTAAAGCCTGCTTTCCTTAGTACACTGAGTATGGCCTGAACTTTGCCAAGATGACTTCCCCGTCCTGGCTAAATATGAAAGTGTCGGGAGCTCCCTGCAACCAAAACGGCATCCTGACATACAGATAACATCCGTCTGGCGTCGAGAAGGCTGTCTTCTCCTTGGCCTCTTTGGACAAGGGAATTTGCCAGTATCCTTTAGTGAGGTCCAGGGTGGTGATGTATCGAGATGGTTCTCATCTCTCTCAATAAGCTCATATACCCTAGGCATTGGGTAGCTGTCAAACTTCGAGACCTCACTGAGCTTCCCCTAGTCATTACAGAACAACCATTCCCCATCTGGTTTTGACACCAACACTATGGGATTGGACCAGCCACTCTTGAATACTTCAATGACCCCTAGGTTCAGCATATGCTTCACCTCCTTCGAGATCACCTCTCTGCGGGCCTCTGGAATCCGATACTGCTTCAGATTGATGTGAACATGAGGCTCTCTGAGCACCTCATGCTCTGTAACCTGAGTGAGGCCTGGAAACTCAGAAAACAGTTCTTTATTCCGTTGCAACAGCTCCCGACATTGCTGTTTCTGTGAGCGGTACAAGGTGTCCGCTACCTTAACCTCTTCCACTCTAACATCGGACTTGGCCACCAGACAAGGAGCTTCCACGGGTTCTTTGTCCTGCCACGGTTTAATCAGGTTAACATGGTACACCTGGTAGGGCTGAAATTGAAACAGGGAGAAACACTGATGAAGAATAACAGACAGGGAAGCAGACAGTCCCAGTCTCGGCCATCCTTCTCCACCACTTTCCTCAATATAGCCTTCAAAGTTTTATTAAACCTCTTCACTAGTCCATCTGTCTGGGAATGGTACACTGAGGTTCTGAGTTGTGAAATTTGCAGTGTCTTGCACGACTCCCTCATGACCTTCGATATGAAGGGGGTTCCCTTGATCCATTAGAATCTCCTTCTGATATGAAGCAGCTCCTGAGATATACATTTTGCTGAGCAGTTTCATAAGGGTACCGCCTCTGGGTACCCAGTAGCATATTCCAGGACCACCCATATATATTGATGTGATCTCCACCAGGGGTCCCACTAAATCCATCGCTATGCGTTTGAATAGCACCTTAATGATGGGCAATGGTACTAGAGGACTACGGAATTGGGCTACCGGGGAGGTCAACTGGCAGGTGGGACATGGCCTACAATAATTTACGATTTCTCTGTGACAGCCAGACCAATAGAACCTCTGGAGGATTCGTTCCTGGGTTTTTCTACCCCCAGATGACCACCTAACACATGTATGGGCCATGGCTTACACCTTGTATCTGTATGGCCCTGGCACCAGCAGCTGCTCGATTACCTCCTCTCCCAGCTTAGTGACCCGGTATAATAACTCCCCATTCATGGTGAATTATGGGTGTGAAGAAACCAGATTGTATCTTAATTTCCCAGACAACCATATTTTTGTAAAGCCACAACAATTGAATTTTTAACTGTATATTGGCTTGTGGATTTAAGTGTTTATGTCTGGTGGGTCAAGAAGACAGACTTGCATACCATTTAACATAAGTCTGTAATAGTGACTTGTACATAGTGGGTGTTTATCTGTGTTTATTGTGAGCTGATTTGCTAATTGTGTATTGTATTCTATAACCAGTTTGTTGACTTCGAAGGTAGATAGGGAAAGGCTGTGAGGATGAACTAAAGCACACTGGGTAAATCTAAAAATAGATCACCTGCCTCGGGTATAAAAGAGACTTCTTTCCTTCTGGCTGGTGTCACTCTTGAGGGTCAGCTGAGGGTACATCGGACCCGGCTGAAAGAACACAGGACTGCTCTCGGTTATCTCCCTACGCTTGTCATACCTCTTCACTGTGTGTGCACCACAGGTGGAATATCGACCCTGGGAGCTCTGACATATCATCTATCATCATCTTGGTGAGACAGCGGAAGAGTGAGACCTTGTAATGTGCACCATCTTGGGGGTAATTGCTGGGAATGTTCTGTTTGCTTTAGAGTGTTGTGGTTCAATAAAGCATTGCCACACTGTTTTACCCTAACCCTGTGTTGTCGGTGTAGTATGTTGCCCATGGGGAGATAGAGCAGGCGTTCAGTGGTATGAGCCCTGGTCCATGCAGTCTTTCTAAAGGCAGCCAGGCCAGTGGACAAACGCACCCACTGACCCCGTTTCTCTACAACGGGTATCGGGTGTCATCCCCCGGCTCTTGGGCAACACCATTGAGTAAAGTAACACTATCAAATGCCCCTTTTAGGGTTAAGTCCCTAGTTGGGAGGTTCCAAAGTTTCCCCTGGACACCTCCAGCTCAGGAAAGCTGATCTCGGAGGACATTATCCTCATCACCAACTAATACACAAAGGGGAAACCCATCAGCCTCGGCCTGTGATAAAGTTTATTGGGCAGCGACCTGGCTGTTGTCTGGGCAACCAGGTGTCCTCTCTTTCCCCCATAAGTCCCAAACTAATGCAAAGTCTCGCCCTATTATAACAGGGAACAACAGGTCCTTGACTACGCCCACCTCTTGACTACATTTATGACCACTCGGGCCACAGGGTAGTCCTTAGCAGCGCTATGGATACAGCGGATGCCCACCATCTTCCCAGGAATTAGCCAATGAGGAATTGTAGCCCTCACTAGGGTTACCAAACTCCGAGTCCAACAGTCCAGTCGGCTAGGAGTTCCATCTGCTATCTGTGCCGCTGTTGCCACTGGTGCTGTAGATTAGCCTGCACCAGTTGCTTTATCAACTCCTCCATGCTGAGACTTTAACTACTGCAGTAGCATTCACCCACGACATGCGACATCTCTGCAGCAGTCACATTGCCCCTTAGGATTCATGCCCGCATTCTCCAATTGTAAAGGATTGGCTCTGTGGTAGACGCTGGTTCACACACGGGATGTAGTTCGTTGCTTCAAAATATACAAATGGTGTATTAAGAGTTCATAAACCATCAGTGTTAACCAAAAACAAAGCAGCCTCTGCCAGGCAAACAAAGGTATTACAGAACAAAACGGAAAATAACAAGTTCATATAACACACGGACTCAGTCGTTTAAATGTGAGTCTTTTCCTCTCATAACACCAAGTTGCCTAAGGCAATTAAAGATCCCTTATATAGACCCCGATATGAAACTTAACTTTTATTAGTATATTAACTACGGAAAACAAAAAGCCTTAAAATCACATAACACTTGATTTAGACACCAGTCATAGATTTTTTTTTAAAGTGTTCGTGCTATTCTAATTGCTATCTCCTAGCAGCTGAAGCCGTATCATAGAGACTCATTAGTCAGATCCACATTTCACTTCCCATTGTCCACACTATCGATTTACTACTTGGACACAGTGGCATAGGTTTCGAATATGACTGCAGTCATTCATGTATAATCAGGCATTCAGGCTCTATAGGTTCGGCAGGCTCATTATCAATGGCTCTGCTGATACGTCCCAGATAATTAGGCCAGCATACCAGGTATGCTGCTAGGTAACTTATTGCTAGTAACTTATTGGTTACCTATATCACAAAATCGGAGAGCTCATACCGAAACCACACTGAAAAATAAGCCAGCATAATATACTGCTTATCCACTGAACCCTTTAGTGCTTGATCTAGGGGGTTCCTAGTGGACTCTCTACCACTGCCTACTTATCATAGGCTTGGTTCAGATCAAGTGCATGCTATTAAACATAGAATTAAGCAGCCATTAGCCTCCCAAACATGTTTCACCTTGTGGCGTCATCAGGGGAAACAGGCTATAATGAGCTTGCTGCACGCCAAACAATACTTATAAAACCTTGGCTCTGACATCACTATTTCAGTTCAACCAATCAAGGTATCAGTACCAATAGTACTCCTTTAGCCGATCCAGAAGCATTTCTTATCAAAGAATAGTAGCTCATTTCTTACCTTAGGGTCATGAAACAGATGATTCCATAGGTTTCCTTCAAGATGTACCAACCCCCATGTAGGAGGTAACCCAGGTAAATCCCCAATCAAACCCAATACTAAAGCTACCCATAACTCTCTGTTCTGTAGTTCGTATGCATTTCCTCCTGGTCATTTCCTCTCAGACTCAAGCAGGGTCTGAGCAGCGTGTGCAAGGCTTCCTGCAAAACACACAGACCAAGTGAGACAGCCCCAGCTGCCTTAAATCAGACCATCCAAGACCTGGACTGGAGGTAAGTGAGCAGCCGATCCCACCCAGCTCTTTCAGCTGTTCCGGATTAATAAAAACACCTCTCAGCACTAAGCTTGCTGGAGCCCGCTTTTCTCGGTCCTACATCACCGAGACTTGGCATCTCGGGGACACATATCTCCCATCCACGACCTGTCCAGCTGCCGACTTTCATCAGGTTTGAACATGGGTATGTTATGATATTTAGAGTTCATTCCTGTTTCATTTTTATGCATCATTTTCTGTGCATTTTGTGTGCACACAAAAGTACAGTGTTTACAATTAGAACAAAATGAATGAGATTTCTAAAACCTCATTCTCAAGGTGTGTTTTTTCATTGCGCTTTTTGACCCAGTGGAACCTTTCTTTTTTTTTTTTTTTTTTTAAAGGACGCCTATAAATTATTTCCTAAGATGAGTATGAGGTAATTTTTTGAGGTTACAAATTCTACGCTAAATTTCTGTACCTATTAGATAACTGAGGTTACATTTTTTTTTTCATTACGTTTTTGACTCTGTGGTTTTTGTCTCTTTTGGTATGCCATGTTTAAAATAAAGCAGGTTTTTATACTTATTGGTATTTGTCCATGCATTGGTATTTGTCCATGCATTTTTATCTATGGATTTCAGCATTTATTACAATTCTATGAGAAAATTCTGCACATAAAACTCAGCGTAACTGCAAGAAAAATTGAAAATTTGCACATTTCAAACACGCACTGCTGGTCAGTTAAAAGCACAGTGGGCATAAGATTTCTATAAATTCCATCCCCTTCGCTGGAATTGTAATATGTCACAAAATATGCAGCATCAAAAACTCAACAAAAACTCACTGTGTCAAGATCCTTTTTTGGAGTTGTGGCAGCTCTGGTTCCGCTATGATTTAAATGTTGCTTTTTTCCTTTCAGACCAGCGGGGGTTAATGTCAGTTTCCCTTGCTGGCAGCTTGCTGAAACTGCAGAGTTGCTAGGTCAGCTGATGTGGGTGGTGACCACTCCCACCATCCTTTAAATGGTCACACATGTTAATTTTCATAAAAGTAACAGGAGAAAATGGGTCCACAATTTCTCCTGACTATACCAATACCCCATATGCAGTCAGAAACTAATGTTTGAGCACAAGGCAATGCTCGGAAGGAGAGGAAAACTATTACACAGCTGAAACCCCCCCCACAAGTGACCCTATTTTGGAAACTACACCCCTAAAAGGAATTCATCTAGCGGTGTTAGGAGCATCTTGATCCTACAGTGTCTCAAAGAACTGGGCAGTGTTACTAAAAGTGTTAAAGTGTTACTATAGGACCAAACTTTTCATCACACTTTCAACTATATCGACATCCTGGATGCAGTTATAACTGAAAGCAATGATGGAGGAGGGATTGTCAGCTGATGCTCCCTCCACTATCATTCTCTGTCTGCGTCTGTCATCTTAGTACACTGACGCAATTACATCAATATTTCCCACCCGCTGTGCCGAGCAGTGAAGAACTTCCAAGCGCTTGCTGCCGAGACCAGAGCAGTGGGGAGACGAGAAGAGGACTATGTGTGGCCCATGATATTGTGTGGAGGGCTGTGTGGGGATCACAGTTGGTGTTGGGGTCACTATACTTTGCTGGGGGATACAGTAGGGTCATCTGTTATGATTTGGTAGCCGAGGAGGACAGCAGCAAAAAACAGGCTAAGCGACCAGACACCCAGAGAGGTTGGTAACTGGCGGATTGCAGACCCCTGAACTGCCAGCATAACTAGAAGTAGCTGTGAGACGTGCCTACGGTGCCCTAGACGCCTCGACACAGCTGGAGAGATAACTAAGCCTAAAGAGAGAAAGGGGAAAGCTAACTGCCTCAGAGTAGACCCCCAAAGGAATAGGTAGCCCCCAACATATATTGACGGTGAGACAAGATGAAATACGTACACAGGCAGAAAATAGTACAAGCAAACGCTGGGGCCCAAACTGTCTAGATAGAAAAGGACAGGAAGGAACACTGTCTGCAATCAAGAAAAAAAACTATAAAAACTCCAACACTTCTGATACACAAAAATACTGAGTCCACACAATCTCTCCCCCCTAGATCAGACTCTGGTGTGCACTGGTAGCAAAACAGCAGATACTGAAATAACAGAGAACCGAAAAAGCATAAACTGTCTCTGGTGTGAACAGGAAGCAATTAAGCGGGTTACAGGGAATTGAAAATGCATAAACAATGGCAAAGAGACACAGTGTCCAGCGCAGGCCCCCACAGGGGAACCTGGCTAAACAATCCAATAGGACAGAAAACTGAGCTAGACAAAAACACAAGCCACAGAAGTAAACAGCAAAAGACTTATCTGAAAGTTGCAGGTCAAGGCAAGCAGCATGCTGACTTCCAAAAGAGACTGGGAAGAACTAATTACCGCCAAGAATCATGGGAAAGCTGCTCACTTATATCTCCCCAGTCAGCACTTCCAGATTGCCAATCGTCCGCAGCTGAATCCTCAGCTGAAGGGCCTCTGCCAGTCAAAGCAGCTTCATTACTATCAGCAGCCACCAGAAGGAGCCCCAACTCAGAATCCAGAGCGTTCACGACAGTCATCATACCGTGCGTGTGGAGGGTACTGTGATGGAATTCACCGTGGGGGGTATCATACTGTGTCTGGGGGACACTTTTGTTGGCATCATACTTTATTATCTGTATTATTTATTAATTTAAGTTTTTTTATCCTGTATTACATATTTAAATTAGGCCATTGGGCCATATTCTTTTTTACTGTTGTTACATAACATATTATGTTATTCCAGTATGCCCCATTTGTGATTACGTGTTTATTTTATTTTAAGATCTATTAATTAAAATGTACTTTGTGGGACAACCCTTTAAGTTTGTTTCCATATGAAAAGGTTCATTATATTTCACAAGGAAAAACTTCCTCAATTGCAGACCTTTTTTTTAATAACTATTAAGGTTGGCTTGCAACATCGTCCAAGTTTTTAATTTTGTCCCTCTGTGCATTTGAGTTTAATGTCGCTGCACTAGCAGAAGCAGGTTTGAATCTCCAGCAAGGAAGGCCACGGGGAAGCACAAAGAGAAAACAGAAAGGGTTTGAAACTAATTGGTCTTCACTACTTCCTGTTGTGTGTTTAATGTGTAAAACTTGGTTTTGTTTTACAAATATGCTTGACAAAAAATACTTTTTTATATATATTTTTCCTATTTTCTGTTTTTATTTGCTAAGCCTAACATCCTTTATTATGAGTTACACTTGATGTAATGTATGTCCATTTTCCCTTGTTAAACATAAAACTGCAATAAAGAGAAAATAGAAAAGAAAAAGAGAGTGAAAAATGTATTTACAAGGTGCAGTCATTTGGTCAGGCAATAAGTGTTTGGCTGAAAGACAATCTTTACAGTTGAGCCCGGGAAAAGGGAGCTGACTGACGATTACAATAAAAGTCGAACTCAAATTACTCTTCATAAATGCTTTTAGAAATAGAAAAATAGAACACAGTAACCATGTATCACATTGATGACACCAACTAGTTCAAATATTCAGGCTAATGTTATGTAATAGTAGATGCGTGTGTGACACTCTAGATTACAGATAGTTTACCTAGACAAAATAAGTCAAATTTCCATGATCCATACAGTTTTAATTCTCCGCTTACACATATTTCTGCATTTATACTTCATACAAAAGGATTACAGTGGAGCGCCATGAGATACATATGAAGCTTTTACACTTTGGAGAAATTTTTTGCTTGATTTCCAATTTCTTGAATGCCTACATTTCAGACTGAATTTTGTTTTTAGGTAAATGCACAAGTATGTATTTAGTGAAAAAACATTCACAGTGTAATATTGATAATCTGTATGGAAAAAAAACAGTATGCAGTATATGGTGGCTCATGCACCTGCCAACAATGCAGACAAACACACCAGACCGGCCTTAAGGAGATGTAAAAACTCTTCAAATTTATGACCTCGTGTCTGACAGTTAGGCTGGCGTCACACTTGCGAGTGTGATGCGAGTAAGTCGCACGACTTTCTCGCATCAACACCCAGCACGGCCGGCCGCTCTCGGACCCGAGTGTACGGCTGCATGTATTTCTATGCAGCCGCCCACTCGGGTCCGAGAGCGGGCGGCCGTGCTGGGTGTTGATGCGAGAAAGTCGTGCGACTTACTCGCATCACACTCGCAAGTGTGACGCCGGCCTTACACTACTTTCAGCAGGGAGTACAGAGTCAAAATGGCGTAGATATGACACTTCTGTTTATTTTGTGGCATTTGAAGCTTAGTAAAAATACTCCAACAAATTTACACACAACTGGTAAAATTCATACCCTTATGATATGTATATTGTTATGAATTGAAAAAAGAACTCAAGAGAACCAGATGCTAATAAGCCTGTCTTTTTTCCACACTTGCATACCTATAACTTTTTATAAGGGAATCAGACACCAGGTTTTCCCTATATAAGGTACAGCCAGCATCTTTCAGCCCTGTGTTACAACATTGTACAATGTATATACAGCAGGTGAAATAAGTACTGAATGCGTCATCAATTTTCTAAGTAAATATACCGTATTTTTCGGACTATGAGACGCACTTTTTTCCCAAAAATTTTTTGGGAAAATTGGGTGCGTTTTATAGCCGGAATATACTTACCAATATTGTTGCTTCAGCAGGAGTCAGGCGATTCTGCGGCGGTCCCGGTCAGACGCTGCAGGGCAACACAATCCCTTCCCAGGCTGGTGCGGCAGGTTAGGCAGTGGTGCCGGGGACTTCACCGGTATTTTGTGAAAGCCCGGAGGCCCCTGCACATCCATTGCTGCGATGCGGTGGCCTCTGGGGAGGGGGCGGCACATGCTCTCGGTAACGAGATCTCGGGATCAAACAAGTAGAAACAGCTGGTCGGCACCGTCACAAAAGTTCACATCTCCGAACTGAATAAAACATGCGGGAGCAGCAGCCAGCAAATAACCAAGACACACGGGTGCTCATTCATAGAAAAACACATGTCCATAGTGTAAAACAGTAGAAATAGAATGGCACTCACCGTTAAAATGATCAAGGCTTTATTGCAAAATCTTACAAACAGGAGAATGGGAGCTAAATACAGGAGTAACACATATATTATTTATATTTATAGAGATATAGATAGCAGAATAGGTAAAAATGCAATTGTCGGCATCTGTAAAATCATTACAGAACCCGACAGGATATGAGACATGGTTTACATATAGTAAACCATTGCATATCTGTTATTTTTTTGTATGTCCCTCACATATCAGTCAACAGTATAGTCAACAGTACTCACTGAGGCTGCGCATACTGCCGCCTGACCCGCAGTGAACTGACAGCGTGGGAAAATGTTCAGAAACTTTCCCACGCTAATCAGTTCATCTACGCTCAGGCTGGGAGGCTGTGCAGGCAGCTTTTCCTTCATTCCTCTGTGGTTTACAGCTGGGCCGGTCGCATTAGCACCGCTCCCAGATGTAAACTATTTAACCCCTTCAGATGGATTGCAGCGTGGGACTTGACTGTATGGCGGACAGGTATGGGTATAGTGTTGCTTTTTTATTTTGGATTTTTCCTAGGAGATCGATGGCTTCAGTATGGAATGGGAGTGTAATAAAGATGGAAAAAAGTGTGTTTATTTCATTAAAAGTCTTTCATCTTAATGTGTTTTTTTAAACCCTTTCAGACTAGTGGATTAATAATGGAAAGTTGTTTTATTGACACCACTCCATTATTAACCAGGCAATAGCAAGGTGCCATTAACCCCTTATTACCCCATATGCCACCGCTACAGGGCAATGGTAAGAGAGAGTAAGTGCCGAAATAGGCGCATCTTACAGATGCGCCTTTTCTGGGGTGGCTGGGGGCAAATTTTTTTTAGCCGGGGGGGGACAAAAACAATGGTCCCTCTCTAGGTTATTAATTTCTGCCCTTAGTCACTGGCTTGTCCTTTCTGGCGGACAAAATTGCGTGGGAGCCCACGTCAGTTTTTTTCAGAGAATTAATCCTTTAATTTAACACCTACAGCTCCAAAATTTTACACACACACACACACGCACACACTACTAACATTATTAGTGAGGGACATATAAAAAAAATAATGGATATGCAATGGTTTACTGTTTGTAAACCATGTCTCATATCCTGTCGGGTTCTGTAATGATTTTACAATTGAATTATCGGCTATTCTGTATCTAACTCTGTATGAAATATAAATATATATATGTGTCTCACTGACATACTGTATATATACATAACATAGTAACATAGTTATTAAGGTTGAAGGAAGACTTTAAGTCCATCTAGTTCAACCCATATCCTATCCTAACCAGCCCTAACATGTTGATCTGTATATATGTTTTCACGAATATTTGAGGCAGGTACCTTTCCTACTTGGGGGCTGGCTAATTGGATCCGAGCATGCTCAGTTAAAATTTGAGGGATCCGGCGCCCATAGGCTTCCATTCTAGCAAACGGCAGATGGCGATGGATCCGTTTTTTTGACGTACACAAAAAACGTTCCTTTGTCCGTTGTCTCCGGCCGCCGGACAAACAATCTTCGACGCATCCGGTGAACGATGGATGAAACATGAGGCCATCCGTCGCTAATACAAGTCAATGAGAAAAAAACGGATCCGTCGGCATCAGTCGCTGGATCCGTTTTTATCAAAATTCGACAGATTGCGACTGATAGCAAAAAACTGATGTGTGAAAGGGGCCTTACGATCGCAATCCTCTTTCCCTGCTTCAGTGGATAACGCAACATATGTCATCCACACAGTGTATCCCATCGCACTCCTCCACAGGGGCAATTCTGTCTGCCATGTCAAAGGCAGAGCAAAGTACTGTAGTGCACAGGGAAAGGTCAAAGACCCATAGGGAAAGCCAGCGCATGTGCACTACAGTGCTTTGCTCTGTCCTCGCAGGGCAGATAGACGTGCATCTGCACTGGAGCACGACGGGGATCACTATGTGGATGATGTAGGACCCGTCATGCACATGAAGAAGGGAAGGAAGGAGGCAGTCTTAAGAAGAGAGGATCAAGACAAAAGATGCCCATCAGACCAGAAGGCTCCATCTGCAAATATAATAAAATCTCTTTTTTGTGTTTTGAAAAGCGGACTGGGGAGATATATACAGCACACTAGAATGTTGTAACAAAGGGCTGGAAGATGCTGGCCGTACTTTATATGGGGAAAAACTGATGACAGGTTTCCTTAAATGTCTTGCTACCTACATCCAACAGAAAACAAAACATGGTTCTTGGGACCATAGTATTATGTCTTAGTTTGAGTGGTATGCTTGGCTGATCACTCCATTCTCCCCACCATCATCTCCATATGGTAAGGACATAGCAACAAACACTCACATACACAGCCATCTAAACACATGCACGTGTCCACCCCTTTATTTTATACTCTCGATTTTTACTACTTCACAAATAAGTATTTAAAATTATGCATAGTTATCAAGATAAAATCCACAGAATGTGTTTCCAGAAAGTTTAGGACAATAAATAAGCATGCAATGCAATAATTCATCATAATGGCTACTAGCTGGTAAGCGACAATAGCCAAACAGAAGCCATCTACATGTAAGGATTTAAATATAGAAGATCTCCATGGAAATGACAGATCTAAAGTTCATAAGAACTTTTTTTTTGCATAAAATTTTTCCTACAACCCTCTGTCTGGAGAAAACACTAATAAGCCACTGATGGGAGCACATTACAACATAAATAGCACATTCTTACTATTGCTTTCTTCTGCGAGTTTTAAAACACAGTGATAACCTTGCACCCCCTCATTAGATGACAATGAAAGTGAAAGCTAGACATGAACAATGGGGGGTACAGTAAATGGTTTTTCTGCTCAAGCAACATTAAAATCAGCCCAAAGAGTGAGCTTTCAGAGGAATGGGCTTTTAATGTTCTTAAACCCGCTGCTTTGTTGGGCTCAAATAGGAAAAGGCAGAATGTTAGACTTCATAAGCTCAGTGCTTATTAAAGATAAAGGCATTGATTCATGTAGCTTTCAGACAGGCAGATTGGCGTATGGCTCAAGACTTTAACCTTCAAGTTTAAGGGTAATTAGTAACAAAACTGGCTTCAAGGCAATATGCCAGCAACACGCGAACCTTACCACCTGAGCACCCAGAGCAAGAATATTATGTGGTCTAACACAAACCAACCTTCATATAATGGAGGTTCACATGGCTAGTTAGTAGTGTCCCCACCTCACTTTGCAGGATGAAATATGATTAAACAGCGCTATGAAAGGATACATTTTGTGTCATATTTATCAAAACTGGCTAAATCTCCAAACCATGCAAATTAGTCAAGGCAGTCTTAAAATGATCAAATTTATCGAAGGTGTTTATGCAGTTTGATGAATTTGTTTCAAGTTTACACCAGTTACCTTTCTTTGTGCCGGAAATGTGTGCCACAATTTTGGCACTTTTTTGGCACATTGTTTGTGTCACAGGATGAACTATGCCCCATTTCAGCAAAGCTTTGCCACAAGTCATACAAGTTATAGAAAGTGTCTAAAACACGTAAATATGATAGAGGTCATGAAAGACAGGTGGTTTTGGTGCGAATTATGTAAGAGCTCTGGCACATTTAGCTAGATAAATCTGCTCCATTAGGTCTACTTTACATCCATACACTGTGCACACAATTATTAGGCAATTTGCTTTTATGTAACAGCTGCAAAACATGGAGGTGCAGGGACGCGAACATTTCACTCGAGCACCCGCGATACTGGGCACATGCCCAAGCACCCAATGCAAACCCAAGTAACGAGCATACTCATTCATCACTATTCGGGATTTAATGTGCATCTTTTTTTCTCAACACATTTTTGCAATCCTGTTGACTAATTACAAATTGTTTGGTGGTTCTGTGAATACGCCCCAATATCTTAGCAATTTCAAGAGTGCTGCATCCATCTCTAAGGGTATGTGTACATGATCCGGAAGTGGCAGCACTTTGGACGCAGCACATATTCGCTGCCATCTATTGAACGTAGGTGAATCCGCATGTGTTCACTGAACTGTGTGAATTCACAGCATCCAATACATTCTAAGGGTGAAATAGACATGCTGTTGTCTGGAGAGACGTGCCATACGTCCATCTTTGCTGGTGAGCCGTGGGTGTCCCTGGACGCATAGTGGACATGGAATTTCTTGAAATCCCATCCACTATGCTGTATTATCTGACCGCTGCGGGTTGGACACTGCAAAAGTATACAGCGTCCAACCCGCAATGTTTATGGATTGTCTACACGTACCCTGAGACTTTCTAAAATGTTTGATTTTTTAGACTCAGTTAAATCTCTGTTTAGCCCACTTTTCCTGAGGAAAACAAGCTGCCTAATAATTCTGCACACCTTGATAAAGGGTGTTGTATCCTTAAGTCTCACCCTCCCTCATTACACAAAATTCATTTCACCTGATGTGCTTCATCCAATAAGCATTTAATTTTATACAGCTTGGAGGTGGAAAATCTGAATAAAAATAGTGACATAGTCAATATACTGACTTTCCTAATAATTCTGCACACAGGGTATAGTGTGGGCAGCGGTTAACTCGGAGCAATGTAGTCTCAGCGCTCTGGCAGTGTTTTATTCATCCGTTTTCTCTTTTGTCCATAGAGAAAATAAGAACAAATATGGACAAATATTAACAAACTAAAGTACAAATATAGACAACATGGCAGATTGGCTTATAGATGTTAATCGGTAATACAGATACACAATATCATCGAATAAAACAAGATGGCCTTAATCACAGAAAAAAAACATCTTTTCTGTGTATTTTGACTACAATGCAATATTTGATTTTAAAATATAAATAAAATACTAACAAATGAATACTGTTCTGACTTAAAAACCCACCGACTATATTGTCATTCAGGAGCTAAGGCAAGGAACGTGGCTCCGGCGTCTTCACCATCAGAAGTAATCCGGGGACCAGGGCAAGCTAGGGCACACTATGAGGATTGTCTGGTGCTGGCGGTGAGACCATGCGGTCATGTAACCGCAAGTATTCGATATGCATTCTTCCAGCCACATTTCGACTAAAAGTGCACAGCCTCGCTCAATTGACTTATATTGGGCAAGGCAAGGCACATCTAGTAGGAATGTGGCCAAAACTATACATGTTGCATACTTGCAATCACATGACCCCCTGGTCTTTCCGCCGGCACCAGAGAATTCTTACAGTGGACGCTTTGAGGATTCACAAGTCTACTGTCATGACTCTGTTGTTGGGTATCCCAGAACCAGGGACTCCTTCCCTTTTCCTAATGCTAAGGCTGGGTTCACACTGCATCCATGGCAATGCGCTAGCGGCATCCGTTACATAGCGGCACTAACGCTATGTAACGGATGCGTTAGCGCACCATAGACTGCCATTATGTAGTGCATCGCTAGCGCATGTCATAATCGGCATGCATTAGTGATGTGCCGTCATGACGGACCCTCGGATGCGGTGTGCAGCGATCGGGGGTCTGTCACCGCTAGCACAGATGAAGCATCTGCGCTAGCGCGATCGCATAATGCGATCTTTAAAGGCACTTGCGTTAGCGCAGTCGGTTTAACGCATGCATTGAGCGGACTGCACTAACGCAATGTGAACTTAGCCTTAGGGCACCCTAGCTTGCCCCGTTCCCGGATTACTTCTGATGACTCCAGGGCCACGTAACTTGCCTTAGCTCCTGAATCCACCCTCAGTCTGTACCCTTCCCCACTCAGGGGAGAGGGGAGTAGCAGTATACCGTAATACTCCAATCAGACTAGCAAGGTAATATAAAAATGGATAAAGGAAAATATCAATTATAGAAATATACTTACACAAACAATAGAGGTATACACTGGGGAGTGGAGGAAGGGGAAAAACCAAAGTAGGAGAAGAAAGGGGTTAGCACACACGCAAAATTCACAACAGTTTCAGATAAACCCACCAAACGTCTTCTCAAACAACTACAGCAAACACCACTTCTTAACTATGCAACATGAAACTACTCTGGCAATGAATGCCAGTCAGGGCGCAGATTATATAGGAGATAGGAGTGGCTAGCAGTGAACAGCCGAGAGCCTTAATTCAGGAAAGCTTCCAAGAGCTTATCTGAGCAGATTAACCCTTGCACTACTAAAATGAACCAGCACCATTTAATATGAAGGTGAAGTGCTTCTAATCAGAGCAGGAGTAAGCGAAATCAGACACTGAGGTCTTCTGGCTCCTCTCTGTTGCGGTAAACCTGTGACATCTGCAATCACATACAGCCTTAGTATATGGTTAAATCTTGAAGAAGATATCTGAAGACTTTAAAATGCGTTAATAATAAAACCGCATCAAGTCTACTTTGCTTCCTGGGCCATTCTTTCAGATCTCCAAACGCAGCGCAGTTGACCCGCCTCTTCTGGAATTTAAACGTTTTTTATAATCCGTGGGACTGCAGCAGTTGACAAATTTAAGCTTGATCCTTGTTGTGTGATACACAACTTTACCAAGTAAGTATATTTACTGGCATTTTAAAATGTGTTTTCCATGCATCTTAAAAGACCCCCCAAAAAATAGTGTGAAGGATCCTGTATCATGTTTCACAATTCGAGAATAGGCAAAATACTACTGTCTATAAAGTAATGATTAATCAGCCTACATGATGGGGAATTGCAACAAACAGTTCTCTCTACAAAGTAATCTGTCAGGCTTGTCTCAGAAGCAAAACATTATCTTGTGTTAATTAATATGTTGCTACATATCACAAGTGTCTCCTTATGAAAAGTTTGCAGCTTCTGCTACAGATATCCGACTTCTATTCCACGTGGTAATTTATGCAAGTTATGAGCAGCATCGTACAATCCAACTAAATTACATCTGACTCCTCTATACTGTGGGATTTGTAAAAAAAAATCAGCCTCATTGACCAACATACATGGCCATATTGTGGCTCAGTATTATGTATAGAGCTGTAATCGGGCCCATGTAGTGGTACGTAGACCCTCCTGTAGCTCTAATATCATACAGAGGCATAGGGAGGTCTTTTCTGTCAGTTTGTGTAAAACTCCGAATACCCCTAAAATGAGGCATGCTCTGTCAGATGGCGCATATGTTGGCATTCTTTAGCGAATTAGAGAACCACTGTTCTCAGAGGGGAAAATCTGTGGATATACCACAGTGTCTGAAGGGCTCCACACTATTCACTTTGTCATGTACCTAAGCACTAAGACCACTTTGAAGTAGTGCAGATTCGGTTAGTATATGTGTTCTTATTTTTAGGTAAAAAACAGAAATAAGACCTAAACACAGAAAAACTTTTACATTTTTCTTGAGAACCTCTGATGCAAAATACATACGGTCGTTGTTTATGTGTCATTGCTGAGCAAACATACAACCACTGCAGCCAATCACTAGACACAATACTTACATGGTGTACCTGCTGGTATTAGTGCTGCGGTCGCTATTCGAATGCATTGCTGAACTGGTACAACCAATGACTACTGTTGGCAGGTAAACAGGGTACGATGGAGGTTCTCAATGGGTTTAACAGGTGAGAGGTTTTTTTGTTGATTTATTGAATTTTTTACCTCGCAAACAGATTAATATTAGTGATGTACAGTCATGGCCAAAAGTTTTGAGAACGACACAAATATTATATTTTTACATGATCTGCTGCCCTCTGGTTTTTATGTGTGTTTGACAGATGTTTTTATCATAGACAGAAATATAATTGCAAACATATGAGTAACAAAATCTTATACTGACAGTTAGAATGAGTTAATGCAGCAAGTCAATATTTGCAGTGTTGACCCTTCTTCTTCAGGACCTCTGCAATTCTCCCTGGCATGCTCTCAATCAACTTCTGGACCAAATCCAGACTGATAGCAGTCCATTCTTGCACAATCAATGCTTTCATTTTGTCAGCATTTTTAGGTTTTTGTTTGTCCACCCGTCTCTTGATGATTGACCACAAGTTCTCAATGGGATTAAGATCTGGGGAGTTTCCAGGCCATGGACCCAAAATCTCTATGTTTTGTTCCCTGAGCTTGCTTTATGGCAAGGTGCTCCATCATGCTGGAAAAGGCATTGTTGATTGCCAAACTGCTCTTGGAGGGTTGGGAGAAGTTGCTCTTGGAGGACATTCTGGT
The DNA here is from genome assembly GCA_033576555.1 of Oophaga sylvatica. Taxonomy (NCBI): domain Eukaryota; kingdom Metazoa; phylum Chordata; class Amphibia; order Anura; family Dendrobatidae; genus Oophaga; species Oophaga sylvatica. The sequence continues at coordinate 842,012,193 of JARQOD010000001.1, forward strand.
ACCATTCTTTATTCATGGCTGTGTTTTTAGGCAAGACTGTGAAAGAGCCGATTCCCTTGGCTGAGAAGCAACCCCACACATGAATGGTTTCAGGATGCTTAACAGTTGGCATGAGACAAGACTGGTGGTAGCGCTCACCTTGTCTTCTCCGAATGAGGCGTTTTCCTGATGTCCCAAACAATCGAAAAGGGGATTCATCAGAGAAAATAACTTTACCCCAGTCCTCAGCAGTCCACTACCTGTACCTTTTGCAGAATATCAGTCTGTCCATGATGTTTTTTCTGGAGAGAAGTGGCTTCTTTGCTGCCCTCCTTGAGACCAGGCCTTGCTCCAAGAGTCTCCGCCTCACAGTGCGTGCAGATGCACTCACAACTGCCTGCTGCCATTCCTGAGCAAGCTCTGCACTGCTGGTAGCCCGATCCCGCAGCTGAAACACTGTTAAGAGACGGTCCTGGTGCTTGCTGGTCTTTCTTGGGCGCCCTGGAGCCTTTTTGGAAACAATGGAACCTCTCTCCTTGAAGTTCTTGATGATGCGATAGATTGATGACTGAGGTGCAATCTTTCTAGCTGCGATACTCTTCCTGTTAGGCCATTTTTGTGCATTGCAATGATGACTGCACGTGTTTCTTTAGAGATAACCATGGTTAACAGAAGAGAAACAATGATGCCAAGCACCAGCCTCCTTTTAAAGTGTCCAGTGGTATCATTCTTACTTAATCATGACAGATTGATCTCCAGCCATGTCCTCATCAACACCCACACCTGTGTTAATGGAGCAATCACTGAAAAGAGGTTAGCTGGTCCTTTTAAGGCAGGGCTGCAATGATGTTGAAATGTGTTTTGGGGGATAAAGTTCATTTTCTAGCCAAATATTGACTTTGCAAGTAATTGCTGTTAAGCTGATCACTCTTTATAACATTCTGGAGTATATGCAAATTGCCATTAGAAAAAGTGAAGCAGTAGACTTTGTAAAAATTAATATTTGTGTCATTCTCAAAACTTTTGTCCATGACTGTACATGGGTGTTTTTCCACATGGACCTATGGTCTGGCTGAAAAAATTGCAGAATGACCTAGTCTGGTCCAGTTTACAGAACAGACAGGAGCAATATAGTAAGCAGCTTCTGCACCTATCAACTACACGGACTGGCACAGAGAGCTAGCCATGTAAGCATTTTGTAGATGAGACCGATTGCAAAGATTAACGCTCATCTAAACTTAACCTGAGACACATTTAAAGCACCACTCCAGCAGTTATATTTAATTTCAGTGCTGGAGTGGTGCCACTAATCTAAGTTCTCTGAACCTAGTATTAAACTTACCAGCTGCAGTTCTCAGCTGTTCCTGGCATAACTCCGATCCCAATTTGCAATGTTGTAAATTGTAACTACAACTTCTGACTGAACAGGAAGTCAGAGATAACAGTCACAAGCTCTCAGTGTAAGTCTATGAGAGCCCCATTCTGGCCTCGTTCCGGCTCTCATAGACTTACAATGAGTTGTGAATTCCAGCTCGCCCAGCAAACACTGGAGCCATCCAGCAGACCACAACTAATAGACAGGACAGCAGCGGCGCTGATAATAGATGATGAAGATGATGGCTAGTGAGTATTATACTAAGAGCAGGGCACTTAGATTAGTGACATGAATTTTCCAGCACGCAGCTGATTTCAACAGATGACATGTGCTCCTAACAACTGCGGGTGAAATTTTGATCCACCTGCGGCCGTTAACCTGTTAAATGCCGCTGTCAATATCTGACAGCAGCATTAAATACAATTGCGCCGGAAGCGCGTCACTAATCCCGCCCATCGGCGTCTGTGTCACAAGACCGCAGGTCGCCGATGAGTTGGCATAACAACCTGGGGTCTTCCGGAGACCCATGTGCTTGTCATTGCCGGATAGCTATAAACACTGTAAAGCGGTCGGTGCTCATAGCAAGTGAGCACTTCTGTAACATGTAGCAGGGCTGAAGCACTGCTCTGTGTAGCACAAGTGCGAACACCGCGTTCAGAATCGCCTGATATATCAATATATAAAAATATTTAATCCAATCGGTAAATGGCGTAATGAGAAAAAAGGAAAAATGCCAAAATTAAGTTTTTTTGGTCGCATTAAACAGCAATAAAGGGTGATCAAAAGATTGTATCGACACTAAAATGGTATCAATAAAAATGTTTTGGAAAATGACGCTTTTTTCTTTTTTAACAAACTTTGGCTTTTTTTTCACCACAAATTTATTAGAACCTAGACATGTTTGGTATCTACGAACTTGTAATGACTTGGTGAATCATAAGGGCAGGTCAGTTTTAGAATCTAGTGAACAATTGTGGAGGTATTTGCAATTTCACCGCACTTGGAATTTTTTTCCCGTTTTCCAGTACACTATAAGGTAAAACCAATGGTGTTCAAAAATACAACTTGTTCCGGAAAAAAACAAGCCTTCACATGGCCATATTGACGGAAAAATAAAAAACTTATGGCTCTGGGAAGGAGAGCAAAAAACAGAAATGCAAAAATGGAAAACGGCCAGGGTGAAATGGTTAAAGAGGGCTTGTCACCAGGTCCAATGTGTGAACCTTTTGCTCTTATTTTTTATTTCCCCCATTTTATTCTTATTGATTATAATAATAATAATAATCTTTATTTATATAGCGCCAACATATTGCGCAGCGCTTTACAGTTTAACAGTTTCAAAACATAAGTCATAAGTAACAACGTTAACAATACAATAATTAAAGCAAAATAAGCCGATTACATGTTTTTTCCAGTCACCCATGACAGCACCAACGAGAGAGGGCATCAGCCCTTCAATGACAGGAAACCTTAAAGGAAAAAAGGGGGCTCTTCTCTCCGCATCAGTGGTTTCCTGTCCTTGACAGGGGAACCTTCAATCCTGCAAGGCGGCAGAAGAAAGAAGACAAAGAAAAGCAAGTTCACAGACCTGGGCCGGTCGATTGGGGCAGGGCACCATCTCTGTTGCGGCCAGTGCTGGGATTGCTGGAAGTGCCGCAGGGGGCTATGGGGTCTCGGCCTACAGTCGTGCAGGAGTCTGCGGCGCCATCACGGCATGGTTAGCCGACAGCCTCACGTCCCGGAGCGGTCACAGAGCGCGCCTGGAACAAGGAAGTAACGCTCTGATGACACGGCCGGGACCTTTCACCTGGAGCACTTCCAAGGGCGGGTACCGGAAGCTGCAGGAGCACTTCGGCAGGCAGATTCCGTACAGCACAATCGCCCGTCAGGCAGGGGCACCAGTGCAGCAATGGATGCACAGAAGCCCTCTCCAGAGCGGCAGCAGCATTTGGAGCCAGAGCAGCCAAAGCGACCCCAACGTCAGATGCGACCACATCAGGATAGGAGTTCCGGACGCTCCAGCGGGGCATGCAGGTCCAAAGATTCTAGGACAAGTTGGTACAGCTCTACCAGGATGGAAGATTATGCGGTCCCTAAAGGAGACCTTTCGGACGACATCCTGCCTCCTGTCCCGATACCCTTCAATTTCCTCTGAGTAGTGAGTGAGCTATAAGAATGTCATTTTAATAATGCAAATCTCTCTCTCTTACTCTCTTCTTCTCTGTCCTCCTGCCTTTCTGGTAGGATCCCCCTAGAAAATGTACAGGGAAATCGAAGCACACGACCTGTACTCTGTGCGGGCAGGGTCTGGCTAGTACATGGCCCAAAAAATTATGCCAGACACAGTGGCAAATGAGACCCCAGACTTCTCCTCCACCCAAAGAACCCTCATCAGGCAGGAAGATCAGGCAGGGCCGGGCAAGAGTAGTGCTCATAGCCCCCTTTTGGCCCAAGAAGCCCTGGTTCTTTTATCTGAGGAACATGTCAGTCACGGAACCATGAGTCCTTCCAGAGATCACGGACCTTCTAGCTCAGGGGCCCATATGACTGGGCTGCACTTAACAGCATGGAACTTGAGAGGTTAGTACTAGAGGGTAAGAGGTTTTCTCCCAACCTGGTCTCTACCTTGCTTGCTAGTAGTAAGATTTATGGCAGGACTTGGAAAAAATTCTAGTCATCCACGGGGTGTACTCTGGAAGGGAAGGTGCCCGTAAGACAAATCCTGGAATTCCTTCAGAGGGGGCAGGAACAAGGCCTGGCGGTTAGTACCTTGAAGGTCCAGGTTACGGCTCTGTATAATTACAACCTCGAAGGTAATCAGTGGATGGTCAGGTTTATTAAACCATGTGCTAGATCCAGACCAGTCCCGCTAGCCAGGGCCCCTCCATGGGACTTAAACTTAGTTTTGAATGCCTTGACAGAACCCCCTTTAAGCCTTATCTAAAGGGTCCATAAAGTTGATTACCCTGAAGGCTATACTCTTAGTTGCCCTAACATCAGCACGAAGAATGAGCGATATATAGGCTCTCTCAGCAGACCCTCCCTTTACCATAGTAATGGACGATAGGCAGTGTCAGGTTTTAAGACTATCCTATTGTCACGCTGTCTCTGTATACAGGAGGACCGGGGTCTATGCTGACCCTAAGCTGGGGTCCTGACTAATCCCTCTACCTGGAGGTACTGTTGATGGTACAGAGGTCCAGGCCGCCAGCGTAACCCTGTCTCCTGTGAAACCCTAACCACTGTAATCTAGTCCTGAGAAGGACCCTGATTACCACCACAGGGAACAGGAAGGTAACTGCCTTCACACACAGTATAAGACAAACGAGACAGTACAAGGGGAAAAATAAAAGACCACCTTGCAAACAAAACTACCACTACAGAGGGAACACCAACGGGTAAGGAGATAAATAATAAAGCGAGGAGAGGAGAAAACCACAACAGGTACTCTTAGCTTTAGACTTCTCAATACGATCCGCTCTGCTGGTCTGCATGAATGCTTTCACCGACACTTCCCTAGCAGACAGGCAGGTATTTGAAGGAATCCAATTACAACAACATTAATTGCAGCTGAGAGAGGCTGATCTTGTCCAGCACAGAGAGAGGAAGAATTAACTCTCTCACTGCCGAAAAAACACCCAGCACCAGAAACTCAGCTGTGAGAAGTCAGGGTGTGCAATCGCGACGATCTTCGCAGCGACACACCCGTGACAGTACCCCCCCTTCTACGAGGGGCCTCCGGACCCTCAGGGCCGGGTTTATCTGGGTGAGTAGTGTGGAAGGCCCGAACCAATCGGTCTGCGTTAATATCCGACGCAGAAACCCACGTCCTCTCCTCAGGACCATACCCCTCCAATGAACAAGGTACTGAAGGGACCGGCGATTCAGACGTGAATCGATGACTCTCGACACCTGGAACTCCAAGTTACCATTGACCACCACAGGAGGAAGAGGTAAAAGTGAAGGTATCACCGGCGCCACATACTTCTTAAGTAACGATCTGTGGAACACATTATGAATCTTAAATGTAGGAGGGAGGTCAAGACGGAATGCAACCGGATTAATTATAGAACTGATCTTGTATGGCCCGATGAACCTGGGACCCAGTTTCCAGGAGGGAACCTTAAGTTTTATATTCTTGGTAGACAACCATACCAGATCGTTCACACTTAGGTCCGGACCAGACACTCTCCTCCTATCAGCCATACGTTTGTATCGGTTCCCCATAGTACTCAGATTATTCAGCACTCCTCTCCACACTGAAGCAAGTGACAACGAAAATCGTTACTCCTCAGGAACCCCAGAAGAGCCCCCCCTATTGAAAGTACAAAACTGGGGGTGAAAACCATATGCCCCAAAAAACGGGGACTTACCAGTGGACTCGCTCCGCCTATTATTTAGAGCAAACTCCGCCAGGGGCAAGAAAGAAGCCCAGTCCTCCTGGTTCTCTGACACAAAACACCGGAGATATGTCTCCAAGCTCTGGTTCAGACGCTCTGTCTGACCATTGGTCTGCGGGTGAAAAGCCGATGAAAATAACAACTGCATCCCCCGCCGTGTACAAAATGCTCTCCAGAATTTGGACACAAACTGAGACCCCCGATCCGACACCACATCGGAGGGTACCCCGTGAAGCCTTACAATCTCCCCAATAAACACCTGCGCAAGAGTTTTAGCATTAGGAAGAGCAGGAAGAGCGATAAAATGTGCCATCTTGCTGAACCTGTCCACTACAACGAGTATGACTGTTTTACCCGAAGATGGCGGGAGGTCCGTAATGAAGTCCATAGACAGATGAGTCCACGGACGCTCCGGGATCTTCAAAGGTAAGAGGGTCCCCGAGGGACGGGTAAGTGGGGTCTTAGAGCGCGCACAAACCTCGCAGGACGCGAAAAAATTTACCACCTCCCTATGTAAGTTAGGCCACCAAAACCGGCGCGAGAGGAGATCCTCAGTTGCTTTACTCCCTGGGTGTCCTGCCAAAGCTGAATTATGGTGTGCCTCAATCACCTTTTGTCGCAACTGATTTGGAACAAACAGTCTCCCTGGAGGTCCTACAGGGGCGTCCCCCTGAGCCTCCAATACCTCCTCCTCAAGCTCAGAGCATACTGCCGACACCACCACCCCCTCCTGAAGGACCGGAACCGGGTCCTCCGTATTCCCAGCCCCAGGGAAACAGCGAGATAAGGCATCCGCCTTAACATTTTTTGACCCAGGACGATATGTGACGACAAAATTAAACCTGGTAAAAAACAACGACCACCTAGCTTGTCTGGGATTCAGACGTTTAGCGGACTCTAAATATAGGAGGTTTTTGTGATCGGTAATGACGGTGACCGGGTGGACTGCCCCCTCCAAAAAATGACGCCACTCCTCAAAAGCCAACTTAATGGCCAAGAGCTCCCTATTGCCGACATCATAATTCCTCTCAGCGGACGACAATTTTTTAGAGAAGAAGGCGCACAGATGCCATTTACCAGGGGACGAACCTTGTGACAATACTGCTCCCACCCCTACTTCGGAAGCGTCCACCTCAACAATGAATGGCTGTGACGCATCAGGCTGAATAAGTATGGGTGCTGAAGCAAAACATTTTTTCAAAGAGGAAAACGCTTGACAAGCCTTGTCAGACCACTTTGAAAAATCCGTCCCTTTTTTAGTCATGTCTGTGAGAGGTTTAACTATGGACGAAAAATTACGAATGAATTTCCGGTAGTAGTTAGCAAACCCCAGGAAACGTTGTAATGCCTTAAGATCCTCTGGCAGATCCCACTCAAGAACTGCCCGCACTTTCCCAGGGTCCATACGAAAACCGGATGCAGACACAGGAATCCTAAAAACTGAAGTTCCTGTACGGCGAACACACACTTCTCCCATTTGGCGTACAGTTTATTATCCCGCAAGATCTGCAACACCTGCCTAACATGCTCCTGATGAGACACAAGATCTGGCGAGTAAATTAAGATATCATCCAGATATATGACCACAAACTGTCCCATTAGGTGGCGAAAGATGTCATTTACAAAGTGTTGAAACACCGCCGGGGCAATACTCAGACCAAATGGCATGACAAGGTTCTCATAATGCCCCTCCGGAGTGTTAAAGGCCGTCTTCCACTCATCCCCCTCCTTCATCCTAATCAGATTGTACGCCCCCCTGAGATCCAACTTAGAGAACCATTTGGCACCCACGATCTGATTGAAGAGATCGGGAATAAGTGGGAGCGGATACGGATCTAGGACCGTAATCCGATTAAGCTCACGGAAATCCAGGCAAGGGCGTAGGCCTCCATCTTTTTTCTTCACAAAGAAGAACCCCGCGGCCACCGGGGAAGATGAAGGTCTAATATGCCCCTTAGCCAGACTCTCTGAAATATAATCCTTCATGGCCTGTCTCTCAGGACCAGAAAGGTTATACAACCTAGATTTCGGTAACTTGGCCCCAGGGAGCAAGTTAACAGAACAGTCATACTCGCGATGAGGAGGTAGTTCTTGACACCCTTTCTCCGAGAATACATCCTCAAAGTCCACCAGAAATGGAGGTAAGGCCCTAGGAGCGACCGCACCAATGACCGTATTCATGCAGTTTTTATTACAGAAATCGCTCCATTGGCTTATCTCTCTGGATTGCCAATTAATAACCGGGTTATGCTTAGTTAGCCAAGGCAGGCCCAGCATTATAGGAGTGGGAAGACCCTCCAACACATAACAAGACAACAGTTCCTTATGTAGCGCCCCCACTTGAAGATCTATGTTATGTACTGCTTGCACAAAACTTCCCTGACCGAGAGGTCTGGCGTCGATCGAGAATATGGGGACGGGTTTAGCCAACCCACTCAATCGCATACCTTGAACCCGGGCAAAGCGAGCATCCACCAGATCAGCCCTGGCCCCACTATCCAGAAGAACAGATATCCTCTCAGTTCTCGCACCCACCACCACCTCCGCCGGTACGAGAAACTGAGACGAACTTAGGGACGAAATACTTACTCCCAGATTGCCGTCCACCACACAATCTGGGATCAATAGTTTTCTGGCGACTTCTCACTCTGCAAAGGACGGGATGGACACCCCCTAATAAGATGTCCCTCTTTTCCACAGAAGAAACAACTTCTAGTTTTGTGGCGCCCCACCGATCCCCTCCCCCGGAATGATGTCCCTCCTAATTGCATAGGCTCCTCTGGACTGACCAGGGGAACCTCCGTATAAGGGACCCTTGAGGAATGTGGAGTCATCACAGGGGGCGAAGTTACCCCGCACCTCTCCCGAAGACGTCTGTCAATACGAATAGCAAGGGCCATAGCGGCTTCCAGTGTCGTGGGAGGGTCATACTGCGCCAGGGTGGATAAAAATCAATGATTTTTTAAAAAAAATCAAAAAAATCGGATTTTTTTGATTTAAATCGGATTTTTTTGATTTAAATCGGATTTTTTTGATTTAAATTGGATTTTTTTGATTTAAATTGGATTTTTTTCAATAAACTGCTTTTTGAGGAAAATATTTTACCATCCAAAGGTTCTTCCATCATGAGATAAAGCTGAGTTGTTTAACTCAGTAGAATAAAGGCTGTATATGTGTAACATTCACAATGCCATGCTCTTCCAGAGGTTTCTGTAGGATTAGTGGGCAGTTTCTCTCCTATGTTATCACAGATGCTCGCTTTACTTACGCAGTTCTCAAAAGCGGAATTTGACTCCAGCCTCTTCTTCACGGCAAAAATGTTACAACATGAACAGAGTTGAGAAAAAGACCTTAATCCTATTGTTCTACAAACCTATGAATACAGAATCAACCCCTTCAGTGCCAAGTCCAAGAAGTTAGACAATATGTTTCTGATTGTTTGGAGTGTAATAGATCTGCACAACACAAGAAGAATGTGAATCTAAGTGTGAGGAGGAGGAAGGGCAAGCAGACAAGAAAATGATCACGTGTGACTTCTCTCCTCCGTTACTAGGTGTTTGTAATAACAGAGGATGTAGTTTAGGCTCACAGAGCGGAGCCATTTTGTTGGGGACTGCCAGTGATACTGACAAGTAGGCTGTCACTGAGGACGACCGGCAGCATCTATTCTGTTAGTCCATGCTGCTCGCTGTATTATAAACTGAGCACAGATACGTGGAGAGTATCACACACTGGGATTATTCACAGCACATGACACACTGCATGTATCTAGATACAGGGCTGAGTGTAGTGTATCGCATTATGGGATTAGATACACCGGTCTGGGCATATCGCACTTGATGAAATTAGATACACCAGTCTGGGGCGTATCACACATGATGAAATTAGATATACCGGTCTGGTAGAAACTTTGATTTAAATCACTGATTTAAATCAAGCCTTACTGACTAGTGATTTAAATCGTGATTTAAATCGTGATTTAAATCAGTTTGATTTAAATCAAATCCACCCTGTACTGCGCCAACACATCTTTTAATTTGTCAGATAAACCTTGACAAAACTGGCTCCTAAGAGCCGGGTCATTCCACTGGGTGTCCGTGGCCCACCTACGGAACTCCGAAGAAAATTCCTCTGCCGGACGATCTCCCTGCTGTATCTTACGTAACTTAGTTTCAGCAAGGGAGACCCGATCCGGGTCATCATATACAAGACCCAGAGCTGCGAAAAATCTATCCACTGACTGGAGAGCCGGGGAGCCCGGGGGAAGAGAGAACGCCCAGGATTGGGGGTCCCCTTGAAGGAGCGAGATGACAATTCCCACCCTTTGATCCTCACTCCCAGATGACCGAGGTCGCAGCCGAAAGTACAATTTACATGCCTCCCGGAAAGCAAAAAATTTGTCCCGCCCTCCAGTGAACCTGTCCGGGAGAGCTACTTTAGATTCAGGTCTGGCTTGCTCCGGGGGTACAAAACCTTGGACTTAACGTCCCTCAGCTCCATGGACAAACTCTGCAACTGCTGAGCTAGACTGGCTACTGGATCCATGGTGGCTGGGGGAATCTTTAGTATGGTCGGTGAAAATGTCACGCTGTCTCTGTATACAGGAGGACCGGGGTCTATTCTGACCCTAAGCTGGGGTCCTGACTAATCCCTCTACCTGGAGGTACTGTTGATGGTACAGAGGTCCAGGCCGCCAGCGTAACCCTGTCTCCTGTGAAACCCTAACCACTGTAATCTAGTCCTGAGAAGGACCCTGATTACCACCACAGGGAACAGGAAGGTAACTGCCTTCACACACAGTATAAGACAAACGAGACAGTACAAGGGGAAAAATAAAAGACCACCTTGCAAACAAAACTACCACTACAGAGGGAACACCAACGGGTAAGGAGATAAATAATAAAGCGAGGAGAGGAGAAAACCACAACAGGTACTCTTAGCTTTAGACTTCTCAATACGATCCGCTCTGCTGGTCTGCATGAATGCTTTCACCGACACTTCCCTAGCAGACAGGCAGGTATTTGAAGGAATCCAATTACAACAACATTAATTGCAGCTGAGCGAGGCTGGTCTTGTCCAGCACAGAGAGAGGAAGAATTAACTCTTTCACTGCCGAAAAACACCCAGCACCAGAAACTCAGCTGTGAGAAGTCAGGGTGTGCAATCGCGACGATCTTCGCAGCGACACACCCGTGACACCTATCTACCTAAAGTAGTATCTAGGTTTCAAGTCACAGGAAATATCTCTACCGTCCTTCTGTCCTGACCCTAGAAATAGAAGGGAAAAGTAGTTTCACACCCTAGACGTTAGGAAGTGCCTTCATTATTTGTTAGCAACAAAACCTTGGAGGAAGTCTAGGGCTTTGTTTATCTCCCTTCAGGGCTCTAGGAAAGGAATGAGAGTCTCAAAGGGTACCCGATCCACGTGGATAAGGGAGGCTATCAGATTGGCCTATACAGGCGCAGGAAGACCAATCCCTGACGACCTGAGGTCCCACTCTACAAGAGCAATGGCAACGTTTTGGGCAGAAAGGGCAGACGTGTCCATAGAACAGATCTGTAAGGCAGCTACATGGTCGTCACCTTCCACCTGTTATAGCCACTATAGACTGGATGTTTCTGCCTCTTCTAATCTCACGTTTGGGAAGAGGGTTCTAAAGGCTCTGGTCCCTCCCTAATGAAGTAATTCTCTGTAAGTATCTTGTTGGTGCTGTCATGGGTGACTGGAAAACACGTATATTACTTACCAGTAATGTGTTTTTATGGATCCCATGACAGCACCCTTATATATTCCCTCCCATTGCTAAGTCATCACCTTCTGGTTGGTGGGTTATTGTATATGGTACACCACTTATGGTTGTGGTTAAAAATAGTTTGTATAAATGTATAAAGATATGTGTACACTAACTCGGAGGTCCTCTCATGCTTTGTAATCCACTGATGCGGAGAGAGGAGCCGCCCTTTTTATCTTGAAGGTTTCCTGTCCTTGAAGGAAAATACGTATTTTTCCACTGTTTCAGAGATATGGACCTGCGCTAATTTTTCTGGTGTGGCTCACAGGATAATAATGCAGAGAATCTTGTGAGCCACACACACTTGGTAAAGATTATAAACATTAGTACTAAATAAAGCAGGCCAATATCTCTGGGACTGTATTGAGGTTTTATATGAATACTAAAAACAAACAAACAGCATACTCTGGGGAGCTATAAATAAGAGCAAAAACTGACGACCACTGTTTACATCCAGCTGCTGTGGAGTTGCCAACAGCTGATCAATGGTGTTCCTGGTTTTAGGACCCCATGATCTGATATAGAAGACGCATTCTAATGACCCATTTAGACGATTCAATAATTGATCCTAAAACACTCATTGGATGGGTACAATGATTTTTAAGCAAACATAAAAATCTTTGTCATCGAGTGCATCATCCTTTGTAAATTGATGATGCGTTATGGACACATAGCATGTTCTTCGGCCCGCCTAAACATGCCATCCGGACCAGTGATCAGGTTGCAGTCAGCTGATTGGCAGTCATTTAACCCCTTTCTGTCATCGGACGTACTATCCCGTCCATGTGACCTGGGACTTAATTCCCAGGGACGGGATAGTACGTCCAAGGCGATTAGCTGCGCTACCGAGGCGAGCGCAGCTGATTGCAGCCGGGTGTCAGCTGATTATCAAGCCGGGTGTCGCGGCCGGGTGTCAGCTGATTGTCACGGACCACTCCCGGCACATTAACCCCCGGCACACCGCGATCAAACATGGGAGCATCGCGCAGGGGCACAGGGGAGCATCGCGCAGGGAGGGGGCTCCCTGTGCGCTCCCGAGGCCCTCAGAACAGCGCGATGTGATCGCGCTGTTCTGAAGACCTTCCTCCCTGCAGGACCCCGGATCCAAGATGGCTGCCGGGTCCTGCAGGGCGGCGGCTTCCTCAGTGCCTGCTGAGAGCAGGCGCTGAGGAAGCCTGAAGCAGTGCCTGTGAGATCGCTGGTCTCACAGTGTGCTGAGCACACTGTGAGACCAGCGATCTGATAAAATACAGTGATGTCCCACCCTGGGACAAAGTAAAAAAGTTAAAAAAATGAAAATCACAAGTGTAAAAAAAAAAATCCAAAATAAAGAAAAAAAAATATTCCCCAATAAATTCATTTCTTCCTGTAAATAAAAAAAACCAAAACAATAAAAGTACACATATTTGGTATCATCGCGTACGTAACAACCCCCCCATAAAACTGTCCTACTAGTTAACCACTTTAGTGAACCCCTTAAAAAAAAAAGAAAACAAAGCAAAAAATCAATGCTTTAACATCATACCGCCGAACAAAAAGTGGAATAACACGCGATCAAAAAGACCGATATAAATAAACATGGTACCGCTGAAAACGTCATCTTGTCCCGCAAAAAACGAGACACCATACAGCATCATCAGCGAAAAAATAAAAAAGTTATAGTTCGCAGAATAAAGCGATGCAAAAATAATTATTTTTTATATAAAATTGTTTTTATTGTACAGAAGCACCAAAACATGAAAAAATTATATAAATGAGGTATCACCGTAATCGTACTGACCAGAAGAATAAAACTGCTTTATCAATTTTACCACACGCGGAACGGTATAAACGCCCCCCCCAAAAGAAATTCATAAATTGCTGATTTTTGTTCATCTAACCTCCCAAAAATCGAAATAAAAAGCGATCAAAAAATGTCACCTGCTCAAAAATGGTACCAGTAAAAACTTCAACTCGTACCGCAAAAAATAAGAACTCACATGACTCTGTGGGCCAAAATATGCAAAAATTATAGCTCTCAAAATGTGGTGATTCAAAAAACTATTTTTTGCAATAAAAAGCGTCTTTTAGCGTGACAGCTGCCAATCATAAAAACCCACTATAAATAGTAAATCAAACCCCCCTTTATAAACCCCTTAGTTACGGAAAAATAATAAAATTAAAAAATGTATTTATTTCCATTTTCCCATTAGGGTTAGGGTTGCGGCTAAAATTAGGGTTAGGGTTGAGGCTAAAGTTAGGATTAGGGTTAGTGTTGGGATTAGGGTTAGGTGTGTGTTAGGGTTAGGTTTGTGGTTAGGGTTATGGTTAGGGTTGGGACTAGGGTTAGGGGTGTGTTGGGGTTAGGGTTGGAGTTAGAGTTGGGGGGTTTCCGCTGTTTAGGCACATCAGGGGCTCTCCAAATGTGACATGGCGTCTGATCTCAATTCCAGCCAATTCTGAGTTGAAAAAGTCAAACGGTGCTACTTCACTTCTAAGCTCTGCCATGCGCCCAAACAGTAGTTTACCCCACATATGGGCTATCAGCGTACTCAGGACAAATTGCACAATAACTCTTGGGGTCGAATTTCTTCTTTTACCCTTGGGAAAATAAAAAATTGGGGGCGAAAATATCATTTTTGTAAAAAAATAAATGATTTTTTTGTTTTTACGACTGTACGTTATAAACTTCTGTGAAGCACTTGGTGCTTCATAGCGCTCACCACACATCTAGATAAGTTCCTTGTGGGATCTATTTTCCAAAATGGGGTCATTTGTCGGGGGTTTCCACTGTTTAGGCAGATCAGGAGCTCTCAAAACACGACATGGCGTCCAGTGTTGTGTATGTTTTAGAAATGAATTCTGAGCAGAAGCTCCCTCTGGTGGTTACAAACAGTACTGAACCATTCACAGGAATCACAGACTGGCTGGATATAAGGGAGGTTTCCCCCCATCATGGTTGCCGGTGATCAATTGTTCTTGTCTTAACGTTGTTTCCTGGTTCACTTGGAAGCTTGCTGAGTCTTGCCTCTTCTACTCTCAGATAAGATATTTTCTGTTTTTTGTTTTTGTGCTTGCCATTTGCATATTTCTCTGCATTTCTGTGAGGTTGGCCAGGTTCCCCTCCCCGGGGGGCTTGGGCTCCTCTCGGTTCCTCTGGAGCCACTGTTGTTTGTTCATTTGCCTTTTCCAGTTTTTTCAGTGGCTGCGGCTTAGTTTTGTTACACCAGAGAACTAATTTAGGTGGTAGAGGTCGTGTGATCTCAGGTGTTTTTGCAATTAGTAGCGTTGGCTTTTTTTAGGGTTTTTTTTGGATTGCAGTAAGTATCCTTTCTATCCTTTTCTGTCTAGGCAGATTGGGCCCCAGCGTTTGCTCATACTATTTTCTGTCTGTGTCTGTATTTCCTCTTGTCTAACCGCCATTACATGTTTGGGGGCTTCCTATGTCCTTTGGGGATCTGCTCCGGGCAGATAGCTTTCCTCTTTCTATCTTTAGGTGTAGTTAACCTCTCAGGCTGTGACGAGGCGTCTAGGACCAACGTAGGAACGCTCCACGGCTGCCTTTAGTTGTGGTGGTTAGTCAGGGTACTGCAATCCAGTAGATTCCAACCTCTCTGGTGTATTGCCTTTCTGCCTGCTCTCCTCAGCTACCAAAACATAACAGTCCAGCCAATTCTGCGTTGAAAAAGTCAAAAGGCGCTCCTTCCCTTCCAAGCTCTGCCATGCACCCAAACAGTGGTTTACCCCCACATATGGGGATCAGCGTACTCAGGACAAATTACACAATAACTTTTGGAGTCTTGTTACCCTTGGGAAAATAAAAATTGGGGTGAAAAGATCATTTTTGTGGAAAAAATATGATTTTTTAATTTTACGGCTCTACGTTATAAACTAGTGTGAAGCACTTGGGGTTTCAAATTGCTCACCACAGATCTAGATAAGTTCCTTAGGTGGTCTAGTTTCCAAAATGGGGTCACTTGTGGGGGGTTTCCACTATTTAGGCACATCAGGGGCTCTCCAAATGCAACATGGCGTCAAATCTCAATTCCAGGCAATTTTGGTTGGAAAAAGTCAAATGGTGCTCCTTCCATTTCGAGCTGTGCCGTGCGCCCAAACAGTGGTTCCCCCCCCACATATGGGGTATCAGCGTACTCAAGACAAATTGGACAACAACTTTTGTGGTCCAATTTCTCCTGTTATCCTTGGGAAAATAAAAAATTGGTGACTAAAAGATAATTTTTGTGGGAAAAAAATAGGATTTTTTATTTTCATGCCCGGGCATTATAAACTTGTGTGAAGCACTTGGGGGTTCAAAGTGCTCACCACAGATCTAGATAAGTTCCTTAGGGGGTCTAGTTTCCAAAATGGGGTCACTTGTGGGGGGTTTCCACTGTTTAGGCTAATCTAGGGCACTGCAAACGGAACATGACCCCCATCAATGTCTGCATTCCAAAACGTTATAACTTCCTTTCCAAGCCCTGCCGTGCGCCAAAACAGTTCCCCCCCCCCCTTATATAGGGTATCAGCGTACTCAGGACAAATTGGACAACTTTTGGGGTCCAATTTCCTTGGGAAAAATCAAAAATTTGGGACTAAAAACTAATTTTTGTGGAAAATTGTTTTTTTCACACCCAGGCATTATAAACTTTTGTGAAACACTTGGGGGTTCAAAGTGCTCACAACAGATCTAGATAAGTTCCATAGGGGGTCTAGTTTCCAAAATGGTGTCACTTGTGGGGGGTTTCCACTGTTTAGGCACATCAGAGGCTCTCCAAACGTGACATAGCGTCCAATCTCAATTCCAGCCAATTTTGGTTTGAAAAAGTCAAACGGCGCTCCTTCCCTTACGAGCTCTGCCGTGTGCCCAAACAATGGTTTTCCCCCACATATGGGGTACTGGCGTACTCAGGAGAAATTGCACAACAACTTTATCTGTCCATTTTATCCTTTTACCCTTGTGAAAATAAAAAAAAGTTTGTAAAAGATCATTTTTGTGACTAAAAAGTTAAATATTCATTTTTTCCGTCCACGTTGCTTCAGCTCCTGTGAAGCACCTGAAGGGTTAATAAACTTCTTGAATGTGGTTTTGAGTACCTTGAGGGGTGCAGTTTTTAGAATGGTGTCACTTTTGGGTATTTTCTGCCATATAGACCCCTCAAAGTGACTTCAAATGTGAAGTGGTCCCTAAAATAAATGGCTTTGTAAATTTTGTTGTAAAAATGAGAAAATCGCTGGTCAACTTTTAACCCTATAATTTCCTAACAAAAAAAATTTTGGTTCCAAAATTGTGCTGATGTAAAGTAGACATGTGGGAAATGTTATTTCTTAACTATTTTGTGTGACATATTTCTCTGTTTTAAGGGAATAAAAATGCAAAGTTTGAAAATTGCAAAATTTTCAAAATTTTTGCCATATTTGCGTTTTTTCAGCAAGTTATATCGAAGAAATTTTACCACTAACGTGAAGTACAATATGTCATGAGAAAACAGTCTCAGAATCGCGAAGATCCGTTGAAGCCTTCCAGAATTATAAGCACATAAAAGACAGTGGTCAGAATTGTAAAAATTGGCTCGTCATTAACGTGCAAACCACCCTTGGGGGTTAAGGGGTTAATGGCCTGGATCACCCGTGTAAATGGGCTATTAGGATAGGTTTCAATATAATTGTAGAATGCAATGAGGGCAATTCATTAAGGCTGGTGTAGCACATGCCAGTCTTAATGAAGCGATTGCTGGAGCACACTGACCTGATTCTCTAACCAGCGTTCGCTGGTACCCTGCGTACACTGTCGCCAGAAATATAAGCCAGCTGGGGCCTCGAGTACATTACTGAAGTATGAAGAATATGACAGATGGGCGTGACCACACCGGGTTCCACCCATGTCCCATTCCACGCCATGGCCAAATTGGCTTAACTGGGCAGGACTGGCGTGGAGAAGCACAATATTTTTGTAAAACTGCTGAGTTCCGCAAAAATATTGTGGCTTATTAAGGGGTTTATGCCAGATTTCTGATGTAAGCCCCATAATTAATCACCCCCAAAGTCTTTAAAATATCTTTGCCACTTAATAGGAATTGACAAAAAAGAAGAAAAAGTATGAAGATGCTTTTGGATCACCTTATAAAGATTATTTATAAATATAATATACAAGGTATTAAAAAACCACACTCCTATATATGTACTAAAGTGTAATTATATATGGCCATAAGCAAAACATGATACTATGTATGAAATGTCCAATATAAGGCTTAATAAATAGAGACACAAAGATAACAATCAAAGCCAAACGGACAAAGTATCCAAAACAGTTACAATATGCCTGATAAATCACAAATGAAGACCAGAAGATGACACAAACATACCTAGCAGTAGTGGGTAAAAAAAACTTGTATAAGGCATCTATCTATATAATTGTGTAACTTTTAACTTCCGTAACGGAAATCCTGCGTCGCTGATTGGTCGCGCCCGGCGGGACGCGACCAATCAGCGACAAGCACTTTCGGCCGCGAATTGGCGCAGGATTTCAACCTGGCATGCCATCGCTATCGTCGGGAGATCAGCGGCGCTAGCAGGCACAGTCCGGCACGCCACCGCTATCGTCGGGAGATCAGCGGTGCTAGCGGGTCATCTCCACGTACATACTCACCTTCCGTCGCTGCATCCCTGTCCCGGCCGGCGCGTCTGCTTCTATCCTGTGCGGTGCTGTCACGTAGTACCGCTCATTAAGGTCCTGAATATGGACGCGACGCCACTCCTATAGGCGTGGCGTTCATATTCATTACCTTAATGAGCGGTACCACGTGAGCGCTCCACAGAGGAAGAAGTTGACCACCGGGATAGAGATGCAGCGACGGAGCGAGAAGGGTAAGTATGATGGGGGAGGACGGGGAGCCCAGCGGAGGGTGGGAGTGGAGCCATGTATACAGGGTGGGAGCAGAGCCATGTATACAGGGTGGGAGAGGAGCCATGTATATAGGATTGGAGGGTGGGAGCGGAGCCATGTATATAGGATGGGAGGGTGGGAGAGGAGCCATGTATATAGGATGGGAGGGTGAGAGTGGAGCCATGCATATAGGATGGGAGGGTGGGAGCGGAGCCATGCATACAAGGATGGGAGGGTGGAGTGGAGCCATGTATATAGGATTGGAGGGTGAGAGCGGAGCCATGTATACAGGATAGGAGGGTGGGAGCTGAGCCATGTATATAGGATGTGAGGGTGGGAGCGGAGTCGTGTATATAGGATGAGAGGGTGGAGTGGAACCATGTATATAGGATGGCAGGGTGGGAGAAGAGCCATGTATATAGGATGGGAGGGTGGGAGCGGAGCCATGTATACAGGATGGGAGGGTGGGAGCGGAGCCATGTATATAGGATGGGAGAGGGGGAGCGGAGCCATGTGTATAAGATGGGAGGGTGGGAGCGGAGCCATGTATATAGGGTGGGAGCGGAGCCATGTATATAGGATGGGAGGGTGGGAGCGGAGCCATGTACATAGGATGGGAGGGTGGAAGCGGAGCCATGCATACAAGGGTGAGAGCAGAGCCATGCATAAACTACATACAGTACAGACCAAAAGTTTGGACACACCTTCTCATTCAAACATTCTTCTGTATTTTCATTACTATGAAAATTGTAGAATCACACTGAAGGCATCAAAACTATGAATTAACACATGTGGAATTATACATTACACTTTACAAAAAAGTGTGAAACAACTGAAAATATGTCTTATATTCTAGGTTCTTCAAAGTAGCCACCTTTTGCTTTGATTACTGCTTTGCACGCAGAAAAGGTGAACGGATGGACTCTACATGCCTAGTTCCCACCGTGAAGCATGGAGGAGGTGGTGTGATGGTGTGGGGGTGCTTTGCTGGTGACACTGTTGGGGATTTATTCAAAATTAAAATCACTTAAAACTATACTACATTTCTAATTGTAGAAATCATCATCATGAACTGCCATTAAATATAAACTTGTCCAGGTCATGTGATCACTCACACATGTGAAGACACAGCCGTATTCATACATGTGATCAAGAGTTATTATATACGAGTTTTGTAAAAAACACGCACTAAGGGTAAGTTCACACGAGCATATAAAAAATGAAGCCTTTTTTTAACACTTGTCATCTGTGTACAGTCCGTATACAATCTGTATTTTAGTCAGCAGCTAATAATCATTTACAGTTTCCTAAGTTATAGAACTGCAATGTATTCATAAAAATCGGATACTATACTGTGACTCTGTTTGGCATTCGATTTTTTGTACGCACCCATATACTTGAATGGGTGAGTCTCGCTTAATTAAGAAACCGATACGTGTTGCAATTTTTCACATCGAGACTCAGTCAGTGAAAAAAAAAAAATCACTCCTCAGCACTGCCCCATTAAATAACAATGGTCCAAGTGCTTTCCGTTTTTTCACAGATGGCACCCAACCGAAAATAGTCATGTGACCGAAAACTAAAACAACGTGATTGTATTCCAATGATGTATTTAGACGTCATTCTGCGCTCATTTACCGGCCAGAGCACAGAAGCTGACGAGCAATAAAGGGGACAAAGCAATTGCTAATCCGATCGCTCTGTCCCCATATACAGTACATGCTAATTGCAGCACATTCCATTCAATTTTTTTTGTCGGCATAAACAATCCAATCACCCGATGAACACTCATTTTCTGATTATTCACTGATGTAAATTACTGTACGGTCACTCGAACAAGCTGAGCCCTTGAAAAATGGAAGAAAATTGTATACATTTTTGTTATGCAAAGAATAACATTTATTGGCTGAAATCAAAATATCCCTAAGGATGTAAAAATTATGCTTTTTTTCTGAAGGCCTCTGCATCAAAATATGGTATAAAAATCTGCTCTGATTTGACTGTGTTTTTTACATGTTACAGAATGGATTAAAGCTATGTTCACACAGTGCAGAAAAATCCATGTGAAAGCTGACCATAATCTGCATCGTTTATGGACTATTTATGAGAATCCTAGATGGAAACACAGAGAATTAGGGTAGGTGCACACGATCAGTAAACGCTGCGGGTTGGATGTTGTGTACTTGCGCAGCGTCCAGATGTTACAGCACAGTGGATGGGTTTCAGGAAATCATTTGCCGATTATGCATCCAGAGACGCCCGTGGCTCACCGGTGGAGACGGACATGCGGCGGGTCTCTCCAGACCACAGCATGTTTATTTCTCTTGTGGAGACGCGAGCCTCCGCAAGATAAATCTCACCTGTACAACGTATTTGACACCGTGAATCCTAACGGTTCAATGAACACATTCGGAATCACCTGCGCTCAATAGCCGGCAGCACTTTGGACGGAGCTGACGTGTGCTGCATCCAAAGTGCTGACAATTCCTGATCGTGTGCACATACCCGTCCCTTAGGCCGGTTTCACACGTCCGTGTCTCCAGTACGTGTGGTGACAGTTTTCACACGTACTGGAGACACGTACAAACATAGACACATTATAATCTATGTGTCTACGCATGTGCGTGTTTTCACACGGACCGTTTGTCCATGTGCCAAAACGTACACTGTGTGCAGAATTATTAGGCAAGTTGTATTTGAGAGGATTCTTTTTATTATTGAACAACAACTATGTTCTCAATCAACCCAAAAGACTCATAAATATCAAAGCTTAATATTTTTGGAAGTTGGAGTGGGTTTTTTTAGATTTGGCTATCTTAGGAGGATATATGTTAGTGCAGGTAACTATTACTGTGCAGAATATTTAGGCAGCTTAATAAAAATCAAATATATACCCATCTCACTTGCTTATTTTCACCAGGTAAACCAATATAACAGCACAAAATTTAGAAATAAACATTTCTGACATTCAAAAACAAAAAAAAAAATCAGTGATCAACATAGCCACCTTTCTTTACGATGACACTCAGAAGCCTTCCATCCATAGATTGTCAGTTGCTTGATCTGTTTGCGATCAACATTACGTGCAGCAGCCACCACAGCCACCCAGACACTGTTCCGAGAGGTGTAATGTTTTCCCTCCCTGTAGATCTCACATTTTATGAGGGACCACAGGTTCTCTATGGGGTTCAAATCAGGTGAACAAGGTCATTATTTTTTCTTCTTTTAGACTTTTACTGGCCAGCCACGCTGTGGAGTATTTGGATGCATGTGATGGAGCATTGTCCTGCATGAAAATCATGTTTTTCTTGAACGATACAGACTTCGTCCTGTACCACTGCTTGAAGGTGTATTCCAGAAATTGGCAGTAGGTCTGGGAGTTGAGCTTCACTCTATCCTCAACCCGAAAAGGTCCCACAAGTTCATCTTTGATGATACCAGCCCATACCAGAACCCCACCTCCACCTTGCTGGTGTCTGAGTCGGAGTGGAGCTCTCTGCCCTTTACTGATCCAGCCTCGGGCCCATCCATCTGGCCCATCAAGAGTCACTCTCATTTCATTAGTCCCATAAAACCTTAGAAAAATCAGTCTTAACATATTTCTTGGCGTTTTATTTTATGTTTCTTGTTCAAAGGTGGTCGTTTTTCAGCCTTTCTTACCTTGATCATGTTCCTGAGTATGGCACACCTTGTGCTTTTTGATACTCCAGTAACGTTGCAGCTCTGAAATATGGCAGAACTGGTGGCTTCTTGCGACCCTGTTGGCTATTTGTCATGATGCGCTTGATTGTTCAGTGATCACGCTTCAAAAGTTTGGCAATTTCAAGACTGCTGCATCCCTTTGCAAGACATCTCACAATTTTTGACTTTTCAGAGTTCGTCAAATCTCTCTTCTGACCCATTTTGCCAAAGGAAAGGAAGTTGCCTAATAATTAGGTACACCTTACATAGGGTGTTGATGTCATTAGACCACACCCCTCCTCATTACAGATATGCAAATCACCTGATTTACATAATTGCAGTTGGCTTTCAAGTCTATACAGCTTGGAGTAGGACAACATGTATAAAAAGGATGATGTGATCAAAATACTCATCTGCCTAATAATTCTGCACACAGTGTAGACATGTCCGTTTTGACACAGACACACAGACCGGAAAACGTCCCGCACACGTGCACACGAAAAACTGTTCACACTGTCCTCCGTGCGCACGGACAGTCGCTGAGGAACTAGCGACTACTGTAAGCCGCTGTCCCCCTGCAGCTGGTGCTGAAGCTGCTTGTCATGATTCTCCCTGCTCTGCCGGCAACAGCGAGAAGGGAGAATCAATGAAAAACCCGACATGGGGTCCACCTTAGGATTTCAACCAACCCGGCAAAACTATACAGCTGGGGGCTGCTATTTTCAGGCTGGAAAAGGGGCCATGATTATGGGCCCACCCAGCCTAAAAACAGCAGCCCCCGGCTGCCCAGAAAAGGCTCATCTATTAGATGCGCCTATTCTGGAGCTTTGTTGGGTTCTTCCCACTTGCCCTGTAGGGGTGGCAAGTGGGGTTCATAAAGGGTTAACACCACCTTGCTATTGTAAGGTGGCGTTAAGCCAGGCTTAGTAATGCATAGGTGTCAATAAGACACCTATGCATTACTAATCCTATAGTAAAGAAAGGGTTAAATAAACACGCACACACACACACACACACACTAACAATAAAGTCTTTTAATGAATACACTACACAGGTTTTTTACATCTTTATTATACTGCCATTCCTTAATGATGCCCTCGCTCTCCTGTAAAAAATATAAAACAAAAAAGCAACAATATACCCATACCTGTCCGGCGATCAGTCAGATCCCACGGCGTAAATCCATCTCAGGGGTTAATCAGTTTACAGCCGGAGCGATGGCTATTGCAGCAGCCCTGGCTGAAAACTACTGGGGAATGAATGTGAGCAGAGAGTCAGTGACGTCACGGCTCTTCACTGACTCTTTGCTCGCTGCTCACATTCATTCCCCAATGCTTTACAGCCAGTGCTGCTTGCATTAGCAGTCGCTCCTGCTGTAAACTGATTAACCCCTGAGATGGATTTACGCTGTGGGACCTGACTGATCGCCGGACAGGTATGGGTATATTATTGCTTTTTTGTTTCATATTTTTTACAGAACGAGGGCATCAATTAAGGAATGGCAGTGTAATAAAGAATTAAAATCTGTGTAGTGTATTCATTCATTAAAAGACTTTATTGTTACTGTGTGTGTTTAACCCTTTCTTTACTATAGGATTAGTAATGCATAGGTGTCTTATTGACACCTATGCATTACTAAGCCTGGCTTGTCACCTTACAATAGCAAGGTGGCGTTAACCCTTTATGAACCCCACTTGCCACCGCTACAGGGCAAGTGGGAAGAACCCGACAAAGCTCCAGAATAGGCGCATCTATTAGATGAGCCTTTTCTGGGCAGCTGGGGGCTGCTGTTTTCAGGCTGGGGCTCATAATCATTGCCCCTTTCCAGCCTGAGAATAGCAGCCCCCAGCTGTATAGTTTTGCCGGGTTGGTTGAAAACTTAAGGGGGACCCCATGTCAGGTTTTTCATTGATTCTCCCTGCTCGCTGTTGCCGGCAGAGCAGGGAGAATTATGTCCGGGAGCTTCAGCACCACAGGCAGAGTACAGCGTTTACTGTAGCTGTCCATGCTGTACTGATGCGGCACACGTGCGCCACGTGGATATACCACGTTTTTACACGGACACACGCACACGGATTTCTACGGTACCGATTTTTCCAGTACCGGAAATATCTGGACGTGTGAGACTGGCCTAAAAAAGCTTTTGTAAGGACACAGTTTTTTTCTGCGTGGTTTTTGAAGCATTTTTTAATTATGTGGGATGCATGAATATGATGTGGTTTTTGGAGTATTTTCGCTGTAAAAAGTATAATAAAAACCACATGGAAAATGCACCAAAACAAAAAACATCCTGGCAGTTTTTTTTACAATATAGAAAAAAAAAATACACAATGTCCTTATAGGCGCATTCTTATTCTAATGGATGGGGAAGCTTGTTACAAGCAGATTTAAAGCATTTTTTCAACGTAGATCTTGGCACAAAATCTGGTGCAAAACCACATCAAGAAAATCTGTGTGACCATAAATCAGAGCCACAAGTCCGCTCACATTTCTGTCTTGTTAGACCTTACAGGTCAGATTTTATTCCCACTCATGTAAATAAGTCTTTTTCTTCAACCCGTCTGACCACCATGAGGCAGGGGCTACACGGCAACTCTGGCTTTAATACAGCTCTCAAACGTCATTGTATGCCACTGCTGAATCACAACATAAGCAAATGAATGGGGTCACAATCCACAAGGAACCGCGAGAAGCAAATCAGAAAAAATCCAACCGGGTCAGATTGTTTTTTGTTGCAGTTCCTTGCAAGGTACAACGTAACTCCAGTCACCCACGATGTACACCGATCTGTAACTAAGCAACATGTGTGGTGTAGCCTGAGCCATAGGCCACGTTCACACATTCAGTACTGCGTCAGTATTTATTGGGTCAGTATTTTACCTCAGTATTTGCAAAATCAGGAGTGGAACAACCAGAGGAAAAGTATAATGGAAACACGTCACTACTTCTGCATTTATCACCCACTCCAAATACTGAACGTGGTCCTGTGGATATATCAGCCCCTATCTGCAGCAGACAAGGACCTCTGTCCACCCTCCAGCCCCCAGTGTTATCAGCATCCAGTCACCGTCCTCTCACATTGAATCTAGTGAATGCACAGTAGCCACACAAATATGATCCTCACATACACAGAGCAGGCACATGACAATATCCGGGCCCACAGCTCCCCACGCGTGCCTCACCCACCCTGTGTCACACGGAAGGTCACTCAGCTCTGGACACGGAGAGCAGCAGCCAGTGTACTTCCTGCTGTCAGACCCGGGGTGACACTGCCCTCTAGTGGGAAGAGGACCGCTGCACATGCCGAAGACTAAACTTTCCCTGTCACCGTCCTTCCTGTCACTTTCTTACTTTTGTGTCACAGCAGTGATGGTCTCTTCTGCTTGTTCACACATCAGTATTTTGCATCAGGGTTTATGTGGCAAAACCAGGAGTGGAACAATCAGAGAAAAGCTATAATTGAAACGTTGAGGCCTGTTCTGTGTTTTGGAGACTCTCCTGGTTGTGGCATAATCGCACTGATGTGTGAACTCAGCCTTATGCTGCTGTGCTGTCACATGGATCAGATAAAGGCCCCCACACCCCCGGCTCTAGTTTGTTTAAAAAAACAATCATGCTGTGCTTTCCTCACCCTCACCGGGTCTAAGGCTCACTCGCTGTTCCCGATGACTGTGATTGTCTACAGTGCTCACGTCACGTCATGCTGCTTATTTATTCCTTGCAGATTTAAACCTGTAGCATGTCAAATTCCTTCAGCATTTTTCTGCAGTTGTCACCCAGTAATGAGTGTGGAAAATGTATTATAAGGAACCTGTCTCCAGGTTGTCCCATGTGAGATAAGGCCACCACCATTGTAATATGCTGCATATATGCCCCCAATCCAGCCTGCAAGACAAGGAAAACACCTTTTATTATACTCACCTACGAGGTGGTCCGGCCGGGTCCGATGGGCGCCGCTGGTCTTGGTTCGGTGCCTCTCTTCTTCTTTCGCTGCTGTCCTCCTTCTGTGCTTCATATGGGATGACGCATCCTACGTCATCTGTGTAGCCCTGGTGGTAGGCACACGCAGTACCCTGGGGAGTGTATGGCGAGACAGCGGCTTAAAGCTCAATATGCATTCATTCTACACACACTAGACACACCCTTGGGGTAGTGAAGTATACTCTAGGGAGTGGTCAAGGTAGTAGGTGTAGAGTGATTTTGAAAGGAGTCTTGTTCCTGTCTCTGGACAGTGAAGACGTGCGGAGTAGAGCTTAGACTTCTGTGGGAAGACAGTTGGAGGAAGGAGTCTATTCTGCTTTTCACCAGTTCAAATAGTGGAGTCCGGTACAGGTGTTAGAAATACACCTTAGTCTGGTCAGAGCTGTATCATCTCTCAGCACATACTGAAGAAGGAAGAAGTATCAGCACAGAAAGACTTCAGCATTCCTGTCTAAAGGACAGTATCAGGTACAGAGACGTGCTCCTGCCTGTGATAACTGAGCATCTGTGGCTAGCTTCATTGGAAGGAAAAAGATTGGAAGTGACTGCTCGACCCCTGGCTAGTAAGAGTGTTTATGTTACCAGCGTGGACAAGGCGAAAGGCAAGTGGATTAGAGAATTGGTGCTAAAGGATTGCAGAAGTCCAGCGCCTTGTTACCGGTCACTGGGGACCGAAGAGTCACTGTTGCTTCAGGCACGGTGACAGGAAAACCAGGAATCTACCGGACCCTAGGTCGCGGCAGACAAGCCCCTTATAGTCGGTACGTAGCTGGGGTCAGGGGGAGTGAACACTTTGGAGTTCTGCAGGACAAACATAAGTATTCAGCTCCTTCACAGGAGGATCCCTAACACTAAGCTGACTGGGCAGGTACAGCTAAGATTTGCTGGAATCATAGAGGGAACTACGCTTCAGGCTGGTTGTACTCGTTTATTGGAGTTAAAGGAGGCCCCTAACTTGTCCAGCCGCTGTCTCAAGATACACTCCCCTTGGATCAGCCTCCCTGGGACCTGCCTTATCATTCTGCAAGTAAAGGTATGGAAAGACGCTGACTGTGTGAGACTGTGTTATTTACCGGCACCCGACTTCACCATCTTAACAGACTTTGAGGGAAGAGTCCCACCTGTAGGGGACCCGACATCTAGCTGCCTCACCATCCCCTCAGAGACCTACAGCAGCGCTGGTACTAATTACCAGAATACTACAGGTGGCGTCACGAACTGTATATAGTTATCCCCTGTAAATATTCCCAACAACAACATACGCCAGACCGCCCGGGCCACAGACCGAGCCACAGCTACCTGTGACAATCCCCATAGACTTCTACGGGCTCGGCTCTGAGTACCCCATTGCCCTGGTAACCCACAATTGTGGTGGCGGGTCGACACAACTACTTGGCGTCACGAACAGGATCCCAAACTCGCGAAATTGCGAGCCCTGCGTGCCTAAGAACTTGTTTTTGTAAAAAGGACTGTTTGCACTTTTGGCGCCAAAATCGCCATTTTTGTCGCCATATTCGCGCCCTCAGGCGCTGGAGAAGAAGGTGTGGCGTACCTTCGTGGGCGTCTACCCCCCAGTGGCGCGAAGAAAATGCCTGTCCTCTCAAAGTGCTACTGTAACATGCGGTCCTGCCCAACAGCAAAGGAGGTCCGCCTTCTCTTCACCTTCCCTGCGAGGAGGAGGAGACGCAAACCCCACCTCCACGGAAGAGACCGGATGTCTCCGCAGAAAGAAAGAATCTTCTGGAGCGTGATGGAGGCAGGACGTGTGGAGCCGAGCGGGGCAGCGGAGGAAGGCAGGCCCCGTGCCCCCGCCAAGCTGCCATCGGCATCCGAGGCCTATGCGATCCTGCACCTACAACAGGCGTTGTTAGAGGTTCAGGAGGAGAACTCACGCCTAAAGAAGTTGTTCCAACCTGGACTGGAGGAGATTGAGAGGCGCCGGTGTAATCTGCTGAAGTGGCAAATGACGAACACGGCGTCCTCTCCCCTCAACGAACCCCCACGATTCAAAGTACCGAAAAGTCTGCTGCCCAAGGCGAAGGAGCAACCGGAGGCTGCCCCCGAAAGTACCGTTCCTGACCCCACCGGTGAAGCGGTGGAAGCGGAGGAGGTTGAGGAGGTACAGCCAATCCCGGAACGCCCGCCCGGCCAAGAGGCCGCAGCAGATGATCGGTCCCCGGCAGGGACACCGGAGGGGTCCTGTCCGTCACTACCAGATGTGGACTGGGACGAAATGGCGCGTCTGGATGACGTCGCCTACACCGCCCAGTGGGAGCAAGAATGGCAGAGTCGTGAGGAGACGAAGAGGCGCCAGCAGGAGGAAGCGCGGGAAATCAAGAAGAACCGCCAGCGACAGTTTGCTGAGCTGATTGCTGACAAGGAGACTGTCCGTCGCGACAAAGGTACCTTACGGGAACCGCGGCGGCAGGGGTGTGTGACTGAGTTCCAGCTCCGGAAGGGCTGGGGCTTTATCCGTGAACCGGGCCTCTACCCGGCGGTCTTCGTCAGCAGGCGTGACGTGGAATCTTACCTACCGCAAGGTCATCCCGGGAGGGACTTAGTAAATGGCGACATAGTCACCTATACGCGGCATTGGGGAATGAAGGGGTGGTATGCCCTGAACGTCGCCATCGTCCGCGACCCCGTCCCAGACGCCGGTACCGTCACCATTGCCGCAGCGTCCCCGTTTCCAGCTTCAGCAGCATCCGGCCGTGCCCCAGCATCGCCCCCGTCAAAATCATCGCAATATGCGACCAAGAGTTCATCGCAAGTTGAAGCTGCTTCCACATCGCCAAATGCGACCCAGTCTAGATCGCAAACCCTGACGCGGTCTATATCATTGACTGTAATGGAGACGCAATCGGTGTCATGCGAAGAAAGTGTACCCGTTGCGCCCCTAGAGGTTCAAACCAGAACTGTCGCAACCCAAACCCTGATCGCAGCACATGATTTGCTGGTCTTAGGATCAAGGGCTCATTGCATCATTCCAGCCCCCGGCGTGAAAGATGTAGTGGAAAAAGTATTTGCAGAAAACGAATAAATAGTAAAGAGTTGGTGAGATCCATATCGGGTCTACCATCAGTACTATAGCAAAAAGTTTAAAATGTTTTTGAGAAAGAGTTTTGCACAAGTTATATATAATGAATATATATTTCTAGTTATAGAATGCCCGGCTGGGTAATTGGTAAATGATAGATGATAATTGATAATTGATAGATGAAAAACAGTTGCACTTTTGATAATGTGATTTATTATGTCTTTCTCTATAAATGGACTTTTGAGGTTAAGGACTATGCTAACCCGGAACATTCTTGTATATAGTTGCACTCCGGTGCCCTATCTTGGTTTTACATAAGCCATTCATATCTACCTCTGAAAAACAAAACCCGTGTGGTGTGGCACTGAGTGAGGTCTGCACTTGGATGTCCTGCAGCCCACCCAGGACCCACGTTGAAGGTTTGGTGCGGGTCCTTCACAAGTATCTTGTATATCTATTTATTGAAAATGCTATTCGATACTATTCGTATTTTTTTCTATAAAGTTTGTAACGTTCAAAGTAGTCTTACCTCCCGGACGGGAAGATGTTATTGTTCCAAATGTTATTGCATAAACAAAATTTTTCTGTCTTTTGTATTTCACAGCCCGGGAGTGCTGTCGTTTACCATGGGGGAATGTGTAGCCCTGGTGGTAGGCACACGCAGTACCCTGGGGAGTGTATGGCGAGACAGCGGCTTAAAGCTCAATATGCATTCATTCTACACACACTAGACACACCCTTGGGGTAGTGAAGTATACTCTAGGGAGTGGTCAAGGTAGTAGGTGTAGAGTGATTTTGAAAGGAGTCTTGTTCCTGTCTCTGGACAGTGAAGACGTGCGGAGTAGAGCTTAGACTTCTGTGGGAAGACAGTTGGAGGAAGGAGTCTATTCTGCTTTTCACCAGTTCAAATAGTGGAGTCCGGTACAGGTGTTAGAAATACACCTTAGTCTGGTCAGAGCTGTATCATCTCTCAGCACATACTGAAGAAGGAAGAAGTATCAGCACAGAAAGACTTCAGCATTCCTGTCTAAAGGACAGTATCAGGTACAGAGACGTGCTCCTGCCTGTGATAACTGAGCATCTGTGGCTAGCTTCATTGGAAGGAAAAAGATTGGAAGTGACTGCTCGACCCCTGGCTAGTAAGAGTGTTTATGTTACCAGCGTGGACAAGGCGAAAGGCAAGTGGATTAGAGAATTGGTGCTAAAGGATTGCAGAAGTCCAGCGCCTTGTTACCGGTCACTGGGGACCGAAGAGTCACTGTTGCTTCAGGCACGGTGACAGGAAAACCAGGAATCTACCGGACCCTAGGTCGCGGCAGACAAGCCCCTTATAGTCGGTACGTAGCTGGGGTCAGGGGGAGTGAACACTTTGGAGTTCTGCAGGACAAACATAAGTATTCAGCTCCTTCACAGGAGGATCCCTAACACTAAGCTGACTGGGCGGGTACAGCTAAGATTTGCTGGAATCATAGAGGGAACTACGCTTCAGGCTGGTTGTACTCGTTTATTGGAGTTAAAGGAGGCCCCTAACTTGTCCAGCCGCTGTCTCAAGATACACTCCCCTTGGATCAGCCTCCCTGGGACCTGCCTTATCATTCTGCAAGTAAAGGTATGGAAAGACGCTGACTGTGTGAGACTGTGTTATTTACCGGCACCCGACTTCACCATCTTAACAGACTTTGAGGGAAGAGTCCCACCTGTAGGGGACCCGACATCTAGCTGCCTCACCATCCCCTCAGAGACCTACAGCAGCGCTGGTACTAATTACCAGAATACTACAGGTGGCGTCACGAACTGTATATAGTTATCCCCTGTAAATATTCCCAACAACAACATACGCCAGACCGCCCGGGCCACAGACCGAGCCACAGCTACCTGTGACAATCCCCATAGACTTCTACGGGCTCGGCTCTGAGTACCCCATTGCCCTGGTAACCCACAATTGTGGTGGCGGGTCGACACACATCCACACAAGGATCCCGGCATCTCGCTCCTGCTCAGGCTCACTTCTCTCCCCTGACCACGGCAGAGCAAAGTGCTGCAGTGCGCATGCACCAGGTCTCTTCCACCTTTCCAGGTGCATGCGCTCTGCAGTACTTTGACTTTCCGTTATAATGTACTGGAAAACGGGAAAGTAATTCCAAGTGCGGTGAAATTGTAAAAAAGTGCAATTCCACAATTGTTTCAGGGTTTTTTTTTACCATGTTCACTAAATGCTAAAAGTGACCTGCCGTTATGATTTTCCAGGTCATGACAAGTTTGTAGCTACCCAGCATACATACTGTATATACTCGTGTATAAGCTGACCCGAGTGTAATCCAAGACACCTAATTTTGCCACGAAAATCTGGGAAAACTTATTGACTTGAGTATTTATTTATTTTTGTTTATTTATTTTACTCATTTATACAGAGGAGTTAATTCCACAGCACTTTACAGACATTATTGGCACTGTCCCCGATGGGAGGAAAACGGAGAAAACCCACGCAAACACGGGGAGAACATACAAACTCCTTGCAGATGTTTTCCTTGGTGGGATTTGAACCCAGGACCCCAGTGCTGCAAAGCTGCAGTGCTAACCACTGAGCAACCATGCCTCATAAGCCGGGTATGCATTGTCCCCTCATCCCCATCCTTGTATGCATGGTTCCTCACCCCCATCCTTGTATACATGGCCATCTCATCTCTATCCTGGTATGCATGGCTCCTCATACCTATCCTGGTATGCATGGTTCATCATCCCTATCCTGGTATGGCCCTCATGAGAAAAGCATAAAAAAAATCCTACTTACCTTCCCTGTGCGACCTCACAGCATCTGGTTCCGGTGCCAGCAGCTCCTGTGGCCGAGCGATCACGTATCCAGGCTTATTAAGAGAATGAATATTCACCTCTCTCCACGCCTATGGGAGTGGAGAGTGGTGAATATTCATAACTCTCAAGTAGCGGGGACACGTGATCCCCTGGCCGCTGCTGGAAGCCGATGGCTGCAGCTGTAACTGTGCGCAATATAAGAAAATTGAATATTCACTGCCAGTGCAGTGAATATTCGTTTCTCTTTAGCAGCAGGCACAGGCTTTAGCCAGCTCCTGCCTCCTGTGACCCGCAGCTCTGACGCTCACCCTCCCCGGCCGTCTTCTGGGACAATGACTGGAGTATAAGCCGATGGGAGGGTTTTCAGCCCCAAAAAATGTGCTGAAAAACTCGGCTTATACTTGAGTATATACGGTAGGTTCTTTTTTATTTAAGTGGTGAAAAAAATATCTAAAGTTTGTGAAAAAAAATATGCCATTTTCCGAGACCCGCAGCGTCTCATTTTTTGGGGATCTGGGGCTTTGTGAGGGCTTATTTTTTTATTCTTTTCCATTCTTATTTACAATTTGTTCTTCATTGCTTTAAGGACATGGAAAATTACCAAATCCAGGACTGGATCCATTTTAAAGTCATCATTATAAAAAATGGCTCACCTCAGGAAAGGAACAATCCTACTAAACGTCTCTTTTTTCTCCTCAGAACGAGATTCCATTGACTACAGCTCTGATACATCACTCTCGAGCAGTGGAAGAGAGACCTCAATGTTCCAGATTATTCATCAAAAAACGCAAAAGGAGGGAGAGGGTAAACGATTCCGACGCAGCAAGAGAAACAAGTAGGAGGTTTCCACGCTATATATACATCTCAGGAGTGTTCTTATTTTGTCACCCACTATTCTTTTTGATATACAGATTGAATTTCTGGACAAAGGACTCAATTTTGTCACTAGCCAGAACTTATGTTTCATACTATACAAGATGTAAATAAATTTGTATGTCTGCTAACTTAAAAAAGATATTTTTATAATGAAGCAACGCAGTTTATGACGTCTTCAGATGCATCCTCTCCCAATTAATTTTGTGATAAATTGTTTAAGAAGCAACATGCATTACCAACTTTACAACAATTGTGTAATGAGAATGATAATTTATTTTCTTTGATTCTGATATTATGGTTAAACTCAGAAATCCGAGCTTTTGTCTCCTACAATCCAGTGTTCCAGCCCTGGACCTTATCCAGATCCCTGTGGAGCATGGTTTAAAATCTCTTAGTCACAATGTCAGAACCCAATCGCATAGAAAAAATCTCTGTAGAAATGTGTGAAGCTGTCAATTTTATTATTATTATACATTTTTATAGCGCCATTTATTCCATGGTGCTTTACATGTGAGAAGGGGCAAATATAGACAAGTACAATAAACATGAGCAATACAAGACACACATAAGTACAGAGGGAGAGAGGACCCTACCCGCAAGGGCTCACAGTCTACAGGGGATGGGTGAGGAAACACTAGGAGAGGGTAGAGCTGGTCGTGCGGCGGTTCAGTAGACTGAGGATCACTGCAGGTTATAGGCTTGTCGGAAGAGGTGGGTCTTCAGTTTTTTTTTAAGGTTTCCGTGGTAGGCGAGAGTCTGATGTGTTGGGGTAGAGAATTCCAGAGTATGGGGAAGCATGGGAGAAGTCTTGTATGCGGTTGTGGGAAGAAGAGATAAGAGGAGAGTAGAGAAGGAGATCTTGAGAGAATCGAAGGTTGCGTGTGGGTAAGTATCGGGAGACTATGTCACAGATGTATGGAGTAGACAGGTTGTGGATGGCTTTGTATGTCATAGTTAGGGTTTTGAACTGGAGCCTCTGGACGATAGGAAGCCAATGAAGGGCTTGGCATAGGGGAGAGGCTGGGGAATAACAGGGACACAGGTGGATTAGTCGGGCAGCAGAATGTAGGATGGATTGGAGTGGTGCCAGAGTGCTAGAGGGGAGGCAAGAGAGTAGGAGGTTGCAGTAGTCAAGGCGGGAGATGATAAGGGCATGCACTAGTGTTTTTATGGTGTCATGGTCAAGGAATGCGCGGATCCGGGAAATATTTTTGAGTTTGAGACAGCAGAAGGAGGCTAGGGTTTGGATATGTGGCTTGAAAGAGAGGGCAGAGTCGAGAATCACCCAAGGAACCGAGCATGCGGGACTGGGGAAAGTGAGCAACCATTGACATTGATGGATAGGTCTGGTGGAGGGGTAGTGTGAGTTGGGGAAGGAGTATGAATTCTGTTTTGTCCATGTTCAGTTTTAGAAAGCAAGCAGAGAAGAAAGCTGAAATAGCAGACAGACATTGTGGGATTTTTGTCAGTAAGGAGGTGAGGTCAGGTCCAGATAGGTAGATCTGCGTGTCATCGGTATAGAGATGATATCTGCAAACTGTGGGATTCTATGAGCTGTCCCAGGCCGAAGGTGTAGATGGAGAAGAGTAGGGGTCCTAGAACTGAGCCTTGAGGAACACCAACAGAGAAGGGGGCGAGGTGAGGAGGTGGTGTGGGAGGGGAGACACTGATTGTTCGGTCTGTTAGATATGATGAGATCCAGGATGGGGCCAAGCCTGTGATGCCCAGAGATGAGAGAATCTGGAGCAAGAGGGAATGGTCTAAGTGTCAAAAGCTGAAGACAGGTCCAGGAGAAACAGGACAGAGCAGTGTCGCTTGCTCTTGGCGGTTAGTAGGTCGTTAGTGACTTTAGTTAGGGCAGTTTCAGTTGAGTGATGCAGTCGGAAGCCTGATTGTAAGCGGTCAAAGAGGGAGCAGGAGGAGAGATGGGAGGACAGTTCAAGATGGATATGCTGTTCCAGTAGTTTTGAGGCATAAGGGAGAAGAGATATCGGGCGATAGCTAGACGCAGAGGATGGGTCAAGGGAGGTCTTTTTGAGGATGGGTGTGATCGAGGCATGTTTGAAGGATGAGGGGAACACACCATTTGTAAGTGAGAGGTTGAAGTGGTGTGTTAGAGTAAGGATGAAGACTGTGGCAAGGTTAGGGATGAGGTGGGACGGGAGCGGGTCAAGCGTGCAAGTGGTGAGATGTGATCTTGAAAGGAGGGTGGAGAGCTGATCTTCTATCATGGTGGAGAAGTTGGTTTTTGAGGAACAGGGCTAAGCAGCTAAGAGGGGCATTGGGGGCTGTAGGCCAAAGCTTTCTCTGATCATATCAATCTTCTGCTTAAAGAAGAAGGCAAAGTCTTCAGCAGTAATGAGATGAGAGGGAGGAGGTGCTGGGGGACGGAGTATAGAATTGAAAGTGTTGAAGAGCTGTTTAGGGTTGTGAGACAGGGAGGATATGAGAGATGAGAAGTAAGTTTGCTTTGCGGCAATGAGTGTGGACTTGAAGCTGGTGAGGGACTGCTTGTATGCGGTTAAGTGCTCGGCAGAGCGGGATTTCTCCTATCTCCACTCCGCAGCCCTGGAAGCCCATATCAGTTCTTTGGTCAGGCTGGTCATCCAGGGGTGCCTGTTGATTGTGCGAGTTTTGCTATGTGTGAGGGGGGCGACCGAATCAACTGCTGCTGTTATTGTGGTGTTATAAAAGGTGGCAGCAGCATCTGTGTCGTGAAGTGAGGCTATATCTGTAAGAGGGAGGAGGGACTCAGAGAGCAATTGTAAATTGTGTTGTTTGAGATTTCTGCGAGGATGAGTGAGTTTGTGGAGTGGGGGTTGCGCACTAGCAAAGGAGAGGGAAAAGAATGTCAGTAGGTTGTGGTCAGACAGGGGGAGGGGTGAGTTAGTGAGATTAGTAAGGGAGCAGAGGCAGGTGAAGATAAGGTCCAGCGTGTGACTATCTTTGTGAGTTGACGCGGAGGACCATTGAGTGAGGCCAAAAGAGGCAGTGAGCGACAAGAGTTTGGAGGCAGCTGGGGTGGAAGCATCAATGGGGATGTTGAAGTCACCCATGATGATAGAGGGGATGTCGGCAGAAAGAAAATGAAGCAGCCAGGTGGTGAAGTGATTGAGAAAGGTGGAGATGGCTAGTTCTGGGGGCGGTATATGACAGCCAGCTGGAGGTTGGAAGGGGAGTAGATGCGGATGGAGTGCACCTCAAACGAGGGAAGAGTAGCGGAGGGTGGTAGAGGAATTGGGGTAAAGGAGCAGGTATTGGAGAGGAGCAAGCCAACTCCTCCACCACGTTTATTGCTGGGGCGAGGGGTGTGAGAAAGATGGAGTCCGCCATAAGAGAGTGCAGCTGGAGAGGCTGAGTCAGAGGGGGTGAGCCAGGAAGGAGAGTTTGTTGGTGATGAAGAGGTCATGGATGAACGACAATTTATTGCAGACTGAACGTGCGTTCCATAGAGATACAGGTAGGGGGACCGGAGGAGTAGGGGGTGGATGAATGGGTATAAGGTTATCATCATTGCAAAAACATGTAGAGGATCGTGGCAGGGTGTTTGAAATGAGTGTGGGAATGTGTTGAGGAGGGCCAGGATTTGGGGATACGTCGCCAGCAATGAGGAGTAGCAGACAGAACGTTAGAAGGTGGGTGCAGGATAGGACATGATGCGGCCGTGTGTGTCTGGAGAAAAAGGCTTATGTGTGGAGGAACAGTTCTGAGGAGAAGGTGAGATGGCTGGGGAGGATGGAGGGGGAAATGACTAGTTCCTTACTAGGTGGGGGGATTACAGGAGATCGGACAAAATAGAGAAGTATGGGGGTGAAAGTGAGAAGAAGCCGAAACATTGTTGTGGTTTTATAGTTCGTTACCTTAATGTCAAATTACAGTCCAATTCTAGTCTAATTCAGAGAAGCGTAATTAGAAATTTGTAATTTGAAATATGGAATTTGAAATAAGCCTGGGCAGACGCATGGCCCTGAATATATCTGCGACTCAATAAATTCCAAGCTAATCATAATTTTATGGATGTGTAGTAGTTATGGAGTCAGTATTGTACTGTAAACAGGTTTACACAATTCTTAACAGCAAACATATATAGATGGCTTAACGCTGATCCCACAGTGATTTTCAAAAATATCTAAAAGTCTGGATGAGGGTATTGTTTTGGGGGTTTTCAAAGCAAAGGCAAAGTATTACTTACCTGAGCACCCCTTTCTCCCTATATTCCAGTCTACCCAAGACTAGTGTTGAGCATTCCGATACCGCAAGTATCGGGTATCGGCCGATATTCGCTGTATCGGAATTCCGATACTTAGTTCCGATACTTTTCCTAAATCGTATACCGGAATCGGAAGTTCCCATAATTCTTTGAGAGGCACTGTGATTTTATTCAGCCAATGAGGAATCCGAATAAGTGTGGGCACATCCTGTAATGCTGCGGTCATGTTAACTAATGGCATGGCTGTGATTGGCTGCTGAAATGATGTCAGAATGCACTATAAAAGGCGCCGTCGCCATTTTAGCTTCACTGTGCTGTGAATCAAGTTAGGGACAGAACGCTGCTCTGCTGACTCTGAGGGACAGTTACAGATAGCGTTTTTGTGAATTGCTGTGTAGGCAGGCTATTTGAGAAACCGCTGTGTGAATCATCCTTGCAGTGTTGTTTTCACAGCTCTGTGCAAGGTGTGTGTTTGTGAGTGCAGGTGACGCTGCAGTTTGCTCTGCATCCAACGCTGTTTGTAGGCATCTGCACGTGTCACTCACAGACTCTTTTTTTTTTTCTTTAGTGTAATTGGTGCTGCTCCATTCAATTGAAATTATAGTGTGACGCGCTTCCATCCGTATACAATACATTGGTTGCAAACACTATAGAAGTACACAAAGGAGCCTTTCACAGCCAGTGAACAGTTGTGTGCAGTGTTCACTGTAGTCTGTGAGGTTTTCATTTTTTGAGTGCAGATCACGCTCCAGTTAGTTCTTCAACCACTGCTGGTTGTAGTCTGCTGAGCGTGTGTCACTGCCTCATCCTTGACATTTTTCTCTAATTGGTGCTGCTCCATTCTATTTCAAAAAAGTCAAATCTATTAGTGTGACGCGCTTCCATCCGTATACAATACATTGGTTGCAAACACTATAGAAGTACACAAAGGGGCCTTTCACAGCTAGTGAACAGTTGTGTGCAGTGTTCACTGTAGTCTGTGAGGTTTTCATTTTTTGAGTGCAGATCACGCTCCAGTTAGTTCTTCAACCACTGCTGGTTGTAGTTTGCTGAGCGTGTGTCACTGCCTCATCCTTGACATTTTTCTCTAATTGGTGCTGCTCCATTCTATTTCCAAAAAGTCAAATCTATTAGTGTGACGCGCTTCCATCCGTATACAATACATTGGTTGCAAACACTATAGAAGTACACAAAGGGGCCTTTCACAGCTAGTGAACAGTTGTCTGCAGTGTTCACTGTAGTCTGTGAGGTTTTCATTTTTTGAGTGCAGATCACGCTCCAGTTAGTTCTTCAACCACTGCTGGTTGTAGTCTGCTGAGCGTGTGTCACTGCCTCATCCTTGATATTTTTCTCTAATTGGTGCTGCTCCATTCTATTTCAAAAAAGTCAAATCTATTAGTGTGACGCGCTTCCATCTGTATACAATACATTGGTTGCAAACACTATAGAAGTACACAAAGGGGCCTTTCACAGCTAGTGAACAGTTGTCTGCAGTGTTCACTGTAGTCTGTGAGGTTTTCATTTTTTGAGTGCAGATTACGCTCCAGTTAGTTCTTCAACCACTGCTGGTTGTAGTCTGCTGAGCGTGTGTCACTGCCTCATCCTTGACATTTTTCTCTAATTGGTGCTGCTCCATTCTATTTCAAAAAAGTCAAATCTATTAGTGTGGTCACGCTGTATAGCAGATATATATATATATGTGATGTCAGTAATCTATATCAAAAGGGCAACATCCTATATAACATGCGCATAGATATATGATAACATAGAATTACCTGACAATGTCCAGTGGGTCAATACGGAATCCGTTATACACTG
Organism: Oophaga sylvatica; assembly: GCA_033576555.1. Lineage (NCBI taxonomy): Eukaryota > Metazoa > Chordata > Amphibia > Anura > Dendrobatidae > Oophaga > Oophaga sylvatica. The sequence continues at coordinate 842,051,015 of JARQOD010000001.1, forward strand.
TCTCCGGCTAGAGGGTGACCGGGGTCTATGCTGACCCTAAACTGGGGTCCTAACTAATCCCTCTACCTGGAGGTACTGTTAAAGGTACAGAGGTCCAGGCCACCAGCGTAAACCCTGTCTCCTATCAATCCCTGCCAACTGTAATCTAGTCCTAAGAAGGACCCTGATTACCACCAAAGGGAATGAACAGGTAACGGTTAATGAACAGAAAGACATACAAGAAAGACAAGAAATAAAGTAAATAAAGTCTTACATACAACACTCACACACAGTAGGAACACCTAAGGTCTCAGAGATAAACTATAAGCTGTAAGAGTAAAAACAACTAAGGAGCTCTTAGCTTAAGTATTCTCAGAACCGATCCAGTCTGCTAGACTACATGAATGCTTTCACCGGCATCTAACAAGCAGACTGGCAGGTATATGAAGGAATCTAATTAGAACATAATCAAAAGCAGCCGGGCGAGGCTGGACCTAGTCTTAGCAAAGAGCTAGGTAAAATTAACTCCCTCATTACCAAACACAAAGAAACAGCAACTCAGCTGTGAGAAGTCAGAGTGTGTAATCGCGACGATCCTCGTGGCGATACACCCATGACAGTGTGACGCGCTTCCATCCGTATACAATACATTGGTTGCAAACACTATAGAAGTACACAAAGGGGCCTTTCACAGCTAGTGAACAGCTGTCTGCAGTGTTCACTGTAGTCTGTGAGGTTTTTATTTTTTGAGTGCAGATCACGCTCCAGTTAGTTCTTCAACCACTGCTGGTTGTAGTCTGCTGAGCGTGTGTCACTGCCTCATCCTTGACATTTTTCTCTAATTGGTGCTGCTCCATTCTATTTCCAAAAAGTCAAATCTATTAGTGTGACGCGCTTCCATCCGTATACAATACATTGGTTGCAAACACTATAGAAGTACACAAAGGGGCCTTTCACAGCTAGTGAACAGTTGTCTGCAGTGTTCACTGTAGTCTCTGAGGTTTTCATTTTTTGAGTGCAGATCACGCTCCAGTTAGTTCTTCAACCACTGCTGGTTGTAGTCTGCTGAGCGTATGTCACTGCCTCATCCTTGACATTTTTCTCTAATTGGTGCTGCTCCATTCTATTTCAAAAAAGTCAAATCTATTAGTGTGACGCGCTTCCATCCGTATACAATACATTGGTTGCAAACACTATAGAAGTACACAAAGGGGCCTTTCACAGCTAGTGAACAGTTGTCTGCAGTGTTCACTGTAGTCTGTGAGGTTTTCATTTTTTGAGTGCAGATCACGCTCCAGTTAGTTCTTCAACCACTGCTGGTTGTAGTCTGCTGAGCGTGTGTCACTGCCTCATCCTTGACATTTTTCTCTAATTGGTGCTGCTCCATTCTATTTCAAAAAAGTCAAATCTATTAGTGTGACGCGCTTCCATCCATATACAATACATTGGTTGCAAACACTATAGAAGTACACAAAGGGGCCTTTCACAGCTAGTGAACAGTTGTCTGCAGTGTTCACTGTAGTCTGTGAGGTTTTCATTTTTTGAGTGCAGATCACGCTCCAGTTAGTTCTTCAACCACTGCTGGTTGTAGTCTGCTGAGCGTGTGTCACTGCCTCATCCTTGACATTTTTCTCTAATTGGTGCTGCTCCATTCTATTTCAAAGAAGTCAAATCTATTAGTGTGACGCGCTTCCATCCGTATACAATACATTGGTTTCAAACACTATAGAAGTACACAAAGGGGCCTTTCACAGCTAGTGAACAGTTGTCTGCAGTGTTCACTGCAGTCTCTGAGGAATAACCACACTTAGGCCTTATAACTTTTCTGACTTTCTTTATCAATCTACCAAGATGAAGAAGGCAGGGAGTAAGGCACGTGGTCGTGGCCGTGGAGTTTCAGCAGGGAGAGGACGTGGGGATTCTGTGGCTGCTGCCGCCCCCAGTGACACAGCATCCACCAGTTTTCCCCGTGAGTAGTGTTGAGCGATACTGCTCGATATCTAAAAATATCGTATCGGAATGGTATCACCGATATCACTAAATATCGTCGATATCCGATTCTGATACCGGAAGTCCCATGTAAGTCTATGGGAACAAAATATCGCAACAAAAAAAAACCCTTTCTTTCGTTGTAAACACAAAATATACACACATAGAATACATATATATATATATACATGTCATTGTGACATATATATATACATATATTTATAGTTTATACACTTCTACATAGTAAAATAGACTCTGATTCAATTGCCGGGTAAAGCCGTGACATACCCCATAGAAGTCGACGGGCTCGGTGCCGAGTACCCCCAAAACCTCTGGCTCTGTGCGACTCAACTTGGGCGTCACGAACAGGATTCTGTAGCTCGCTATAAGCGAGTCCTGTGTGCCTGAATTGAACTGGTTTTGTGCTTGAGAATTGCTAAAATCATCAGAGAATGTATTTGCCATTTTTCAGCCATATCTGCGTCACGACGAGGCACTGGTGAAGAAGAAGGGCGTGCTCTTCGTGGGTGTACACTCACTCAGTGGCGCGAAAACGATGGCCGACCACTGTAAATGGTACTGCAATGTAAGATCGTGCCCCACAGCTCTTCAGTTCCGCCTCCTCATCCTCCTCAGTGTGCGGAAACTAACACTAAGGTCCCGCCTCCCTACAAAAGAGGGGCCCTCTCCAGATGCTAATGACACATGTGACTTGGCAGAGATGGCTAATGGACACGAGCAGAAGTGTGAAGGGATGGAGCAGTCAGAGCTCTCCCCCCACGGAAGCGACCCGATCACCACGGAACCACCGTTGGGCACCCGGCCTGGAAACCCTCCTACGCTGCAAGAAGCGGAGGATACCCTAAGAGGCCTGGCCCGGCACCGGGAGGAGGTCGCCAGGATGGAAGCCAGCTGGCGTGCCCTAAAACTAAACTTGGAGCGGCGCCAATCCCTCTTACCTGAAGTGTCTGTACCGGAAGGTGAGGCACCCGTTCTAGTAGAGGAGTCCGTGCGGGCATCCCAGCCCTTGCAATGTGATCCGGTTGACGTTGTCGCAGTGGAGGCACCCGTTCCTGCAAAAAACTCTGCACTGGCAGCACCCCAGATCCCGCTGTCTGCCCCCGTCGCTGAGACAGAAGAAGCGACACCCGTCCTCATGGAGGAGGCCGCGCAGGCACCAGAGGTCTACCTGTCTGTACCGGAGCCCCAACTGTCATCTGTTCCAGAGCCGGCTGCTTCCTCCGCAGGTGAGCGCTGCCAGGACTGGGGGGCGCCAGGAGAGCTGCCGCAAACCGGACACTGTAAGCTGCAGTTTGATGGTGGAGACATGGAGCTGCTGGTGGAGGAGAATTTCAGTCAGGAGGAAGAGTGGAGACGTTGGGAGCGGGAAGCAGAGCGACAAAGGGAGCAGCGAGAAACCCAAAAGCTTCGGCAACGTAACCTGGAGAAGGACCTGGTAGATAAGGACCGGATGAGAAAAGATAAAGGAACCCTGTGGGAGCCGCAGCGTAAGGGTGCAGTACGGAACTTTAAATTGAAAGGTGGTTGGGGCTTCATCCAGGAGCCTGGACTTTATTTAGAAGTTTTTGTGACCCGGCGGGACGTGGAGACTCACCTCCCAGAAGGACACCCGGGGAGGGACCTGTTGCCAGGAGACTTGGTGACTTACACCCGACACTGGGGTTACAATGGATGGTACGCCCTAAATGTTACCAGGTGCGACCCCTACTCCCCAGAGTGTCAGGAACCTGTGAGACCCTCGGAGCCTTCAGCCTCCCACATCCAGGCCTCTGCACAAGTGCCCACCCCACGCCGTAAATCTCCCCAGCCTCCCTCAGTGGTCTCCTCAGCAGCCCCAGCTATGGACATGATAAGTATAGCTGGCCCGTACCCGGCGCCTGTTAGGCCCCCTGGGGTTCGTTCAGTCCAGGACATAGGGCTCCAGACCCGGAGGGAGATGAAAGAGGTGGCCACACAGACACAGATAGCGGGTCACGACTTGACTGTACAGGCCACACGACGTCATCAGGTCCTGGTGGTCCTTGGTGTCTCGGATGTTTGGCAAGCATCAGAAGAGTACCAGGTGGTACCTGGAACACCCCTGCCAAAGAATTATAAATAACCCGGACAGGGTCCCTGTATGTAAATAGTTAAATTGTTGATGTACCCGGACGGTGAATGTTCATAAAAAAGTTTTTTAATTTAATAAAAAAAAAACACACAGTTTTCATTACTTTTATTACAGTCTCATCCTGCGACGCCATCGATCTCCTGTAAAAAAATGAAAAAAAAAAAAAGTATACCACCTGTCCGACGCAGTCCATAGTAACGAGTGTCCCACGACGATCCAGCTCTGCTACATCAGAATGACAGGCAGAGCCTGTCATCCCGGAGCAGCACAGCTGATTACCTGCTTCCCCGGCGGTGACGTCATCGGACTGGTTTACGGCCGGGATTACCCTGCAGTCACTGCAGTTATCGTGAAAAACTGCATGTGACCGCCAGGGAGAAGATAATGGCGGCCATCAAGCAGTCCAGGACGTGACCGCCGGAGATCTTCTGCCAGGTAAGTGCCGCTGACTCCTGACAGACCCGACCGACGGACACTCACAGTGACAGTGACAAATCCGATTCCGGTATCCGATATGACGAAAATATCGGTACTCGGAATCGAAAGGCCAATACAGCTAATATCGGCCGATACCCGATATTTGCAGTATCGTATCGCTCAACACTACCCGTGAGCGTTCCTTTATGCGCACTTTTGTAGGAGCTCGGCGTAGCCCCCTGCTGCGGGAAGAACAAATTGAAGCCGTTGTTGTTTGGATGGCAGCCAATGCATCGACTTCAATTGCTTCCACCTCCTCTCAGGACCACAGCACTGTTGAACAACCATCTGTCTCTTCACCGCCTGCCAAATTGCCCAGGCAGTCAGAGAGCTCTGTACAGGAGCCAGCTGAGTCTCTGCTTCTGTTCTCAGAATTTGTTGGCTTGCAAACAGGGACCAGCCAAGCAGCATTCTGGAATGTGAAGAAGAGGGAGTATGCAGTGATGCGCAACAGCTGTGTCTCTCTGAATCTGAAGAGGAGGGTGAGCCAGTGCCGATGGTCAGCACACCGCAGAACGCATCTGATGATGATGAGACTCAGGTGCCAGTTTCTGTTGAGCATGGTGCTGCCCAGACCACCCAACAGCAGCAGGTGTTGGAAGAGGGTAGTGGAGATGATGAGGTCCAAGACCCAACATGGCGTGAGGAACAGGAAGGTGGTGGGAGCAGCTCTGAGGAAGAGATTGCCCCAACGGTCCAAACAGGAGGGAGAGGTAGGCTGCAGACTCGGTTGCCTGTAGCCTCCAGTTTGGCACCCGTTCGGAGCAGTTCTCTTCCAAAAGCCAAAACGGGCGCTCCCAGGACTTGCACTGCGTGGTCCTTTTTTGACACACTTGCAGATGATATTTGCTATGTCAAATGCAAGCTGTGTAATCAAAAAGTAAAAAGAGGTAAAAGTGTCAGTAACCTCAATACCACAAATATGTGGAAACATGTGCGGAAAAAGCATGTGGTTGAGTTACAAAGACACACTGGAGATGTAGGCCAACCTACAGCAGCACCTACATCTTCAGCTCGTGTTGGAGCCTCTTCCTCCAGCTCACAGCTGGTTCGGCTTCCTCACAGGATCGCCATGGAAGAACCTCTGTCACTGTTGTCCAGAGACCCAGTGTTATTCCACCCACAGCTGCAAGTTCCCTGTCATCCTCACACTCCCAGGCCACAAAACAGCCATCGGTAGCACAGGCATGGATAAAAGACGGCCATACTCGGCAAACCATCCACGAGCACAGGCTCTGAATGCTGGCATTGCAAAACTCCTGTCCCTTGAAATGCTGTCATTCAGGCTGGTGGAGACTGACAGTTTCCGTAACTTAATGGCATTGGCAGTCCCACAATACAATGTGCCCAGCTGATTTTATTTCAGCAGGCAAGCCGTCCCTGGTCTGCAAAAGCATGTTGAGGGAAAAATTAAACATGTGCTACTAAACGCCGTCAGTAGCAAGGTCCACCTGACCACCGATGCGTGGACCAGTACCCATGGCCAGGGACGATACCTTTCCCTCACTGCCCATTGGGTCAATGTTGTGGAGCCGGGTACAGATCTTGCGAGTGGCGCTGTACGTGTTCTGCCAACTCCAAGGATTGCAGGAATCCAGTCTGTACACATTGACTCCTCCTCCTACTCCAGTTCCTCAGAATCATCGCTGCAGGAGCCGTCACGGTCTACCTCCACATGGACCCGTGAACGCTTACCTGTTGCGACCGATATGAGCACAGCCATGGCCAAACGTCAACAGGCCATCCTGAAATTAATTTCCATGGGGAATCGAAGCCACACAGCGCAGGAGCTCTGGAATGCCATCAAGCAGGAGAGCGACGTGTGGTTTTTGCCCGCGAATCTCCAGCCAGGCTTGGTAGTGTGTGACAATGGCCGAAATCTGGTGGCAGCTCTGGGCCTTGGCAACCTCACTCACATACCATGTCTGGCACATGTGCTCAACTTGGTCGTGCAGAGTTTTTTGAGGGACTATCCGGATCTTGATGCACTGCTGCACAAGGTCCGCCTAGAGTGCGCTCACTTGCGACGTTCCAGCATGGCCATATCACGCATTGCAGCTCTGCAACGCAGATTTCGCCTTCCTGAACATCGCATCATATGTGACGTACCCACCAGGTGGAATTCCACGTTACATATGTTGGAGCGGTTGTGTGAGCAGCAGCCAGCAGTAATGGAGTATCAGCTGCATCAGGCGCAATCAACTCACAATTTGCGCCGTTCACACTTCACCACTACTGAGTGGGCCTCTATGAAGGACATCTGCCACGTTTTGCGTGCGTTTGATGAGTCAACGCGGATGGCGAGTGCAGATGATGCACTAGTCAGCCTGACTGTCCCCCTTATCTGCCTGCTTCAAAAAACACTTCAAGCACTAAGGGATGAGGTTTTGGAAGAGGTGGAGGATGAGGAGTCACAGATTCCATCACCTTCTGGACAGTCAGCGCAACGTGGTTCCTCACAAAGGGCTGGGCAGGGCTCACTTTGTGAGGAGGATGAGGAGGAGTCAATGGAGGAGGAAGACATCGCTGCAGAGGGAGGTACACAACGCTCTAGTCAGTATGTAGAGCGAGGGTGGGGTGATGCAGAGCAGGCAGAGATGACGCCTTTTGTAGGGGACAGCGTTTCTTGGCCAGTTGGGAGTCTGCAGCACATGGTTGATTTCATGCTGCAATGCCTGAGAAACGACCGCCGCATCGCCCACATTCTCACCACGTCTGATTATTGGGTGTACACCCTCCTAAACCCTAGCTACCGGGACAACTTACAAAGCCTCACGAAAAAATAGGAACAGCATCCAATCCAGGTGAAGTATAACAAGTCTTTATTCAGCCACCATAAAATACGACGTTTCGGCCATTTTCAGGCCTTTATCAAGTATACAAAAACAGGCAAAATGGTGTCCTTAAATGGTGTGGAGGAGCCAATCACCATCCAGGAACAGCCCATAATACAAATAGACATATATACAGAATATACAACGATAATCAATTTAAAACAGTGATCAAAGCTCAGAATAGTGACATCATAGAAAAATACAGCAATTTTATAATTGTGCATGTAATATGCCATAGATTACTCCATATAAACAATATCACCATTTAGTCTGCCAATCGATGATCTGTTACTGCACACTCCCATTCTGGTGCTGCACCAATCATGTACTCACTAGCAGCAGCGTCCTCCATATCCAATCAGTGTCAGTTCAGCAGCGCTTAGTCAGAGCACTTATCCAATAGCCCACAGGATAACAAATCGGGAGGCACACCTAACTCACTCCCCACTGTGTGGTAAACAAAGGCACATGTTCAGAAGTCATCATAGCAAACGCCCAGTGGATCATGTGAACACCAGCGTCATCAGACACCCAGTCACATGACCGCAAGCATCATCCGAGGTCTAATCACATGATAGTCCCATCATAAGCCTCTATTCCAGGCTGAAAACACTAAAATAGCGCGCGATCACCGGCATCATCCGACACCTGAAAAAAGAACACGCATGCACAATAAACTCTATCATTATTTATACTACTCCAGATATGTCATCAGGAAACCTGCAGGTCACATGACCGTCAGTATTGGCATAATGTAAGCAAGAGACCGCACATGCGGATCTATATAGAATGGAAGATTAACAATATAGCAGACGCCTAAAGAAATATATATAATATCTACAAAATAAATGATGTCATCAGGAACCATTAAGTCACCACTTGCTCCGATCACTCCAGATAATAATCCTACGAAAACAACAAACATAAGTAAAATATATATATCTAAAAACAAACACAGAATATAGATGCAAAAATTACCTAGCACAAATATGCAAATTATATTCGATATTCAACCCCTTTGGTTGCAATGTCTCCAAAACGGAGATCCACCGGAGTTCTTTCTGTTTAAGCAACTTAATCCTGTCGCCACCTCTCCTAAGGGGTGGAACCCCGTCAATAACTCTAAATCTCAGCTGACTGACCAAGTGTCCACATTCTACAAAGTGCTTAGATACCGGCAGTTCCATCATCTTCGTCCTGATAGTACTTTTGTGTTTACTTATCCTAGCCTTAACTTCCATCGTTGTCTCGCCTATATACATGAGTCCACACGGACACACGAGCATATAGATTACAAAGCTAGATGTACAAGAGTACCGTTCCTGGATCCGAAAGCGTTGACCCGTGCGTGAGTGGCCAAAACTGTCACCCTTGATCATATTGCCACAGCATGCACAATTCAAACATGGAAAATTTCCATTTTTTGGAGGGCCCAAAGTTAACTGTCTGGATATTTTGGAGGATCCAATGTCAGATTTGACCAACTTATCTTTCAAATTACGCCCTCGCCTATATGAAAGCAATGGCTTGTGCGCAAATTCAGCTACTTCCGGTAAACCTCTATGTAATAGACCCCAATGCTTATTCAAGATATTCCCTATTTTACCACTAACAGGGCAATAGGTAGAAACAAAAGGGACTCTTTTAGGGGAAATCTTAATACGTTTGTTTCTCACATCTTCCAATGTTGTCTTCAAGGCTTTCTCCTTGAATTTTCTAAGATCCTTCTCAGGATACCCCCTTCTGATGAACTTCTCACACATCTGATCAAGCCTCCTGTCCAATACAGTCTCGTCCTTTACTATCCTACGTACTCTCAGCATCTGACTCCAAGGCAGAGACTCTATCATTTTCCTTGGATGATTACTATCAAAAACCAGGAGACTATTCCTGTCTGTGTCCTTTATAAACAAATCAGTGCATAACAATCCACTGTGCTTGTACACTAAAGTATCCAAAAATTGAATCTGGTCAAAGGAGTGTGTCATTGTGAACTTCAGCTCGGGAAATATCATGTTAAGATGACTATGGAAAGATACCAGATCATTCATGTTCCCCTCCCAAACACAAAAGATATCATCAATGTAGCGCCACCAGGCTCTGACATGGCGCCAGTGGATGGTATTCGAGGACCAGCATGTGTACAATTCCATCCACTGGCGCCTGTGTTTGGGAGGGGAACATGAATGAT
>JARQOD010000001.1:842060715-842174825 GCA_033576555.1 Oophaga sylvatica
TTATCACTGTTTGTCTGCTGACCTTGCAGACTTTCTGCTATCCCTGTGTAGGCTTCATTACTAACATGCAGTTCTCCGATTTCATCATATGTCTGGATCTGCTTAACAACTGCAAGCCCATAATCAAAATCACCGATAAATGCTAAGGAATGGGGCTGGTTCTGTACAGTCAAAGAATGTTCCATCATATAAACACCCTTACTCATTTCCTCACATTTTACTACCTCTTTTACAAGCATGCTGGAAGCATACCTAGCATTCATTAGGGTCTGATGTCGCTCTGGACAGGATGTGTTACATCATACAGTGTCAGGAGACTGTGGGGGGTTAAGTAATGTGCAGCCATCACAGCTTCTTCTCCTCACTGCACACTGTATTATAGAGAATGCTATATACCGTAATCTAGAGACATAAGGCTTGTAAAAATTCTTATTTCCATATTCGTCAAAAAGGATTTATTTTCCCATCACATAAAATCAGACCTTATGAGAGAAAACAAAACTAAGGCTCTGTAAACGTGTCCACTTGTTATTTCCATATTAGGATCCATTTCTGGAAATGTTCTAGTACAGGACCCATTTATTTGGATGGGAATAGAAGTGTCATAAAGTGGGTTACCATTTTCTTTCCAGCTCAGGTTTTTTTTTTTTTTTTTTACACTGGATCTGTCACAAACGGATGACATCTGGACATGTGAACAAAGCCTAAGTGAGAACATAGGTAAATGCTTTCCATTGCCAATTATTGAATTCGGATGTATTGCACATTGTTGAAAAATGCTGGTGCCACCTTCTGCATCGAAAATTCAGAATGTCATGACTAGGGTATTGTAATACGTTAACGACATTAATAAATGACAACATAACGCTAAGTGAGGATGGAATATAAATGGCCACAGCAGCCTTTATTAAACATAACAATTATTTGACTAAGAACATCACCATTAATTTCTCTGAGGAGATCTTGGATGGCCCCCAACACTGGGCAGTACTGGCGGAACACCACATTCCCCAGTTGCACCACTCCAACTCGGGGTTGACAAACCGTCATGGTACTGCCCAAACCATTTTCATGTTCCCACTGGGAACTAACCACACATAATAATGAGGGGTCACCATACCTCCAATTGGAACCCGGTTCCATTATCAAAGGCTATACTTGACCTCCTCACCTCCGACTGCTATGACATAAACATATTTTACATGAAAATCCCTCACCCACCACTGGAGATTGGTCAATACCAACCAAACCTGAAAAAAAGGTTCGGGTGGGTGGGACACTTCCTGGTCCTGTATCTTGAATGGCAGCCTCACCCCTGGGATTTTATTTTATAAGATACTCCAATACTCCACCCTCCATAACCTGATTACCCAGACCCCCAATCAATGTGACCTTACCTCTGATTCACCCTTCTAACTGACCCTCTGGTGTATGTACCAAACCACTAGTTAACCCTCATTTAGCCTCCTATTTCCAAACCCCTGTCATGTTCAGGCCAACACTAGCTGCTCCTGTTTCAGCCCTATCTTTGTATGACTCTTTGAATTGAGACTCATGCCCAGTTTTTCATTAGGAATCCATGTTGTGTGGTTCAAAGCTGGGAAGGATCTGCTGGTCAAATTAATCAAAAATGGTGGCTCTTCTTATTCCAGAAATGTTACTCCAGTACCTGACACACGAAACTGATAAGATCACCCAATTCATTAAGTGGTATGCGACTCGTTATCAGTTTGGCGCATCTTATTCCTGCACGCACCTAACACTAGTTTCAATGGTTTGGGGCCTCAGTCTGTAATATTTTAGGCATTTTGCCAAGATATGTCAATGTGTCACCTTCTAGACTATATTGAACCTGTGCTGTTCAGTGACATTTACATTATATGTTGGAAAGTAGAAATAGACCGTCGCTTTAGTCTGAATGCATGAACAGCAAAACCCCACTCTAAGGCTGCATATAGGAATGGCTTCTTTTTTGTTTAATCCCAGCTGATTTATGTAGAGAAAATGCTCAATATTATCTGTGTAAATTGTTCTAATGATAGTAATTTCGCTGTACTCCACATGAAGCAGAAATCTCCAATTGTTATTCTGTCAGAAGTATTCTGCTCTGATAATAGGAGGTTAATACATAGTTAATATGCACAAGGTAATGCCAGAGAATTGTTATTCTCCCTGCTGTTTCTTCTCTTGCTTCACAAAGTTAGGGAAATTATTTGCAATCCATAACTAGATAGTCAGCATAATCGTATAATAAAGATATATTATATTGCAATGCAGATACCAGCATATTAAATATTAACCTTAGGTTTAATTTTTTTTTAAAAAAAGAAGAAATTCATCAGTTTTACAAAAAACGGGTGTAAAAAAAATAATGCACTTCTGAAGTCTAGTCTGCCTGTGTCACTAGTGTGGTTGAGCAAGTCAATCAACCCCCTTCACACATAACACTGATGATACACTGCTTCATACACAACATGGAAATAGACTGACACTGATGCCTGAAAATGGGTGCCCTATTGTGAATTGAAGCATGTAATTGAGTTGTACGTCTTCCTATTTTAAACACATTTAAAGATATTGTTGTTAAACTTGCTATCCCCTTTAAAGATAAACTGCAGCTATTTTTGAACAGCACACCTATGCCATTGTTATCCTCTGAAGCCTTCCTACCGGTAACGAATGTCTGTGTCTGTTCATGCTCCATGGATGCATCCCACTGGTGTAAGTGATTCAGTGTGCTGTCACATAGTATATGTGCAGGTCACGTACTTCTACCCCTTTATAGTCCCAAGCGTTTTTGCAAGGTTTTCCATGCCAGCTTAGTTCTACCCACAGGTCACATGAATGAAGATAAGTTTGCATTACTCTTTTGGCAGATATACATAGCTAAGTACATGTGTGATTGTTGGATCGCGTATAGAATCTTTAGTAACTCTCAATGGTATCATGGTTGATTTCCGTTAGATAGCAGTGACATGCTCAGCAGTGATGTATAGCCAATAAAGCCATTCACATCAGTCACTGCCCTTAGTGGAGATTACACTCCCACCCCTGTATAATGATTATGGGCGCTAGTGCTAACTTCATGTCAAGTAAACTGGTATGTTCTGGCCTCTAAGAAGGAAACATCTCAGATCATGAAAACATCTAGCAGATGGTGCCAAGGTAGCATTGCTTAGCACAGTATCTTGATGAGCCTGACTGGTGATATTTCACAGTTATATAGCTGACATTCATGCCCTGAAGCTAGAAAATGGGAAGAACTACAACTTTCACTCAGAGATGGGGGTTACATCTTCCAAACCCTACAAAATCATATGATATGATTAAACTAGAACTTTAATGCCCAGAGAGAAGATGCATCTTCTAGATCCAAGAAATCCAATGGTCTGATTCACTAGAAGTGGCTACACCTGTTCAGGCTTAACCTAGTAGGGACTCTTAATAAGACAGAGCTCCTGGTAGAAGAGGATAACTGTCAGCGCTCCAGCTGTTTCTAATCATCTTCTAAGATGGTCCCACACTCCACAACAGCTGGCGTCAAGGTTTACCCATCCCTTCTGGGGAATGTCATTCGGTTGTAGCACCAGAGTTTGTGATCCTTTGTCTTGTATTTGAAGTTTTAATCCATACTTACTACATCTTGCAATCTTGTTAGAAGAGGTCAACTTTTGGAATGACTTTATAGCATATATTAGGGAATGTCATGAATAGGAATTTCCTAATATAAATTATTGAGGCATTGGGAGAAACTGTTTTATTAGGAAATGAGTTTTGTAAGTGTAAAGTCTTACTAAGGAATTTGTAGCTATACTATGCCCCAAAAATATAAATAACAGGCAGAAATGCTTCATGTTCCATCTTTTTTGCTGTTGTCATCGAAATGATGGTATTCCTTTAATCATCTGACTGACCCTGGACCGCTGAATTGACGAAATCCAAGGGACCACAAACTGCCATATTAGGAAATATTCCTTTCATCATAAAATCTACATTTTGCCATGTAGGAAGTTGAGGAGATATGAAAAACACATGTATGCTTGTACTTGGCTTTGCTTGGAAAAATGCACTGAATGGCCAAAACATTGTATATTTTTGGATGAGATTAATAAACACCAGGACACCGATTCATCTAGACTGGTGATTCTCTCTCTGGTCTTGATGAGTCGACATAGTGGAGTCAGCTGCTCCTGATTTATGAAGAGGTGCTCGTCTCTTCATGAATCTGGAGCATCTGATGAGTGGCGTGCACCTCCGTGCAGGAACAGGAGTGGGATTTGTGACATAAGGAACGCCACCGCTCGTCATAAACTAGATGAATAGTGGCATCACGTCCCCAACACAACTTTGCTCATTTTGGCAGAGCTAGGAAAAAATGGTATAAAAACGCCAAAAATTTCAAAATTTTGCAACTTTTCAAATCTTTTAAGCCACTTTTTGGGTGTAAAAGCTTTGATGAATCAGGGCCCAAGTTATTCGAACAGTTTCTAGTACTTTGGATTTCTTCCATTTTCTGGATTTGTGGCTAGGTGGAAGACGACATCCAGTGGAGCATGGAGAAAAACAAGAGTGCAGAATACCCTATGCCTTGTTGTACACGACATTGGCTGCAGCTTAAACAATAAGCTAGTCATGTCACAACACAATTACAGCAGCTAAAGTGATGTTCCCCACACTACTTTCAATGTCTTATGTTTTTACTGTTTGAAGCACTCCTCTTTGTTCTTCTTTGAACCCTTAAAATGAATAGAGATTATAAAATTACAAAAAAGTAATCCATGAAAATGTTTCCCAATGTCCGAAGGCAGATGCTAGATTGTAGCAGAAGGAGCATTTCCACATCCACAATGATCCATCGGTGGGACAATCAATTATCAATTATCAATTGCACACTTGTGACCTGCCATAATTGCTGATAAGTACAAAACCCAAAACCTTGTTGATTTTTGTAATTTTTTGTAATATTTTGCTTGGCAGGTATTTTATGTGTTTCATTTCTAGGAATTAAAATTTAAACTGTTTAAAGGGAACCAGTCAGTAGATTCATGCTGTCTGAACCACAGGTAGCCTGGATAAGAACCTGACTGCAGATTTCAGCCATGAATATCTATCTTTGAAACTGAATTTGAAAAAAGGGCCTGGGACTATAGGGACCATAAAAAGGGACGTGACTGGTCATGCACGGAACCTGTCGCTACATTCTAGAGAAGGTCGTACCTGCCTGAAATCGTGCAGCCAGGTTCTGATTTATGCTGCACGCAAATTTATATAACAATGAATTGCTTAGATTGGTAAATGAATAAGATGCTGCCTTTGTCTGTACATAGTGAATCAAGTATATAGTGCCAAGAACTGATCATATAAGAGGGTGATGGCCCACTCTTGCACAGGAGCCCACCGGAGGATTCTCCTGTTCTCCTGTTGGCCAGTCCAAGCCTGCTCCCTGCGATCTCCAAGATTAGGGCTCTTATGTTTTATCTTGAATGGAGAAGAGGTGCACACATTTGTCCTCCACTTTATTCATTGTCTATGAGACTGCTGGAAAAGGGAAAGTAGTCTGCTTGGCTTTTTGGATTCGAAAGCCCCGATCTCTGGATTGCAGGGGGTCCCGGCAGTTGGGCTGCCAGCTATCAGTAAGGTTTGCTCTAGCGTCTAGCCTATGGATAACCAATACTAATAATAAGTAAGACCAAGTTACGGTATCTGTTATCATTTCTTTTCTTGTATGTTTGGTTAATGTAACCTCATGTGTGCACCTCTTCCCTCTGCTTTTGTCTTTCCGATGCCTCTGCAGTACACTGTCTGCACGTCATGTATGAATCATTCTTTCGCTTACAGTGTGACGGCTTGCAGTGTTCTGATTCTTGTGCTGTCTGCAGTAAATGTGACTTGGGGCTGATGAAATTTATAGTTGGCTGTGTGGGAATTAGCTGAAGCCAGCTAGAACCATACAGGAGGTAATAGGATGGCATTCTCTCATCTGTGACACAGGGCTCATATGTCATTTTGTTCTCGTCACAAGAAGAATTGCGTCGTCTGAGCACCTGGACAGGGCAGTCACCGCTATAATGACTTAGTACTGTCACTCTTGTGATATCTGGTAATAGAAAGGGGGAAAATACATAACTCACAAACGGGATGGAGGGAATTTGTGAAGATGACCATCAAGCTTAACGTAGAAAATATTGCTTCTATAGTTGATGGTTGTATAGGCAGGATTCCAAAGGAGCAGTCTGCTGAATCATTTTTGTCTATCCTATAATTTTATTTTATTATACTATCTGCAAACATCCACTTTTACTAAAGTAATCAAAAATATCTACCATAATTAAGATCTGTAATTTTCATACATGTTTGGTTGAGGATCTCTAAAGGGTTTTTAGACACAGTTCTTAGAATGAAGCTGTTTCCTATTTTCACATGTGATCTGATTCTGTGTACCCTTGCTGGATATTATCCTAGGGGAATCCTCAAGCAATAGATAGTATGTCAGTAAAAGTCACCAGAAAATGATGGCTATCCCACTTGTGCCAGAAGACACTGAGTACTATGTGAGACCACCACAGAGTAGACACAATGTCAATGGCCACCAGACAGTGGACACTTTTTAAGTGAGTGGATAGTAATTAATGCTATTGTTTTGTTAATGACGTTCTATGTAACCATCATGGAATTGACATTGTCCAATGAGGTCAACAAATTGTTTCTCTGCTAAATTTCTGTGAGGTGACCAACCATGAACTTTATACTGGCCAACTGAATATTCGGGAAGATGATAATCATGAAGGCAGATTTTGAGTTTTAGCTATTTTTCTAGTAAGTATACACATTTACAGAAAAAATAGAAGGTATGGAATTGACTTAGTATGGAATAAATGTAGGAGAAGGTACAATTTCCGTTCTCCCCCTTTTTCGTAAGGATTCTTATACGTTAAAGGGGGGGATTTTTTTACTTAAATGCATGCAAAAAATCATTTTGCAATTGGGTATAATTAAAAATATTGCACCATTTTCCTTCTGTGTTGCAGTGTCTTATTGTTGGTTGTGGAATAGGTTATCTGAGAATCCGTCAGTGAGCTCATTCAGATTGATTTTTGGATTTTTGGATCACGGAGTGAATTACCTATACGATGGACTACTTGCTAGAGATGGGGTGCACCTTACGAAGACTGGAAAACATGTATTTGGAAGTCGCCTTGCTACACTCATCAGGAGAGCTTTAAACTAGAACAATGTGGGAATTGAAGCAAAGTGCCAGCAAAAGCCATACACCTGACAAATACTATTGAGATTTCTGCTATTAGAAGTGAAGGGGAAGAACAAAGACAAAAAAATCTACATAATAAAAATATTGAAGAAAGAGAAACCAATCACAAACTAAAGTGTTTCTATACGAATGCACAAAGCATGGGCAACAAACAAGGAGAATTGGAACTACTAACGCAGGAGAATAAATATGATGTCATTGGAATCACTGAGACTTGGTGGGACGATACACATGATTGGAATACAAGGCTAGAAGGATACAACTTATTTGCAAGAAACAGACTTGATAAACGAGGAGGAGGTGTCGCATTGTATGTTAGAAAAGCGTATATCTGCTCAGAGATTGACGCTTCAGAGACTGGGAGCTCTGTGGAAACTGGGTAAGAATACAAGGACAGAACAATGGAAAGGACACCATTGTAGGCATTTACTACAGGCCACCTATGCAAGCTGAAGATATGGATGAACTCTTTATGCATCAAATGGCCAAGTTCTCCAAAAAATATGACATAGTGGTCATGGGAGATTTCAACTATCCAGACATTTGTTGGGAATCTCAGGCAAAACTAACAGGTCAAGGAAATTCTTATCCTCTCTTGCTGACAACTTTATCTTCCAAAAGGTAGGGGACAAAACAAGGGGATCTAATCCTTATAAACAGGGAGGAAATGGTTGAGGAGGTAAGAGTGGCTGGGACCCTAGGAGGTAGTGACCGTGCTATTTTAGAATTTTGGATAACAAGAAGAGGAAGACCTGTGAAGACTCAGACGTCAAGGTTAGATTTCAGAAAGGCAGATTTTAAGGGACTCAGAAAGAGAATTGGAGGGATCCAATATCTGGATATCCTTAAGGACAAAAATGTCCAGGAAGGATGGAAAATCTTGAAAAATGAGATTCTCAAAGCACAATCGTTAACAATTCCGAAAAGAGGGAAGAATGGGAAGCATTTAAGGAAACCAGGATGGATGAACACAGAACTTAAACACATGATAAAAAGGAAGAAAGAAATGTTTATCAAATGGAAGAGAGGAGGCATATCTAAAGAAGAATATAATGCTGTCTGCAGAACCTGCAGGGCACAAATCAGATTATCTAAAGCTGACAATGAATTAAGGCTTGCAAGTGACGTCAAAAGCAACAAAAAAGGATTTTGGGGATACGTCAAAAGTAAAAGAAAAGTCAAAGATGCTATAGGATTTTTACAGGATGAAAATTATGAAATTGTAAGACAGGATGTTGAGAAGGCTGAACTTTTAAATTCCTATTTTGCATCTGTTTTCTCTCAGAAAGGAAATGTAACATCCACTGATCTTCACTGTCCTATTAAAGGAATAGAAGAATCCAGGATATCTATAAACAGAAAGACAGTGAGGAAACACATAGCTAACCTAAATGAATTCAAGTCTCCAGGTCCAGATGAATTACACCCCAGAGTACTGAAGGAGATAGCAGAAGAAATTCTTGAACCACTGTCCATAATCTTTGAAAATTCTTAGAGAACAGGAGAAGTCCCAGAAGACTGGAGAAGAGCAAATGTTGTTCCTATCTTCAAAAAGGGGAAGAAGGTGGACCCAGGGAACTACAGGCCAGTGAGTCTGACTTCTATACCAGGAAAGATCTTTTAACAAATTATTAAAGAACATGTATGCAAGTACCTGGATAAGAATGAAGTGATTAAACAGAGTCAGCATGGGTTTGTAAGTAATAAGTCATGTCAGACTAACTTAATTTCCTTCTATGACAGAATCACTGACTGGGTGGATCAGGGAAATGCTGTAGATGTAGTATATCTTGACTTCAGCAAAGCATTTGACAAAGTATCTCACACAATCCTTATTGAAAAAATGACTAAGTATGGAATGGACAAGGCAACTGTTAGGTGGATTCATAACTGGCTTAGTGATCGGACCCAAAGCGTGGTCGTAAATGGCTGCACATCCAGTTGGAAGAATGTCTCAAGTGGGGTACCACAAGGCTCTGTTTTGGGCCCTGTATTGTTCAACATCTTTATCAATGATTTAGATGAAGGAATTGAGGGTAAACTGATCAAATTTGCTGATGACACAAAGCTAGGAGGGGTAGCTAATACTAGAGAAGAGAGAGAGAGGATTCAAAAAGATATAAATAAACTGGAGCAGTGGGCAGCAACTAACAGAATGGATTTTAACAGGGAAAAATGCAAAGTACTACATCTGGGCAATAAAAATGAAAAAAGCATATACAAAATGGGAGGAATAGGGCTAAATAACAGCACATGTGAAAAAGACTTGGGTATACTAATTGATCACAGACTGAACATGAGTCAACAGTGTGATGCAGCAGCAAAAAAGGCAAATGCAATTCTAGGATGTATCAACAGAAGCATACAGTCTAGATCACGTGAGGTCATTATTGCCCTCTACTCCTCTTTGGTCAGACCTCATCTGGAATACTGTGTCCAGTTTTGGGCACCACATTTTAAAAAAGACATCAACAAACTTGAGCAAGTTCAGAGAAGAGCCACCAGAATGGTGACCGGTCTGCAAACCATGTCCTATGAGGAACAGTTACAGGATTTGGGAATGTTTATCTTGCAAAAAAGAAGACTGAGAGGAGACTTAATAGCTGTCTACAAATATCTCAAGGGCTGTCACATTGTAGAAGGATCATCTTTATTCTCATTTGCACAAGGAAAGACTAGAAGCAATGGGATGAAACTGAATGGGAGGAGACAGATTAGATATTAGAAAAAACTTTTTGACAGTTACGGTGATCAATGAGTGGAACAGGCTGCCACGAGAGGTGGTGAGTTCTCCTTCAATGGAAGTCTTCAAACAGAGGCTGGACAGACATCTGTCTGGGATGATTTAGAGAATCCTGCTTTGAGCAGGGGTTTGGACCAGATGGCCCAGGAGGTCCTTTCCAACTCTACCATTCTATGATTCTATGATTAGCAAGCAGTTTGTTAGTATTGCAGCTCTTTTTTCTGAGCTCCTTTCAGTTGATTTATAACCACAAACTACATCAAAGTTGAATGTACAAAATAAAAAAGAGCATGTAAAAGCCGAAAGGTGCAAAATTTTGTAGATTGTGAGCCCTCGTGGGCAGGGTGCTCTCTCCTCCTATACCAGTCGTGACTTGTATTGTTTAAAATTATAGTACTTGTTTTTTATTATGTATACCCATTTTCACATGTAAAGCGCCATGGAAGCAATGGCACTATAATAATAATTAAATAATAATGTTTGGTGAAACTCAGTTTTCAAACTTTCAGGTTTTATATCCTTAAACCAGACGGTTGTGCTGTACAAATATAATCTACAAATAACATTTCCCATATGTCTATTTTACATCTACATCATTTTTTAAACATATTTTTTTTCTTAGTTAGATAGAAGGGTTAAAAGTTGACCAGCAATTTCCCATTTTTACAACAAAATTTACAAAGCCATTTTTAGGGACCACATCACATTTGAAGACTTTGGGGGAGACTATGTATATGACAGAAAATACCCAAAAGTGACACCATTCTAAAACCTGCACCCCCTGAAACTGCTCAAAACAATATCCAAGAAGTTTATTAACCCTTCAGGTGCTTCGCAGAAATTAATGCAAAATATTAGGAAAAAATGAACATTTTCCTTTTATTCACAATAATTTAACTTTAGCCTGATTTTTTCTTTTCTTTTCACAAGAGTAACAGGAAAAAATGGACCCAAAATTTGTGTAATTTCTCCTGAGTACTCCAATATCCCATATATGGGGGAAAACTATTGTTTGGGCGCACAGCAGGGCTTGGAAGGGAAGGAGCGCAGTTTGACTTTTTGATTCGAAAAAATGGCTGGAATCAAGAGTGGACTGCATGTCGCGTTTGGGAGTTCCTGATGTGACATGTTGTTAATGCATGATGTGTGGTGAGCCCCTTGAATTCCCAGGTGCTTTACAGAAGTTAATGATCAGAACTAGAGGCTAAAGGGTATGCCACACTAAACAGCGTCGCTAACGAGATCGCTAAAAAACGTCACTATTTGCGATCTCGTTAGTGACGCCGGTGTGTGTGGCATGTACTAGCGACGTGGCCCCTGCTGTGCCCCTGCTGTGAACTCGTTCATCGTTCACATCGTTCCGGACCCTATTTTTATCGTTGGCGTCCCGCTGGTGAGCATATATCGCTGAGTGTGGCACCTTTTTTTTAGCGATGTGCGGTGTTTTTGTACCGCCAAAGTCGTTAAGGAGATCGCTAACCGTGATAGCGTCCTTAACGACATCGCTAAATTAGGCAGCTACTAGCGATATTATAACAATCCCGCTAGCGATCTCATTAGTATGCGACATTAACGAGATCGCTAGCGGAATTATTTAGTGTGGCAGTACCTTAAACGGAGTAGCAACAGATCACCAAAAGATCAGTATAATATAATATTTTTTTTGAAAAACACATTAAAATCAGACTAAACACCATACATGAAGGTAGGCAAGGGATAGGCTAGGGGTCAGTATAGAACCTGGGAAAGCTGGGTAAATAAATGTCACAATGACCATGCATATAGGTGACACCGAGTAAAAGACACTATGGATAATAGTAGGATATACCTATATGTCAATAGCATAACATGCCACAACAAGTAGACACCTGCTTACCCATGGTAG
The DNA here is from genome assembly GCA_033576555.1 of Oophaga sylvatica. Classification (NCBI taxonomy): domain Eukaryota; kingdom Metazoa; phylum Chordata; class Amphibia; order Anura; family Dendrobatidae; genus Oophaga; species Oophaga sylvatica. The sequence continues at coordinate 842,072,611 of JARQOD010000001.1, forward strand.
GTCCAGACCACTGCAGCCTCCTTTGCGGCCCCTGACGGTCATTTCACGTGCTTGCTGTTCTCCTTTAAGAAAGCAATGATCTATATATATTGCTGTAAGAGAAATGTGCTTCATGTACTTTCTCAGCCCTTAGTATCATCATTACATGTTCAGAAAATAACATGAAATGCAATGTATCTAAGAAATATTGCCATCTTGATATCATCTCTAAAAATAAAGCTTTGTAGAACCATTAACCGAAACTAGGACTGCGATTGATTTTTCTATGAGTTTTTTCCATCTGGTTGAGCAAACAACGATGTGCTGGTTTTACTAACAGATGTTATATCTATGCACTTATATGAGGTTGTTATCTGGCTATTCAGATTACGAACACAACATGGCATCTATGCAATTGTGACTCTAGTCAGTGTTCAGTGCATATTTTAAGGGGACATGTAGTCACAAAAAATAGTTTGAGTCAAGTGATTTGAAGAACCGTGTATGAAATATTAAGTACGTTGTAAGACCAGATAAATTCTTACTGGAAATGGTATAAAAATCAGAACATAAAAAGGCAGCATAATCATATACTGGTTCACAAACTTGAGAATAGCCCTAATGCTGTGTGTAATACTACTACTTTTAACAATTGCAGTACATGCTTTTAGAAGGTCTTAGAAGGTGCGTGTCTCTTTCACATTAAAGTGTTATTCCCGAAACAGTAAGTTATCCCCAATCCATATGTACAAGATAATTTGCTAATCACTGGAGGTCCAACTTCTGGAACCATAGCAAGAATGGGTGTCTGGAGCCTGGGAACTTTGCTCTATAGGTCCCTGCTATTAAAAGAGTGGAGACTGAGCAGGTGGTCCTCTCCTCCATTCAAAGTGGGGCTTTGCAGGGTCCAGTTTCCGGATAATAGAGCCATGTTGCTGTCAGATCTTCAGTGATCAGAAAGTTACTTACAACTATATGAATCACCCTTTAATGGTAATAATACTATATTTTCTTAGCACTATTGATATCCTTCTTAGGCTACTTTCACACTTGCGTTTTTTTGCGCTGCGTTTCGAGCGCACATGAAGCGCATTAAAAAAACGCATGCAAACGCTTGTAAAAGCTGCGATTTTTAGTCGCATCAGCATGCGCATTTCGACAAAAAAACGCAGCGTTTGTCTGCGATTTCATGCGTTTTTGCATGCGTTTGCGTTTTTTTGGCGCATGCGTTGTCTATGTGTCACATTTCTATCATCTCTGTCTCCATCATCTCTGTCTCCATCATCTCTGTCTGTCTCCATCATCTCTGTCTCCATCCATCATCTCTGTCTCCATCATCTCTGTCTCCATTCCTCATCCCTCTCTTGTCTCCATCATCTCTGTCTCCATCCATCATCTCTGTCTCCATCATCTCTGTCTGTCTCCATCATCTCTGTCTCCATCATCTCTGTCTCCATCATCTCTGTCTGTCTCCATCATCTCTGGCTCCATTATTTACAGAAAAATCGCGTGCGTGCAAAAGCGCTGACGAGCGCAAAGCCATGCGCACGCCAGCGCCCCCATAGACTGCAATGTTATTTTTTTGTGCATAGCATGCGCACACGTGCGCACGCGTTTTTTTAAAGCGGTTGACCGGAAAGAAAAATGCAACATGTAGCGTCTAGCGCGTATGGGCGCACACCGGGAAAATGCGCAGCGCACGACAAACGCACATGAACGCGTGAAGCGCTAGACCCTGCGCCCGCCATGTTAAAGATAGGGGAACATTGCGCATGCGTCCGATAGCGCAAGATGCGCTGCGCGATAAAACGCAAGTGTGAAAGTAGCCTAGGACTAATCCTTTATAAGCCAAAGTGGAGAGCTACTAATAAGATCTTCTTACTCTGAGGGACATAGCCATACATGTATTGCTAGCTGGCAGAGACCCAGGAGGACGTTTCCTGAATACCATCCCTGTAATCCAATCCTGGCTACATGAATGGACCATCTATGGCTCTGCATAGAATGCCTGAACCAGCACTTGGTGTGCCGCTTTGTGGTGGCTTCTATGGTGGGAAGAATACCTCCATTATACACAGGTGCAATAGGGACCCAAGACAGTCTTAAAGCCATTATTATTGTAAGCAACTAAAATTGTATTTTGATGACAGGCAAAGCCTATGATAGTAAATTCTCCTGACACATTAGTGAAAAGTTAGGTCAAACCTGCTGATCTCAGTGAGGCCGGTTTCACACGTCCGTGTCTCCAGTACGTGTGGTGACAGTTTTCACACGTACTGGAGACATGTACAGACATAGACACATTATAAACTATGTGTCTATGCACATGTGCGTGTTTTCACACGGACCGTGTGTCCGTGTGCCAAACACGTAGACATGTCCGTTTTGACACGGACACACGGACCAGAAAACGTCCCGCACACGTGTACACGGAGAACTGTTCACACAGTCCTCTGTGCACACGGACAGCACGGACAGCTACAGTAAGCGCTGTCCCACTGCCTGTGGTGTTAAGCTTCCTGACATAATTCTCACTGCTCTGCCGGCAACAGCGAGCAGGGAGAATCAATGAAAAACCAGACGTGGGGTCCTCCTTAGGTTTTCAACCAACCCTGCAAAACAATATACCCATACCTGTCCGGCGTACAGTCAGGTCCCACGGCGTAAATCCATCTCGGGGGTTAATCAGTGTACACCCGGAGCGACTGCTAATGCGACCGCTCTGGCTGTAAAGCACTGGGGAATGAATGTGAGCAGCGAGCAGAGAGTCAGTGACGTCAACCCCAAGTCACTGAGTCTCTGCTCCCTGCTCACATTCATTCACCAGTGCTTACAGACAGGGCGGCTGCATTAGCAGTCGCTCCTGCTGTAAAGTGATTAACCCCTGAGATGGATTTACACCTTGGGACCTGACTGATCGCCGGACAGGTATGGGTATATTGTTGCTGTGAAGGACGCCCCCGTCCTTCCACGTCACCAATGTGACGTAACTCCACAGGCACAGCTCTCCGGCGCCCCCTTTGTCTCTCAGGTCAGTAAGGGAACTGCACCTAGAGCAAATGGCCCCCGGGGAGGGTGTCCTGTTACCCACTGGGTATTCTAAGATTCGTGATCAGAGTAAAAGCATCAGCCCAAGATTAATTTTATGGTTTAATTGCCTTAAGGGTGCACTAGATAATTACAGAAAAATACAGTAAGCTATACAACGGAATTACAATGGATTTGCAGTCAGAGTAAAATACAACAATAATGATACAAGACTTAGAGGTATTAGCTAGAGGTCAATATTACCAGGTTGTATGGACATGTGGAGACAGGGAGCTCTGCGATCCCCAGGTGAAAGTCTTAGTTGCTGGACAGTCCCCCAAAACGTGTACCGCTGCTCCCTTGGCAGGTCTGTCCCTTGTGCTTCTTGCTGCTGTGAGAAAATGGCTCTGGTCTGCCCTTAGCTCACAGTTCTTAAACCTGCTAGGTCCCTCCCCTCGGTGTGTTTCTGTCCGGCTGGCAGGTATAATCTAATTGAAGCCTCTACTTTGAAGCACGCATACTAATCGGCCTGGCTATTTATATTGAGAAGGAAATTCTGTCGTGGGCAGGAATTACTTAGCATACTAATGACCTCATTCAAACAGGGGCCTGAATTGCTTAGCATACTAAAGCCCTTTTGCTTCACAGTGGACATCAAACCCTGTCGTATTGAATATGCTTGGGAGAATGGGTGTGCACTAACGGTCTCAGAGTGAAAGAAGGTGCTGGTGAATTTGGACCCTATAGGACCAAATACTATCAAGATATGAAATTCACCGCACACACTATTGTATTAAATTTTTGCAAAATGATTATTTATTGTGTTCCACAATGCTGGATAAAGTGCCGTGTAAATATAACAAAGATACCCCTACATTCACATATACCCTGTCGTATTGAATATGCTAACAGGCCCTGTGCAGTTAGCAGCCTGTGGTTCTCCAACAGACAACATGGAGGCTGGTATAGGCCCTAGCCAAGATGGCGGCGTCCCTACCTCATAGTTGCTTTTTTGTTTTATATTTTTTACAGGAGAACCATGGCATCTATTAAGGAATGGCAGTATAATAAAGATGTAAAACCTGTGTATTGTATTCTTTCATTAAAATACTTTATTGTTACTGTGTGTGTTTAACCCTTTCTTTACTATAGGATTAGTAATGCATAGGTGTCTTATTGACACCTATGCATTACTAAGCTTGGCTTAATGCCACCTTACAATAGCAAGGTGGCATTAACCCTTTATTGACCCCACTTGCCACCACTACAGGGCAAGTGGGAAGAACCCACAAAGCTCCAGAATAGGCGCATCTAATAGAGCTGTATAGTTTTGCCGGGTTGGTTGAAAACCTAAGGGGGACCCCACGTTGGGTTTTTCATTGATTCTCCCTGCTCGCTGTTGCCGGCAGAGCAGGGAGAAAAATGACAAGCAGCTTCAGCACCACAGGCAGGGGGACAGCGCTTACTTAGCTGTCCGTGCTGTCCGTGTGGTACTGATGCGGCACACGGGTGGCACACGGTTGCCACACGTGTGCTGCACATAGTACACACACGAACACTGATATCTCCGGTACCGATTTTTCCGGTATCGGAAATATCAGGACGTGTGAAACCGGCTGAGACGGCAGACCTTCCAAGGTGTACAATGAGCATTTGACTGACACTTATTTTGGTGTGTGGACACCTTAACTACCATTATATTGTCTGAAAAAAACATGTGGCATTATAACATGTACCATTTCGTTTAGATGCCACCATAAACACTACTTATGTTAGCTGAAATTGCCAATATTGACAAGTTTAGACAAAGGTCTAATGTGTATGCCAGTGGCTTTATCATAAACTGGATGGCTCCAGTGTTTGCTGAGTGATCCAGAAGTCACAACACAAAGTCTATAAGAGCCAGAATGAGGTCAGAACGGGGCTCTTATAGATTTAAACTGAGAGCTTGTGTTACCTCTGACTTCCGGTCAATCAGAAAATGCAGTCACAAGATGGAGGTGCGGGATCGGGGTGACGATGATAGCAGATAAAGACAATGGCTGGTGAGTATAATACTAGGGTCAAGGAACTAAAATTTGTTTCACCGCTCCATCGATGAAATGAAAAACAAAAAAAACACTGGAGTGGGGCTTTAATGATTTTTTTTTTACCAAGCTATACAAAGTCTAAACTTCTTATTTTTGCTCCATAGGTAAAAAAGGTGATGTTTCATCTGCTCTAAAGGTGCTCCATTTCTTAAAATTTCATATATCACTTCCATTCCACGCAAAGTTTTGCTCACTTGTTGGCTGATTGGTGGCACATTTATCCAAGTAAATGATCAGGATCTTAGAATTGCTCGTTGATTATCAGCGCCTGTAAGTGTGCAAGTGGTCTTCTCTGCCACACCGCCCGGCAGCGGCTTATTTCCTGGGTGAGCAAAAAGATCATTGTAACTCAACATACCTGATACTTCTCTCTCCCAACATCTGTGGGGAGGTCCACATACTGTACACATTAGATAGTTGTCCATTTCAACAAAAATTGGCATCTTCAGATGACGATTCTAATAGTTGTGGGGAAACTTAGTATTTGTCTTCTTTTTAGCGTGCCCCATTGTGTAGCCGGAGTTGCTGTATCTTTTAAGTTCTCTTCATCCTGTTACGTAACACTCCTAATAAAACTCCCACAATTTCTAAAATTAATGAGTAATTTATAATAAAACAGAATATAAACATTTCTGAAAAAGGATAAAACAACAGTTTACTTTTTATTAAATGTTTTTCTGGGTGGCAGTCTGTTATGTTGTCATCTGGTAAATATCTGGATTTAGAATTTGTATGGAGAACTTTATTGGAATCTTTGGGATTGCCTTTCATTACTATATATGGTGTGAACCAACTATATGTGCTGGATTTCATATTTGCAGACATAAATAAAAAAATGAAAAGCTCAAGGGCAAATAGAGGGAATTTCCAGAACTGACATACTATTTTAATGTGTTTATTTTATTGACATGATCCGAATCTGCATAGCATGATTAGACATGACCTGAATGTTTGTCAGTGGAGCACAAACTCTCTAGAAGACTTCATGTGATGGAAAGGTAGTACAAATGTGTTGTTAAATACAGCCTTAGAATTATCATATTTATCAACATGTGCCAGTAATATCCATGCTATGGAATTATTACGATGAAAACTTGGAATTTTATTCATGACTTTTTTTTTACTATGGGCTTAAAAACTAACATGCAGGTAGTTGCTAATTACCTGACTGTTCTACCCAGGGATGGGACAGAGCAGTATTTGACCTTTCCTGCCTGTGATTCAGCAATTCAACATTAACAGAGCAGCTCTTCTTCCAGGCTGCTGTGTCAATGGGACTTGACTCCTGACATCATGCTGATTGACATCAGGCTCTCCCCAGTTAAGGTACTGCCACACTAACAATCCGCTAGCGATCACGATAACGACGCATACTAATGCGATCGCTAGCGGGATGTTCTTATCGCTAATCTGCCATTTGCGATATAGTTACGCGCTATGCGTTAGCGATCTTCTTACGACTTAGCGTACAAAAGTCCGCTAAATCGCTAAGAAAAGTGCAACAGCGATTAGATACTTACCAGCGGGAGGCCAGCGATGAAAAAGGTTCGGAGCGATTCCAGCGACGGCGAGATCACAGCAGGAAGCTCGTCGCTGGAAGCTGCCGCACTGACAATATCGCTAAGGATCGCTAAATTGTGACGTTTTGTAGCGATCCGTTGCGATATGTTTAGTGTGGCATACCCTTTAGTCAGCGAGCAGTTTGTTCAACAGCATGACTCGGCAGTCACGCCATTCAAAAAATCAGAACAGAAAAAAAGCTGCTGCTCGGTGGAAGACACTGAATTCTTGGAAGGCATTCCTTGTCCATGGTTCCTAGAGGTTTCTCACAGGGTTTTCCTCTCTAGCGCTGTAGGATGACTCTTTGTGAGTTGGAGTTCCAAAGTTAAGTCCCCTAATCTTTTGCAGGAATTTGTTTACTAAAGCGATTAATAAGCGATTAACAAAAAAAAAGCTAAAAATGTCAATTGACTGAATTTATAACCTTTACAGTTTGCACATAGAGTAGGTGAAGTTGCAGACAAGTTAAGGTGACTCATTTAACTAATAGAGGATATAAACCTCATGGTGGTGAACAGTCTTGGCTTTGGTGGCCAGCCTCAAAGACGTTGTAATGGTAACGTCAATCAGGGGTGTGTACAGTGGTTAAGCAGAAGAGTGATGATAATAGGGTCATTGGTGCCCTGAAAGTTTACTGGCTCTGCTTGAATGGTCCCCAGTGCGTGCCGCCTCTTTACGGCTCAGTCCAGGTGCTGTATGTCAGACAGCTGGGGGTATCACAGTACTTGTGAATCCCAGTGTAATAGCACTTCACCTGACTTCTACTGTGATTGTTTTAATCCTGTGATTTAAGTAAAGCTTTGGCCATTTAAGATGGAGTGAGGGTCCGTCCCATATCCAAAAGTCACTAACAGAGCCATAATAAAACCATATCCCTTAGATTTTGTGTGCTGCTCAAGTCAACAATCTCATTATTTGGAATCAATAAAATGTTAGAATGCTGTGGTTGATATATGTATGTGAAATCCAGAAATCCCAGCTAGACACATTGTAATCACTAGAACACGAGGAGATGTCCTACAATACACGGCGCTGTGTAACCCCGTGTTTCCTACCTAATTGTGTATATTCCTGTAAATCTCTTAAGGTTCTCGATAAAGTAAACATGTCCATGACTAATAATGCAGGGTCGGTGTTTCTCATAAACTTAATAACAGCATTAAATGGTGATCTTCAAAAACAGAAAACGCACAGCTAATTATTTCCTCATTTTTTCCTTGAACTCTAGTTTTTTAGAGCGCTGCATTCTGTCAGATCCCAATTAGTAGTAAGCTGGCGTGGGTGTATTATGTCTCCGCACCTGGCTGCATTCTGCTTTAACACCAAGATGTTTTTATACTCTTATTTTAAATGTGCTGTATACTTATTTCATTTTTCTAGCCAGATGTACAGGTATGTATTCTTATATGAGAGGATTGGGAGCAATCATTTTCTTCCAACGTATACAAATACTGTAACATTTATAAAGGGCATGCAAGGAGATGGAAGGTGCCAATATTAGTCAGCCAAGCAATTCTCATATGGTCGATCATAGAGCTGATGGACCTTACAACATTACATTGTTTTGCCAAAACCTCCCACCTTTTGCACCCAGGGGCAATCCCAAGAATTGAATCCATGTCTAGCAAGGTAGAGCAAATAAACAACAACATTTTTCAATCACATTGTGATCCAAATAGATGAACGACAACCTTTAGACAAGATTCACACAGTGCAGTCTTTGATGCGTGTTTTTGAGACCAAGCAGAAGTTGGATCCAAAGAAAGCTTTTTTTCATGGGTACAGATGTTGTTGAGCACTCAACTCATTCACCATTTCCTCTTGTTTCAGAAGGTATCCTTTAATTTGAAATATTCGAGTTGCAGACTAATCTAACGCTGCAGGCGATAATGCTCCGGGTCAGGCCGGCTTCAGCAGTATGAAAAATCCTCCCAGTATCATTCAGAAAACTCGGAAGCTTTTCATCTCATTTTTATCCAATTTTTACCCGTGTGCCATTCATTTGTCTATTTTTTTTACATTTGTATGATGTCCGTGGTGCGATCTGTTTTCATACATCCATACTAAAAATTGTACATGATCAAATACAGTTTCCCAGGTTAATAATAGAAGTTCTGTGTTGGATCTGATTTTTTTTTATGCACTCATAGACTTTAATTGGTGAATCTCATCCGAGACTCAGAAGGGAGTAGTGCCTGCTGTGGTCTTTTTCTCACGGACAGTCGGACCAAGAGAGAAATCATTAATCTAAACAGTGTATTGTATAACATGGGTCAGTGTCCTGTCCGTGTATTAGCCTCTCAAAAATCAGACAGCACACGTCCGATTTATACACTCATTTGTAGGAACCCTATGCCTAGGTACAGACAGAAGTCTTCTTGGTCTGTGTGCTTTTTGGGTGCTTCATGGACACAGACTGGTCCAATAGTAAATGGTGCGCCTTCACTCACCAGTAAATTTTCACCTGGACCATCAGTGAAAAATTACTGGTGTGAACAAACACATCAAGTATTATTGGACCACGGTGCTGTTGGTGAAGCACATAAAGAGCACACAGTCCAAAAAATTGCAGCATGCGCTAGTCCGAACCATTTTGTGAACCATATATATATATAATGTGCTGAACCCTATTACTACTAATTTCAGATAGATTCTGTATAATTCTGTGCAGATTAGTGAATTAATGAACTGCAACGTAGAAATATCTGCAATGTAGAAACGTCTGTTGATGCTTCCCTCACACTCCAGCTTCTGTCTGTTAGAAAATTTACCGTATATACTCGAGTATAAGCCGACCCGTGTATAAGCCGACCCCCCTAATTTTGCCACAAAAAACTGGGAAAACTTACTGACTCGAGTATAAGCCTAGGGTGGAAAATGAGATTATGCCCTATATGCTGCCCATGTATTATGCCCCCATAGATGCTCCATAGATTGTGCCCCCATAGATGCTCCATAGATTATGCCCCCATAGATGCTCCATAGATTGTGCCCTCATAGATGCTTCATAGATTATGCCCCCATAGATGCTCCATAGATTGTGCCCCCATATATGATCCATAGATTATGCCCCCATAGATGCTCCACAGATTGTGCCCCCATGTATGATCCATAGATTATGCCCCCATAGATGCTCCATAGATTATGCCCCCATAGATGCTCCATAGATAATGCCCCCATAGATTATGCCCCCATAGATTATTCCCCCATAGATTGTGCCCCATAGATTATGCCACCATAGATTATGCCTCCATAGATTGTGCCCCCATAGAATATTCCCGCATAGATTATTCCCCCATAGATGCTCCATAGTATAGCTCAATTGCTGCTGCAACCGAAAAAAAATACATACTCACCTCTCGTTGCTGGGGGCCAGGTGCCGGTGTCCTGAGCAAGCGGGGACACCGGCGCGCTATGGGGGACAGGTGCCGGTGTCACCGCTCGCTCAGGGCCCCGGCACCTGAGACATTTACCTATCACCGCTGTTTGCCGCCGTCTTCCGGGTCCTCCAGCAGTCAATGATCAGGCAGAGGGCGCTGCGCACAGTAAGCACGTCATCGCGCCCTCTGCCTGAACATCGCAGCAAGAGGACCCGAGGACACAGCGGAACGGGACAGGTAAATATCGCTTATACTTACCCTTCCGCCGGCGCGTCTCTGCCCTGCTCTTCTCCCACGGTCCCGGCGCCAATGTTCAGCGGTCACGTGTTACCGCTCATTAAAGTCATGAATATGTGCATATTCATGACTTTAATGAGCGGTACCACTGATGGCTGAATACTGGCACCGGGACCGTGGGAGAAGAGCAGGGGCTGCAGAGACCGGGCCGGCGGAGGGGTAAGTATACAGGACAGCTGTGCTCCCCCTCCTCCGCCGACCCCCTGGTATATGACTCGAATATAAGCCGAGAGGGGGACTTTCAGCCCTAAAAAATGGGCTGAAAATCTCGGCTTATATTCGAGTATATACGGTAACCACTGAATTCCATTGAGTGACATTAATCCAAGCATGTCAGTCTTATTCAGTATAAACAATGCAGCGGGACTGAGTTCTTTCACCTGTCCAGCCACTGACAACTTACAAGGCAAAGAAAAGCAATACCGCCATCCCTAAACAGAGTTTACTGCCTCACTTATCAAGCTATGTTCTACACTGACAGCTCGCGACTGATCTAAAATTGTGCTGCACTTACAGAGATGGATAAGGTTGTACATGGAGGCTTCATTTCATAAACCGCTTCAATTCCACACAATTTACCACTTTAATAAGCAGTAAAATTCCTTAAAGTGCAGGCTCACTCTTGGTGACTCCATGTATTCTGTCCTATAAAAGCAAACATCCTGTTAAATTCAGTTCTCAGTGCTCCCAAAATTCTGCTTGTCCAAAGAGTCCAATTTAGTTACATAGTTACAATTAGAGTCGAATTTGTTGCGGATGTTTTTTGCTGTCTATCTATTTATGTGTCTGCCCATGCGTCCACCCTCTCTCCAGCGGGCAGACTGATAGATTGTATGGATGGGACAGCTGCACTAGGGCCTAGAGGGTATGACTTCACAACGTGATAATTGGGTATAATAGTGATATAAGAATTATGCAAGTGGCATGAGTCCAACTGTGTGATGGCTTTTTGTGTCCAATGTGTGTGCTGTGTGTGTCTAATGTGTGTAGTGCACATCCGTGAGTTTGCTGTGTGTCTCTGATATGTGCGTTTCACTGGTCTGTTCTACATGTCCAATGTGTTCTCTGCTTGTCATACATGTGTGTACAACATCTACTTGGAGTGGTCCCATACAGATTTCTTGCACAAGGGTCCTTTTCCCCTTAGTTCCATCTTTTATTCTTCCCATTTCACAATTCATTGATTCAATATTTCGCTTTTTACTAAGAAAATAATTGAACCCTATGGCCACAGCTCTGTCGGGGCACTTTTTATTCAGTCTTTAAAGAAGCCAAAGAAAGCGTCACTTGGTGGAGGTCTTTTTATTCTTTATCCATCCAATGCTGGATATAGGGTAGGTCCAGATGAAGCGCTACGTCATGAAATAACCTTTTTTAATCTGCACACTAATTCCGATATTTGATGAATTAAGACTAAAAAGAGCGCTGAGGAGTGATGCCTTCATTAGCTTCTTTATGGACTGTATATACAGGGTATCTTCAGGGTGGACACCTTCAAGGTATCAAGTATACAGCTTTTTGGCTATGTATCTTTGGGAGGCATAGGGAAATTAATAGTCTTTTAAAGACTGACTAAATATACAGTGCTGATTTTATGTTCTTGGATTGTTTTTTTTTCAGTATTTTAAAATATTCCATATAATTCATGGAAAACCGTGAAGCCTATGCTAAGAATACTCTACCCAGGGCACGCCACATTTTGGGAAAAAAAAGCCAATAAACCGAAAAACAGCTAAAACAAAAATGCTGTGTGTATCAGGTTTTTAATATGTTGTACAGCATTTTTTTTTAACTAAAAACAACTGTGAAAAATGTCAGAGAAAACATTGTGATTAATGCATTACATTAGACCTGGGCTAGTTTCACATGACCATAGAGAGGCCAGATGTTATGGTCCACATTACGGCTCTAGTTGCCAGTATGACTGCGGTTTTCCTGACCCAAATTTCCTGCATCCTGTATGCCTATAAGGATGTTAGATCAGGTCAGGAGGATCGTAGTCAGAACATGAATTGCGACTGTAACATGGACCGTAAAACACAGCCTCAACAAGGGAGTGTGAATCTAGCCTGTAGGCTGAATTCACATATAGTGTTTTGGTTGGGATTTTATGGGTTTTTGTATTCTAGTTTTCATTTCTAAAATACAGCATGTGCAAAGTATGAAGTTTTGGGGCACATGCCCACAAAATAATTAAATTTTATCCCAAAAAATGTACTCAAAAGCTATAATGTTTTCCATGAACTTGTCTTTTTAGGAAGCATTTTGGTTTTTTTTTTAATGGGGCCTAGACAACTGCTCTTAACTTTTGCATTTTTTTTTCTCTCAAAACTATAATGAACGTTTCTTCTTTTTACTGAACCTATGTGGATTGAGAATGTGTTGGCCCTTTTTTACATAGTTAAATATTTACAGACTATGGACACATTCAACAGTAATTTTTTTCACTGATGGACTTTTCGTGAAAGGGTTGTCCGTCACCGTCACTATACTGTATTTTCTAACTTTCTATCTTTACACCCTATCAACTTTTGCAATAAGCTTTATTATAAAATACCCTACACTTATCATCTATCTAATAGCCAAAGGTTATTTTTACAGTATTTCCTGTGACTTTTCATTGGAGAGGAGTCTCAAACATTACATCACAGGAGGCTGGGGCTGCACTCACTCCCCGCAGCACCAGCATCCTTTGCCTCTCCTGGAACAGGATGTCAAAGAGGGCAGCACTGAAGTTACTGACTAGTTTCTTGCATCGCTGACCTCTCTGAAGATGTCCTGGTTCCTGGGTGATGGACACTGCTGCAGATGTGAGTGCAATGCCAAAACCCTACTTCTGTCTCCACTGCTGCCATAGCTACTCTGAAAAAAGATATGGTCAAGGGGGTGGAGATAGAACAAGTTAGTGACACCAGCACTGCCCGATAGCTCCTAGCACCATCCACAAATAATGTCTTAATCAGTGGGAAGTGATAGAAGCAGTGAGTAATAGCAGCACAGCCCTGTGCTGACAATTCATTTTAGTGTGGTGCTAGAAACTTTGGGGCAATGATGGTGTCACTCCCTGCTTCCATCGGACCATGTCTTCTTTCCCAGAAGATATGGCAGAAGTATAGTGTTGGCATTGCACTCACATCTGCCACAGTGTCCATCACCCAGGATCCAGGATGTCTTCAGAGGGTGTGGCAATGCAAGGAACTAGTAAATAACTCTAGCGCTGCCTCTGAATGACATCCTATTCCAGGAGGGATGATGGACGCTACGGTGAAGTGAGTGCAGCCCCAGCCTCCTGTGATATCACGTTTGAGATTTCACTCATGCGAAACATCACAGGAAGTACAGTAAAAAAACACATTTAGTAATTAGGTAAAGAGAAGTGTAGAGCATTAGGTAATAAAGTAAATTACAGAAGTGAAGAGGGTACACAGATAGATAGAAAATACAGTTTAAGTGCCGGACCACCCCTTTAATCTCAAACCACAGCCAGCAATGGCCTGACATACAAACAGCCTCATGGCGCAACATTTGTAATAAAACCCAGTTAGAAAAAAAATATTTTTTTTAGCTCAATATACATACATTTAAGTAAAAAAAATGAAGGTGTCCATATCCTTTATGGTTATTGTTGCTTTCTATGGTCAAAACGATTTATCAGCCCTAAATTTTCTATTTTGTAAAGGTCTTTTCCACATAATCTATTATGCTACATGGAGAAATACATTATACCACTTTTTCTTATATGTATCGCATGTCTTTTAAGGCGTGTGTATATTTTTGTTAAAGTACCATTAGGCTGCAATGTTTTTAGCTAAAAAGTTCTTCTAAAAAAAGCCTTCTTTGTTAATGAAGTTACGGTAAATGCTCTAATATCTCCCAGTCTTACAAATTGTATTATTTTACATGATTGGTTCTGGGACTTGAGATAATCTTCACACCCATGCTTCAGTATGTGTCTAGATTACAGCTAGTGCAATGTTACACAAGGGATTCCTAAAAATGTAATCTCCAACCCCACACAGTCAATAAATCTCCAAGCCGCAATTTCAGCTATCATTTAAATCATGTCTGCATGACACAGAATTGCATGTATTAAAAAGTCATTGACTGAACGGCTGGACCAGATAGAACATAGTCAGTGTATAAAAACAAGACAAAAACGCCTCTTATAAATGACTCATAGAGGCAAATCCATCAATTGAAATCATTAAAAAAATAGCGCTTTATGAACCTACTGTGCAACTTATATATATATATATAATATATATATATATATATAATGTACACACAAATATAGAGAACAAGGCTTCAGAGTCACACATAATGAAACTTTAATATATATATATTTTTATAGCAGTCGGTGCTGTTCATTAATGCTCTATTCATGTGTAATGATACTGTACATGTCCATGATAGAATATAAAAGAAAAATATTGAGCTTCCAATGATTACAGTGACTGAAAGAATTACATTAGCAGTCATGTATACATTGATGTGAGAGAGCTGTGATCTGTGCATATCTCCTATACGGTGATAATTGAGGTGTAGGATACAAGAAGGCTCTAATAAATGGTCAGCTCCGGTTCTCACGCAACGGTGCCGTAAGTGAGAGCACCGGAGCTGATGAACTCCGGTGAACTCTCACGGCAGCTCAGTGATACACCGTTGGATCGATTACCTCCTGTCAGTGTATCGCCGGAGGCCGGATAGAGCAGTCACATCTCCCGATGTGACTGTTCTACACGAGATATCGTCGTGGGACACTCAGTATTAAATGGACTACGTCGAACAGGATAGTATTATATGTTGATTTATTATTTTTTCATTGTTTGCAGGAGACGAGGGAGTCGGGGATTAAGCGTTCAGTAAGTATGGTAAATTTAGATTCAATAAAGGAGTCTGTGTGATTATTTCAAATAAAGGACTTTATTCTGGGTGTCTGCGTTTTTATACAATATCACTATGGGGTTAGTAATGGAGAGGTGTCTTATAGACGCCTCTCCATTACTAACCTGTGGGTTTGATTTCACCTGATAATACAAAGGTGACATCAACCCCACAAACATGAACCCCACTTGCCACCACTACAGGGCAAGTGGGAAGAGCGAGGCTAAGTGCCAGAATTGGTGCATCTAGAACATGCGCCATTTCTCGGGCGGCTGAGAGATGATGTTTTTAGCCAGGGGTGCCAATATCCATGGCCCCTTCCCAGGCTATTAATATCAGCCTGCAGCTGTCTGCCTAGCCTTTGCTGGTTCGATTTTATAGGGGAACCCCTTGTCAATTACTAGCCAGTAAAGGCTAAGCAAATAGTTGTGAGCTGATATTAATAGCCTGGGAACCTTTATGGTTATTGGCGCCTTTCCAGAATATTAACATCAGCCCTCAGCCATCGGCTTTCCCTCTGCTGGTTACAAAAATTATGCAGGAGCACACGCAATTTTTTTAAAATTTTTTTTAAAAATGAAACATTGCGTTTCACGCAGATTTCTGACAGTTGCTGTTTTGTTACAGCATATGTAGGTTAATTATGTTAATGCTCCTACATAGGCTGATGACTGTGTGTTTGTGTGTGTGTTTAACTATTTATGTACCATTTAATACTGAATAATTTGTATTATTGTGTGTATATACAGGGTGGTCCAAAAGTAGGTGGACAGTATGTGTAATAGGGTTATGAAGGGGGAGATTTATCAAACATGGTGTAAAGTGAAAATGACTCAGTTGCCCTTAGCAACCAATCAGATTCCACTTTTCATTCTTCACAGACTCTTTGAAAAATGAAAGGTGGAATCTGATTGGTTGCTAAGGGCAACTGAGTCAGTTTCACAGATCCAGTTTTCACAGATAAATCTCCCCAAAATGGCAAATAATTGAAATACAGATCAAAGAAAATGGATTTTAAAAGCGTATTGGAAATCTCAAAATGCTGACACCGTTCAAATTGGGTTGAAACATTTGGTACTCAAGCCCCAAAGAGACAAACCATTTACCGCATTCGTGACAAATTCGATGCCTCTGGCTCAATCCTTAATGCTCCAAAAACTGGTGACCCAAAACAGCCTGTACAGAAAATAATAAACAACTTGTTGCTGAAACATTTGTTCAGAGTCCAAAAAAGTCCACCAGAAGAGTCTCTTTAGAATTGGGAATATCACGAGCTTCCATCATGCGAATCCTGAAATCTATTGGGTGGAAAGCTTATCGTCCACGTCTAATTCATGGTTTATTGGAGGATGATCCAGACAGGCGGCTTCAATTTAGTGAGATTATGCTTAACGAAAGTAAAGAAAATCCAGTAATTTTAGATAACGTTATGTGTATTTCAAGTTTTGGTGTTTTTGGACCATTTTTGTATGGAACAGTCACAGGAGATGAGTATCTTGAAATTCTAATGAATCAAGTTGTTCCCCAGTTACAGCAACAGCCTAATTTAAATGATCTTTATTTCCAACAAGATGGCGCCGCTCCACATTATTCAAGAGTAGTCTTGATGAAACATTTCCTAATAAATGGATTGGCAAAGAGGCCCACTTGATTGGCCGGCACGTTCACCAGACTTGACCGCAATGGATTTTTTCTTTTGGGGAGTACTCAAGGACAAAGTTTATAGTGGAAAACCTAAAAGTGTCAGTGATTTGAAAAATTACATAAGAGATGCATTTCAAGAAATTAATACACAAAGAGACTTGTGCAAAAATCTTTGTTGAAGCGTAAGAGGCAGACTTCAAAGCTGTGCAAATTGTGATGTAAAACAGTTTCAGCACCTGTCAATGTTATGCTTGTGTTAGTAAATATAATTTTATATATAAATCAAAATAAATGTTATTATTTTCTATTCTGTCCCCGGGGCCTGTGGCTGTAAATATGGCTCTGTGAGATGCCGGATCTCTTTCATCTTACTTACAATTGGCGACGATCGCAGATAGCTTAACTCAGCTGCCGGCACACATGTTATGAAGAATCCAGAAGAGACTTTGATTTCTTTAAGAATTCTTGTTGAATGCATACAAACAGCAGCAGGTAAAAAAGACTTTCTTCAGACAGACTGAAAACACATGTGAATCTGATAAAATCAAGATGGAGAATGAAACACAGGAGAAAGAAGAAGGAAATGACATCATACCAGAAGAGGGAGACAGAGAGACAGGAGGGACAAACTTGATGTAAAGGGAGGATTTCAGCTATGCAAACACAGGGACACATAGCAACAGTAAACAATATGAGAGACTGCAATACAGCATGTAAAATGCACAGGACAGTCTGTAAAATGTCTCATTCATGGGACATAACACTCCCCGTCTGAAATCTATAGATTTCATAATTTTATGATGTCCACTGGAGATGTCACTGTAGACCTGAAAGACATAAAGTAGAAACACAACATGCGGAAATAAACTGTAACAGTTGTAAGTCCAATTCTTGGTTGATGACGTGAAGTCCTCAATGGTTGGATAAACCAAGTTATGGAAGAACCCATCTTCAGATTGGGGAAGCTGCAACATGCAAACGCCTCCACCAACCCAAACAATCAAAAGACGAAAGTTCAAGTTAACAAAGGAAAGTTCAAAGTTCATTCAGATGCTGATAGTTCTGCATACTAGCAAGGCAGTAGTATGCAGAGAAATGCTCCCCGCCGTGGCAGAGTTCAGAGACGAAGCTAAGATCATGTGACTCCTGCTCGAAGGAGCCAGCAGATGATTTGCCTGAAATGTATGTCAGCAGATAGGATGGCTGACCAGCTGAAAGGATGTCCAGGGTAAAGAGAGCTCAGCTGCTGTACCTTTTTGCCGGTTTCTGAAGCGCTGGGAGAGGCTCCTGCAGCTGTAGTCTTCGTAGACACGTCATAGGAAAGGTAGACTTGTCTCTTGATGACGGTTGAAAGAGTCTTTACAGAACTACGGGGCAGGACTTGTTGTAAGGCCTTTAGCTACTTCTTCGCCGTCTCCCATCTTTGCTGTCTCTGAGATGGTAACATAGTGTTCCCGTTGATATCCGGAGTAGCAAGCTGTCTCAGTAGTACCCTGCCTAGAACTGCGATGGGTGTCTTAAACCCGAGAGGACCGTCGATGCTGTTTTCAACAAGCGAGTCTCCTCGTTCGATAGCAAGTTCCTTACAGGGTGATGCTTGGGAAGTGAACGTGTCTTGTTCAACATCCGCCAGTGAGCTGAGGCTGAATTGCTTTGGGGAAAACGCTGGCACCATCGGTCAGAGGTAGGCTGTTGAGAGAGGGGCTCTCACTTTGAGCACTGAAGTCTAGCATGGCTTCGGTTTGACCAGGCTTGTGATGGAGATGGGTATCAAAGGTTGGGAACTTAGCAGTTACTTGCTGTGGATCCCTTGGCAACTTAGTCTTTGCTGGAAGAGAAGGTGAGGGAGCTACCCAGCTGTTATAGTTGTCTGCGGTGGGTTTGACGCTCATGACCCTGATGATCACTTTGTCTCCCTCTGTAGGTAGTGAGTTGTTGTCCTTGGTTGAAGGATCGAATGCTGTTATCTCGAGGTTGTAGTCTCGAGGATAAAGCGGACTTGAAATATCGGATGGTTGCTGTTGACACGTAGTGTCGTTTGACTTCTCCTTCATCCATTGGTGACGTGAGTATGACAGGGAGGACAAGTCGTTGTCATCCGACGTGATAACGGTTTTGTAAGAGGAGATGTCGTTCTGATTCTTTGTCTGGTCACTACAGACGTTGCCAATGATGACCAGCCCAGCTCGAGGCGCTGGGCATATGGTTCATTGAGTAGTCCGTGGATTTGTTGACGCATCTTGTGCAGTCGTATAATGTCTCTGCCGAGGAGAATTAGGATGTTTGCCTTATCATCCAGGGGTGGCATCTCTTTGGCTATCATTCTGAGATGAGGATGCTGAAGAGCGACTTCTGGTGTTGGGATTTCTTCCCTATTGAATGGTATTTGGTTACACTCTACAAGCGTGGGTAGTGGTATCTCCGTGGCGCCTTTCTCAAGAGAAGTTATTATGAGGCCACTGGCCCTTCTTCCAGAGGTTTGTAAAACGCCACTGCAGGTGCCCAAGGTGTAGGGATAGACGTCTCCTTTTAAGTCAAACAAGTCAAAGAGTTCTGACCTGGCTAATGATTTGTTGCTCTGGTCATCCAGGCTAACGTACACCTTGACTGCCTTCTCTGGATGGCCCTTGGGATACACCCATGACAGGCAAATCTTCGCACAGGACTTGTCTCGAAGACCTTCTCCACAGACATCGGTGCATGAGGAAGATACCGCAACATGGCTTGTCACTTGGTCTGTACTCTCCCCGCCATGGCTTGTGGTGGGAGAAGGTGAAGACGCAGAGTCAGGCTGTGATGGATGGAGCGCCTGTACGTGGTCTTCGCTGTCGCACTCTAGACACTTGATGGGGATGACACAGTCCTTAGCAAGATGTTCGGTAGCGGCGCAGCACCTGAAGCATACTCCAAACTTCTTCAAGAGCTCCTTTCGTTCTTGAAGGAGCTTCTTCCTGAAGCCGATGCACTTCTTCAGGGGATGTGGCAGTTTGTGAATTGGACACTGGCGATTAGGATTCTCAACCTTCTCACCTTTGTCGCTCTTATCTTGTGATACTGAAGGTGCCGGCAGAACATCAGTCTTCTTGATGGACATTGGAGCTTGGTGGCTCCTGTAGTTAAGACGTGGACTGTCGTGTTTAGTAGATGAAACAGGGTCACTGTGTTCTCCATAGGAAAAACTTGGATCGGTCTTACACTCTGCGATATTTTCGATGAACTCGCAGAAGTAGGAAAATGGAGGGAAGGAGACTTGGTTTTCCCTTTTGTATTTTGATTCAAGCATGGCCCACTTATTTTGGATATTGGACGGCAGCTTGGAAACTATTGGGGTTACCCCATGAGCAGTGTCCAGGTAGCTGAGGCCAGGAAGGTACGGGTCTGCTTTGGCCAGCTGAAGCTCTAACAGGAGGTCGGTGAGCTCTTGGAACATTGTACTGTCTTTATTAGATACCTTTGGAAAATCCTCTAGTCGTTTGAACAGGGCCCTTTCTATGACCTCAGGACTGCCATAGCTTCTTTCTAGCCTCTTCCATGCAGCAGTGAGACCAGCAATGGGATTACTGATGTGGACAGATTTAAGTCTCTTGACCCGATCCGTGGATTGTGGCCCAAGCCACCTGATTAGCAGGTCTAGCTCTTCAGCGGCGGTGATGCCGAGATCACTGATCGTGGTTTCAAAGGTACACTTCCAACCCCTGTAGTTCTCAGGTTTATCGTCAAACTCTGTAAGACCGGTCTTAGTTAGATCGCGCCGAATCATGTACCTTGCGAGGCCAGTCATATCAGCATTCTCCGATTTTGGAAGGACCGATGCTGGCTGGATAGCTTTGTTCATACAGTCTGTGATTTGACCTGGGAATGCAGGTATATATGGGGCAGCGTAGGCGTTCAGTCCATTAACTGGCTTAATGAGCTTAGTTTCTGCCACACATGGGACTGGAATTGTGTGATTGACCGGAGTGTGGTGACTGGCCTGCATATTGGCCTGTACGTAGGATTCTGAGTATAAGATTTGGTGATTTGCAGGTTTCTGGTACATTTCGGTGCACAGAGGTGGATCAGGATACAAGATTGGCAGCGTATTGTAATTGTACTGACCTTGGCTGCAGGATGGGGATAAACGCTCTGTGTCCTGTTGTCTCAGGGGAGCATCAGTGTGGTCAGGAAGGATTGCAGGAGCAGGGATAGCGCTGTGTTGGCTTTGTACATAGTCTCCAGTACGCTTAAGAGGGTCTTCAGTATCAAAACCCTGATGTTTCAGGGGAGCATCTGTGTGGTCAGGAAGGATTGCAGGAGCAAGGATAGCACTGTGTTGGCTTTGTACATAGTCTCTAGTACGCTTAAGAGGGTCTTCAGTATCAAAACCACTTAAACTGATGCTGTCTCTTTGGCTCCCACTGATGGCTTGTTCCAGGACCTTTAACTTTGCCATGGCTATGGCGTGTTGGCGTTCCTTCTCTAGGGCCTCTAGGGCAGCTTGTATTTTAGTGGCCTCAGTTTTCATCTCAGTTTCCTTCTCTAGGGCCTCTAGGGCAACTTGTATTTTAGTGGCCTCAGTTTTCATCTCAGTTTCCTTCTCTAGGGCAGCTTGTATTTTAGTTGCCTCAGTTTTCATTTCAGTTTCCTTTTGAGCAAAGGCAGCTTGTATTTTAGTGGCCTCAGCTTCCGCACGTGCTTTTATGAGCTGTTCGCTGAGGGTTGAGGATTTTGAAGAGCGTGACTTAGATGGTCGCTTTGACTGTCTGGCAGAGCCAGAAATGCAAGATGACATCTCGGCTATTAGTGCGATTCTTGCCTCTGTTTTGGCTTTTATATCGCGCACCATGCTTTCTCTCTCAGAGTTAAGTTTTTGGAAAGCTTGCAGCTCTTTGCAGGTAACTGATGGGTTAAGTCTTTTTAACACTGCGATATATTGGTCTGTTATTTTTGCATAACATTGATAATCTGAACACAGTTGTGCGAGAGCTCCCTCTAGTGGTCGTTGGAGAGAAGCAGGCTGAGACAGGCTATTTATGTGGCATAAGAGTTTTTGCCATAGCTCTGCTGTTGCACGGAGAAGATCATGTTTACTGGATTCTAGATTCTCCCTTATTTTCCATGTTGGCTTTGTGACACATCTAGCCTTCTCACTAAATGGTGGATCAGGGTCTATGCACTCTTCCTCTGACAATGGGTCTGGCAGAGACCGTGTAGTTATTCCTTCAGCCATCCTGATTCACAGGGAGAAGGGGAGCTGTATAGACTCTTATATGTTGAGAGCGGATGCTCTGCAGGAAGTTCTGTAGCTTTATAGAAGCTGTGGGTTTTACAGATGAATCTGAAAAGTCTTTTTTACTATTCTGTCCCCGGGGCCTGTGGCTGTAAATATGGCTCTGAGAGATGCCGGATCTCTTTCACCTTACTTACAATTGGCGACGATCGCAGATAGCTTAACTCAGCTGCCGGCACACATGTTATGAAGAATCCAGAAGAGACTTTGATTTCTTTAAGAATTCTTTTGAATGCATACAAACAGCAGCAGGTAAAAAAGACTTTCTTCAGACAGACTGAAAACACATGTGAATCTGATAAAATCAAGATGGAGAATGAAACACAGGAGAAAGAAGAAGGAAATGACATCATACCAGAAGAGGGAGATAGAGAGACAGGAGGGACAAACTTGATGTAAAGGGAGGATTTCAGCTATGCAAACACAGGGACACATAGCAACAGTAAACAATATGAGAGACTGCAATACAGCATGTAAAATGCACAGGACAGTCTGTAAAATGTCTCATTCATGGGACATAACATTTTCTGTCCACCTACTTTTGGACCACCCTGTATGTGCATATATACAGTACAGAGTAAAAGTTTGGACACACCTCATTTAAAGATTTTTCTGTATTTTCATGACTATGAAAATTGTAAATTCACACTGAAGGCATCAAAACTATGAATTAACGCATGTGGAATTATATACTTAACAAAAAAGTGTGTAACAACTGAAATTATGTCTTATATTCTAGGTTCTTCAAAGTAGCCACCTTTTTCTTTGATGACTGCTTTGCACACTCTTGGCATTCTCTTGATGAACTTCAAGAGGTAGTCACCGGAAATGGTTTTCACTTCACAGGTGTGCCCTGTCAGGTTTAATAAGTGGGATTTCTGGCCTTATAAATGGGGTAGGGACCATCAGTTGTGTTGTGCAGAAGTCTGGTGGATACACAGCTGATAGTCCTACTGAATAGACTGTTAGAATTTATATTATGGCAAGAAAAAAGCAGCTAAGTAAAGAAAAACGAGTAGCCACCATTACTTTAAGAAATGAAGGTCGGTCAGTCCGAAAAATTGGGAAAACTTTGAAAGTGTCCCCAAGTGCAGTTGCAAAAACCATCAAGCGCTACAAAGAAACTGGCTTACATGAGGACCGCCCCAGGAAAGGAAGATCAAGAGTCACCTCTGCTTCTGAGGATAAGTTTATCCGAGTCACCAGCCTCAGAAATCGCAGGTTTACAGCAGCTCAGATTAGAGACCAGGTCAATGCCACACAGAGTTCTAGCAGCAGACACATCTCTACAGCAACTGTTAAGAGGAGACTTTGTGCAGCAGGCCTTCATGGTAAAATAGCTGCTAGAAAACCACTGCTAAGGACAGGCAACAAGCAGAAGAGACTTGTTTGGGCTAAAGAACACAAGGAATGGACATTAGATCAGTGGAAATCTGTGCTATGGTCTGATGAGTCCAAATTTGAGATCTTTGGTTCCAACCACCGTGTCTTTGTGCGACGCAGAAAAGGTGAACGGATAGACTCTACATGCCTGATTTCCACCGTGAAGCATGGAGGAGGAGGTGTGATGGTGTGGGGGGGGCTTTGCTGGTGACACTGTTTGGGATTTATTCAAAATTGAAGGCATACTGAACTAGCATGGCTAACACAGCATCTTGCAGCGGCATGCTATTCCTTCCGGTTTGATTTAGTTGGACCATCATTTATTTTTCACCAGGACAATGACCCCAAACACACCTCCAGGCTGTGTAAGGGCTATTTGACCAAGAAGGACAGTGATGGGGTGCTACGCCAGATGAACTGGCCTCCACAGTCACCAGACCTGTACCCAATCGAGATGGTTTGGGATGAGCTGGACCGCAGAGTGAAGGCAAAAGGGCCAACAAGTGCTAAGCATCTCTGGGAACTCCTTTAAGAATGTTAGAAGACCATTTCTGGTGACTACCTCTTGAAGCTCATCAAGAGAATGGCAAGAGTGTGCAAAGCAGTCATCAAAGCAAAAAGTGGCTACTTTGAAGAACCTAGAATATAAGACATATTTTCAGTTGTTTCACACTTTTTTGTTAAGTATATAATTCCACATGTGTTAATTCATATTTTTTTTTCTTTCAGTGTGAATGTACAATTTTCATAGTCATGAAATACAGAAAAATCTTTAAATGAGAAGGTGTGTCCAAACTTTTGGTCTGTACTGTGTATATATACAGTTAGGTCCATAAATATTTGGACAGAGACAACATTTATCTAATTTTGGTTCTAGACATTACCACAATGAATTTGAAACAAAACAAATCAGATGCAGTTGAAGTTCAGACTTTCAGCTTTCATTTGAGGGTATCCACATTAAAATTGGATGAAGGGTTTAGGAGTTTCAGCTCCTTAACATGTGCCACCCTGTTTTTAAAGGGACCAAAAGTAATTGGACAAATGACTCCAAGGCTATTTCATGGACAGGTGTGGCAATCCCTTTGTTATGTCATTCTCAATTAAGCAGATGAAAGGGCCGGAGTTGATTTGAGGTGTGGTGTTTGCATTTGGAAGGTTTTGCTGTGAAGGAAACATGCGGTCACAGGAGCTCTCCATGCAGGTGAAACAAGCCATCCTTAAGCTGCAAGAACAGAAAAAAACCCATCCAAGAAATTGCTACAACATTAGAAGTGGCAAAATCTACAATTTGGTACATCCTGAGAAAGAAAGAAAGCACTGGTGAACTCATCAATCCAAAAAGACCTGGGAGCCCACGGAAGACAACAGTGGTGGATGATCGCCGCATACTTTCTTTGGTGAAGAAGAACCCGTTCACAACATCAACTGAAGTCCAGAACACTCTCAGTGAAGTAGGTGTATCTGTCTCTAAGTCAACAGTAAAGAGAAGACTCCATGAAAGTAAATACAAAGGGTTCACATCTAGATGCAAACCATTCATCAATTCCAAAAATAGACAGGCCAGAGTTAAATTTGCTGAAAAACACCTCCAGAAGCCAGCTCAGTTCTGGAAAAGTATTCTATGGACAGATGAGACAAAGATCAACCTGTACCAGAATGATGGGAAGCCAAAAGTTTGGAGAAGAAAGGGAACGGCACATGATCCAAGGCACACCACATCCTCTGTAAAACATGGTGGAGGCAACGTGATGGCATGGCCATGCATGGCTTTCAATGGCACTGGGTCA
The DNA here is from genome assembly GCA_033576555.1 of Oophaga sylvatica. Classification (NCBI taxonomy): domain Eukaryota; kingdom Metazoa; phylum Chordata; class Amphibia; order Anura; family Dendrobatidae; genus Oophaga; species Oophaga sylvatica. The sequence goes on from JARQOD010000001.1 coordinate 842,097,914, forward strand.
CTTGTGTTTATTGATGACATAACAGAGACAAGAGTAGCCGGATGAATTCTGAAGTGTACCGGGATATACTTTCAGCCCAGATTCAGCCAAATGCTGCAAACTTGATTGGACGGCGCTTCAAAGTACAGATGGATAATGACCCCAAGCATACAGCCAAAGCTACACAGGAGTTCATGAGTGCAAAAAAGTGGAACATTCTTCAATGGCCAAGTCAATCACCAGATCTTAACCCAATTGAGCATGCATTTCACTTGCTCAAATCCAGACTTAAGAGGGAAAGACCCACAAACAAGCAAGACCTGAAGGCTGCGGCTGTAAAGGCCTGGCAAAGCATTAAGAAGGAGGAAACCCAGCGTTTGGTGATGTCCATGGGTTCCAGACTTAAGGCAGTGATTGCCTCCAAAGGATTCGCCACAAAATATTGAAAATAAAAATATTTTGTTTGGGTTATGTTTATTTGTCCAATTACTTTTGACCTCCTAAAATGTGGAGTGTTTGTAAAGAAATGTGTACAATTCCTACATTTTCTAATACATATTTTTGTTCAACCCTTCAAATTAAACGTTACAATCTGCACTTGAATTCTGTTGTAGAGGTTTCATTTCAAATCCAATGTGGTGGCATGCAGAGCCCAACTCGCGAAAATTGTGTCACTGTCCAAATATTTCTGGCCCTGACTGTATATATATATATATATATATTATATATATATATATATATATATATTTTTTACTTATATTTGTTTTGTGTGTAAACATGGTATGTAATGACATTATGGTCTTCAATGGAGAATGAAAAAGAAGATGTTGAACAAGGAAATGACATCACAATTCTTTTTTTTAATATATTTAGCTATATGGATTTAGAAAAACGCATACAAAAACGCATCAAAACATTTTTCTGCTAAGAGATGCAAAAACCTTGCAGAAATTTCTGCAAGCAAATTACGCAACGTGCGCACATAGCCTTTGTTATATGTCCTAAGTGTCTAATGTTCTGATTGTCCAATGAAGACTCATGGCTTCCTAGTGACCCCCAGAAGTGTTCCGTGTATAGACCCCGATAATAACACTGCAGTATTTAGTGTATAATCTCTTGGGAAACAATGACAACAGCAAAGTCTTGTTTCCATCAGTTTCCACAACAGTATTGACGTGGGCACAAACAAGAGTCCTAATCTTAGAAAGACTAATTTTATTCTGCTAAGGGCAACTCCATAACACAGCCTCTCCTGATATTATCACAAGAAAAAATGGCTTGCCTCTCCAGCATATTTTTATATATTGCCGTATCTATGTAACCCACGGAGGGAAACAAATAAACCAACGTGATTTATTAAAAAAACGAACGTAAAAATAAAGGAATATTAATACATAAGTGGCATTAGATTATGATGTGATTATTATAGTAAGAACACTAATTATACATTAAGCCTTATTTATCAAAACCATCTGGTTACTATGGTAATAGAACAATTTAATAAATGAGGCATAAAATTCTAAAAATACACGGCGTATAGATGACAAACACATTTGCCCACATTTTACCAATAAGGGCATATTCTGCACCAATGATACATGAGAAAGGAGCGACCTCTTAATAAATTGGGTGCATGTGAAAATTGTCAGACTGTTTTCCTGTGTCACATTATTTGCACCTTTTTTAATCTTTGCCCAATAAATGAGTCTTTAATTACATTTACAGCAGTCACATGACAACTTTTCTCACTTTTTTTTCTTTAAACACAAATGTTGAAAATTTTGGCACATTCATGTACAAAATATAAGTGTGCTTTGCACACATTACTGGGCCATTAGGTTGTAATCAGAACTTTTTTAATTCAATTGCTAAAAAATTGATTTACTAAAATATGTCATAAATAATTCATCCAATATCGTATTTCAACCTGTTTCCAATATAAAGCCCCATTTGCATGTTTTTTGCTAATACGTTTCAAGCTCAACTTGAGTTAAAATAATAATAATAGATAAGAATAATGTTTCTAGAAATACCACCAAAATGTTATCCTGAGCTTATGGTTTGGACCCAACCATAAGGATATGTTCTCACTGAAAGTTGAAAATTGCAAACTACTGTTGCAGTGACCAGTATGTTGTAGTGACCATTATGTTGTAGAGACCAGTACATTGTGCCCAGTTCATGCTTCTGGAGACATGCTCCCGTAAATTAGTCAGGCTCTCATCTCTACAGAAATGCCAAACGTGGACTCTAAATGTGGATTTGGATTTAGGAACGTAGAATTTGCTGGATTTCTTTTGGGAGGCAAGAAGACATTTTGCTTTTCCTGAGCCTTTGATACCAGTAATGTGGAAGCCCCCTATATTTCCATTGACAGATGACGGACCTGAGTGGGGACTTGCTTTTTTTGTGGATTGATTTGAAGCTTTTGTTGGGAAAATTTTACTTAGCGTCTGGGATCCCATTTATCTCAGTGCTGTACGCTGAGTACTTACATTGGGGTTTCCATCTAAATCTCCAAGTGTTGTGTTTCAGATGAAACCCCCGAGGGATCCATTCACTTTAATGAGGCAGTAGAGTTACTCTAGACTCCGTCTGGCCTCTGTTCAGCATGTTTATTCTTTTCAGAGGTGCACAAAACTGTGGACAATGGCACTTTTTTGCACACCTAAAAAGACGGACACCTCCGGATCATGGGCCAGACATCATCCACAGTGCCTCCATCTGCCTCATTATAGAGAATCCTATTCCTGTGGTTCCATCCGAATCACGTATTTCAGAGATTTACACTGAAATCTAGGATTAAGCACTCAGCGAAGATCGCAGGATAAATATGCTCTGGGCCTTGCCATCTTTTGGAGGCAGAATGAACAATTCAACAGTAGGTGAAGAAACTGGCTTTAATTATTTTTTACGTCGTTCTTGTTGTGGTATAAGTGATTAGACGACATTATTCTTTGGGTCGATTCCGTTACAGCGATGTCAAATTTACCGTATATTGTTTTTTTTTATGTTTGGCTGCTGTCACACACTAAAAAACACTTTTCATTGCAAAAACTCATCGCCATATTTTGGCCTACGTGTCATGTGAGGGCTATAATTTTTCCGCATTTCTGCCTACAGAGTCATGAGGAGCTCGTTTTGTGCTGGACGAGTTGATGTTTTTATTGGTACCATTTTCATACACATGACATTTTTTGATCGCTTTCTCTTCCAATTTTTGGGAAGCAGAATTGATAAACACCAGCAATTCAGGATTTTTTTTTCTTTATGCTGTTCCACGTGTGGTAAAATTGATAAGGAAGCTTCATTCTTCGAGACAGTATGATTACAGTGATTTCACATTTACAGTGGGTTTGGAAAGTATTCAGACCCCTTTAAATTTTTCACTCTTTGTTTCATTGCAACCATTTAGTAAATGCAAAAAAGTTCATTTTTTTTCTCATTAATGTACACTCTGCACCCCATCTTTACTGAAAAAAACAGAAATGCAGAATTTTTTGTAAAAAAAGAAAAACTGAAATATCACAAGGTCATAAGTATTCAGACCTTTTGCTCAGTATTAAGTCAACACCTTTTGAGTTAGTACAGCCATGAGTCTTCTTGGGAATGATGTAACAAGTTTTTCACACCTGGATTTGGGGATCCTCTGTCATTCTTCCTTACAGATCCTCTCCAGTTCCATCAGGTTGGATGGTGAACGTTGGTGGACAGCCATTTTCAGGTCTCTCCAGAGATGCTCAGTTGGGTTTAGGGGTTTAGGTCAGGGCTTTGGCTGAGCCAGTCAAGAGTGGTCACAGAGTTGTTCTGAAGCCATTCTTTGTTATTTTAGCTGTGTGCTTGAGGTCATTGTCTTGTTGGAAGGTGAACCTTCGGCAAAGTCGGAGGTCCAGAGCACTCTGGAAGAGCTTTTCATCCAATATATATCTGTACTTGGCCGCATTCATGTTTACTTCAATTGCAACCAGTTTTCCTGTCCCTGCTGCTGAAAAACACCCCCATAGCATGATGCTGCCACCACCATGTTTCACTGTTGGGATTGTATTGGGCAGGTGATGAGCAGTGCCTGGTTTTACCCACACATACCGCTTAGAATTATCACCAAAAAGTTAAATCTTCATCTCCTCAGATCAGAGAATCTTATTTCTCATAGTCAGGGAGTCCTTCATGTGTTTTTTAAGCAAACTGCGGGCTTTTATATGTCTGGCACTGAGGAGAGGCTTCCATCCGGCCACTCTGCCATAAAGGCCCGACTGGTGGAGGGCTGCAGTGATAGTTGACTTTGTCTAACTTTCCCATCTCCCTACTGCATCTGTGGAGCTCAGCCACAGTGATCTTGGGGTTCTTTACCATTCTCACCAAGGCTCTTCTCCCACGATTGCTCACATTGACTGGACGGCCAGGTCTAGGAAGATTTCTGGTGGTCCCAAACTTCTTCCATTTAAGGATTATGGAGGCCACTGTGCTCTTAGGAACCTTGAGTACTGCAGAAATTCTTTTGTAACTTTGGCCAGATCTGTGCCTTGCCACAATTCTGTCTCTGAGCTCCTTGGCCAGTTCCTCTGATCTCATGATTCTCATTTGGTCTGACATGCACTGTGAGCTGTGAAGTCTTATATAGACAGGTGTGTGCCTTTTAGAAATCAAGTCTTATCAGTTTAATTAAACACAGCTGGACTCCAATGAAGGAGTAGAACCAACTCAAGGAGGATCACAAAAAAATGGACAGCATGTGACGTAAATATGAGTGTCTGAGCAATGGGACTGAATACTTATGACTATGTGATATTTCAGTTTTTCTTTTTTAATAAATTTGCAAAAATTTCTACATTTCTGGTTTTTATCAGTCAAGATGGGGTGCAGAGTGTACATTAATGAGAAAAAAAAATGAACTTTTTTAAATTTACCAAATGGCTGCAGTGAAACAGAGTGAAAAACTTAAAGGGGTCTGAATACTTTCTGAAGCCACTGTATATAGATTTTTTGTGTTTTGCCACTTTTACGCATTAAAAACTATTTATAGAAAAAGTACCGTAATTATTTTAGTATCGCTTTATTCTGAGAGCTATAACTTTTTCATTTTTCTGCTGATTGAGCTGTATGGTGGCTCGTTTTTTGCAGGACAAGATGACGTTTTCAGCCATACCATTTTTAATTATATTTGTCTTTTTGATCGCGTTTTATTCCAGGTTTTGTTCTGCAGTATGATATAAAAGCATCCTTTTTTGCCTCTTTTTTTGTTATGGTATTCACTGAAGGGGTTAACTGGTGGGACAGTTTTATGTCAGGTTGTTCCTGACACAGCGATATCAAATATGTGTACTTTTTTTCAGAAAATCTTTATTTATGGCTACGTTTTTTTTTTTTATTATTTTGTGATTATTTATTTTTTTACTCAGTCCCTCACTTTCTGCAGTCTGATCGCAGTTCTAACATATTGCAATGCATTAGAACTGTCAGCCCTGCAGGCACAAGTTAGTTAGATTATGCACTACGGATGTCATCATGATGGCATCGGGTCACCATGACAATGATATGACCCCCATGATGACGTCGCGGGGGCGCCGATCGGATTACAGAGGTGGCACCCTGCGTCTGCATGCCTGCTAAATGTTGCGATCACTAGTGATCACAGTATTTAGTGGGTTAAAGATCTGGAAGCGGGGCAGGTACAGCTCCTGGCACCGAGTGCTAGGTGTCAGCTTTCAGAATCAGCTGACAATGATCGCATGCGCACAGTTTCTGTGTGCGCAAAATCGCCATGACATATCCATACCTAGCAAAATGGACATATGGATACGTCCAAGGTCATGAAGGGGTAAGCAGCTTCAGGCTTTTGAAAATAATGCGTATTCTTGGACCTCTCTAATCTCACAGTAGAGAGTAATAGACGACGGTGGCGCTGCAAGAATAAGGCCGGGGTCATACTTGCGAGTGCAATGCGAGAAACTCGCATCAATACCTGGCACTGTCGCTGGCAGGGTCGGCTCCAGGTTTTCATGGGCCCGGGTGAAAGAGTCTCAATGGGCCCCTTTAAGGCTGTGGTTCCACGGTCCGGAACCACAGCGCTTTGGACGGAGCGGAAATTCCGCTCTGTCTAAGCCCCGCCCCTTTGTGACACGCGCTCTTTCCGGAGGTGTTCAGGACACCTCCGAACACCTCCGGAAAGAACGCAGGCTACATAGCCCTGTGTGAAATTCTGTTGCGGCGACGCACCGTCGCCGCAACACGCGAGGACATGCTGCGTCTGAAAAGACGCGCCGCATGTCCGTTTACGCAGGTCTGCCACCTGCGTGTTGTTACGCATAGTGGAGACGGGATTTCTTGAAATCCCTCCACTATGCTGTAACATCTGGACGCTGCGTGTTTGGCGCTGCGCCAGCGCACAGCGCCAAACACGCAGCGTTTCCTGACCGTGGAAACTCACCCTAACACATACCACAATTCATGATGCACAGATACGGCAGAGATATATAGGTATAGTACAATGCCAAACATTTCACTTACTTCTTACATTACATGAGTGATATCTATTGTAAATTCTACAATAGCTCAAAAGACAAACAGTATAGTCATCCATACAGTATTATGGGCACCACATAGTGCTCCATATAGAATAATGAGCCCCATATATGATGCTCCAGTGTATGATAGGGTCCATGTAATGCTCCATATATGATGCTCCAGTGAATGATGTGCCCCATATATGATGCTCAGTGAATGATGTGCCCCATATATGATGCTCCAGTGTATGATGTGCCCCATATATGATACTCCAGTGTATGATGGTCTCCATATATTGCGCCAAACATAAAAAAAAATGAAATACTCACCTCTCCTCACTGGCGCCCGATACTTGCACAGGCACCAGGCCCCCATAGCATGCCGGTGTCCCCGACTGTGAGTGGGCCCCCCGCCTGCTCAGGGCCCCGGCATTTGCCCTGGTACGCCGGGTGCTGACGCCGGCCCTGGTCGCTGGCACTTGGACCGGAGCGTTCAGCTGCATAGAAATACATGCAGCCGCACACTCCAGTCCCAGTGCCTGATATTGATGCAAGTTTCTCGCATTGCACTCACAAGTGTGACCTCGGCCTAATAGAATAACTGCCAGCGGGACCGCTTCAGGAAAACAACAACCGTCTTTGCATGGGAAAACTTGCCGGCTGCACCGTGCCGGCATCTAAAAAGGCGTCATATGCGCAAAGCATACAGGTTTGTGCATGTTTTTTTTCAGGTGGCTACACTCTGAAACCCATCTAATAAGCACCACCAAAACAATCAAAAGTTTCTGGAGACGTCAAGCGGTTAAAAGAAGTAACCTGACCATTTATTTAAGTGTTTTCTCATCAGCAGATGCTCTACACTTTACTATACAAGTCGATGGGAATATGCTCAAAAAACATTCAGAAGGTGCCTGAGCATTGTTTGAATGTTTTTCTTAATTTCAGGTTAAAAGAAATCCTGAAATCGAGAAAAACATTCAGAAAACTCCAGTAGTCATACGGTAATAATTTTGAAAACGCTCATAAAAAACGCAAAAAAAAAAATATTCTTCAGGATTACAAAACGCCAGAGAAAAGTGGTGCTTACTTCCTCTTGAAATACTGCCTGAGAAAATCATTATGTATACATAATCTCTGAGTTTTCACTAAGGTAACCTGCACTCAAAAAAACGAATCCTCATAGAGTGATGCAGACTCTTCGTTTTAGTCCGGACAACCCCTCTAAGAAATTACCAGTGCATCTCGTTTCCTCTTCCTTGCCCCTTACCACACAGTGTGAGGAACCTCTTGTTTGGAACAGTGCGGGCTCATGAATATTGCAGGATTATTAGTCTGTTTTTAACAAAATCAAAATAGTGCTGCTATAGAGTTACATGAAGTCTCTGCTGTACCTCCATATTAAGCTTACAGGTTATCTGTGCGATAAGCCTGACTGACATCAGGCTGAAATCTGAGTAAACTAATGCAAACTCAAATATGTTTGCCTTCTACAGAAATGAATGGGATTCATTAGGTTACCCCTCTGTACACTTACACTAATAATAATAATAATCTTTATTTATATAGCGCCATCATATTCCGCAGCGCTTTACAGTTTAACAGTTTCAGAACACAAGTCATAAGTAACAACGTTAATACAATAATTAAAGCAAAATAAGCCTCCCTGCTGTGAGAGCTTACAATCTACAATGAGGTGGGGGAGATACAAAGTACAGGTGTATATATACAATATATATATCACTAATTTTGTGATCACATATTTAGGGTGAATTACATATTTTGCAGAGATAATGCAGCTACATTGTGCACTTTTCTGGCAATTTCTATCTAAAACTATAGTAAAAAATGACTTTTTTTCAATATGTGAATTACACCGTAAGGCCCTGATTCCTTTTATGAACAGTGGAGAAAAAAATTGCAACATGACCACGACATGTAAAGTAAAAATTTGTGGCATGACAGCGAGGCGGGAAGAAACCCTAACATGTTAAATACATCTCTTACTAAAGTTAATACTTTGCAGCTGATTCGCAGGCAAGTTTCTTTTCAACACATTTCTCCTGCACTTGGCACACACAGGGAGCTTGAAAAGTGATTAGGTAAAGATAGAAGGCCTGAAACCACCTGGCCCACATGGCAGATGGCCAAGGATCTTTTGGAAGCTTGATCCAGAAATAGAAAATATTTTTAGCACTCAAGAACTACATTTCTTTAACTTCAGTACCACCGTATTGGTGGAAAGCAGATAAGAAGCCATCAATTTGGATTTTTTTTTGGGGGGGTATTGAATTAGAGCAGTTCTTGTAATATTTACTAACAGATCAGAATATTTATATCCTATCTGAATTACTCCAATCGTTTGAACCTATTGTACTGCGTATGCTATTGCAACATAAAAATAACCTACTATAGGGGTTGTCCACCGCACTGCTGGCCATTGTGACACATCATTGCTGCAGCCAATCACTGACTGCAGTGGTGATGTTTTGATCACCACAAGGAAAGGAATGGTGGTGGGTCTGTTGGTGACCAATTACTATTTTTTGGACTGATAGCTGCTTTTAAAGGGATTTTAATGTATTGTGACCCATGGTCTGTATCCATCTCAAATCCATTCACTTGAATGGGAATGAGCTAAAATATCAACCACAGTCCATGGATGAGACTGCTGCTCTTTCTGGGAAAACAAGATATTTAAAAAAAAGTAAATCTCTTGATGAAATATATTTGCTACCATTACAACCATAATGAAAAACATGGGTTTCATATGACTGCAGTTTGAATGTCTTTGTACAGGTCAATAAACTATAGAATGAATGTGTGAGTAACGGATTGAATTTAACATAATGTTTGGGAGGGGTGGATTTGCTTGTTTTAGATTGTTATTAAAATTAATAATTGACTTACTATTTTTTATAAACAGAAGTATTCCAGTTTCAGCAAATTATTATTCTTTGTATTGTAAATACTTATACGTTTTCCGCTATACTTTTGTACCAATGCGTCCACACATCACCAGTGTATCTGGAATGAAGGTCCTGAAGTATGGCACTCTCAGTCCCACAGAACACCTTCCAATTCAGCCATGCTGCTGTATGTGCTCTTTCTATAGCCAGATTCATATGGGGGTATTTCAAGGTCCGTATATAGACTGCGATGCCTGGAGTGACTATAGGTCTCCAGACCTGAACATACAGCTCCATAGATACATGTGAGGCGCTAAGTACGAGTCTAGAGACCTATGTTCTGGCAAGGCATTGCGCTCCATATAATGACTGAGGCTTTAAGTTTAGGTTGGGAGTCCTGCGGTCAGTCTGGGCATTGCGTTTCATATAAAAAACAAGGCTGTAAGTTCAGGTCGGGAGTCCCAGGGTCAGTCCAGGCATTGCAGTCTGTTTCCAGATTGTGAAATACACCCATCTGGACCTGCCTTGTATTTAAGTGGATAACAAACTGAAGTAGACATCAGAGAAGACAACAAACACCGTGGAACTCACCAACTCTCAACCTCAATCTTTTATTGGAATACGGTTAAAATTAGCAGTACACCATCAAGGATGGAGACCGGGAGCGTTCAATGGCGACAGCCGTTTCACGTTTAGTGACAGCAATATACCATTGGGGACGGAGACGGGGAGCGGTCATTGGTGACAGCTGTTTCGTGGTCAGTGACAGAAGTATGCTATCAGGGATGGAGACAGGGAGCGTTCACTAGTGACAGCTGTTTTTTAGGCAGTGACAGCAGTACACTATCAGGGATGGAGACAGGGAGGGTTCACTGGTGACAGCCATTTCATGGTCAGTGACAGCAGTACACTATGAGGGATGGAGATGGGGAACGTTCACTGGCGACAGCCATTTCGCCATCGGTGACACTTTTACTGGATCTAGAAATGTGAGTAACCGGATTCCAGTAAAGGAAAGATCTTGAAAACTCTCGTTGTCTCTGCTGCCATGGACAGATTAGACTTGACAACAGGCAGTGGAACAAAAGGCCGCATCTTGGAGTTATTCTTGGGGGGTAAGACTGCATACTTTTTAAATAAATTATTAGATTTAGATTGTCCAGTCTAAGTTTCCATCACTCTTAACTTGGTTCACTTTATGCAAGAAATATCAAAAACCACAAGATATAGTGAACGGTGTTGCCCTTTAGACCGCACCAATTTTCAGTGAGGTCACACCCTCTTGTCAGACAAGGCACAGAAAGCGTGCATAGAACACATGCATAGAAAGCTACAGAATTATAGCGCCTGAGCGTGGCTGTCAGGGTTGTGCCTGTCAAAGAAAAAATATATTTGTCAACTGTTTCCAATAGCAACCAGCAGAATTGGACAGACCAGGGATCAGATGTCTCCACTTTTCACTTGTCCTCTCCACACATGCCTTAACCCTATTACAAGACGTCGTTGCTGTTTACACAGTAAATGATGTTTGGGGCTTTGTGTACTTCCAGATAGTGGATGAAAATAGAGCAATCTTCCTTCTGAGGTTATTAAATTGAAAGACCTTAGTACAGTCGAGCCAGAAGACATGATGAGTTCAAGCAGGAAGCTGTCTTACCAGGCAGATGAAAAACATTTTAAGACTGGTTATTAATGTAATCATCTTCATTAGGTAATTTCAGTTACCATTAAGTAGGTTTTTGATTTCTTGTGCACAGAATATGAGCGCCCTTCAGTGTATGGGTCACATAAAAAAGCTGTGTGCTATGTTTCTTAAGAGAAAATAAATAAAATTGAATGCATTAGTGGACTGGCACATAGCGGTCTATAGGAAAAAATGTTTCTGATTTTCTCATATTCTCCTTATTTAGTCTAAAATCCACATTTAAAGGGAATCTGTCACCAGAAAATAACGCTGTTAACATGCAGATATGATGCTAATGTACAGCATTACTATCCGTCGAATGCTGCAGGAAGAAAATTAACTTTATTCTCCCCGGCAGTGTTCAGGTTTCAGCCATGGCGGCGGCGCATGTTCAATCACCACTCTGAATATAGAGAGCGTCGGCTGTAACTGCGCCCCGACCCTGACTGACACGGGCTCTGCATTGGGGTCAGCTGTAAGTCAGTGCAATTACAGTAATTTTTTGTGTGACTGGTTCCCTATAAGTCTCTTGATTACTCTCATGCTTTACTCCACAGTCCTGCATCAACAGCTAAGCTTGCATGTTTATTTGCAGTTGGTAAAGAAGAGGGCAGCTTACAGATGTCAGATCTTTCTCGTGACAGCAGACGAGGGGCTTCCAGTTTGCCAACATTTTGCTCTGTAATCAGCCATCTTTGTCAGTCCTGTAGACACTGAAAGGAGTGATAATGTGGTTGTCTAATTATCGCTGCATTCAAATGAGAGACCAAGGATTCCCACTCTAGTGGATGTGCTGGTGATGAAATCCTCAGTTTATCCTCAACTGTGGATAGATGATAAATGTTGTTCCCGGGCCAATAAAAGGGAAAGACCAGTGATACAGTTTAAAAAGTTTCGCCAAGTTTTGAAGTTATCTCCTATCCATGAGACTGGAGAATACTTCTTGATTGGTAGGGTTGGTTTTCTGGGACCCTCCTTGAGTATGGGGTTCTGTAGAGTTCAGTCTGAAGGGAGCAAAGATTGGGCATGTGTGCGACTGCATTTCGTCTTTATGGGACGGAGTACAGAACTCCATGATCAACCTCTGCTCCATTCAGGCAAAGAGCCCCATTCTCAGAATCCGTGTCCCAGCATTCCATTGCTACCTACTCTGATAGAGACTTGTTGGGTCTGGTGTCTCTCATCTTCCTGTTGACAATGCCCCATAGATACTCTATGGGGTTAAGGTCAGGCGACTTTGATGGCCTATCAAGCTCAGTAATACTGTTGTTTTTAAACCAGATATTGGTACTTTTGGCAGTGTGGACAGGAGCCAAGTCCTGCTGGAGAATGAAATTGAAATTTCCATCTCCAAAAAGCTGGTCAGCAGAGGGAAGCCTGAAGTGCTCTAAAATTTCTTGGTAGACAGCTGCTCTGATTTTGGTCTTGATAAATCAGAGTGGACCTAGACCAGCAGATGACATTTCTCCCCAAACCATCATTGATTGTGGAAACTTTACACTAGAACTCAAGCAGCTTGGATTGTGTGCTTCTCGACTCTTCCTCCAGACTCTGGAACCTTGATTTCCAAATGCTGTGTTGTGCATCAATGCCTGATGAAGAGACCTGAGTAGTATTTTTCTATCTACTGGCTAACACGGTACAAAGATATACATCTTTCCTGTATCAAATGAAATGCAAAATTTACTTTCATCTGAAAACAACGCCTAGAACCACTGAGCAACAGTCCAGTTCTTTTTCTCCTTTGCCCAGGCAAGACGTTTCTGGAGTTGTCTATTGGTCATGAGTGGCTTGACACAAGGAATGCGACACTTGAAGCCCATGTCCTGGATACGTCTGCATGTGGTGGCTCTTGAAGCTGTGACTCCAGCAGCAGTCCACTCCTTGTGATTCTCCCCCAAACTTTTGAATGCCCTTTTCTTAACATTCCTTTCAAGGCTGTGGTTATCCCGGTTGCTTGTGCACCTTTTTCTACCACACTTTTTCCTTCCACTCAACTTTCCATTAATATGCTTAGATACAGCACTCTGTGAACAGCCAGCTTCTTTAGCAATGACCTTTTGTGGCTTACCCTCCTTGTGGAGTGTGTCAATGACTGCCTTCTGTACATCTGTCAAGTCAGCAGTCTTCCCCATGATTGTGGAGCCTACTGAAACAGACTTTTTAAAACGCTTAGGAAGCCCTTCCAGTTGTTTTTTGTTAATCTAAATTATTGAGATAGCGACTTTTGGGTTTTCATTGGCTGTGTAAGCCATACTCATCAACATTAACAGAAATAAACACTTGAAATAGAACACTCTGTAAGGACTCTATATATTATGAGTTTCACTTTTTGCATTGAAGTACTGAAATTAACTTTTTGATGATAGTCTAATATTTTTGACAAGCACCTGTATCTACTATAGACTGTAATAAAAAAAACACAAAATGTATTCTATGTGGGATATACAGGGTTTTTGTATACAGTTATTTGAAAAATTTGAGGACAGCATTTTCCATCATGCATGCTGGCATTACTACTGATATCTTGCTTGTCTTTTGGCTTCATTCAAATTAAGCACCGTCAACAATTGGCGAATTACGGTAAATTAAATCCCACAAGGCATTTGTTGAGGAGTTAATGACTGGAATATGATAGAAACAAAACAGTCCTGTCAACTCCATTTTATATTTTAGTGCCACTACTAATTACAAGCTACATCCTCATCAGTATTGTTTTCCCTTACAAATTTTTTTAGTTTCTGTGACCAGGACTTTGCCTGACAACCATATGGGAGACCCAACTCATCACTGTTTGCCATAATAAACAGTGCTCTTGACCTACTGCATTGTGAACACCTCAACAATCCTATTCAGATAGAGAATAGAGATATAAAGAAGAATCGGTGTTACTTTACCATCACTAGTCGCTTTTGCTACTTTTTTTTCACATTATGTCCTGTGGTCAATTTGATTACAGCTCTCCTGGCTGATCTAAATAAGAATTTCTTCCACTGCACTGCCAAGAAAAGCCTCCAAAATGAATCTCTGCCAGCCAGCTCTGAGCCTTCTGTTGATATAGTCTTGTTTCTACAGTTACAATCTCGGCACGGGCAGAGACTAATCATATCTGAGGTGAAGATGTTAAAATATTAAGTAGCAAGTCATTTTAAAAGGGGAGCAAGAGTGCGTCAAACACACATCTTATTTTAGACCTGTGCTATATTGGCTGTTACTATGACTTTTATTGTATTTTGATCACGGCTGCTATTTTTAATATATTGCAGCTAGATCCATACGCATTCTTCAGGACTATTTAATAAAAAAGAAAAAAACAATTCACATGCCTCAGTAGGTTTTATTAATAAAATTATTCTAATATGGCTTCAAAAATGATTTATTAGGAACTCCATCTGTGTTAAGATCACTGTCTTTTTTACTTAAAAATGTAGAGAAATGAGAAATTTTTCTATTAGTTGCCTATACTTACTCGCTTTTCCACCAGGCAGAGGCAACAATCTAATCTGCATTGCTATTCTTCCTAGTAAAATAAAACCATAGCCTTAGGGATTCCATCAAATAGAATTTTTATATGTTCTGTTATGTTTTTTATTAATTAGAAAGTGATCTGATAAAAATGAAAGACTTTGTAGAACAGTGACCTTCAAATAACATTTTGGATGGTACCAACTGGACATAACATCCATGTCATCTTCATACTTACTGGAGTCAAAAGAGTGATTGCATCATCCATAAATTCTAGATTTTCATGAAAGCAAGACTTTTTTAGGGTGTGGGAAACTGCAAATGGTCTTGACTGAGGGGAACACCAGAGTAAAATAATACCCAGAAGTAACCAAATTTTCCGTCAACTCTTTCAATACTCTAGACTCCCAGGGAATGTAAAATGACTCTCCCCTTGATCTTAGGTAACCAAGGTATTTGCAACTAACCCTTTCACTATTTTTGACTTCCTTTAACACTGTCCCTACTTAGATCGTTGCCCAGGAACCCAGTTTGTTCTAAAGCTGGCTCTATAACAGCATGCCTACTGCGGCCAAATCTTTATTGTTTTTGGCTGGCCTCAGCAGATCCCAACATAGTCTTTTAGTGCTAAGTCCCATCTGCTGCCGTATTCTGCATTCTGAGATGTTTTCCTATGAATCACAAAACAATTCTTTGGGTGTTTTTTATTGTGTAGGCAGGGGAAGTTTCATTTTCGAATGTTCTCACCTCAAGACATAATCTCTCTTCAATGAATACATATGACACATAGTGTACATATACCAAAAATAGTCTCATAAGCCTACACTGATTGACGCTTAAAATTTATTAAGAATCATTCAAAGAGAGAAGCAAACTTAAAGTCATTTGTTTAAATTATCCTTGGAATCGTAACAAATAGATTATAACCCTATCCTTCTGACTTGTTTTCTGGTGCGTTTCCCAGAGGTCTAGAAAGTGGGCTTCTGTAATTAAATGAAGACAGTGATTTTCTCACAGTTCGCCTGTCACATGGCTGTTCTCTGGGGACCTCAGTTCAGTAAAGAGGTTGGACCACAATAGTAAATTGAATAGTTCTTCATGTAGTAGGTTCACATCTAACCCATATGAGATTAGAGAATGAAATCCTTAATGTAACGTCTAATTACTCGTTGGCTCACATCTGACATTTGAATAGGTTTAAAGCCCACAGCTTGAATTATTCACATGTATCTGCCAAGTGTGTGCAGAACTGAACGTGTCCGCTTTTCTTGTTTGTAAGGTAAGTAAGATCTCATAAGGTGTCTTACTTCTTATTATATTAGTAGAACATGTCAAAAGCACACAGTTTGCAAAGTGTTCTATTTCTGTAACACGCTGAGCGGCCGTAGGGAGTCTTTTGCTTGGACTGAACTAACAATCACTCAGGTTGCCTATTATTGTAAGTGCTTTTAGTGTTTTGACTAGTCTGACACTCTCAAAATGTTTTTTTCTTAAAATTGATAGAAAAAAATGAATGTTTGAGAATTGAGGAGCCCATGCTGCTTTTTATCTGCCTAACGGTAACTTTGTGATCTTTTTGCTAAGGCCACTGTATAAGTTGGAGTCCAAAAATGATTTGATTAGTTGATTTAGTTTTCTGGAATCAGATATATGTATTTACAGTATGCATAGGAGCCTACATCCAAGTATTTGGTTCCGATACAATATAATTATTTAACCCAGTGTTCAAAAACCTTTTATAGGCTATTAAAGCATTAATCCCAACATTAAAAGTTACTACTTATCCACAGGTTAGGGGATAACATGTGAATCACTGGGGATCCAACCAATTTGAGCACTCCAATCTCAAAAACAGGGCTCTTGGATGTCCTGTCGCAAATGGAGAGGTGGCCACTTATGCACACCACTATTCCATTCATCCCTTATAGAATAGCTTAAAACTACAGTCCAGAATTTAATTCAGCTATCTCTGCAGTCCTGTATACAGGGAATAAAGCGGGAGCTTGCATATGCTGCTACTGTACAATTCGTAGCATTGTTGAGGGTCCTACAAGAATTTAGGGTCTGCTGTTCCTTGTTTAAATGATCTTGCGGTCAAGCATGTGCGCAGCCACTCAACTCAAAGTCTTTGGGTCTAACTATAACTATTATCATGCTTTACTTGGCTATATTCATCAGTCCTACGGGCTTTGAGTACAGCAGCAGTAGGCATGTTAGGCCACCGCTCCACGAGTGTCGCAGGATTCCTGTTCCCGTGATTGGTGGGTGTCTCAGCAGTGAATTGGTCATAAATGTTGATTCTGGGAAAACCAGATATGGTCAAGATATAATCAATTGATATGACTCTTTCATATTGTTTACTGCATATTGTTTTGACCGTTTGTATTAAATGGTTATTCCCATCTTCATACATGCGTATTATCGGATAATGCTTGTCATTCTTCAGATATCAGCATATATTGTTGGATAATGTTTGTCATTCTTCAGATATCAGCAATCATTCTTAAGATATTAACATTTTTCTTTTGTTTACAACTTTCTGGCCTAGGAGACCGACCACAGCTACAATTTAGCTGCAGTGGCCAAACATGCACAGTGCTCTCAAGATTTTTTTCTATTAAGCGTGTTAGCATTGCTTTGAAGCTGGCCACAATCTTTAGACAATGCTCTTAGCTCCCAATACCACTAGCTTCATTAAATTAATTTAAAGCTAGGCCGCAGCCATGGTCGGTCTCCTAGGCAACAAGGTGTAAACAAAAGTGTTCATGTCTCAAGAACAACTGAAAAATTTAACAAATAGTAAAATGCAAAAGTGCTTGTTACAAGACTATCTGTAAATACCCATTTATGAAGATGGGAATAACCCTTCAAGTTCCAGTAATGCCCTGACATCCCTGTTGTCCACAGATGGCCACAGATAGCTATCTAAGTAGTGTGGAACTCTACTTTAAACTTTCCACACTAGATTACATATCGTTACACACAATAAATCTTTATACCAAAATCAATTGTAATATTTGATTTTTAAATCTATAGAAATGTTTCGTTCAGTACTCATTCTGCCTCTTGTATAGGTTTGTTATTATTCCCACTTTGTCATATATTTGATTACTTTATTATCTTTAGAAATGTAAATTTTTTGATAATATTCATAGTGTTGTAGGTGCACACTAGTTTATGGCAGACCGTAGTCTGGAATTCATTGGCTATTTTGGATTTGGAAGCCCAAGCAGATTTGCCTGGGTATTATTGGAAACCTCTGCATATACACATCATAACTGAGCAATTACTAAGCAGGCTAAATGATCAGAGGAACACATAATCAAAATTTAAACAGGACATTGTAATGAACATATAGTCCAGCAACTCATGTGCAAATATCTCTATTAAATAGCCGAAGAAGGTTGTTTATATTACAATTTCTTTTGTACAAAAATTCAAAATCTCCTCCTCCATGCACTGAATACTATTATAAATTGCAACACTGAGTTATAAATACGTGGCTTTCTAAATATAATACCTTCAGGCTTTATATAAAATATACTTAGCAGCAACAACAAAAGTAAGGGTCATTCAACCCATATATTACAATCTATACAAAACCCCATATCTGTGGTAAGTGTGCTGTTTAAATGTAACGGACGCCGGTCCCTATATTAAGGAATACCTGATCCACATATTAATCGGCCATAATACCGCTATTGACTCCCACCCTGATATTATCATATAAGGATATTAGGTTAAGCCATACTATCATTGCTGCAAAGCTTGCAAATAGCAGCCACTCTATATTCAATGTCCGTACTTACATCTGGAATAAATAAGATAAGAGCTCCCCTGGGCCTGCCGCCTCAACGCGCGTTCCACCGCTTCTTCGTCAGGAGGCTCTTAAGACAATTGAATATAGAGTGGCTGCTATTTGCAAGCTTTGCAGCAATGATAGTATGGCTTAACCTAATATCCTTATATGATAATATCAGGGTGGGAGTCAATAGCGGTATTATGGCCGATTAATATGTGGATCAGGTATTCCTTAATATAGGGACCGGCGTCCGTTACATTTAAACAGCACACTTACCATAGATATGGGGTTTTGTATAGATTGTAATATATGGGTTGAATGACCCTTACTTTTGTTGTTGCTGCTAAGTATATTTTATATAAAGCCTGAAGGTATTATATTTAGAAAGCCACGTAATTTATAACTCAGTGTTGCAATTTATAATAGTATTCAGTGCATGGAGGAAGAGATTTTGAATTTTTGTACAAAAGAAATTGTAATATAAACAACCTTCTTCGGCTATTTAATAGAGATATTTGCACATGAGTTGCTGGACTATATGTTCATTACAATGTCCTGTTTAAATTTTGATTATGTGTTCCTCTGATCATTTAGCCTGCTTAGTAAGTTGCTCAGTTACTTTGTGTAATTTTAGTTTATGTGTAATAAAATTTGCTATTTTTCTAAAGAGTCCTCAGTGGTTGATACCTTTTAATGGGTAACTGAAAGATGGTAACAATTGCAAGCTTTCCAGACTACTCAGGTCTCTTCATCAGGCAAAGACTAAAACAAAACTGAAGAATCACATTTTATACACAAGAGGACAATATTTTTTATCTACTGCTTAACACAGGTACGAAGATACACATCTTTCCTATTTTTCTAAAAAACTCTTTGACCTGTGTCACCTAATTAGTACAGGGGTATGGTATTAAATGTTGATCTGAGTTTAGGATTTGAATACATACCATTATTTAAGGGAAGTACTATATTCATATACACATCATGAATTATTTCTAATTAGTTTTCAGCATGTTTAGCCAACAATAGGAAAGGTTTTACTGTTTAAGGTGTGTATGGGCTTTTATTACATACTGATTAGACAAAGCGCATGAAATGTCCGGCAGCCAGTCCGAGATCCGTATGGTTTTGTATTTGTGTAATTGGACTGTATCACCCGTATGAATGAAGTTACTGTATTTGTCATGCAGTGAAAGCTTTGCAGGTTCTTAGAGAAGCCGGGATCACATTAAACCCTTGGAGTAATGCCAGTTGGACAGCCCTGTTCTGTTTCCCATTGTGCGCAGCACATCAGTATTCCGGAGCAGCTTGGGGTTTTGAGGCTGGATAGAGCATAAACCGAGCTTCTGATTATAAACGCAAAGTAAATCTGTAAGTATCAAGTGTAATACAACAGAAAGAACCCGCTCTGTTCTTACATAACGCTGTGAAATATCCGAATATATCCAATGATATTATTATTTATGCCCTTTATTTTAGAATTTTCCCAGCATCCACCTATTGTTTGTACTTGACTGTGCTTCGGGCCAACTCTACCTTTCCTGCTGCTTGAGACAAAAATGTAAATGGCGCCCCTCTCTGCTGTTATATAAGCCTGCAGTGAAAAAAACACAGTTCCATTATTTTTGGTGTTTTGCTTTTCAAGTATTAAGCCATGTTCACACTATCAGTATTTGGTCAGTATTTTACATCTTCAGCCAAATCCAGGAGTGGGTGATGAATATAGAAGTGGTGACGTGTTTCTATTATACTTTTCCTCTGATTTGTTCCACTCCTGGTTTTGGCTTACAAATACTGAGATAAAATTAAAGAAAAAAGAAATGAAAAAATAAACATATTTGGTATCTCAGCATTTGTAAAAGTAGGATTTCTAAAAATATGGAATTAATTAACCAAATTGGTAAACACAGTTAAGGGAACAAAAATCTAAAACGCCAGAATTGCGGGTTTTTTGTCACTTCGTCTCCCTAACAAACAGTAATAATAAGCAATCAAAGTATCTTATGTACAAAAAGTGAGTATCAATCAAAACGTCAGCTCAATGCGCAATTAACAAGCCCTCACTCAGCCCCATGAGCAGAAAAATAAAATGTTATGGGTCTGGAAAATGGTAACACAAAGCTAGAAAAAAATTTATTACAATATTCAGAATTTTTTTTCATCACTTAAATAGAAAAAAAAAATCGATGCATTTTTGGTGTTGCCGTAATCATACTGTCCTGGTCAATGTTGTGTCTAGATCATTTCTACCACACAAAGTACACTGTAACAATAAATTGGAAAAAACAATTTCAAAATTGCATTTTTTATACCATTTCCTCCTACTTGGAATGTTTTTCCTATTTCTCAGTACATTATATTCTAAAATGAATGTCAATCGAAACTACAATTCATCCTGCAAAAAAACAAGCCCTCGTATGTCCATGTCAGTGGAAAAATACATTTTTTTAATTGATCTTGGAAAAAACGAATGCGCAAAAATGAAAAATTCCATGGTCCTTAAGGGGTTCAATAATTAACCACTTAAATAATTTGACTTGCTGTATTGTGTCCTTCGGTAGTTTGGATGAAGTAGAAGCATCAGATGTTTTGTCAAAATCCGCCGTATTTTTTAACCCTTGATGCTCGTCATTATTACTGCTGTGGCTATTGCACGTCCGGGCTGATCATGCCGTGCTCAGTTTGCACAATGTGACATTCTATAGAACGCCCTCTCTACGGATGTGTTAAGTTGTAGAACAGCATCTAGTATGGGGATAGATATTTCCGCAGCAACTGGAAAAAAAAAGCGCAGGTTCTGTTGCTGATGCGATTACCATATGCAAATCGTAAACGTACGTGTAAACGGCCAAATCAGCAGATATGACAGGAGATTTGCTCTAAACAAGGAGACATGCTTTGAAGGTCAGAAAGGATATTGTGAGGCCAGAATATATCGGTTTAATGAAACAATTAATCTTGAAATCAAAGTGAAGAAACAAGATAATACGGTGCACATATATTAGCAATAACTAACACGAGAACGTACGAGCATAAATACTGGCATTCATCAGTCAGTGTAATGAATTGGTAGGTGACGACATAAAATATATGGAAAAGATGCAGCAGGTAAGGAGGACATCTAGGTTTGGACTGGCCTAGAGTAGAACAGGACAATCCTCTGGTGGGCCACCACCCTCTTATATGAGCAGTACTTGGCACTGTATACTTGAATCACATTGTACAGACAAAGGCAGCATCTTATTCATTTAACAATCTACCCAGTCATTGCCATATAAATTTGTGATTGAGGATAATGTCACATTTGCATGTAGCTGAAAACCCTGGAGTTGGTTACTGGTGGGCCCTTTGCACCCCAGTCCGACAGTGAAGACATCTATTGAAAGTCTAGTCTAGCGGTATAAGATGAACAAGGAACTCAATCAGAATATCGTCACCTAGTAAGGCTATGATTAGTACCAGTCTTACTGAAAACCAGAGATAGGTAGTATGGGGGGCGGTAGTAAAATCTCAGCAATGTATGCCATTTAGATATCACCCATGTGTAGCATTGCATAGGCGTCACAAAGTGTCAAGCGATGTGTGCCACAATGCCTTTAATGTAATGGCGCTGTCCCCAGACAATTATGTGTCGGTAAATAAATGACATAGACGTCGTAGAATGATCAATATTCATAGTATAAAGTATAGTAATGCATCTCATCAAGGATAATACCAATAGTGCAGATAACCCCAAAGAAAGAATAAACGATATATAGAGGCGGCAATGTGCCTGTGTTGCGGTACGTGTCTTACATGACGTCCATTGTGGCCACAGCCATATTGGGAACAGACTACTAAAGAAGGAAAGCGATGAATTGGCTACTATATTAAAGTTGGGCAAGTATAAAATAAGAAGAAATTGCAAAACCTGAGTATTAGCATAGTATGTAGAATTGTAATCAAAATTTTGGCTCTTATTTTATTCCAGCTTCTGTCCTGAGATTTGCATTTTTTGGTTTATTTTTTTTTAATCCACCATATGGTTCCAGAACGATGATCCTTTTCATCTAATGGTCATTTGTATGGTCTTTATAAAAGGGGTGAAGCTCAAGACATTCTCCAGGGGGGGGGGAAGCATTAAGCATTACGGATGTTCATCCAGAAAATGGACGTTTCTTCATCTACATCGTCATCCGTACCCAATCTATGTGGCAACCAGTTTTATATATCAGCAGTTATTAATATTTACTTGACCAAATACAATTTTGTACATTACAAATTTCAATGTATCTGTAAAAATCAGATGCTAAATTGTTGCTCAGCATGGGTTCTGAATTTTTTTTGTGCACCCATAGACTCGAATGGATGAATTTCAATTGAAATACGGTAAAGAATAGAACAAACCGTGATTTTTTTTCATCTGAGTGATCAGACCTATTGAATAGCATTGGTCCGAATGCTGTCAGTTTTTTCACAGACCGTAGTCTGACTGAAAATCCAGTTGCGTGAATGTATCCTTAAAAAGGGATAAAACACAACGTGAATATATGTATGAGATATACAGTATACAACACCTGGCAAAAATTATGGAATCACCGGCCTTGGAGGATGTTCATTCAGCTGTTTTATTTTGTTGAAAAAAAGCAGATCACAGACATGGCACAAAACTGAAGTCATTTTAAATGGCAACTTTCTGGCTTTAAGAAACACAAAGGCTAAGTGCACACGTTCAGGATTATTTGCGTTTTTTTCGCGGGAAAAAACGCGTCAAAAATGCATGAATTAAGCATCCTATCATTTAGAATGAATTCCGCAATTTTTGTGCACATGGTGCGTTTTTTTCCGCGAAAAAAACGCATCTCGGAAACAGAACCAACATGTTCATTAATTTCGCGGAATTCTAGCGTTTTTCCCGCTATATTATTGACCTAGAAAGTTCAGGAAAAATCGCGGTAAAAACTCGCAAAATCCGTGAAAAAAACGTGCGTTTTTACCACAGAAAAAGTCAGGTTTTGCTCAGGAAAATTCTGCAAAAATTCCTGACGTGTGCACTTAGCCTAAAAGAAATCAAGAACAAATAATGTGGTAGTCAGTAATGGTTATTTTTTTTAACCAAGCATAGGGAAAAAATTATGGAATCACTCAATTCTGAGGAAAAAATTATGGAATCATGAAAAACAAACAATCAAAAAAACCCTCCAACACATCACTAGTATTTTGTTGAACCACCTCTGGCTTTTACAACAGCTTGCAGTCTCTGAGGCATGGACTTAATGAGTGTCAAACAGTACTCTTCATCAATCTGGCTCCAATTTTCTCTGATTGCTGTTGCCAGATCAGCTTTGCAAGTTGGAGCCTTGTCAGGGACCATTTTCTTCAACTTCCACCTAAGATTTTCAGTTGAATTGAGATCCGGACTATTTGCAGGCCATGACATTGACCTTATGTGTCTTTTTTCAAGGAATGTTTTCACAGTTTTTGCTCTATGGCAGGATGCATTATCATCTTGAAAAATGATTTCATCATCACCAAACATCCTTTCAATTGATAGGATAAGAAAAGTGTCCAAAATATCAATAAAAACTTGTGCATTTATTGAAGATGTAATGACAGCCATCTCCCCAGTGCCTTTACCTGACATGCAGCCCCACATCATCAATGACTCTGGAAATTTGCATGTTCTCTTCAGGCAGTCATCTTTATAAATCTTATTGGAACGGCACCAAACAAAAGTTCCAGCATCATCACCTTGCCCAATGCAGATTCACGATTCATCACTGAATATGACTTTCATCCAGTCATCCACAGTCCACGATTGCTTTACCTTAGCCCATTGTAACCGTGTTTTTTTCAGTTTAGGTGTTAATGATGGCTTTCGTTTAGCTTTTCTGTATGTAAATCCCATTTCCTTTAGGCGGTTTCTTACAGTTCGGTCACAGACGTTGACTCCAGTTTCCACCCATTCGTTCCTCATTTGTTTTGTTGTGCATTTCCTGTTTTGGAGACATATTGCTTTAAGTTTCAGGTCTTGACGCTTTGATATCTTCCTTGGTCTACCAGTATGCTTGCCTTTAACAACCTTCCCATGTTGTTTGTATTTGGTCCAGATTTTAGACACAGCTGACTGTGAACAACCAACATCTTTTGCAATATTGGGTGATGATTTACCCTCTCCTTTGTTTCAATTGACATCTCTCGTGTTGGAGCCATGATTCATGTCAGTCCAGTTGGTGCAACAGCTCTCCAAGGTGTGATCACTCCTTTTTAGATGCAGACTAACGAGCAGATCTAATTTGATGCAGGTGTTAGTTTTGGGAATGAAAATTTACAGGGTGATTCCATAATTTTTTCCCTCAGAATTGAGTGATTCCATAATTTTTTCCCTATGCTTGGTTAAAAAAGTAACCATTACTGACTACCACATTATTTGTTCTTGATTTCTTTTAGTGTTTCTTAAAGCTAGAAAGTTGCCATTTGAAATGACTTCAGCTTTGTGCCATGTCTGTGATCTGCTTTTTTTCAACAAAACAAAACAACTGAATGAACATCCTCCAAGGCCAGTGATTCCATAATTATTGCCAGGGGCTGTGTAAGCGTGTGTGTATTGTGTTATATATATATATATATATATATATATATATATACTCAGAAAAAAATGGAACAGCACTTTTTTTAGTGTGTGCAAAGCTTCCCACCAATGAATCAAATACTTGCCAATAATCCAAAAAGAAAAAATAGAAAGCAGCACTCCAAAAGATTTTCTTTAAAGTTCAAGTGGACTTTATTGGGTCCACATGGCGTGGCAACGTTTCAGCTGCTTGAAAAAGGCTGTTTGCAGCTGAAAGGTCACCACGCCATGTGGACCCAATAAAGTCCACTTGAACTTTAAAGAAAATCCTTTGGAGTCCTGCTTTCTTTTTATATATATTTATATATATATATATATATATATATATATAAAATTTAGTTCATCTAACTAATTAAAATAGACGTAGATATATTTATATAAAACAAAGACCACCCCCAGTGGGGGTGAAAAGGAAGTGTATATATATATATATATGTATATGTATATACATATATATATACACTGTATATATGCGTCTACTTTAATTAGTTGGATGAGCTAACTACACTGCTCAAAAAAATAAAGGGAACACTCAAAAAACACATCCTAGATCTAAATTAATGAAATATTCTCATTGAATACTTTGTTGTGTACAAAGTTGAATGCGCTGACAACCAAATCACACAAAAATCATCAATAGAAATCAGCATGACCGGTTTGGCAGTGGGTCAGTAATGGTGTGGGGTGGCATTTCTTTGGAGGGCCACACAGCCCTCCATGTGCTCGCCAGAGGTAGCCTGACTGCCATTAGGTACCAAGATGAGATCCTCAGACCCCTTGTGAGACCATATGCTGGTGCTGTTGGCCCTGGGTTCCTCCTAATGCAGGACAATGCCAGACCTCATGTGGCTGGAGTGTGTCAGCAGTTTCTGCAAGATGAAGGCATTGAAGCTATGGACTGGCCTGCCCGTTGCAATGACCTGAATCCGATTGAGCACATCTGGGACAGCATGTCTCGCTCCATCAACCAACGTCACGTTGCACCACAGACTGTCCAAGAGTTGACGGATGCTTTAGTCCATGTCTGGGAGGAGATCCCTCAGGAGAACATCCGCAACCTCATCAGGAGCATGCTAAGGCATTGTAGGGAGGTCATACAGGCACGTGGAGGCCACACATAATACTGAGCATCATTTTGACTTGTTTCCACTTTAATTTTGTCTTGTTTTGATTTTCATTTAGACTTGTTTCCACTTTCATTTTGTGGGTCTCTCCAAATCCAAGCCTCCATTGGTTCAAAAATTTGATTTCCATTAATGATTTTTGTGTGATTATGTTGACAGCACATTTAACTTTGTACAGAACAAAGTATTCAATGACAATATTTCATTAATTTAGATCTAGGATGTGTTATTTGAGTGTTCCCTTTATTTTTTTGAGCAGCGTATATATCTATATACATATATATATATATCTACGTTATAAACCAAAATACTGAAGAAGGGCATGGTTTCCCCAGAAACGTTGCCTGAATTATTTGAAGTGCTGTCAGTACAGTCATGGCCAAAAGTTTTGAGAATGACACAAATATTATATTTTCACATGATCTGCTGCCCTCTGGTTTTTATGTGTGTTTGACAGATGTTTTTATCACAGACAGAAATATAATAATTGCAAACATATGAGTAACAAAAGCTTATATTGACAGTTAGAATGAGTTAATGCAGCAAGTCAATATTTGCAGTGTTGACCCTTCTTCTTCAGGACCTCTGCAATTCTCCCTGGCATGCTCTCAATCAACTTCTGGACCAAATCCTTACTGATAGCAGTCCATTCTTGCACAATCAATGCTTTCATTTTGTCAGAATTGTTAGGTTTTTGTTTGTCCAACCGTCTCTTGATGATTGACAACAAGTTCTCAATGGGATTAAGATCTGGGGAGTTTCCAGGCCATGGACCCCAAATCTCTATGTTTTGTTCCCTGAGCCATTTAGTTATCACCTTTGCTTTATGGCAAGGTGCTCCATCATGCTGGAAAAGGCATTGTTGATCACCAAACTGCTCTTGGAGGGTTGGGAGAAGTTGCTCTTGGAGGACATTCTGGTACCATTCTTTATTCATGGCTGTGTTTTTAGGCAAGACTGTGAGAGAGCCGATTCCCTTGGCTGAGAAGCAACCCCACACATGAATGGTTTCAGGATGCTTAACAGTTGGCATGAGACAAGACTGGTGGTAGCGCTCACCTTGTCTTCTCCGAATGAGGCGTTTTCCTGATGTCCCAAACAATCGAAAAGGGGATTCATCAGAGAAAATAACTTTACCCCAGTCCTCAGCAGTCCACTGCCTGTACCTTTTGCAGAATATCAGTCTGTCCATGATGTTTTTTTCTGGAGAGAAGTGGCTTCTTTGCTGCCCTCCTTGAGACCAGGCCTTGCTCCAAGAGTCTCCGCCTCACAGTGCGTGCAGATGCACTCACACCTGCCTGCTGCCATTCCTGAGGAAGCTCTGCACTGCTGGTAGCCCGATCCTGCAGCTGAAACACTTTTAAGAGACGGTCCTGGCGCTTGCTGGTCTTTCTTGGGCGCCCTGAAGCCTTTTTGGCAACAATGGAACCTCTCTCCTTGAAGTTCTTGATGATGGGATAGATTGTTGACTGAGGTGCAATCTTTCTAGCTGCTATACTCTTCCCTGTTAGGCCATTTTTGTGCATTGCAATGATGACTGCACGTGTTTCTTTAGAGATAACCATGGTTAACAGAAGAGAAACAATTATGCCAAGCACCAGACCTCCTTTTAAAGTGTCCAGTGGTGTCATTCTTACTTAATCATGACAGATTGATCTCCAGCCATGTCCTCATCAACACCCACACCTGTGTTAATGGAGCAATCACTGAAAAGAGGTTAGCTGGTCCTTTTAAGGCAGGGCTGCAATGATGTTGAAATGTGTCTTGGGGGATAAAGTTCATTTTCTAGCCAAATATTGACTTTGCAAGTAATTGCTGTTAAGCTGATCACTCTTTATAACATTCTGGAGTATATGCAAATTGCCATTAGAAAAAGTGAAGCAGTAGACTTTGTAAAAATTAATATTTGTGTCATTCTCAAAACTTTTGGCCATGACTGTAGACAAGCTCGTGGTGCAGGAGAAATTGTTGCACATCGTTTCTGCTTTCCGAATATATTACTGAGAAATAACCTTACAGAGAAGTTCTTCACTGGCAGAAAAATACTGAATTGTTTTGATGTATGTTAACTTGTTATCTGAAGGTCAGGAAGGTTTTCTGTCTTCCTCTGACAATTTTCTGCCTGGCTTTTTGCGTAAGGAAGATGGAATAGTGAAGAATTGCTTTTCTAAATGTGTTATTGTTGGTTCGCTTACATGGTTGAATAATGCATAAATGAAATATGACCAAACTCTAAAATAATGATGGTCAGCTGAATACAGGCTATACACCTGGTTAGTAAGTAATTTAACATCAGTAAACCTTAAACTTGCTATGTTTAACATGTTATCTACCGTATCTGAGAGGTAGACGTTGTGATATTGGATACTGATTAAATGGTCATTGTACTTTCAGACAACTTAATCTTACTTGATAAATTAGGAGCTAAATAGGCAATCTTCAAATCACTTTATTTAAAAATGAACAGTCATTTAAAAATCCCAGTTATTTTACATCTCTCTTCTGTCTAATTTGCCGTCCACTGCCTGTTGTCAAGTCCAATCTGTCTTTTGCAGCAGAGACGGATTACAGGAAGTTGGAGTGTGTCTTTGTCTCTTTGCATCCGGGCTCTTGTCTGTCACACTGCATACAGGTACAACAAAGAAATGGAATGTCTGTTCAGCACAAGCAAACTATTGGCCAGTAGTAGGCACAGTGCAATGGTAGATGAAGACAAGGACGTTCCTGCGCCTATAATACTGGCAGAATTCTAATAAAGAGATGCCCAGTAAAAAAAAAAGGGAAGAGCAAGAAACGGAGGATTGGGACATGGATGTTCAACAGAACCATGTTTGATCTTGTGTGGAGCCCCAGCTGTGCTGGGATTCCCACTTGCCTCCCACATTTTCCATAACAAGTTATAAAGTTTTGTGTGAAAGAACAGAAATCATTTAATTTAAATAAAATTCTGTATGGTGACAAATGTATCATAGCAGGTTTAATAATGATGGCTGCTTTACGAGTTGAAGCCAGGCTACCTATCAGATGAACTTTGCAGTTTTTGTATCAGAAACCCTTAGCTGTGATCAACATGAAAACTGCAGAAATGCAATATTGGAAGCCAACTAGTCATATGAATGGCTACTAATGGCCTACCATACCAGGGCAAGCAGAGTCCCCCAAAGTAAGAACTGGTTTGTGCTACGGCTGAAAGAACAGAGCAGATCCCCGTCCTAATGGCACAGATAAGTAAATGTGTTATTTCGGTTCTCCGGTAAAGTGGCGTATTTTCAATGAATAATTCCCATGTCTGTAATTACAGTCCTTTTTCTCTTGTATTGTCCAGGGACATTTTATATGAAAAAGCTTATGTAGCCATATACAGTATATACAGTATGCAATAATACAAGTGATTTAGTATTGCCATACAGTACCAAAGAATACTACTGTTTGCATTTTGAGCTTTCACGTTGTGTGCAGCAGCTAATGACAGTGGGATAAAACAATACACAGAGTGGAATATTTTTTTGGCTTTGTGTGGAGGAATATTTGACATCATTACTGGCATTTGTGCTTGCAGGGGGTTTTGTATTGGTAAAAATTCAGTTTATATTTTATGCTACTTAAAACTTATTTGCACTCACAAGTTTCCATGGAGTCATGCAGCGGTGACAACAGAGCGGCTAAAATTTCCATTAAAACATTCTTATGTGGAATATTAATCAAGAAATCCTTCATGCAGTGAAAATCCATTTACATAACATACCTGAAAGCGCAATAGCCAACAAAGAAACTTTCTATTCATAAGAAATTAAAATATTTTCTTACCATGCATTAAGTATTCCCATAAGCAATCCTCGGAGTTAAAGCTTTTATAATCAGCCTTGGCAAATATAACAAATGTGTTTTACAGAAAACAAAGCACGTTACATTTGAACAAAGAGGAGTAACGTTTCTTTTTACTTCTATGACAAATACCTAAAGAAATGAACTGGAATATAAGTTGGTGAGCATGCGACGTGTAGGCGCAGGTTCACACTGGCCACTAAACACATACAAACCCAAGATAAAAACATAACAAGCAAATAACCTGCAGTAAATAAATGAAAGTAATATAGGGGGCTTAATTACCGTAACATAATTTTGATCAGAAAAGTAAAGGCCATCCCACCGCATCAAGGTGACCCTAACCTCTAGTGAATCCTGATTTATGATTTGTGTTTTATTTAAGTGAATTTTCTTTTTAATCTTGTGCCATTTAATTACACTTTTTTGTGCCAAATTCTTTTAAATCACGCAAAAGTAAAAAAAAAATGTTCTTGTCTTTTACATTTTTTAGACCCTTTTAGATCAGAATGTCGCATAATCCTTTAAAATGTTGACCATTATTCTACAACTGCCCCAAAATAAAGTGAGATTTTCTACTCCTGGAGTAGAGTTATGAATAAATGTTATGATATTCCAAAAAGACTCAGATTAAATGAATTAGATAAAACATTTGGTAAAGGAAAAACACCCCAACATTGTAGAACAAAGAGAGAAAAATAGACCAAACTAAGTAACAGTAAACTAAAAAAGACACAAAATAAATAATAAGGTACAAACCTAAAAAGTCACCAAAAGAACCATTTTTACCCAAGAGGAAAAAAGGTGCAAAGACAATGATGATGCTATAGCGTTTTTGAAACAGTAGTTATACGATGTGAAAATAGCCATGCATGTTCACCAGTTTTGCTACTGAGAATAATTGACTCAATCAGGGCTGGCAATTCTGGCTAATGCCAGAAGGGCCTGTCTGGTCGTAGGCTGCTTTGTCTGCTACGTTGTTAACAGAATCCATGTCTAAAGACACCCATACTGTTAAGAGTTGTGACGGAGCACAAAGTCGCTGGCTCCATCACTTACCCCAGCAGGCCACATGTATCATTAGAAATATTGGTCTTGTAGTAAATCTTGCTTTCCTCCATCCAGGGTAATATTAGTAATATATACCATCTGGGGCTCGGGGGTGGGGACAGCATGAGCCTGGGTGATTTAAAATGCCAGGACTGAATTTCTGTCCCAGTCCATACCTGGACTCAATTGTCAATAAACAACCTCCTTAAAGGGGTTGTCCGGCTTTTGGCCACAAGTTTGCAGTCACTCTGTGACTACAGATTTGAAAATTCTCACATTGTGCTCACTGTGACGATTCTCCAGTGCCGGAGCTGAAAGCAGCGGGTGTGTGACCACAGTTATATGATTTGCATACATATGGTCACATGCCAACTAGATGAGCGCCGCCTCACTTAATGCAAGTGTATTCAACAAGGCCAGACAGTCTAGTTGGAATGTGGCCAGAAGTATGTGAATCTCATACAAGCGGTCACATGTCCTCCCACTCCTCCCAGTGACGGAGTGTGAGAGGATACATAAATCTGCTGTCAAATAGACTACAGGTTTGCAGTCCCAGAGTGACTGCAGACTTGTAGCCTAAGTTAAAGGAGTTTAAAGGAGTATTCTGCCATTTTTTTTCTTTTTATTGCCCCCTTTGCTATTTGGACCCTCTCCTACATCACGTGATTGCAGTGCTTTTTTGCCAGATCACTCTACAGGCTATTAATTCCTTTCTTAATGTAAGTCTATGAGAGCCTTATTCTGAGTCTCATAGACTTACATTGAAAAAGTGATCTCCAGGCCACACAGAAATGGTGTGTGAGATGGCAGGTCACAACTATGGTCATGTGTTGCAGGAGAAGAGCGGAGTTGTGCTGGAAGATAGCAACCGGTAAGTACTTTCATGCAGCACTATGCACACTTTACTGATTGGTAACAGAGGAGGCAATAAAACAAATGCAAGAGTGGTCCTTTATAGGAACACTGAGCTAAACTTTTAATACTGTGTATGACCTTGTACAGGGCCAGAGGGGCAGTGCGTGACAGGGATTCAGAGAAATCCAAAGAGGGAATCCCTGTGTCTTGCACAAAGCGTTTGTTCAGAATGTTCCTTTAACAGTTTAGCAATGTCAAAGTTTGATTTTTTCATAATAAGATTACTGTGTGATGTGATACAGACTATGGCCTCAATTCATCAAGACCGGCGTTACACACTCTGATCTTGATGAGGAGGCGTGCTAGAGTCAGATTGACTTATTCATTAATAGGTGCACGGCCATTAATTAATCAAGAGTGTCTGACAAGTGGGGTGCGCCTCACCATATATTTTACTCGTGGAGGAATGGAGTAAGATTTGTGGTGTAAGGAATGCTGCCATTCATCATGAATTTGACAATTGAGGGTTCATCACGCCCCGACTCCACCCCAAGCTCTGCCCACTTTGTCGGAACTGGGCAAAAATGGTGTGAGAACACCATAAATCACTAAATTTGAATGCAGCCTCACGCTGCGCCAAAATTTTTACGGCTTTTCAAAGCTGTTTTACAACAGAATTCTGTTGTGAAAACTTTGATGAATCGGGTACTTTATGTCCCAAAATGATGGGAGATTTCCATTCTGAAGCCCACAGCATTGTGAGTGGGTCTCTGGACAGGCTGCAACTCCGGATTATTACAGAATACTAAAATCTTGGTATTTTCAATTGTTGATGTAGCTTAATTTTTAAAATTTATTGTAAAATGGTATGTAGTAAGGGTAAATATATGAATGAACTTCAAGATTGAGGATCAGTGATATGGATATGCATCAGGAATACAGTGAGTGGATTAACAATTACAAGGCAGCAATATAGTAAAGTAAAAAAAAATAATAAAAATAGAAGTGTGAAGAGTGAGAGACCAGAATAGAAATGCCTTAGAAATAACGGCCAGTATCATGGCATTTAATTCAGTATTATGAAACGCTCAGATAATGGAAACTGATTGGTGGGAAAGACCAGTGAAACGCGTTTCACATCAGACAGCCGGAAGAAAATCACATTCTACTAATCATTGTTCTGTGCTCACAATCAGCTAACAGTATTTAGAAATTATTTTGAGAACGTTAACGATCGAGTGAGCAAGATGGAAACAACAAAAACAAGAACAATCTGTATAATTTCCAGGGTCAGTTCTTCTCGTTTCCTCTAACACTGGCGTTGGTCCAGTTCAGGATATTTCTTTTCTTTCTGATAACCTGGTTCAATGAAAGGAAGAGAAATCCGATGTCCTCGTGCAGCTGTCATCGCTGCCTCAATGCATTTTAGCTACAAATTTGCTTTTGGCGAACGTTTTACTCAATATTTCCATACAAAAATATTCAATTGTCACCGACTCAGTTATCATTGTGCTATCATGTACCTATCATATTGATCAGATTTGGTCAATCCTTTTGCAGGGATTCATACTAAACTTGTGACACTGGAGTGGAAGCCTCACCCAGCGATGACGGGTGCCTACTGTTTCAGTAGCTGGACACCTCATACTGAGAACGGGGTTAGAGATCTTGCATTTTCCATTAAAATACAATGGAAAAGGGCTAAAAAAAATACTGACAGAAGTAAAAAATGGTGACCAAGCACTTGGGAAATGACCAAAAAGATGCAAAAAATTGACACTTGAGGACAAAACGCCAGTGTCCTAAAACATCTTCCTCTTGGAAAACTTGACGTGTTCTCTCACGTGTAAAAGGCTTGGGGTATGTTCACATGGAGTCTTTTCACGTTGATTTGCCTTTCCATGTCAAGAAGCTACATGATATTCACAAAATGCTCCTCATTTTTAATAGAAAAAACAGCTGATCAGAGCTGAACAGCAGAGAGCTGAGCTGGATACTACTGTCCTGTTACAATGATCCGTGGGGGATTCGATATAAAACCATAAATGCATTCAAGAAAATGCTGTACTGATAAGTCAATGCTGGAATTCCGAATTCCTAGTCTTGGCAATAATGGGTATATGTCATTTACATATAAAATAAACATTTTTTGGTCAACACTAAGTGAAGACAGCTCAGTTTGTGACTACAAATCTATCAGGGTTTATAGAAAGTGACCCTTTTGTTGGCATAATATTAATAAATTATTGCGACGCTAACATAGACTGTTGGTGAGCATTTCCATTTAATTGCTTGAAGAAAATGGGGAAAATACATCAAGTTTGACATTTTAACAACAGCATAATTGCATGAGAAAAAATAGCAATCAACTATGTATACTGAAGGATGATGTAGCGTATAATTCTCTACACCATTAACACAGACTTGTGTGGAGTTATGACCTTAAAAAAAGGGATGCCAATTTAATAATCACATTAGTCAGTAGAGGTAAACCTTCATAAAATAGCATATAAAATGTGTGACTAAATATCTCAATAATTAAACCACATACAATAAATATACATAGTGGTTATATTCCTCATATAGTAGAATAAAGCATGCACTGACATCAGTAGTGACATAGTCTGCTGAGATCACAATACTGCTACGACATCACTATGTCATCACAAGAAGGACTCTAAAAATTACTGGAGGTGAGGGAAAACAGGTATGGGACCACAGAAGTGAATAGATATAGCCAGGCTTTGATATAGTTATTCTATAACATTATATTCATGACATCTAGCTATCTATCCAGTTATCTATCCAAACTCATAATTTAATTTCCCTGAGCAAGAAGTAAGGCAGCACTTTCAATATAAAGTGTTCAGTGCTATGATGTTAACAAGTTATTCAATATATAAGATAATCAAAATCTGTCTTTAACTATAGGATTATTGGCAACCAAAAAAATTGATCAGAGGTTACAAGTTGTAGCACTATGGCCGACACCCCTGCATGGTGTCTCTTTCCCCCACCACGCAGGTACAATGACTTAGGGTTAATGCATGTGTTGCGGATCCGCACGGATTTGCTGCAGATCCGCAAGTGTTTGACCAATCAATGTAATTCAATGAGGGAAAAAAAAACGCTGTGCACATGCTGCAGAAAATTCCGCACGGAATCCGCAGCGGTTTATTTTCCGCAGCATGTCAATTCTTTTTGCGGATCCGCATGCGTTCTTAACCCCTTTCTGCCATTGGACGTACTATCCCGTCCATGGTACCTGGGCCCGTATGACCATGGACGGGATAGTACATCTCAGCGATAGGACGCGCTCCTGGGGGGGATTATCACAGCTGACACCCGGCACATTAACCACTGGCACACTGCGATCAAACATGATCGCAGTGTACCGGGGGCAGAGGGAAGCATCGCGCAGGGAGGGGCTCCCTGTGTGCTTCCTTGAGACCCTCATAGCAGTGCGATGTATCGCGCTGTTCCGAGGGACCCCCCCCCCTGCAAGACCCCGGATCCAAGATGGCCTGCAGGGAGGTGGCTTCCTCAGTGCATGCTGAGAGCAGGCGCTGAGAAAGCCTGCAGCAGTGCCAGTGAGATCACCGATCTGACACAGTGCTGTGCACAGTGTCAGATCAGCGATCTAACTATATACAGTGATGTACCACCCTGGGACAAAGTAAAAATGTAAAAAAAAATAAAATAAACATCTGTAAAAATTATTTTAAAAAATCCTCATAAAAAAAATATTCCCCAATAAATTAATTTCTGTATGTAAATAAAAAAATAACACAATAAAAGTACACATATTTGGTATCGCCGCGTCCATAACGACTCGCCCTATAAAACTGTCCCACTAGTTAGTTAACCCTTTTAGTGAACCCCTTAAAGAAAACAAGCACAAAGCAAAAAACAATGCTTTATCATCATACTGCCGAACAAAAAGTGGAATAACACGCGATCAAGATGATGGATATAAATAAACATGGTACCGCTGAAAACGTCATCTTGCCCTGCAAAAAACGAGCCGCCATACAGCATCATCAGCGAAAAAATAAAAAAGTTATAGCTCGCAGAATAAAGCGATGCAAAAATAATTATTTTTTATATAAAATTGTTTTTATTATTTAAAAGCGCCAAAACATAAAAAAAGATATAAATGAGGTATCGCTGTAATCGTACTAACCCGAAGAATAAAACTGCTTTATCAATTTTACCACACGCGGAACGGTATAAACACTCCCCCCAAAAGAATTTAATGAATTGCTGGTTTTTGTTCATTCTAACCTCCCAAAAATCGTAATAAAAAGCGATCAAAAAACGTCACGTGCCCAAAAATGGTATCAATAAAAACGTCAACATGTCCCGGAAAAAATAAGACCTCACATGACTCTGTGGGCCAAAATATGCAAAAATTATAGCTCTCAAAATGTGGTGATGAAAAAACTATTATTTGCAATAAAAAGAGTCTTTTAGCGTGTGACAGCTGCCAATCATAAAAACCCGCTATAAATAGTAAATCAAAACCCCCTTTACCACCCCCTTAGTTATGGAAAAATAATACAATTTAAAAAATGTATTTATTTCCATTTTCCCATTAGGGTTAGGGTTAGGGTTGAGGCTAAAGTTAGGGTTGGGGCTAAAGTTAGAATTAGGGTTCGGTTGGGATTAGGGTTAGGGGTGTGTTAGGGTTAGGTTTGTGGTTAGGGTTATGGTTAGGGTGGGATTAGGGTTAGGGGTGTGTTGGGGTTAGGGTTGGAGTTATAATTGGGGGGTTGCCACTGTTTAGGCACATCAGGGGCTCTCCAAATGTGAAATGGCATCTGATCTCAATTCCAACCAATTCTGCGTTGAAAAGGTCAAACTGTGCTCCTTCCCTTCTGAGCTCTACCATGCGCCCAAACAGTAGTTTACCCCCACATATGGGGTATCAGCGTACTCAGGACAAAATGCAAAATAACTCTTGGGGTCCAATTTCTTCTGTTACCCTTGGGAAAATAAAAAATTGGGGACGAAAATATCATTTTTGTGGAAAAAAATTATGATTTTTTTATTTTTATGGCTCTACGTTATAAACTTCTGTGAAGCACTTGGGGGTTCAAAGTGCTCACCACACATCTAGATAAGTTCCTTGGGGGTCTATTTTCCAAAATGGGGTCACTTGTTGGGGGTTCCACTGTTTAGGCACATCAGGGGCTCTCCAAATGCGACATGATGCCTGCAGACCATTCCATCAAAGTCTGCAATCCAAAACGTCACTACTTCCCTTCCGAGCCCCGATGTGTGCCCATACAGTAGTTTTCTCCCACATATGGGGTATTAGCGTACTCAGGACAAATTGCACAACAACTTTTGGGGTCCAATTTCTCCTGTTACCCTTGGGAAAATAAAAAATTGGAGACTAAAAGATCATGATTGTGAAAAAAATATGATTTTTTTATTTTCATGCTCAGCGTTATAAACTTTAGTGAAACACCTGGGGGTTCAAAATTCTCACCACACATCTAGATAAGTTCCTTGAGGGGTCTAGTTTCCAAAATGGTGTTATTTGTGGGGGGTTTCCACTGTTTAGGCACCTCAGTGGCTCTCCAAACACGACATGGCGTCCAGCCAATTCTGCGTTGAAAAAGTCAAACGGCGCTCCTTCCCTTCTGAGCTCTGCCATGCATCCAAACAGTGGTTTACCCCCACATATGGGGTATCAGCGTACTCAGGACAAATTGCACAATAACTTTTGGGGTTCTGTTACCCTTGGGAAAATAAAAATTGGGGTGAAAAGATCATTTTTGTGGAAAAAATATGATTTTTTTAATTTTACGGCTCTATGTTATAAACTTGTGTGAAGCACTTGGGGTTCAAATTGCTCTCCACAGATCTAAATAAGTTCCTTAGGGGGTCTAGTTTCCAAAATGGGGTCACTTGTGGGGGTTTCCACTGTTTAGGCACATCTGGGGCTCTCCAAATGCAACATGGCGTCCAATCTCAATTCCAGCCAATTTTGGTTGGAAAAAGTCAAATGGCGCTCCTTCCATTCCGAGCTCTGCCGTGTGCCCAAACAGTGGTTCCCCCCACATATGGGTTATCAGCGTACTCAGGACAAATTGGCCAACAACTTTTGTGGTCCAATTTCTTCTGTTACCCTTGGAAAAATAAAAAAATTGGTGACTAAAAGATCATTTTTGTGGGAAAAAAATAGGATTTTTTATTTTCATGCCCGGGCATTATAAACTTGTGTGAAGCACTTGGGGGTTCAAAGTGCTCACCACAAACCTAGATAAGTTCCTTAGGGGGTCTAGTTTCCAAAATGGGGTCACTTGTGGGGGTTTCCACTGTTTAGGCACATCGGGGGCTCTGCAAACGGAACATGACACCCATCAACGTCTGCATTCCAAAACTATATTACTTCCTTTCCAATCCCTGCCGTGTGCCCAGTTTCCCCCCCCACATATGGGGTGTCAGCGTACTCAGAACAAATTGGCCAACTTTTGGGGTCCAATTTCCTTGGGAAAAATCAAAAATTGGGGACTAAAAAATCATTTTTGTGGAAATTTTTTTTCCACACCCAGGCATTATAAACTTTTGTGAAACACTTGGGGGTACAAAGTGCTCACAACAGATCTAGATAAGTTCCATAGGGGGTCTAGTTTCCAAAATTGTGTCACTTGTGTGGAGTTTCCACTGTTTAGGCGCATCAGGGGCTCTCCAAATGCGACATGGCGTCCAATCTCAATTCCAGACAATTTTGGTTTGAAAAAGTCAAACGGCGCTCCTTCCCCTACGAGCTCTGCCGTGCGCCCAAACAGTGGTTTTCCCTCACATATGGGGTATTGGCGTACTCAGGAGAAATTGCACAACTTTATCTGTCCATTATCTCCTTTTACCCTTGTGAAAATGAAAAAAAGTTTGTAAAAGATCATTTTTGTGACTAAAAAGTTAAATGTTCATTTTTTCCTTCCACGTTGCTTCTGCTCCTGTGAAGCACCTGAAAGATTAATAAACTTCTTGAATGTGGTTTTGAGTACCTTGAAGGTTGCAGTTTTAAGAATGGTGTCACTTTTGGGTATTTTCTGCCATATACACCCCTCAAAGTGACTTCAAATATGAGGTGGTCCCTAAAAAAAATGACTTTGTAAATTTTGTTGTAAAAATGAGAAATCGCTGGTCAACTTTTAACCCTTATAATTTCCTAACAAAAAAAAATTTGGTTCCAAAATTGTGCTGATGTAAAGTAGACATGTGGGAAATGTTATTTAGTAACTATTTTGTGTGACATATTTCTCTGTTTTAAGGGAAAAAAAATTAAAAATTTGAAAATTGCAAAATTTTCAACATTTTCGCCTTATTTCCATATTTTGCTTTTTTCAAAATAAACGCAAGTTATATCGAAGAAATTTTACTACTAACGTGAAGTACAATATGTCACGAGAAAACAGTCTCAGAATCGCAAAGATCTATTGAAGCATTCCAGAGTTATAACCTCATAAAGAGACAGTGGTCAGAATTGTAAAAATTGGCCCGGTCATTAACGTGCAAACCCCAAATCAGCGTACCTGACCCCTGGGGTCAGCATCTGCAGTACCAGGTTCTGCCCAGGATTGGAACCTGGCAGCTACCTGCAGCTCAGTCTGTTTCCATCATCAGGAGCTCCAGTGTACAAAAAGTAGCCACTTAGCTTCGCTCCACCCTGGGTAGGTCCCATTCTATGGCACAGTGGGTCCACAAGTCCACATTCGCCATGGTTGGGCGTAACACCAGTGCCTCCCACCCACCTTATCATACTGTTTAGATTGGATGAGTATGCATATGGCAGAAGAAGAGTTAGATGACTGCTTGACCTGTTCTGTATTACTTGAACTTAGGTTATAGGGACAGAGGAGGTTTACTTTTCCATCATTTTAGGACAGTCTGAAACACGATAACAGAAGCTCTGCCTTACTATAACAAAAGAAGTATTTCAGATATCAATGCTGCAGTGTGACAGTAGCTTTAAGGAATCCAAGACAATTGTAAGAATTGGCTTGTAAGCAAGAAATCATGACAAGGTGTTCAGAATAATCCAATGACTCTGGAAGATAATGACGTAGGTGTGACCAGTGGAAACAATCCTGGTAGAACCTGCTCTGGCCTTGGAGAATGACGTGTTCTGCAGATGTCACACTCCCTGAGCTGGTTTGCTTTTATGGTACTTACAGTTAATTCTAGTGTTAATCACTATTATGTATCAGTCATATTATTACACACTTAGTGTGCTTTGTCTGTTTGTCAGATTTTATGACTCGTATCAAAATATGTCCAACAGAAAATGTAATGTCTAATGTGTAATCCTAGTACAGTCTGATGTAAGTGCACATAGACAATGGAGAAGACGGAGAAATTAATTTCTCCGACTTCTATCTCATGCGAGAGAATCGGATCACACTAACATGGCACTCGGGTCAAACTCTTGGATCAAAAGTTTGATCCAAGTAACAGCATAATCGGCCAGATTAACTTGTATGAGAGAATCTATGTCTGGGGGACCCCGGCCTTAAGCTGTCCTGGACTGGGAAGTATGCAGGTTCCTTTTAATTATGCATGATAATTTAAGGGTCCTATTACAGATTTTACAATGAGGCCCAGAAACTTCAAAATAACACCTCTGACCCTATTAAAAAGCAAACTGAAACATTTCTTATTCCAAATAGAGACAGCTTATATAACATTATTAATGCATGACACTGGCCCATTGTAATGCTGCCCATCCACATATGGCATTTTCATCTGGCATTTGTTCCAGTACTACAATAAATGTTGGATAACATGAATCCATGGTCCAGCAGTTCTCTTTAATGACAACTATCAATATCAAACGGGATCCGTTTTTGCAAAAGAATTCCTCTAACGACCAGTGAATTAGGTAGCGATATAACCCGTTGCTACCACGATAGCATTAAACCATCAGAGTTGATACTATCAAGATAACGGTGGAGAAGACCTGGTGGATCTCTCTAGGCTTGGACAAGATTAATCTTCCAATAGAGTGTTCATCCATCATGTCGCCATGGCTCGAGATTGTTAAAAACTAAATAACCCATTGTCTTGATGATGCCACATAAACTCTAAACCCTGTTATAGGAGATAAAATGGAGAACTAGGGTAACTGAACCCTCCACATATAAAACAAAGCAGGAATGTTCGTGTCATGACCAAACCTAGAAAACATGTCTAAGCCATGATGACGGGAAGAGATTTCTATTTAAAGGTTTTATATTACAGCATGATTTCCATTGTTTGCTGCTTGCTCGGCTCATGAAAGGTTCTCAACATGCTCCGCCGTGTTTGTAGTCATACTGTAATTCGCCATTAAGCGTGTGATTGCTCATTGTTTATGGGCCCAGATATAAAAAGAGTGATCAACAATTACACACTAGGGACACAGCAAAGGCATTTACAGGTGAAATGGATGAAGAAATAAGTTCACAGAATGTGAAAACCTCATATGGGAAGGAAATTCAGTGTCTGTCATACTATGCTGCAGACTATCATGTTGCTGTTTTTGATCCATTGAAATCAGCAATGAATTCCTTTTCAGTATGTGGTATACCTACTACGAATTTTTGTAAAATAATAAAGTAGGTATTTTACATATCAAAGCATGGAGATAGAGCGTCAGATTCAGCAGGAGCGTGTTCTGGCACTATATAACTGACACTATTTGACAGTCTTTGACAAATAATGACACTAACATGTGTATTTAAGTGTGACAAGGCTCATGATAGATGTCTTAATTGTGAAATCTCCTGCCAAAACACAGACACAAGGTTTGCACAAGCTTTGTGCTGGCAAAATGTATTTAGACGTTGGAAAATATTATACAACCACACTGCAGTTACTCCCCGTACAAGACAAAAGAGAAAAGTAATTGTGTCTCAAAGAAGAGTTTCAGCTGTAAATATAGAGTTCAGGAGTTCTCAGACATTTCTACTGGGACCTCATCAGACAGGCCAAGCTGATGTCTATACCCCATCAGTTCTCCTACTTTTTGTCTCCGAAAATCCAATTTAACAATAATATAAAAACAA
The DNA here is from genome assembly GCA_033576555.1 of Oophaga sylvatica. Taxonomy (NCBI): domain Eukaryota; kingdom Metazoa; phylum Chordata; class Amphibia; order Anura; family Dendrobatidae; genus Oophaga; species Oophaga sylvatica. Next base: position 842,139,775 of record JARQOD010000001.1, read on the forward strand.
AATTAGTCAATTATGTTGCTTAATTAAATTTTGCTTCAGCCATAGAAAGAACTGTAATATATAATCAATTCTATGATAACTTGCTCCCTAGCTACACCTGACCGAAACGATGGGGCACCTCACTTGTGAGGTCAGCCTAACAGTTTGACAAGCACCAGCCATGACTCGCCCCAACAATGATGTCAGGAGAAAGAATTGCACATTTTGACCTTTAACTCCGGATCCTTTTGTTCTTCTGGGAGATTTTCCTCTACTCATACAGAACATCTGCACTCTCAGGCAAGCGGGCTTGTGTATGTGGCGATCTGGAGATGTAGCTTTCTCATGAGTGAGGTCACATACACATCAAACAGCTGTTGGCCTCTTGGACGCCCGGCAGGTGTTGTGCACATGTCCTATTCTAATCAACATAACAGGTGCACAATACATGCCAGCCATGCATTAGTTATGACAAATGGCTTACCCCAATAAATTCGGAAAAAAATGTAATCTTTGATGGTGGGCCTCTTGCCTGTAGGACCCGTGTACATCTGTACAATCCCTACTATAAAGTATAAGCAAATATTATGATATCCCCAAAAGGGTTTATTTTTTCAATGAGCCTTTGGTTTCACAGTTACAAGCCATTGTCACATCAAATCTTACATCTCCATGTATTTGATGTATTCTATTTCAATGTTTCCAAAGAGATTATGACGCCAATTTATCAAAGCATTTATGCCAGAAAACTGGTGTAAAAGCTTTAAAAAGTTTCAAAATTTTGTGCAACAGGGAGTTGCGCTATATTTTTTTTGAGTTTTGGCGTTTTCGTGCCAATTTGAATCAGAGCTGGTGTGGAGCCAGGATGAGACGGAGCATGTCCTCACCCACCTATCAAATTCATCAAAAGTGCTGGTGTATTGTACTCCAGAAATGCTACTCCACTCTCTGCCTGAATTAGCATTTCTGGTGTAGTACATGGAAGCACACACCACTCAGAAGATGCACCAAATTCACCAAGTAGCATGCACCTCTTAATGAATTTGGCACCTTGTACTTCAGCAAGACTGACATCACATGAGCAGGAGTCTTAATGTATTGACCCATATGTATTCATTTATATGCAATGTTCTATTCTGATTAGGTCACAAAACTGCTATTTGTAAATTGTGTTTTATTACTATGATTTCACAAAAGTACATGCTTTCAGTTTTAGGCTGTATACTATTGTAATATTGTCACAATAGTGTTTACCTTTATCCCTGGGCTGTGTTCAATTGTGATAAGTCACAACAGTTTGGCCCCAATGTTTACCCCAGTCTTGATGACGGGTGGGGGGTTCTGGAGTCAGACACTATTGATTCATTAAGAGGCAAATGCCTGTTAAGCAATCAGGAGCATTTGACAAGTAGCTTGTCACAAATCTTACTCCAGTGATAAACTAGAGTGAGATTTCTGGTGTAAGGTACGCCCAGGGCTGCCACTAGGAATTTTGGGGCCCTATACTGGCAAAATTTTTGGGCCTCCTTAAGACTTCGCCCAAGCTCCACCCCAGCTCTGCCTTCACCCTTTGAATCTTCCACTGTCCCACCGCCCACTCTTGGAAAAACTCCACTTTTCTACCATGTCTTCACCAATCAGAAATTAAAAGTTCCATTCACCAGATCACATACATACCAGCAACTTTTGTTCTGGCCAAAAGCATTTTTAACCCGCCACCACGACAAGGTAGGCTCTTTTGGCTGGGCCATACTCTACTCTAACTTATTAAATATTTCCTAAAATATCCAATACTCTTTTTAGGTGTATTTTTATGCATTTTTCTTTAAGGGAATGAGTCACAAACATTTTTTTTAAATGACCAATAATACCACATACAAGTAACAAATACTGTCACACCATGACCAGATCACATATTCCCACCACATAGTGCCCAAATAATACCACATACAGGGAACAAATACCACCATACCATGATTAAGGTACTACCACACTAAACAATCCCGCTAGCGATCACGATAACGACGCATACTAATGCGATCGCTAGCGGGATTGTTTATATATCGCTAAATGCGGCCACATTTAGCGATATAGTTAACGACGCTATCGCCGTTAGCGATCTTCTTAACGACTTTAGCGGTACAAAAGTACCGCTAAATCGCTAAGAAAAGGTGCCACACAGCGATAAGATACTTACCCAGCGGGAGCTCCAGCGATGAAATAGGGTCCGGAGCGATTCCAGCGACGAGCGAGATCACAGCAGGAAGCTCGTCGCTGGAAGCTGCCGCACTGAACAACATCGCTAACGGGATCGCTAAATAGTGACGTTTTTTAGCGATCCCGTTAGCGATATTGTTTAGTGTGGCATACCCTTTAGATCACATATTACCACCACATAGTAACTGAATACTACAGTACTGATCATTAATAAAAAAAAACAATGCTAAGTGCCATTATACACAGGAGCTCTGCATTTACTGTTAGTGTATAGGTAATACAGGTATCACCAGTGAAATTATACACAAGAGTTCTGTATATAGTGTCAATGTACAGGTAATACAGTAATCACCAGTGACATTATACATAGGAGCTCTGTATATAGTGTACAGGGATCACCATTGACATTATACACAGGACCTCTGTATATAGTATATCGTGTAAGTGTACAGGTAACACACTGACTCACCAGTGATGTCTCTAGCTGAAGTCCTTCATCTTTGCTTTTCTTTTTCATGCAGTGCAGACCGCCATCACTTCTTATAGCCTGGACTCGTCTCTGCATAAAATAACACATAGCTACCAGAGCACATTCCCAAAATGTTCCCTTTTTTTCTACACTACACATCTGAATACAGACATGCACAAGCCATTAATATATAATTGGTTATTATGCAACCCACTATTTCAAATCTAAATTATAATCCACCACTGTGCCCCCCACTAACTATACATAACCAGTTCCCGCACCTAATATATAAATTAATTAGCACATGTACTCTTTCCCCCAATTAATTACCAGTCACTGCATCCTCACCGCCCCCATTATGTACCTCCCGCTCTAACCCTAACCCCGATTCATTATATTTACATGCCCCTTCTGCCCCAATTTATTGTCATATCTTTCTCTCACACACTCTATTCATATCAACTGCTCTACCCCACATTCAATACATTATTTACTCCCCTCTCTCAAAATTCATAATTATTTGCTCTCCCACTCCCACCTTTAATTCAATTGCTGTCCCTCACACCTCACACTCAATTCATCATTTGCAGTCACCCTCACCCCCCACTTCTTCATTTGCAGTCCCCTTCCCCCCACTTTAATTTTCAGTCCCCCTTAATTCATCATTTACCACCCCCTATCCACCTCTCACTTCATTTGCAGTCCCCCCTCAGACATTTCATGATGTGCAGTCCTCCTAAACCCCACTTCATCATCTGCAGTCCCTCTCCCCCCACTTCATCATCATTTGCAGTCCCATTCCACCCCACTTGATCATGTGCAGTCCCCCTCCCCCACTTCATCATGTGCAGTCCCCCTCACTTCATCATGTGCAATCCCCCTCATACCTCCCACTTCCTCATGTGCAGCCCCCTCACACCCCCCACTTCATATTGTGCAGTCCCCCTCAACCCCCACTTCATCATGTGCAGTCCCCCTCAGACACACTTCATCACTTGCACTTCCTCCTTCCCTCACCCATTTAATTAATTTTATAAAGAAAATAAAAACGTTTTTTATACTTACCGCCCTGACGATCTCCTGCAGGCGCATCTCTGCTTCTAGCGTCCGGTACATGTCGGCGCGTACGCAGTGACGTCATCGCGTATGTGCCATCACCTGACTGGGAGTACAGAGAAGATGGAAAGAGCGGGAGCTGCACTGCTGTCAAGGTTAGACACCTGTGCACAGCTCCGAGAAAGCTCCCGGGCCCCAGGCAGTGTCATGGTGCACAGGTGTACTCACAAAAAGACATACTACACTTTTGTGATTAATTTTTAAAAAAAGGGAGAGAGAAATGTATTGCTGCACTTACACAGTAATTTTACCCCTATTGAAGCGCCTTAGTTTTATCCGCCCTCATAAATGTGTGATGCCCCCAAAAATGCACAGTATGATTCCCCCACAGTACCCGCCACACGCACAATAAATTGACGTCACTGTGCCTCCAGCAAAGTATGATTCTACCACACTGCCCCAAAACAGTATGATGTCCCCACAGTTCTACCGCCTATATAATATGAGGGCTCCACAGTAACCCTCCCACACTTTGGTGCACCCACACTTCACCACACACACATTTTTAAGCTGAAACAATGACTCTAAACACAGTATGATTCCCCTACAGTCACCCCCACAGTGTGATGCCCCTATAACCCACCTCCACCCAGTATGATACCCCACAGTGACACCTCATAGTATGGCCCCAGAACACCCACACAGTATGATGGCCTCAGACACTTTATGATGCCCAAATAGCCCCCACACAGTATATTGATGGCCACAGAACGCTTAACACAGTATGATCGTCCCCCACATAGTTTTATGCCCAGCCCAGCCCCAGACACCATATGATGGACCCCACAGTCCCCAACACAGAGAATAATGCCGCCATTGCCTCACACAAAAGCATCAGGAGTCTCTATAATCCATTACATGTACTGACTGATAGAATAAAAAAAGCTCACTTAACCTAGTTCCCCCAATGCACTGCTTCCCTCTGTGCAGCGTGTGGATTAAGGTTCGTCTAGCAGGCGTGATCTAATTATGCCATCACGCCTGCTGTTTTGAATCTCAGACGCTCAGACTGAATTGTGGAATATGTGTTCAACTATATCTGCATCCTCAGAAATACCCAGCAGGAGGGCGGTGTCAGTTGGCAATATGCAACTCACGGGCAGCGTCGGACTGGAACACCTTGGGCCCACCAGAGAAAATCATTCTTGGGGCCCACTATGTAGCTACATAGAAATAAATACAATACCACCAATTGTGCAGTAAAACACACTAATATCAGGGTATAATATAAGGTAGTACATGTCTTAATTATGTAGCAGGAGTTGGGGTAGCCTCCCTCATAGATTATAAAGCAGCCCCCTCATAGGGGATAATGCTGCCCCCATAGGGGATAATGCTGCCCCCCTCATAGAGGATAATGCTGCCCCCCCTCATAGGGTATAATGCTATATATATATAGATAGATAATAGATAGATACCATATATACTCGAGTATATGCCGACCCCCCTAATTTTGCCACAAAAAACTGGGAAAACGTATCGACTCGAGTATAAGCCTAGGGTGGAAAATGAGATTATGCCCCATATGCTGCCCCATGTATTATGCCCCACAAGATGCTCCATAGATTGTGCCCCATATGCTGCCCATGTATTATGCCCCCATAGATGCTCCATAGATTGTGCCCCATAGATGCTCCATAGATTATGCCCCCATAGATGCTCCATAGATTATGCCCCCATAGATTATGCCCCCATAGATGCTCCATAGATTATGCCCCCATAGATGCTCCTTAGATTATGCCCCCATAGATGCTCCTTAGATTATGCCCCCATAGAAGCTCCATAGATTGTGCCCCCATAGATGCTCCTTAGATTATGCCCCCATAGAAGCTCCATAGATTATGCCCCCATAGATGCTCCTTAGATTATGCCCCCATAGAAGCTCCATAGATTATGCCCCCATAGATGCTCCATAGATTATGCCCCCATAAATTATGCCCCCATAGATGCTCCTTAGATTATGCCCCCATAGAAGCTCCTTAGATTATGCCCCCATAGAAGCTCCATAGATTGTGCCCCATAGATGCTCCTTAGATTATGCCCCCATAGAAACTCCATAGATTATGCCCCCATAGATGCTCCATAGATTATGCCCCCATAGATGCTCCATAGATTATGCCCCCATAGATTATGCCCCCGTAGAAACTCCATAGATTGTGCCCCCATAGATGCTCCTTAGATTATGCCCCCATAGAAGCTCCATAGATTGTGCCCCCCTAGATGCTCCTTAGATTATGCCCCATAGAAGCTCCATAGATTGTGCCCCCATAGATGCTCCATAGATTGTGCCCCCATAGATTATGCCCCCATAGATGCTCCATAGATTATGCCCCCATAAATGCTCCTTAGATTATGCCCCCATAGATTATGCCCCCATAGAAGCTCCATAGATTATGCCCCCATCGATTATGCCCCCATAGATGCTCCACAGATTATGCCCCCATAGATTATGCCCCCATAGATGCTCCACAGATTATGCCCCCATAGATTATGCCCCCATAGATGCTCCACAGATTATGCCCCCATAGATTATGCCCCCATAAATGCTCCACAGATTATGCCCCCATAGATGCTGCATTTTATAGGCCCCTTTATGCTGCCGCAGCTGCTGCAAATAAAAAGACATACTCACCTCTCGTCGCTGGGGGCCAGGTGCTGGTGTCCTGAGCAGGCGGGGACACATGCGCGCTATGGGGGACAGGTGCCTGTGTCACCGCTGGCTCAGGGCCCCGGCACCTGAGAGATTTACCTGTCACCCGGTCCACCGCTGAGCACCGCTGTTTTCGGGTCCTCCAGCAGTGAATGCTCAGGCAGAGGGTGCGGCGCACACTAACCACGCCCTCTGCCTGAACATCGCAGCAAGAGGACCCGAGGACAGCGGCGCTCAGCGGTGGAACGGGACAGGTAAGTAATGATATTCACTGCTTCCCACGCCCGTGTGGGCGTGGGAATCAGTGAATATTCATTTCTCTTTAGCAACGGGGACAGGGGCTCCTGCCTCCTGTCACCCGCTGCTGCTCCGCTGGCACTGGGCCCCCATGGCAGCTGCTTGGTGTGCCGCTATTAGCGACACGCCACCAGCTGGGGGCCCCTGGAGCAGCGGGGGCCCTAGGCAACTGGCCCCTGTATGCCAGCAGGTGCCAGGGCCCCCCAGATGCCAGGGCCCACCGGAGAATCCTCCGGTTCTCCAGTGGGCCAGTCCGACCCTGCTCACGGGCCTCTTAGCGGTCTCGTAGTCTGCCATGGTTGGCAGTGAACCACTTGCAGACAAAATGATTAAAGTGACTTTGTCAGTACGGAATGACTAAGTACAGGGGCTCGGTGCATCATGGCAGGGCCAAGCATTTAAATGCACCTTCCTTCCTGCTTGTTTCCCCTCTATCCCACCCGCCCCTCATTTTTTTGATTGACAGCACTGGCTTCATAGAGCCAGAGAAAGGCATAAATAGATGAAACCAAGCACATGGGAAGGCATATTTAAGTGTTTAGCTCCAGCATGATGCACTGAGCACCTGTACTTGGTTTAAAACAGTCATTCTGTGCTGACAGAGTCCCTTTAATAAAAAAAAATCCATTATAATGAATTCAGCATGATGGAGATGGGTCTGTCTACTCTTAGGACTTCTGTGCAGCTGAACATATGGTATGTCCACCATCGACCATTATTGATGTATTTTCTAAAGACAGTTTAATGTTGGCAGATATAATATATAAAATAGATACTGTATGTCAATCAATCATAAATGGATATAATATGAGTAGGAATAGGACTCTATCACACTTATACTAATACAGTAATTACCCTCTTTAAAATGTTGGGTTTTATTCAATTTTTTTCTCTGTCTCTCTTTACTCACACTAATGCTCTATGGAATAAATCTGCCGTCTACATTCTGTCTGCCCTTCTTCCCAGCGCTTGTTGTATTCTCTTTTTTTCTTTCCTCTACCAATTTATTCACTAATCTGTCCCATCTGTCTACTCAGATGTCTTGTCTCATCTCAAATGTCTCAATAGTTTTCTTTTTCCTGGGTTCTTTTCCTCTCCGCTCCATGACCTGACCTGTATTATGTTTCCTTGCTAAGTTTTTATTTTGTTAGTGTTATTATTTTACTAAGTTTTGTCCATTGCAGCATTACTGATCCATAGGGAAACAAGTCGCTTTGCTACCAAATGTCTCAACACAGCTTCATCAATGACCCCAACTGTAAAAATAAAAGTACAGAAAAATCTACCCACCAAAAGCAGAGGACATATGTTCAAGTTCTGGGGTTTTTTTTATGTTTTTTTTTAATGACTGAAGCAGCAATCAGCTGATTGACCCAGGGATAGGTTCTCTCACTTCTGGCAATCAGCTGTTATCACCAGGAAAGGGCTTATCTAATGATGCATAGATGGGCTAGGTCCATCACTCTGTTCTGGCACATAGCAGGGAGGGGATCCCAACCATCTATGATGTCTGTATGCACTAATAGGTCATATCAACTGAACTTGTGGTCATGAACCAACTCCTTTAGAAAAGCAAGTCCAGAAGTATGTCATGTGAATTTCACAGGTCATGCCAACTGGTGTTTGAGAGGAGCTTTTTCATAGGCACTTGGTTGACCATTTGGTGGGTGCATTCATACCCATTAATTTTGCTTTATATATAAATCCTACAAATGCCATTTTTTTAATTGACTTGATGGTTACAAAGTTCCTTTTTAAACATTAAAAGAAAAATGATAGTAGCTTATATCTATGATATAGAGTTGTTACTGGATGATGTGTGCCACATTTGTAAGATCTCTTGCCAGTTTACAGCAGTGGTCCAAGTACAACCATCTCATCAGCAGTTTTGCAGTATGACTTCCAGATTTTTGCATGCTTTTAGTTTCCCTCTAGATTTTTATGAGAAGTCGGTTGCACCCTTAGGGCAGTCCTCTATTAGAAGATTTAAAGGCAGTGCCTGTTTCTTGCTGGTGTAATATTTCTGGAATGGGAGCTGTACATCTGGTACGGCTGTTTTATATAAAATGATGAACTATGCGCTGCCATCTGTACAGGATAAATATTGAAGCCTTTCATGTTTCCTAATAAGGCTGAAACATTTCCTCGTTCTTTGCTTGGTTTCACGAGATGAGAAGACCGTCTAGGTTGTTGTGTAATTCTCGGCCATTGACAAAGAGTGCGGCAGACTATCCTATTGAGGTATAAATAACGACTATGTCGTATCTGCCTCTTGCATCTTGTATCTTACTATTTTTTTGAGTTTTAAGTTTGAGCTGCTGTAAAAACGAAAAAATAAAGTTACTAATGTAAAACACCAAGTGAATGTCATGAAGGACGTTTCGAAAGATAAAAAGAAGGGCGCTCCTTGTGTGGATGAACAATGATAAAATTTGGTAGATGAATAGTGTTTCTCTCACCTAGTCTGGTTGTGGAAGGTATGCAAACCCTCTTTATAGCCATGGTTTATTCCTCCAAACAGGTGCTACTACGACCACTGGTTCCTGAACTTGAAAGTGCCCTAACTGAAGATCAATTGAGTTGCAGAAAAAACCTAGCCGATCTAAGGAGTGCTGCCAAGGATGTAGGAGATCCAGAGGAGATAAGGTAAAAAACTTTTATTAAAACATCTGTTAAGTGTTATGGAGCTGGTCCAACTCCTTCATCAGGCTTACAATCAGCATATGAATGTTGGATCAACTCTGTAAGGAGTAGCAGTTGTGTTAATAAAGTTTTTTTTTACCATATCTCCTCTGGATCTCCTACATCCTTGGCATAGCTCCATAGAACCACTTGGTTTTCTTTTCTACAAATCAAATGAAGTATGTGTGTGACACGACTTACATGAGCCCTTCACTTAAGGCTAGACTATATAGTTGCTGTTGGATCTTTGGATAAAGGGAGCACAGATCATGTTGACTTTATCCTTCATTCTAATTGGTGGCACAAATCCCTTCTTCACAGACCCTGTAGATGAGAGAGTAAAAATTAACTCAAAGATCATAGAAAGTTGTGTACTAAGGCCTAAGTGCTTCAGGTTTCTGTGAATTAAATGTCTAGATTCCCTGGATTATCTTGCGTTTTTATGTTGCTGAAGAAAATTTCTTCCATATATTGAAGGTGCTGAAAGTGTTGTCTCTGATTTAAAAAGTTTCTTCAGATTTTCAGAAGTAACAGTGCCAATCTTGTCCATGAGTTCTGTCTGGTATTACGCTTTATTTTTATTCAAGTGAATGTTACCTGGCTACAATACCACTCACTTGCCCATGGACAGCTGCCTTTAAACATAGGATTAGTTACATAGAAAATTATCATTAACTTGGTATTTTTCTATTAGCACCACTTCCCATACCCTCAACTCATTGTAAGCTTTTTTTGCCCCATATTAACATATCCGTAGAACTCTGAAAAACTACTCAAAGCTATATTTAAACTCCTCCTTATCCATATGATTAATTTTGTTGGATGATAAATATTAACTCCTTCACCCTGAAGCCTGTTTTCACCTTCCTGACAGGCCAGTTTTTACAATTCTGACAACTGTCATTTTATGAGGTCATAACTCTGGAACACTTCAACAGATCCAGGTGACTCTGAGATTATTTTCTCGTGACATATGGTACTTCATGAATGTGGTAAAATTTCTTTGATATGACTTGCGTTTATTTGTGAAAAAAAATGTAAATTTGATAAAAATGTAGAAAATTTCACAATGTTCATACTTTTAATTTTTATGCACTTAAATTTGAGTGACATATCACACAAAATAGTTAATAAATAACATTTCCCACATGTCTACTTTACAGTAGCACAATTTTGGAAACATATTTTTTTTTGTTAGGAAGTTATAAGGGTTAAAAGCTGACCAGCAATTTCTCATTTTTACAACAAAATTTACAAAACCATTTTTTTTAGGGACCACCTTACATTTGAAGTGACTTTACAGGGCTTATACAACAGGAAATACCCCAAAATGACACCATTCTAAAAACTGCACCCCTCAAGGTGCGCAAAACCACATTCAATAAGTTTATTAACCCTTCAGGTGCTTCATAAGAATCTTTGGAATGTGGAAGAAAAAAATAAACATTTACTTTTTCTTTCACAAAAATTTTCCTTTAGACCTAATTTTTTTTTACCTTCACAAGGGTAACAGGAGAAAATGGACCATACACTTTGTTGTGCAATTTCTCCTGAGCATGCCGATACCCCATATGTGGGTGAAATCTACTGTTTGGGCGCACAGCAGGGCTCGGAAGGGAAAGAGCGCCATTTCACTTTTTGAATGTAAAATTTGCTGCCATAATTAGCAGACGCCTTGTCATGTTTGGAGAGCCCCTGATGTACCTAAATAGTGGAAACCCCCCACAAATGACACCATTTTGGAAACTTGACCACTTTGGGACCCTACATAGATGCGTATTGAGCACCTTGAACCCCCAGGTGCTTCACAAAAGTCTATAACGTTAAGCCGTGAAAATAAAAAAAATCACATTTTTCCCAAAAAATCTTTTTTAGCTACAATTTTTTTTTTTTCACAAGGGCAAATGGAGAAAATGGACCCCAAAGTTTGTTGTGCAATTTCTCCTGAGTTCACCAATACCACATATGTGGTCGAAAACTACTTTTGAGGCACAGTGCACAAAGCTCAAAAAGGAAGTAGCGCCATATTACAGATTATTATTGCAGATTTTGCTGCACTTGTTTGAGGGTGCCATGTTACATTGACAGAGCCCCTGAGGTGCCAGAACAGCAGAACCCCCCCATAAGTGACCCCTATTTACTATAATTAAACCCTTAATGAATTCAAACTATGGGTGCAGTGATAGATATCCATCTCTTCTCTCCCGCATGCCTCCTTGACCTGCACGTCCAACTCACTGTCCATGCCTCATATGGTGAAATAGAGGACTTTGAAACACTAGATTCAACGTGGTGAGTGTCGCATTTCTTTTTGAATATTGTGATTTTTCATGCTGAGCACCGCATACCAGTTGATTATTCCGCTGTACTTCAGAAACAAAAGGATCAATCATCTTCAAGTGACATAAGGGTTCCACTGGTGCAGTTCATTTTTTCTTTGCCTGAAAAGATTATATTGACATCAAAGGTGTGTCACAGACCATTGGGTAGTTAAGAAAAAAAATAATTTACAGTTTTACCACCAAGATTGTGTGTTCACCCCAAGCTTTACATTTTCTCGCTGGGAAATGGGTAAAAATGGCACCAGAATTTGTCTTACAATTTCTGCTGAATGTAGAAATACCCCATATGTGGCTGTACAGTACTACTTTGCCATATGGAGTGGCTCGGGCGGGACAGAGCACTATTTGCCTCCTGGAGCGCAAATTTTTCTAGACTACTTTGCAGATTCCATATAAAGAGCCCCTAAGTGCTAGAAAAGCAGAATCCCCCTCAAGTGACCATATTTTGGAAATTATAATCCTTTGGGAATTTATCTACAGATGTAGAGATGATTTTGACTCCATGGATGTTTTACAGAAACAGGCAGCAGTGGATGTTGCTGAGTGAAAATTGCAAACTGCTGTTGTAGTGACCAGTACATTATGCTCAGCTCATGCTTCTGGAGATATGCACTTGTAAATTAGGTGGGCTCTCATCACTACAGAATGCCAAAGGTGGGTGCTAAATGTTGTTTAGGCACACTGAGGCTCAGAAGGGAGGTGATGCATTTGGATTTGGGAGCGGAGAATTTGCTGAATTTCTTTTTGGGGAGCGAGGAGCCATTTTGCTTTTCCAGAGCCTTTATGTTACTAGCAACGTGGAAGCCCCCTATATTTCTGTTAACAGATGATGGACCTGAGTAAGGGCTTGCTTTTTTTGTGGATTGAGTTGAAGCTTTTATTGGGAACATTTTATATAACTTTTGGGATCACATTTATCTGGCTCTCAACGCTGAGCACTTACTTTGGGGTTTCCATCTAAATCTCCAAGTGCCGTGACAGATGAAACCCCCGAGGGATCCATTCACTATAATGAGGCAGCAGATTTACTCTAGACTCCGTCTGGCCTCTGTTCAGCGGTGTCCTTTTCAGAAGTGCACAAAACTGTGCCCGACGGCACTTTTATGCAATCCTAAAAGATGGACACCGCCGGATCACAGGTCCTATGGCATCCACAGTGCCTCCATCTGCCTCATTACAGGGAATTTTCCTCCGGGGGTTCTGTCTAAATCACGTTTTTCAGAGATTTATTATTATTATACACATTATTATTATTATTACACATTTATATAGCGCCATTTATTCCATGGCGCTTTACATATGAAAAGGGAAAATATAGACAGGTACAATAAACGTGCTAGACAAGGGACACACAAGTACAGAAGGAGAGAGGACCCTGCCCGCAAGGGCTCACAGTCTACAGGGATGGGTGAGGATACACTAGGAAAGGGTAGAGCTGGTCGTGCGATGGTTCAGTAAACTGAGGATCATTGTAGGCTGTAGGCATCTTGGAACAGGTGGGTCTTCAGGTTCTTATACACAGAAACCCTGGTGTAAGTGCTCAGCGCAGAGCGCAGTATAAATGTGTGCCAAGCCTTACTGCGATCTTTGGGAGGCAGTATGAAAAAATCAATAGTAGGTGAAAAATTGGTTTTATTTATTTTTTTATGCCGTTCCTCGTGCAGTATAAGTGATTAGGCGACTTTATTCTTCGGGTCGGTGCGATTACAGCGATGCTAGATTTATATCGGGTTTTTATGCTTGGCTGCTGTCACACACTAAAAGACGCTTTTTATTGCGAAAACTAGTTTTTGCATCACCATATATTTATATTTTTATATTTCGGCCACAGAGTCATCTGAGGACTTGTTTTTTGTGGGACGAGCTGACGTTTTTATTGGTACCATTTTTGGGCACATGACATTTTTAATCGCTTTCTGTTCTGATTTTTGTGAGCCAGAATGAACAAAAACCAGCAATTCAGGATTTTATTTTTTTTTTATATCATTCCGCTTGTGGTAAAATTGGTAATACAGCTTTATTCTTTGGGTCAGAACGATTACAGCGATATCTCATTTACAGTGCCTTGCAAAAGTATTCGGCCCCTTGGAACTTTTCAACCTTTTCTCACATATCATGCTTCAAACATAAAGATACCAAATGTTAATTTTTGATGAAGAATCAACAAGTGGGACACAATTGTGAAGTTGAACGAAATGTATTGGTTATTTTAAATTTTTGTGGAAATACAAAAACTGAAAAGTGGGGCGTGCAATATTATTCGGCCCCTTTAACTTAATACTTTGTTGCCCCATCTTTTGCTGCGATTACAGCTGCAAGTCGCTTGGGGTATGTCTCTATCAGTTTTGTACATGGAGAGACTGAAATTCTTACCCATTCTTCCTTGGCAAACAGCTTGAGCTCAGTGAGGTTGGATGGAGATCGTTTGTGAACAGCAGTTTTCAGCTCTTTCCACAGATTCTCGATTGGATTCAGGTCTGGACTTTGATTTGGCCATTCTAACACCTGGATACATTTATTTGTGAACCATTCCATTGTAGATTTTGCTTTATGTTTGGCATCATTGTCTTGTTAGAAGACAAATCTCCGTCCCAGTCTCAGGTCTTTTGCAGACTCCAACAGGTTTTCTTCAAGAATGGTCCTGTATTTGGCTCCATCCATCTTCCCATCAATTTTAACCATCTTCCCTGTCCCTGCTGAAGAAAAGCAGGCCCAAACCATGATGCTGCCACCACCATGTTTGACAGTGGGGATGGTGTGTTCAGGGTGATGAGCTGTGTTGCCTTTACGCCAAACATATCGTTTGGCATTGTTGCCAAAAAGTTCGATTTTGGTTTCATCTGACCAGAGCACCTTCTTCCACATGTTGAGTGTGTTTCCCAGGTGGCTTGTTGCAAACTTTAAACAACACTTTTTATGAATATCTTTGAGAAATGGCTTTCTTCTTGCCACTCTTCCATGAAGGCCAGGTTTGTACAGTGTACGACTGATTGTTGTCCTACGGACAGACTGTCCCACCTCAGCTGTAGATCTCTGCAGTTCATCCAGAGTGATCATGGGCCTCTTGGCTGCATCTCTGATCAGTCTTCTCCTTGTTTGAGATGCAAGTTTAGAGGGACTGTCGGGTCTTGGTAGATTTGCAGTGGTGTGATACTCCTTCCATTTCAATATGATCGCTTGCACAGTGCTCCTTGGGATGTTTAAAGTTTGGGAAATCATTTTGTATCCAAATCCGGCTTTAAACTTCACAACAGTATCACGGATCTGCCTGTTGTGTTCTTTGGTCTTCATGATGCTCTCTGTGCTTCAAACAGAACCCTGAGACTATCACAGAGCAGGTGCATTTATAATTACACACAGGTGGATTATATTTATCATCAGTAGTCATTTAGGACAACATTGGATCATTCAGAGATCCACAATGAACTCCTGGAGTGAGTTTGCTGCACTGAAAGTAAAGGGGCCGAATAATATTGCACACCCCACTTTTCAGTTTTTTTATTTTCACAAAAATTTAAAATAAGCAATAAATTTCGTTCAACTTCACAATTGTGTCCCACTTCTTGATTCTTCACCAAAAATTTACATTCGGTAAATTTATGTTTGAAGCATGATATGTGGGAAAAGGTTGAAAAGTTCCAGGGGGCCGAATACTTTCGCAAGGCACTGCATATCTTTTTTATGATTATCACATCATCACTTTTGGACAAGTGAAAGACTGGTTGGGGCCAATAGATCGATTGCTCTGGAGGGATGGGGGCATTAGCAGGTGAGCACGAGATATTTTAATATAGCACATTCTCCACCTTTAGAATTTCTTTTTAAGATTTCAGACAACCCAGTATGTATAAATTTAATTTGAACACACTATTGCCCAATTTTTTTCAACCGGTTGACATTGGACACTTTTTCAATATTGGCTATCAATTCTATTAAATAAATTCTGTCTATATAAACACATTAGTCTTAAAATTTAATTAGAACGCATCTTCTGATAAGTATCCATGTCAGTTTTCTAAACATGACAAACACTTTTTTCTAGCTGAAGTTTTCTTATCTATTTGAAATGTCTCTTGCCTAAGGCAGATGGAAAAACACTCTTGAGATTTCAACTGTTTGTTCCTTTCCCGGAGTTGATAAATCAAGCAATGTAACTACCTTCCTCCGCCAGAATTGCTTATTGATAGACAGTAGAGACAAGATGAGAAAATATATACAAAATGATGACATGTGTGTACTTGCCTTATCACACAAGTCAAGAAGTTTGGTAAAACACTTACATGAGCAAAAAAAACTACATTTCTGAGTTACCGTAAATTTGAAAGAAAAACAAAGAAGTCTTGCAATTCAGCAAGTCTCCTTGTCTCAGTTGCTGACTGCAGATGAAGATGTGTTACATAGCAGATATAATAGTAATGCACTAAATTAGTTGGGCAATGATGAGCGAGGGGTTAAGCACATTTTTACAAGTTTTTAATGATATTGTATATGGTGACGTAATTAATTCAAACCTTCTTTGATAATTTTCCGTTTCACCATTAATAATCAAAGTCTTTTTTTTTTCAATCCACCATTAAAATGATAGGTTATCAGACTCCATTAGGTTACTTTTTACCCTTCCCCTATTATAGCTTTCTTTGCCGCAATGTTGTACATTATGGTACAGAAGGTGAAAGGCTCCTTCTTGTTAGAGCTTACAATCTAAAAGGAATGATTGGAAGCTGGTTTAAAAGATCATCTTTTATGTCACATGATTCCAGATAGTGAAAACTTATGGGAAATCATTCTTAACAATCTGTGCTTTGGTACTCTGAACATTAATTCTTAGTTTCCAAAGATTAGTGACTAATGAGCTTTTAGGGGGAGATAATGAGGAGACAACGGAGGATTGGTGTAAATTACAGTTGGATTTAAAATACACTTGCACCAATATTAGGCTGAATGTACCCATTGGGGAAATTTACTAATATCATTAGGTCAATGGGGTGCATTCGTTTCTGTTATGAGCACCTTGTTAATAGAGATCGGTGGACAAAACAGTTTAGATTCCAACTAACATTGTTCAATGACCTGTTCTTATTTGGAGCCATTGGGAGATATGGCACTAATTGTGTCTCACAGTAGATGCATCCCGCTTCATGTGATTATTAAATGTCAAGTTACAGCAATACATGAAATCCTAAGTCATAAAAAATCAGGTCTATTGGTGTACTGGACCTGATAAAAAATAGTCCTAAAGGTCGTAATGGTCCTGAAGGGCATCACAGTGGCTTAGTGGTGGGTCCTGGATTCAAATACCACCGAGGACAATATCTACAAGGAGTTTGTATGTTCTCCCCGTGTTTTTGTGGGTTTCCTCCAGGTTCTCAGGTTTCCTCCCACATTCCAAAGACATACTGATCGGGAATGTAGATTTGGAGCCCCATCCGGGACAGTGCCAATAATGTCTGTACAGCGCTGTGGAATTAATGGGGCTCTATAAGTGAGTAAAATAAATAAATACTAGCATGTGTACCACTGTGCCAATGCCCCGGGCCTACTGAACACAACTTGGATCATTGTAGGGTTTTGTTGGTTATCTCATTTCCATCCAGTTGAACCAAAATAGGTTCAGAAATTGCAAGAGCAATGTATTATTCTAATGTACGGTAATTGGTAATTGCAAAGCTCCTACCAATATACTAATAATTAATTATCTTAATGCCCATGACAGAACAAGCTTGGCATTTGATAAACCATCCACATTTTTCTATTTTTTTTTTTCAATTTTTCCCAAGAAAGATGAAGAAAAAAATATATATAAAATATAAAATTCCTTTAAAGGGAACCTGTTAACTGATTCAAGCTGCTCGACCCAAGATAAAAAAGAGAATCAGCGACCAGTTTCTGCATTCTAGACGACATCTATATATGATGCTGAAATATTGTGGAAAAACAAAGTAGAACGAGCTGCTGTGGATGAAGTGACTAGTCCAAGGGGCTGATCCTTGTCAGCTTCTCCCCGCCTTCTCAGCTGGACTGACAGGTCTCTTCCTATGTGTCTGTACAGGGCTAGTCTAGCTCAGCAGGTGGGGAGAAGCCAGGGGAAAGCAGGAATCAAACAGGTTCCCTTTAAAAAATTGTTTCTGTCTTCAAAATCCCACTTGATGGGGTCTTATGGTCACTCCTATTTATTGACTATAAAAATTGTGTTACTTCAGACAAACGTTTCTAATATGCAAACTATGTGGTATCAGCAATGGCAGTGCTGACAATCTCATTTTCACTATTTACGACTTGGTGCTGTGTACAATCATAAATCGGCTGAGAGGAAATAATTGCCTGTGGAAGAAGCTGAATTCTGAGCTGGAGGGGACCTGGAGCATATTGCTCTGAGCTATAAAAGGCTCGATTTGGCATTTGGATCTGCTGTATTATTTTACCTTCTGCTTCTGTGACCTATTTCTCTTTCCATGATGTTGAACTCCCACTTCCAACATCCATGATGTTATTTATGGGCCACCGGGGCTAAACTGAGAAAGGAAATGAAAGACTAATTAATTTCCCTAATATAAAATTAGGTCTAATTAGATTTCCATTGAGTCTTGGTGGAATCATGTTTTCCATGTACCCTAACAACATGTACAGTGTTTAACAATCAGAATGTCAAAATGTAAAACTCAGAAAATAGCCTTGAACGTGGCATTTGATAATCGTTTTAATATTTTAATATTTTAAATTGGGACATAGATGACGAAACAGCTAATTTGGATATATTTTAAATTTATGGCTATTATGTCACTATATCTCCACTGTCATCTCTATATAGTTTACATAGTTGATCTTTTTTACATTATGGTCATAGATATATGTAAGAACTGACAGCACTTTAAGTTTCTTTTATAGTACTCACATATTTTAGTATTAAATCATTGTCTCTTTATATCCTGCTTTGGCCTGACAGTCATTTGACTTGTTCAGTTATTGGCTACATCAGTCATATGCCCATCCTGTCTGGAAGAGGCATCGGAAACAGTGGAGAACCAGTGGTAAAAATGAGCAGATCTAACAATATTAGAATTCGCCAGATTGCGCATATTTTCCCGGGAAAATTGATTATTAGCTAAGTTATTCTCCAAGATGTAAATGTCCCTTTTTCTGCCCTGGGGTCTCTCCAGACCCCAGAGCATAATAAAAATAATATGTAAAAAAAGAAAAAGATCCTTATACCCTCCACCACTCACTGTCACCTGTCCCTTCCTCGCTGCATCTTCTTATCCCCTACTGCTCGTGCTGGAATTCCCAGGCCTCTCACGCTTAGCCGAGACTTCGGCTTTCATGATCCCCATGAGGGTTCAATGGAAGTGCACAGAGAGTCACGGCATTATACTATCACAACACCGTAACCTTCTGCACGCATGAGCAGGACCCTCCCATCCCAGGAATTCAAGCATGCATGATTTCAAAAGAAGCGTTGAGAATTGGACACGTGGCAGAAGGCCTGAGAGGTAAGTAGTAAGGAGAGTATACGGATTTTTGCAAAATTCAAGAAGAATTCAATTCAACTTGAATTTATTTGCTTATCTCTACAGCTTACCTCTCCAGCCCTTCCTCAGTCTTACGGTCCTCATCGCATCATCTTATCACCGCCTCCTGGATCTCTTCCTGTTAGGCCAGGATATCCAGCTCTGATGCGGTCCGAGATGGTTCTGTGCGTACACGCTGTAAGATCACGCACTCAAAACACGACCTTCTGTGCGCATGAACATAACCATCCCAGACCTCTATAGAAGCAGAAGTCCCGGCCTAGTGGGAAGAGGTATTTCAACGCTCAAAGTGCCAGTGAGAAGATGTGATGAGGAACAGAAAGCGCAAAAAGTTGAACAGTAAGGTGCATACAATATTTTTTGGGGGGTATTTTTGCCTCTCGTTGGCCCTTTACAGTTGAAGCGGATTACAAAAAAAATCCACATTTTGGCGAATGCGGATGTTTGTAAAATTCAAATAGAATTAGATTCCACTGGAATAAATTCTCTCATATCTACCCAACAGTGTTCGGTTCGACTATTTTTGAATCATTCTGTTTTTCATTAAAATGTATGAGCAACAAATCTTCCAACAAAAAGTGTGAATTCTGGATGATCTCCATCGCATTCAAACTTATACATCTTTATGATCCCGTATGAGAAATGTCATGTCAACAGATGATAAATAATCTCTACTGAATTTCTGAATTTAACACTTTTGAATTTCTGGATTATCAGTGTTTTGAGGGATAATGAACATATTCCAGCATATCTTTACATTTTCTACATCAAATCTGAAAGTAATTTTTTGTGAGGTTCCAACACTTTTAGCCTCTATAAATATTTAAATATGCACAAAGCGTTCCTTTTTAAGTAACTTTTGTCGAGAATGTGCTTTTGTACTATATGCATGAGTTCTGATCTTAACCTCCTTTTGACCGGGCACTTCCAAAATTTAACGATGCCACGTATACATTTGCCAAGTCTCCAGGTAAACATTGTGCTCCAGCTATTTACATCTTGCACTTGGCTGTCAAGTCGACTTCTATTTTTTTTTTCTGCAGCCCTGAATTTGGAACAGTCCATTGCTTTATTTAGACATGCACCAGCTCAAGCTGCCTGTTCGGTTTGTTAGCAATTGTTTTGATCTGTAGCCATGACTCGGGGTACACATTGCAGCATGAATAAATACATTTAAACATCCTCAGCACTTTCTCCTGTGCCAGAAAAGAAGTACCGTAAATTCAGCTTTTGAAAACTCCTCTTATAGGAGTGTTCCAATAATAAGAACGTGCTTTCAAATTTCAGAGTTGGATTTAGTTGAGCTAGTCTAGCAGGGCATCTAATGGTAAGAAACGCTGTCACTATGACCACTAAACCTGCAGAATCATGATTTTAGCTGTGGCAAGATTTATAAGGAGTTGACTATTTTTCTTCTGATATCCTTTGTGGAGACTCAAAAGAAATCTGGAATGATGAAATTGTTCTATTCATTAAATATTAGGTTCTTCTGAAATGGTTGAGATTTTGCTAAGTTTATGACAATATGTATTTTTGTTGCCAAAAAGCATAGGGTCTTACAGTTCCGGAAAAATGGATGGCATTTATAGAAATTTTGCCCACTGTGCTTTTTTTTCACCCTGCATAAACTGACCTATAGTACGTGTTTGAAATAGGTGCAGATTTTCAACATAGAATTGCACTAGATGCGGAAAAACTACAGGTAAAAAACATCCAAACATAACTGTATCAATAAAGTTTTGTCAAAGTCTAATACTAGGAAGTATCAAAACAAAGCAACTTTATTATAAGGAATCTGTTAGCAGGTTATTCCAATTTAATCTAAGAGAAGTTGAAACCCTGATTCCACGGATGTGTCACTTGTTAGGCTTTGTGCTGTAGTTTCATTACAATCAGTGTTTTATCAGCAGTAGATTTTCACTGCTTGACTAGGTCTCACATGCAGGACAGTCCAGCTAATCTGTGTATCCCCGCCCCCAGCACTAATTGGCAGCTTTCTGACAATTCAGTGTCCAGAGGAAGCTACAAATCAGGGATGTGGGTGGGGTTACACAGAGATCCCCAATCTGACCACTCCTACATCTACAGTAATAAGGATAATCCGTGTGGGACTCAAATTCTTTTGCACGCCCTTAGACTTGAGTAGGCGAGTTTCATGTGAAATATGGAAGAGACTAGTGCATGCTGTATGGACCTGAACAGCGCTATTAAATAACACTCTTCAGAGTGCTGACCATGTGCTATCCAATTTTAATAAAGCTAGCCCACGTACTTATAATATGCTAATCTAAACGAGTACTAAGGCTGCATCTGTATGAGTGTTACCACCCCAGAGGAAAATACCAGATGTGTGTATGGATGGATCCTTATAAACTATAGGTCCTTGTACTGTTTGAGAAAGCTACTGGCATGCGGACAAATCATACATATCTGTGAATGAAGCTTCAGGTTAGGTTCGTATGAATGTATAAAAAATCATCACAAAAAACAAACAATTTTTCATCTGATTGGCACCCATTTCTATACATCAGTTGTTAAAAGGGTTGTCCAGACTTGAGGTTCAAGTCTACAGTCACTCTATGTGACTGTGGACTTGTCAATTCACACAGTGCATTGTTGTGAATGTGTTAGAAATGAATTCTGAGCAGAAGCTCCCTCTGGTGGTTACAAACAGTACTGAACTATTCAATGAAGATTGTGAAGATTGGCAATCAGGTGTTACAGACTGGTCTTATATAAGGGAGGTTCCCTCCCATCAGGGTTGCCGGTGATCAATTGTTCTTGTCTCAACTTTGGTTCCTGGTTCACTTGGAAGCTTGCTGTGTCTTGCCTGCATCTTCTGCTAACAGATAAGATATTTTGTGCTTTTATTTTTGTGCTTGCTTTTTGCATTTTGTCCTGCACTTCTGTGGAGGTCAGCCAGGTCCCCTCCGGGGGCTTCTGCTCCTCTCAGTTTTTCTGAGCCACTGTTATTTGTTCATTTGCCTTTTCCAGTTTTTTCAGTGGCTGCTGCTTAGTTTTGTTACACCAGAGAACTAATTTAGGTGGTAGAGGTCCTGTGATCTCAGGTGTTTTTGCAATTAGTGAGTTGGTATTTTTTTAGGGTTTTTTGGATTGCAGTAAGTGTCCTTCCTATCCTTTTCTTTCTAGGAAGATTGGGCCCCAACGTTTGCTCATACTATTTTCTGTCTGTGTCTGTATTTCCTCTTGTCTAACCGCCATTACATGTTTGGGGGCTTCCTATGTTCTTTGGGGATCTGCTCCGGGGCAGATAGTTTTCCTCTTTCTATCTTTAGGTGTAGTTAGCTTCTCAGGCTGTGATGAGGCGTCTAGGACCAACGTAGGTACGCTCCACGGCTGCCTTTAGTTGTGGTGGTTAGTCAGGGTACTGCAATCCAGTAGTTTCCAACCTCTCTGGTGTATTGCCTTTTTTTTGGCTGCTCTCCTCAGCTACCAAATCATAACAGTATCACCGGCCAAACTGAAGATTGTATGGTACTCACAGAAGGGAAAGATAGTGTAAAAAAAAAAAAAAAGTTGTCAGAGTTGTCAGAGATTTTTTTTTTTTTTTCTGTTTGTTGCATTTTTTTTCCCTCTTTTTTTCTGGGTGCTGAGGAGGATTTTTTTTTCTCTCAATGGAGTTTGCACAGTTGTCTGGCCGTGTGGATCAGCTTGCCACTGAAGTTCGGAGTATTGCTACCTATCTTGCAGGGTTGCCGGTTGTGGAACCTAGGATCCCCATGCCAGATTTGTTTTTAGGGGATCGAGCTAAATTTCTGAATTTCAAAAATAACTGTAAGTTGTTTTTTGCCTTAAAACCTAAGTCCTCAGGAAATGCAGCACAGCAGGTTCAAATTGTCATCTCTCTCCTGCGCGGCGATCCTCAGGATTGGGCTTTTTCCCTGACACATGGGGATCCTGTTTTGAGTAATGTTGATGCCTTTTTTCTGGCTCTGGGGTTATTGTACGATGAACCTAATGTCACTGATCAAGCTGAAAAAGCCTTGTTGGCATTAAATCAGGGGCTTGAGGATGCTGAGTTATACTGTCAGAGATTCCGAAGGTGGGCAGTCCTGACAAAATGGAATGATGATGCTTTGGCAGCCCTTTTTCGGAAGGGTCTGTCAGAGAATGTAAAAGATGTTATGGTGGGTTTCCCTGCTCCCTCTGGTCTCAATGATTCTATGTCATTAGCGATTCAAATTGACAGACGTTTGCGTGAGCGTAGAGGTAAGCGTGGAATAGTGTTGCCTTGTGAACCAGCTTCTGAACCCATGCAGTGTGATAGATTGGCTTCTGGGGCACAGCGTCATGAGTTTCGAAAACGCAATGGGTTATGTTTCTACTGTGGTGACGCCACTCATGCTATTTCAGTCTGCCCTAAGCGGGGAAGACGTTTTGCACGCTCAGTTGTCTTGGGTAGTGTTCAGACTAAATTTCTGTTGACTGTTACCCTGATTTGCTCCCTGTCCACATTTTCTGCTCAGGCTTTTGTTGATTCGGGAGCAGCTATTAACCTGATGGATTTTGATTTTGCTAAATGTTGTGGGTTTCCCTTGGTACCCCCACGGAAGTCTATTCCCCTACTGGGGATTGATTCTACCCCTTTGGCTGAGAATAAACCCCAGTTCTCTACTCAGGTGAGAATGAGGGTTGAACCTGATCATCAGGAGAGTTGCAAATTTTTGGTGCTGTATAATCTGCATGACATTATTGTACTAGGTTTCCCTTGGTTACAGTCTCATAATCCTGTTTTGGATTGGAAATCTGTGTCTGTAACCAGTTGGGGCTGCCA
This sequence comes from Oophaga sylvatica, assembly GCA_033576555.1. Taxonomy (NCBI): domain Eukaryota; kingdom Metazoa; phylum Chordata; class Amphibia; order Anura; family Dendrobatidae; genus Oophaga; species Oophaga sylvatica. The sequence goes on from JARQOD010000001.1 coordinate 842,163,848, forward strand.
ATGTGTTAATGCCAACACTCCTGTTTTTTCTGCCTCTCCCCAGGCTCAGGATGTTCCTGACTTTTTGACTGATTTTTCTGATGTGTTTAGCGAAAGTAAATCTGCATCCTTGCCCCCCCATAGGAGCTATGACTACGCTATTGAATTAGTGCCTGGTAGTAAATTCCCTAAAGGTCGCCTTTTTAACTTGTCTGTACCTGAACATGACGCTATGCGGTCTTATATCAAGGAGTCATTGGAGAAGGGTCATATCAGACCATCCTCTTCACCCTTGGGTGCCGGTTTTTTCTTTGTGGCCAAAAAGGATGGTTCATTAAGGCCGTGTATTGATTATCGTCTCTTGAACAATATCACTGTGAAATATCAATATCCGTTACCCTTGATTTCTGACCTGTTTTCCAGGGTGAAAAGTGCTACTTGGTTTACCAAGCTTGACCTCAGGGGGGCGTATAACCTTATTCGCATTAAGCACGGGGATGAATGGAAGATGGCATTTAATACCCCAGAGGGGCATTTTGAGTACCTAGTGATGCCCTTTGGGCTCACTAATGCTCCTTCCATCTTCCAGTCCTTCATGAATGACATTTTCATGGATTTTGTGGATAAATTTCTGATTGTTTATTTGGATGATATCTTGATTTTTTCCAATGACTGGGACTCTCATGTGAAACATGTTCGGACTGTGTTCCATATTTTGAGAGAGAATGCTCTGTATGTGAAGGGATCAAAGTGTCTTTTTGGCGTACAGAGGATCTCATTTCTGGGATTCATTTTGTCCCCATCTGTTATTGAAATGGACCCGGTCAAGGTTCAGGCCATCTGTGATTGGGTCCAACCTACTTCATTAAAGGCTCTTCAGAGATTCTTGGGTTTTGCCAATTTTTATCGTAAATTTATTGGTAATTTCTCTGTTATTGTTAAACCATTGACTGATTTGACCAAGAAGGGTTCTGATGTGGTGAATTGGCCTCCTGAGGCAGTCTCTGCGTTTCAGGAGCTTAAGCAGAGATTCACTTCTGCTCCTGTTCTACGGCAGCCTGATGTTTCTCTGCCATTTCAGGTGGAGGTTGATGCCTCTGAAATTGGGGCAGGTGCCGTTTTGTCCCAAAGAGATCCAGAGACCTCTAAAAGTAACCCTTGTGCCTTTTTCTCTCGAAAATTTTCTCCAACTGAACGTAATTATGACGTGGGTAATCGGGAGTTATTGGCCATGAAGTGGGCTTTTGAAGAGTGGAGACATTGACTGGAGGGAGCCAAACATCAGGTGGTGGTCCTCACGGACCATAAGAATCTGGTTTATCTGGAATCAGCCAAGCGACTTAATCCTAGACAGGCCAGGTGGGCCTTGTTTTTCACACATTTTAATTTTGTGGTTTCCTTTCTTCCTGGCACTAAGAATGTTAAAGCGGATGCCCTCTCGAGCAGTTTCCTTGCGGACTCTCCTGAGTTATCTGATCCTGCTGTTATTTTGAAAGAGGGTGTAGTTCTTTCCGCCATCTCGCCCAATTTGAGACTGGCTCTGGAAGGGTGTCAGGAGGATAAACCCGAGCGCTGCCCTATTGGGAAATTGTTTGTCCCAGACCGGTGGAAAAAGAGTGTGATGTCTGAGATTCATTGTTCCGCGTTGGCCGGTCATCCCGGAATTTTTGGTACCAGAGACTTGGTTAGTCGGTCCTTTTGGTGGCCTACTTTGTCTCGTGACGTCAGGGAATTTGTGCAGTCCTGCGGGACTTGCTCTTGCTCCAAGCCTTGCTCTCGCTCTAGTGGTTTGTTGATGCCATTGCCTGTGCCCAAGAGACCATGGACCCATATCTCTATGGATTTCATTTCCGACCTCCCTGTTTCTCAGAGAATGACCGTTATCTGGGTGATTTGTGATAGGTTTTCCAAAATGATACATCTTGTGCCATTACCTAAGTTGCCTTCCTCCTCCGAATTGGTGCCTTTGTTCCTTCAGCACGTGGTTCGGTTACACGGCATTCCTGAGAACATTGTGTCTGACAGAGGAGTCCAGTTTGTTTCCAGATTTTGGAGGACTTTTTGTTCTAAACTTGGTGTTCAATTGTCTTTCTCCTCGGCTTTTCATCCTCAGACCAATGGACAAACTGAGAGAACAAACCAGACATTGGAGACTTATCTGAGATGCTTTGTGTCTGCTGATCAGGATGACTGGGTCTCTTTTTTGCCTTTGGCTGAGTTTGCTCTTAATAATAGGGCTAGCTCTGCCACTTTGATGTCTCCATTTTTCTGCAATTTTGGGTTTCACCCTCAATTTTCTTCGGGACAGACGGAGGCTTCTGTCTGTCCAGGTGTTGACTCTGTTGTGGAGCGTATGCAGCAGATTTGGGACCAGGTAGTGGAGAGGTTGTCCCTCTCTCAGGAGAGGATCCAGCGGTTTGCCAACCGGCATAGGACTGATGGTCCTCGGTTTGAAGTGGGGGACTTGGTCTGGTTGTCCTCAAGAAATATCCCTATGAGAGTTGCATCTCCTAAGTTTAAGCCTAGGTTCATTGGACCTTATAAGATCATGGAGATTCTTAATCCTGTTTCCTTTCGTTTACTTCTTCCAGGGACATTTAAGATCCATAACGTGTTCCGCAAGTCCTTATTGAAGAGGTTTGTCGAGCCAGTGGTTCCTATGGCTGCGCCTCCTGACCCTGTTTTGGTTGAGGGCAATCTGGAGTATGTGGTTGAGAAAATATTGGATTCTCGTTTTTCTAGACGGAAACTCCAGTATTTGGTTAAGTGGAGAGGTTATGGTCAGGAGGACAATTCTTGGGTGTTTGCTTCGGACATCCATGCTAGGAGACTGATCCGTGCGTATCACAGAGCTCATCCTGACCGACCTGGTTGCCCAAATGAGGGTTCGGTGACCCCTCCTCAAGGGGGGGTACTGTTGTGAATGTGTTAGAAATGAATTCTGAGCAGAAGCTCCCTCTGGTGGTTACAAACAGTACTGAACTATTCAATGAAGATTGTGAAGATTGGCAATCAGGTGTTACAGACTGGTCTTATATAAGGGAGGTTCCCTCCCATCAGGGTTGCCGGGGATCAATTGTTCTTGTCTCAACTTTGGTTCCTGGTTCACTTGGAAGCTTGCTGTGTCTTGCCTGCATCTTCTGCTAACATATAAGATATTTTGTGATTTTATTTTTGTGCTTGCTTTTTGCATTTTGTCCTGCACTTCTGTGGAGGTCAGCCAGGTCCCCTCCGGGGGGCTTCTGCTCCTCTCAGTTTTTCTGAGCCACTGTTATTTGTTCATTTGCCTTTTCCAGTTTTTTCAGTAGCTGCTGCTTAGTTTTGTTACACCAGAGAACTAATTTAGGTGGTAGAGGTCGTGTGATCTCAGGTGTTTTTGCAATTAGTGAGTTGGTATTTTTTTAGGGTTTTTTGGATTGCAGTAAGTGTCCTTCCTATCCTTTTCTTTCTAGGAAGATTGGGCCCCAACGTTTGCTCATACTATTTTCTGTCTGTGTCTGTATTTCCTCTTGTCTAACCGCCATTACATGTTTGGGGGCTTCCTATGTTCTTTGAGGATCTGCTCCGGGGCAGATAGTTTTCCTCTTTCTATCTTTAGGTGTAGTTAGCTTCTCAGGCTGTGACGAGGCGTCTAGGACCAACGTAGGTACGCTCCACGGCTGCCTTTAGTTGTGGTGGTTAGTCAGGGTACTGCAATCCAGTAGTTTCCAACCTCTCTGGTGTATTGCCTTTTTTTTGCCTGCTCTCCTCAGCTACCAAATCATAACAGTGCATGCTGTTAGGATTCTCCAATTCTCCCGCATGATATGGTCATGTGCTGACTAGACTAGACTATACAAGTGAATTGAGCAAGGTTAGACATGGCTAGTTGTAATGTGGCCGGAACTAGACACGACTAGTTGTATTGTGGCCCGAACTAGACATGTCTGACTGGAATGAGGCACCGTGCGCGCTGTGAGAATTCACAAGTCTGCAGTTACATAGAGCGACTGCAGACTTGAACCCCAAGCGTGGACAACCCCTTTAACAATACAGTTTCCAATTATAAGAATTGTAATGCATCCTTTACCATGAAATGCTGTATGGATGATCCATATGAAATCTGATTTTTTTTGCACGCCTATAGACATGAATGGGTGATTCTTATCTGAAACAAGAACGAAAATAGTGTATGTTTCAATTTTTTGTACAAGGACATTTGGTGCATGTGAGAAAATGGTCACCTGAACGGCCTAACTCAATAACATTGGTCCAAGTGCTGTCTTGAGTGTTTTCCGCAGACAGCACTTGGACCAGAAATACAAACATGTGAACCTGCCTTTAGGCTAATATTTTGGTCTGTATTTCACATCAGTATTTGTAAGCCAAAATCAAAATACTGACCAAATACTGAACGTGTGAACGTAGGATTGATAATATCAATAATTGCTTGCCAAAGATAAGCTTGTGTAAAGTATTTAAGGACGCAATTCAGCAGGTGGCATACAGCGACAAAACTAGCAATTTAAATGGAAAAGTATTTTTAATATTCTTTGGCTCTGTATACTTGATGGCACTTTGGCAGTCTTTTATATGTCATAAATCACAATAGCGCCGTGTAGTTACAGCGCAGTAGAGTGAAATGTCTCATGCTCAGACTTAAAGCTGCTACATTGTAATTGAATTAGCCAGCGTGATATTACTTCCAGAGCAGCAGCCATAAAATGTTCTGCTCTATACCTGAAATGTTTAGTAGTATTTTTCTTGCCGTGTCATTATTTATTTTTTTTCAACATCGCTATAAATTGCTTCTCGTTGACATTCCTAATATGGTTTTAACAATTTGAAGCAGCCTAGAATAACCACATCTACGAGTGGTTTTGCCTGGAGTGGGTAATGTTTCTATGTACCTAGTTGAAAGGGAGATGACTGATGTTCTTCATTGAGTGATTTTCTTACATCCTGCTGTGCATCGTTTTATCATTAATCTTTCCTCAAGGCCAAAAACATAATGATATCATGGGGTTTTTCTTGCGTTTCCATTTTGTCAATGAACATTACAATGTCTACTAGCGCTCTAAGGAAGCGGGCAATTCTGCTAGTTTTCTTTTCCCATAATACAGGCAGTGAGCTTTCATCAGGTCTGAATTCCCAAAGAGCTAAAAGAGGTGCTGAAGTAGCAAACACAGCTAGCCGCCCATTCCTAGCCGCGATACATGCAGCCGCGAGGACGCGGACATATTCGAGCACGCCAAAGAACACAAGGTATGTTCCGATAACACCTTATCCCAGCACATTCACTCATCACTACTTAGGATCATTGGGCGCCAAATGTAACAGAAGAGAGGAGCAAATAGGTCACAGGTTAGAAGAGTGACCTAATAGCAGAGCAACACTTTATGCAAGTGTAGAAGAATAATTATGTAATATGCACATTGGACATTGATGATACGTGATTCTAAGTAATTAGATCCTAAAGAGCATTATTGTTATAAAATCACATAAATCGAAGCCCAATTTAGACAACTGTGTGGCCGGAGATCCAGGTAAAGCATTTACTACAGTACCTGAAAGCTTTAGGGCTTGCTCACACGAACGAATAAATCGAACGAGTGCAATCCGATAAAAAATCTGATTGCACTCAGCCCAGTGTTATTCTATAGGGCAGTGCATATCTGCGATTATTTTCTCATGATTCAGCATGCGAAAACAATTGCAGCATTCAGCAAATGGCTGTGAAAATTGGAACGCATTGACCCATATAAGTCTACAGGGGCGTGTGAAACATAGCACTGCATCTGGATGTCATAAAGTTACTGATTTTTATAAAACGTGTAAACAATGTGATGCCCCATCAAACAGAATGGTGTCCCCCACACAGTATGATGTCACAATACAATCCCCATGCAGTATGATGTCGCTACACAGCCCTCTACACAGTATGATGTCCACACACTGCCCCCAATGCAGAACAATGTCTGCAAACAGCCCACCCATGCAGTATGATGTCTCCACACAGCCCACCCATGCAGTATGATGTCTCCACACAGCCCACCCATGCAGTATGATGTCTCCACACAGCCCACCCATGCAGTATGATGTCTCCACACAGCCCACCCATGCAGTATGATGTCTCCACACAGTCCACCCATGCAGTATGATGTCTCCACACAGCCCACCCATGCAGTATGATGTCTCCACACAGCCCACCCATGCAGTATGATGTCTTCACACAGCTCCGCCTTACAAAATATTATGTATCCACATAGCCCTCCACGCAGTATGATGTCCCCACAAAGGCTCCCATGCAGTATAATGTCCACACGCAGCCCCCACAAGTACTGACCACTTAAAAAATAAAACTACTCACTTAACTCCGTCTCGTCACTGCTTTGGTCTATGTAGTGTATGAGGCACAGCAGGCATGATGTAGTGATGTGATTGCGCCTGCTGCACTCTCAGATGCACAAGTTCAGTGGTAGAAGAGGAAGTTGAAGGCTTCCTGTTCCATGATTATGTTAAACAGTATCTGCATCCCGTGTAATTGAGACGCTGGACAGAGCGTGGTCGTGTGGCGTGAAATTCTATTGTTTCCAGTCCTTTGGCTGTCTTGGTATGCATACCAAACTAGTATAGCCAAAGGGCTGATTGAGGCCCCTGGGCTGCACTTTGCCACGGTCTGCACTGATACATAATGTTTCAGATGTTCTCAGACTCAGAATAGCGAGTGCCAGTCAATAGTTTACATGACTTTGTCATCCAGGATCTGGTCACATGAGGCTGGGCATTGTCCTGCATCAGGAGAAACCCAGGATCCACTGCACCATCATATGGACTAACAATGGCTCTGAGGATTTCATCCTGGACCTAACAGCAGTCAGGCTAATGTTGACTATTACGTGGTAGTTTGTGTGACCCTCCAAGGCTATGCCTCAGCTGACCATCATTAACCCACCTACTAACCAGTCTTAGTGGTTGATGTTTCAGGCTGCCTAACATTCACATGGCATATTCAGACTCTATCACATCTGTTCCATGTGAGCAGTGTGAACATGCTCTAATCTGAAAAGAGAACAGTGCTGTTCTCTGGCAAATATCAATAGAGCCGCTGGGGCTGGGCTTGGCGCACAGGTCCATCTACGTAACGTTGGATCCAAAATGCATCACACATGATGTTGAACTCTGCCTGCTCGGTCACAGAAATACACACCAGTTGCCTGCTAAAGGTAATTTTGTGTTCCTCCTAACACCTGTCCTGCTACCAAGTTGAAGCCCTAATATTGCCATGTTCAGCTCTCTTCATATAACAGCCCTTGTCCTGGTATCTGCTCCGTGCTTGTAGACACAGCAAAAATGATTGCAATGACTTGTATGAATGTGCCATTTTGGAGAAGTGGGCTGCAGTTACTACTTTATACTGCCAGTATTGAAAAGGACACTAGCAAAACACAAAACTAGAGAAGAAACAGAAAGGATAAACAGAGCGTAATTGTCGGTGGCTCTCATTGGTAAAACTATTTCTTTTGGAGTAGTTTCTTGCTAAAGCTGCTCCAGTGCACTTGTCACTTTTATTTGCGTCACAACAAGTACAATTGATTTACTCAGGCTGGGCAGATTGTTATAACTGAGCATAGGAAAATTGAAGAATATTGCAGAGGTTTTTATGTAGGCTTTGGGTATACTTCTTTTAGTTGATGTGCCATATCTATGGACTGTCTGCCATCTTAATTCCTTGTATTGTTTGTAATATATATGGCAGAGTCTCAGTGTACAGTCATGGCCAAAAGTTTTGAGAATGACACAAATATTATATTTTCACATGATCTGCTGCCCTCTGGTTTTTATGTGTGTTTGACAGATGTTTTTATCACAGACAGAAATATAATAATTACAAACATATGAGTAACAAAAGCTTATATTGACAGTTAGAATGAGTTAATGCAGCAAGTCAATATTTGCAGTGTTGACCCTTCTTCTTCAGGACCTCTGCAATTCTCCCTGGCATGCCCTCAATCAACTTCTGGTCCAAATCCTGACTGATAGCAGTCCATTCTTGCAAAATCAATGCTTTCATTTTGTCAGAATTTTTAGGTTTTTGTTTGTCCACCCGTCTCTTGATGATTGACCACAAGTTCTCAATGGAATTAAGATCTGGGGAGTTTCCAGGCCATGGACCCAAAATCTCTATGTTTTGTTCCCTGAGCCATTTAGTTATCACCTTTGCTTTATGGCAAGGTGCTCCATCATGCTGGAAAAGGCATTGTTGATCGCCAAACTGCTCTTGGAGGGTTGGGAGAAGTTGCTCTTGGAGGACATTCTGGTACCATTCTTTATTCATGGCAGTGTTTTTAGGCAAGAGTGTGAGAGAGCCGATTCCCTTGGCTGAGAAGCAACCCCACACATGAATGGTTTCAGGATGCTTAACAGTTGGCATGAGACAAGACTGGTGGTAGCGCTCACGTTGTCTTCTCCGAATGAGGCGTTTTCCTGATGTCCCAAACAATCGAAAAGGGGATTCATCAGAGAAAATAACTTTACCCCAGTCCTCAGCAGTCCACTGCCTGTACCTTTTGCAGAATATCAGTCTGTCCATTATGTTTGTTTTTTCTGGAGAGAAGTGGCTTCTTTGCTGCCCTCCTTGAGACCAGGCCTTGCTCCAAGAGTCTCGCCTCACAGTTCGTGCAGATGCACTCACACCTGTCTGCTGCCATTCCTGAGCAAGCTCTGCACTGCTGGTAGCCCAATCCCGCAGCTGAAACACTTTTAAGAGACGGTCCTGGCGCTTACTGTCTTTCTTGGGCGCCCTGGAGCCTTTTTGGCAACAATGGAACCTCTCTCGTTGAAGTTCTTGATGATGCGATAGATTGTTGACTGAGGTGCAATCTTTCCAGCTGCGATACTCTTCTCTGTTAGGCCATTTTTGTGCATTGCAATGATGACTGCACATGTTTCTTTAGAGATAACCATGGTTAACAGAAGAGAAACAATGATGCCAAGCACCAGCCTCCTTTTAAAGTGTCCAGTGGTGTCATTCTTATTTAATCATGACAGATTGATCTCCAGCCATGTCCTCATCAACGCCCACACCTGTGTTAATGGAGCAATCACTGAAAAGAGGTTAGCTGGTCCTTTTTAAGGCAGAGCTGCAATGATGTTGAAATGTGTTTTGGGGGATAAAGTTCATTTTCTAGCCAAATATTGACTTTGCAAGTAATTGCTGTTAAGCTGATCACTTTTTATAACATTCTGGAGTATATGCAAATTGCCATTAGAAAAAGTGAAGCAGTAGAATTTGTAAAAATTAATATTTGTGTCATTCTCAAAACTTTTGGCCATGACTGTATCTTATGCAACATATACAGCAAAATCTCTGGACATTGTAGGAGCCCAGACACAAATTCTGCATAGGTCCCTGGTGTATCCTACATGATGTACACATATATGGCAACGTCTCAATATTTTCTAAGTGATGTATATGGCAGAGTCTCAGTGTATCGTATGTGATGGATACTGTAGAGTTTGTGTATCCTACGTGGTGTATACTGCAGAGTCTCCATGTATACTATGTGATGTATATAGCAGTCTTAGTGTATCCTGTATGTTGTATAGACAGCAGTATCAGTATATGCTATGTAATGTATATAGCAGTTAAGTGTATACTATGTAATGTATATAGCAGTCTCAGTATATACTATGTAATGTATATGGAAGTCTCAGTGTTTACTATGTAATATATATAGCAGTCTCAGTGTCTCCTATGTGATGTATACAGCAGTCTCACTTAGTGTATCCTCTGTTATGTCTACTGCAGAAATAATAGGCCGGGTTTATGAAAGTGTCCAGCAGATAAAGCAATCAGTCACTGCAAGGCTGTTATTTTTTAGGCAAATACAAAAGGAAAGCTGCTGTATGACAATGTCACGCGATCGGGACAGCCAGTGCTGACAACGCTAGAACGGCGCTGGCATTGGAGCCAAGTATAGGTATTATTATTATTATTATTATTATTAAACTGGGGGAAAACATAGGGATTCAGAAGGGGTTGCCAAAATAGTGGACAACCCCCTTAAGCGTTTCCTTAATTTTTTCAAGTGTCTATACTTCTTATGTCATAGGCCCATTGCAATATCTGCCATGTAGTAAGAAATGAATGATCACATATAGAAATCTCCTTCCAAATGACAGCTGGACAGGACCATGAAAGAGTTTGAGCTTAAGGAATGGAGGTCATGCCCAGAAGACTGGTGTAAGGCTACTTTCACACTTGCGTTTTTTTGCGCTGCGTTTCGAGCGCACATGAAGCGCATTAAAAAAACGCATGCAAACGCTTGTAAACGCTGCAATCTTTAGTCGCATCAGCATGCGCATTTTGATAAAAAAAACGCAGCGTTTGTCTGCGATTTCATGCGTTTTTTGCATGCGTTTGCGTTTTTTTGGCACATGCGTTTTCTATTTGTCACATTATCATCTCTGCCTCCATCATCTCTGCCTCCATCAGCTGTCTCCATCATCTCTGCCTCCATCATCTCTGGCTCTATCATCTCTGCCTCCATCATCTCTGGCTCTATCATCTCTGGCTCTATCATCTCTGGCTCTATCATCTCTGCCTCCATCATCTCTGCCTCCATCAGCTGTCTCCATCATCTCTGCCTCCATCATCTCTGCCTCCATCAGCTGTCTCCATCATCTCTGCCTACATCATCTCTGGCTCTATCATCTGTCTCCATCATCTCTGGCTCCATCATCTGTCTCCTTCATCTCTGCCTCCATCATCTCTGGCTCTATCATCTCTGGCTCCATTATTTACAGAAAAATTGCGTGCGTGCAAAAGCGCTGACGAGCGCAAAGCAATGCGCACACCAGCGCCCCCATAGACTGCAATGTTATTTTTTGCGCATAGCATGCGCACACGTGCGCACGCGTTTTTTTTTAAAGCGGTTGGGCGGAAAAAAAATGCAACATGTAGCGTCTGGCGCGTATGGGCGCACACCGGGAAAATGCGCAGCGCACGACAAACGCA
>JARQOD010000001.1:842174925-842195741 GCA_033576555.1 Oophaga sylvatica
TTCTCTTCTCATCCCGGGGTTAAAACCCACCGCCATTTTTCTCGGAAGTGCTGTTAGCACAGTCTACACTTGCTCCCGGTTACTGGGTTCAGAAATTTCAGCTTTCCCCCCGCGGTGAACGGCAAAAATCCGCGCCTCCACCCGTTCTCTTTACCCCTGGGGTTAAAACCCCGCCAGTTGTTTCTCGGAAAAGTGCTTTTTGCCAGCACACTTGCCCTTTTTATGGGGTTTTCAAATTCACTTTTCCCCCGCGGTGAACGGCAAAAACCTGCTGCCTCCCCCCTGTTCTCTTTCACCCGGGTTACAACACCGCCATTTTTTCTCGGGTGCTGTTAGTAAAATTACACTTGTCCTGGTTACTGGGGCAGTAATGTCAGCGCCCCCTGGTTAAGGCAAAAGCCGTGCCCCCACCCTGTTCTCTTCCATCCTGGTTTACAACACCGCCAGTTGTTTCTGGTGGCTGTTACCATCTACACTTGCTCCCGTTTTAGGGGGTTCAGTAATTCGCTTTTCCCCCCTGGTTGAACGGCAAAAAGTCCTGCTCCTCCACCCTGTTCCTTCTCACCCCCTGGGTTACAACACCGCAGTTTTTTTCGGGGAAGTGCTTTAGCACATCTACATTGCTCCTGTTTACTGGGGTTTCAGTAATGTCAGCTGTTCCCCCGCTGGGAACCAAAAATTCCGCCCTCCACCCTTTTCCCTTTCTCACCCCGGGGTTTACAACACCCCCAGTTTTTTTTCTGGGAAGGCTTTTAGACAGTCTCCCTTGCCCCCGTGTTACTGGGTTCAGAATGTCAGCTGCCCCCTCTGTTGAACGGAAAAAAAAGTCCTGCTGCCTCCACCCTGTTCTCTTCTCATCCCTGGGTTACAACACCGCCAGTTGTTTCTCGAAGTGCTGTTAGCACAGTCTACACTTGCTCCTGTGTTACTGGGGTTCAGTAATGTCAGCTGTTCCCCTGCTGTGTGAACGGCAAAAAGTCCTGCTGCCTCCACCCTGTTCTCTTCTCATCCCTGGGTTACAACACCGCCAGTTGTTTCTCGGAAGTGCTGTTAGCACAGTCTACACTTGCTCCCGTGTTACTGGGTTCAGTAATGTCAGCTGTTCCCCTGCTGTGTGAACGGCAAATAGTCCTGCTGCCTCCACCCTGTTCTCTTCTCATCCCTGGGTTACAACACCGCCAGTTGTTTCTCGGAAGTGCTGTTAGCACAGTCTACACTTGCTCCCGTTTACTGGGGTTCAGTAATGTCAGCTGTTCCCCTGCTGTGTGAACGGCAAACAGTCCTGCTGCCTCAACTTTAATTTCCATGGGTACCTTCTGCTACCCATCCGGGTTCCAGTACCGTCAGCTGGTTCTCCGCAGTACCTTTGGCCTAGGTGCCTCCATGTCGGTATCCGAGTTCCAGCAACGTCTGCTGGTCCTTGGTAGTGGTTTGGAGCACAGGTACCTCCTGCTTAGTAACCCTGTCCCAGTAACGTCAGCTGGTCCTCGGTTGTGCCATTGGCTCTTTTCCTTCTGCTGACCCTCCGGGTTCCAGCACAGTCAGCTGGTCCTCGTTACTTTCATTGGCTCTTGTACCTTCTGCTACTCATCCGGGTTCCAGTACCGTCAGCTGGTTCTCCGCAGTGCCTTTGGCCTAGGTGCCTCCATGTCGGTATCCGAGTTCCAGCAACGTCTGCTGGTCCTTGGTAGTGCTTTGGAGCACAGGTACCTCCTGCTTAGTAACCCTGTCCCAGTAACGTCAGCTGGTCCTCGGTTGTGCCATTGGCTCTTTTCCTTCTGCTGACCCTCCGGGTTCCAGCACAGTCAGCTGGTCCTCGTTACTTCCATTGGCTTTTGTACCATCACCAACAGGACAAAGAAGGTTAAGACAAACTACAAGATACAGAACAAGAGACAGAAGAACAATAAGCAGAAGATCAAAAAGCAGAAGAACATTAAGTATAAGACCAAAATGAAGAGCAAAATATATGCTCTAAATTCTAAGCAGAAGAAGACTAAGCAGTGTATGGGGGTGAGTCCGTTCCTCCTCGTGGTGCCCCTGGAAAATGCCTGATGCTGCTGCAGGCTAAACTGAACGCGGACAAATACTGTTGTAATTAAAATCTTTCGTGACAGCAAGAACGGAAGGATGAAAATTCAGAGTTTTACAGATTACAAGTACAGGAATGTCTGTCACAAATAAGAATATGATGAAAAGGATGAATAGGAAGAAGATGAAGAAGTAGAATATGAAGAATAATAACTGTTTAATAAGAACAATATAAGTAATGTTAACAAAAAGATGAATAGCAAGAAGTTTTAGAAGATTAAGAAGGTGAAGATGAAGAATAATTTGATGAGAAAGATGATGCTGCTGAAAATTATGAAGGAGAAAGTGTGTGAAAAGTTAAAAAGGTGAAGACCATGGAAGTTGTGAAACAGACATATTTGACAAAATAGAAAAAAGGTTAACAACATTGTCAATTTGTTCGTCAATCCGAACGTATTTCCTAAAAAAAAAAAATTAATGCTATTCCATTGGATTGGGTCAAACATCTATGCCTTTAATGTCTCCTCAACCTCCCCCAATACATTCTACATTACTCTTTCTTGTTTTCCTTCATGTACAATTAACCAACAAGGCAAGAATGGGTTTTTTTTAATTTCGATATTTTGTTCCCATAGACTTACATGGGACTTCCGGTATCGGTATCGGGTATCGCCGATATTTTAGTGATATCGGCGATACCATTCCGATTCCGATACTTTAGGATATCGGAAAGTATCGCTCAACTCTAGTCACTACGGATCTGTGCTACAGAGAAGTGGCATTTTATGTGCTGCCATGTGTTGTTCTGTATTTTTGCTACTTAGAAGATGGTACATGCTACTTTTGATTTTTTTTTCTGTTTGATTTACATGGAATCTGTTAAATGTATGCCCAGTGGAGTAAATAGCGTATGGGTTGGAATATACTGTATATTCTGAATAATAAAAAAAGTGTAAAAACAACCCCTAAAATTACGGTATAACTGTCCAACATACTATGGATTCTCAGCAGAATAATAAGAGACATTCAATATAATGATAGAGAAAAACTATTAACGCAAAAGGAAGGAAACTCACATTTCAACAAAGGCATTCAATCAATGTCGCAATAGAAGCATAAAGTGCCACTTGAAGCATCACACTTAGAAATCAGAGGCTGCATAGCTATTCATAAATCCACTTTGTGTCAATGAAACCAAATACTCTTTATCCTGCAGGGACTTATAGTTCACTACATTCTGGAAGCGATTCAATCCCTGAGCAAAAAAAATTACATACATATATGTATATTCTTTCCTCATGCTTATATGTGTAAATATAAAAATGTATATGTATGAAGAGTAAAATTTATTGGCTTCCTCTGGGTACTTTTATTCCAGCTGCATTCCACACATATATCATACTTATGATTGTAGTCCTATGAAATTGGCCATATGTGTGAAATAAGGAAAATAGATAGTGTTACTGGGCGGAAGGACTGATCTGTTAATCACAATGTATGCTGGCACTATGTAATTGCTCTGAGATTTAGTCCTTTGGTGCCGCAGCTTTAAACCAGGTACCATTGTAATTTAAGGAAAAAAACGGAAAGTGATTCCAGCTTCCAATAAAGTTTGATTCTTTATTCAATCCAACGGTAAAACTTTACAGAACCTTGAGTGGTCGAAACGCATTGCTGTTTAGCTATTAGTGCTAACCTTCCGCTTGTTGCATTGAGGAGGACACCATTCAAAGTTTTACCATTGGATTGAATAAAGAATCAAATTTTATTGGAAGCTGGAATCATTTTCCATTTTTTCCTACAACTGCATGTCTTGGTCTGGACTTCTGATTCCGAGCTCCGGTGGTGGTCGGTGAGCTGGCTGAGGGCTATGCCCCATACTTTCTAACTACCATTGTAATTTACAGCTTCTGGGGCCCAACACAATATCTTCAGCACATACTTGTCCACTTCGGAAAAAAGACAAAAGGAACATACTGTAAGGGGATGTATAAAGCAAATGTGAACGTCACACATACCGGCACCAACAGCATATAATATCCTGAATGATGAATTTGACCAGTTTCATCAGAGCACAAAGTGAATACAGACTCCATAAATTAATACAGATCCCCAGAACAACCCCCCTAAACAGATCCTTAAAGTAACAGAGACCCAAGTCCGAATACATAAAGATCTTGATAATTGATAATCAGAATAACTGATCAAGTCAAGTTCAGGCACTCGGTGCACCGTGGCGTGGCCAAATATTTCATTGCACTTTCCCACCTGCTAGCTTTCCATCTATCTTTGTCCTTTTCTAGGTCTATAAAACCAGAGCTGTCAATCAAAAAAGAGGAAGGGGTGGAAATAGAGGGAAAACAAGTAGGTGGAAAGGTGCACTTAAATGTTTGGCCAAGGGTGCACTGTGCACCTATGCTTGGTTTGAACAGTCGTTCTGTGCTGACTGACTGCCTTTAACTAATAAAGACCACAGTCCGCACTTCCCCTGCAGACCAGAGTACCCCAGACCAGAATACCATAAACTTAGACTATCAAAAAATTACCCATTAATATAGGTGTCCCAGATCAGACTATAAAGATCTGACTTCAGATTGCCCCTTAATACAGCCCCCAAGGTAATGAACCCATATATACAGTGCTAACACTAAACTTCTAACACCAGATCAGACTAAACCCAAGATACAGATCCCAGAACAGACTCTACTTTAATACAACCCTTATACCATTATTACTCATACCAGACATAGATATTCACCTTTCACCAATCTTCCACTTCTTTTCCTTCCCAAATGCCACTAATGACAATGTTCTGTGCTGTCTTATCACAGTATGCAAATTGTCTCTTCAGAGAGGAAGAGGACTTGAACTCTAGTGCCACCTACTGGAAGTAGCAATCCTAGAAGTCACTATTGACCCTTTAATGAGCCTTACAATATGAATGAGGAGAAAAGCCAAATCAGAATCTCAATTTGCAGACACAGAGTTTCGGGTTGTTGCCCCTCGTCAGTGTAAAGTATGAGAACTGATTTGGCTGGGTCAGAGGCTAAGACTGAGATCTAAAGGGTAAGGTTTCTCCTTGTGGAGAGTGACATGTCATGCCTGGCATGCCAGTATGAGGAGACTAGGGCTACTTTCACACATCCGTTTTTTACAATCAGGCACAATCTGTCCAAGTTTAAAAAAGATGGATCCAGTGCAGATTGTGAAAAACTGATGTGACGGATCAGGTTTTCAGATGGATCCGTCATGAACTTTTGAGCCCGAGAAATGCGCTCTGAGCACGGGGAGAGAGAGAGATGGAGAGGGAGAGATTGAGAGAGAGAGAGAGGGGAGAGGGAAAGATTGAGAGAGAGGAGAGAGAGGGAGAGATAGAGAGGAGAGAGAGATTGAGAGAGAGAGGAGAGAGGGAGACATTGAAGAGAGAGAGAGAGAGAGAGAGAGAGAGAGAGAGAGAGAGAGAGAGAGAGTGTTCAGAGTTGAAAAACGGAGTCCGGTGGCCGGATCAGTCTTTTGCCTGATCCGGCACCCATAGACTTCAATTGTAGCAAAAAGCCCGATGCGCCGCTTCAGGCGCTGTCTGTTTTTATGCCGCATACAAAAAACGTTCCTAGAGACTTTTTTTCCAGACGCCGGAATGAAAATTTTGTCCGGATCCGGGAAAAAACGGAAGAAACTGGAGGCCATGCGGCATGATCCAGCGCTAATACAAGTCAATGAGAAAAAACAGATCCAGAAGTAGAAAAAAACGGATCCGTTTTTTAAAAAAAAAGCTGGATTGCGCCTGACGGCAAAAAACTGATGTGTGATGCGTGCTCCTCTGGGAAATTAAATATGCAAATTGCCTCTTTAGAGAGGAAGAGGACTTGAACTTACCCCTTATAAAGGGTGAGCTGAAAAAGCTATTTTATTGTGTGTATATGGGCTTCAGTGTGAGCTTTGAACAATGTACTGTACAAGCTTGTGGATAAGAAAAAACCCTTATACAACTGTAACCATGCAGCCTGGATTAAAAATCTCAGATTTCATTTTTATAGCCTATCAATAACCAAACAACGCATAAAAAGTATTTCTTGTATGCCATTATATAATGTATAGCTGTCATGAAGGTTAATAGCAAGTGTGAATCATTCTAATCTTTCACCAACCTAAGTAAAGAAGCGTAAACGTACTGTGGAAAGCTTTCTATTAGTCTTTGGCACAATGAGAGCATCGATCAAGAGCCAAATCTATGACAAAGTGTAAATACTCAATGGCTTTCTCGATACATCATGCGGTGTGATCCTGGCCAGCTCCACAATGTCCTCACCATCACTTTATCATGTTGTTTGCTTTCCTGCTATTGTAGAAATGTTACTGTCACAAAGCGAAAAGTTAAAAGAACATTGGGCTCCTGGTTCCCCTGTAGGAAGGACACAATGCTGCGGCATTACGGTTTATTCTCCCATGTACATGAGTACACCACATGCTGGAATTGGCAGTGAGATGTAAAGACAAGCATTAACACAGACTACATTACAAACAAACATCAAAGAGCGACTTGTACTTAATATCCCCCTATTGTCCCTGGGACAGGAGAGAATTATTATCTGCTGTATTCTCACAAATTGTGTCCAAATACGTGTCCTGGTATACACTGCACAAGAGAATACATAAAAGAGCTCGTTAAGTGCTAACTACAACTAATGTAACCTCACCAACCCCTCTTGATTGCCGCAGGTGTAGCGCCTGAGATGCCTAACAAATAGTGGCTGCTGCAGGGGAAATATAATAATAATTGGCAGCCATTCCGATAAATGGCCCTGGTGGGAGCTGCTGCTTGTATGTATCTTCTAAGCAGGGTTTAGTGAGATAGATGGGCCTCCATCCTGGTCTGTTTCTTCCTGCAGCACACGGCAGTCAGGGGCGTAACTGGGACTGGAAGGGCCACATTGCTAAATAAGATGGACCCCCGCCTCCTAATGACATGAAAATTATTGCTACCTATGCAGCAGTTTAAAAGGTATAGATAAATGAAGAATATATCAGAGAACCCACATAGTATCGCTAGACAGAAGGACTGCAACCAAAAAGTTACAATGGTCTTACATGTGGGTGGGCCGACTCAACTCCAGGGCTGCACTATAACTATCGTGAGACCGGCGTCACACTAGCGAGTTTGATGCGAGTTAGTCGCACGACTTACTCGCATCAACACCCGGCACGGCCGCTCGCTCTCGGACCAGAGTGCGTGGCGGCATAGAAATACATGCAGCCGCGCACGTTGGTCCGAGAGCGGGCGGCCGTGCCGGGTGTTGATGCGAGTAAGTCGTGCGACTAACTCGCATCAAACTTGCTAGTGTGACGCCGGCCTTACACTTATGACCTCAGTAGATGGTGTAAGCCAGTGGTGCACAACTTTTTATGGCCCAAGGGCCGCATTGTCAGATTGATCCCAGGGCATGGAATGCATTAAAACGTCATAAATATCTAATACGTGTCGTTTCCATTTCGTTTCAGCTTTTTGTAACCCCATCTGAGAGCAGCATAGTGTAGAGACAGAGACCCTGATTCCAGCGATGTGTCACTTACTGGCTGCTTGCTGTATTTTTTTTTAATCAAAGTTTTATAAGACGGAGATCATCACTAAATGACGACCTGCTGCCATGCTGTCCTCCAAATTCATGAGCTCTTTATAACCCCCGCCACCACCACTGATTGGCAGCTTTCTGCCTATGCACAGTGTATACAGAAAGCTACAAATCAGTGATGTGAGAGGGGTTATATAGAGCAAGAGCTCAGCATTCAGAAAGCTGACAAATCTGCAACAGAGAAAACAGTTTTTAATCAATCAACAATCAAATCAACCAAGCAGCCCAGTAAGTGACACATCGCAGAAATCAGGGTCTCTGCCCATACATCATTCTGCTCTCATATGGGGTAGCAAAAAAAACTTTGTAACATATCCCTTTAATAGTTACCCTATGGTGATACATGACACTTTGCTACCCTCAGCATGGAAAATAGATATAAGCAACCATCAGACATTGCCAGGCATGTCTGTGACCAGATATTTGAGGGTCTCTGAGAAAGACATTGGGGCTGCAAGTGGTCCCTGGTTCACATATTGTGCACCCCAAGTTTATCCTAACCCTGAATCCACAAAAAAAACTATTATGAATAGTTTCCAAAGATAGTTTAGGCTATGTTATATAGAGATCCAATACGTGGAGCTATAATAGAGGAGAAATCGTTCTAGTTACGCCTAGCTGCAATATAGCCTTGTGGAAATGTTCTCCTTCGCTGCACATGTTTTTCAACAAGATGAAATGTCAACAAGAAATTTCCTTTCTGTTGCCGCTGTTTTTATATTTCACATCTCACAACGTGATCAATTACTGTAATTATTCTTTTCCCAAACCATCTGTTGCACAAAACGCGTATACATATGGAATAACTGCACAATGTTGAAAGGGTTCAATAATATCTATAAACACACATATATTAATAGGCATCATGTAAATCAATTTATTTTTTGCTCTTTAAATGAAAAATAATAAATGAAAAATAATAGAATTTATTAACATACTCCATTCGCTCTTTTTAATACACTTTTTTTCTCTACTACCATCTACCATGGTAAATTTACTCGTGCTTGGGATGCCAAGGTAAGGCTACTTTCACACTTGCGTTTATTTGCGCAGCGCATCTTGCGCTATCGGACGCATGCGCAATGTTCCCCTATCTTTAACATGGCGGGCGCAGGGTCTAGCGCTTGCACGCGTTCATGTGCGTTTGTCGTGCGCTGCGCATTTTCCCGGTGTGCGCCCATACGCGCCAGACGCTACATGTTGCATTTTTTTTTCCGCCCAACCGCTTTAAAAAAAACGCGTGCGCACGTGTGCGCATGCTATGCGCAAAAAATAACATTGCAGTCTATGGGGGCGCTGGTGTGCGCATTGCTTTGCGCTCGTCAGCGCTTTTGCACGCACGCAATTTTTCTGTAAATAATGGAGCCAGAGATGATAGAGCCAGAGATGATGGAGGCAGAGATGAAGGAGACAGATGATGGAGCCAGAGATGATGGAGACAGATGATAGAGCCAGAGATGATGTAGGCAGAGATGATGGAGACAGCTGATGGAGGCAGAGATGATGGAGGCAGAGATGATGGAGACAGCTGATGGAGGCAGAGATGATGGAGGCAGAGATGATAGAGCCAGAGATGATAGAGCCAGAGATGATAGAGCCAGAGATGATGGAGGCAGAGATGATAGAGCCAGAGATGATGGAGGCAGAGATGATGGAGACAGCTGATGGAGGCAGAGATGATGGAGGCAGAGATGATAATGTGACAAATAGAAAACGCATGTGCCAAAAAAACGCAAACGCATGCAAAAACGCATGAAATCGCAGACAAACGCTGCGTTTTTTTTATCAAAATGCGCATGCTGATGCGACTAAAGATTGCAGCGTTTACAAGCGTTTGCATGCGTTTTTTTAATGCGCTTCATGTGCGCTCGAAACGCAGCGCAAAAAAACGCAAGTGTGAAAGTAGCCTTACACCAGTCTTCTGGGCATGACCTCCATTCCTTAAGCTCAAACTCTTTCATGGTCCTGTCCAGCTGTCATTTGGAAGGAGATTTCTATATGTGATCATTCATTTCTTACTACATGGCAGATATTGCAATGGGCCTATGACATAAGAAGTATAGACACTTGAAAAAATTAAGGAAACGCTTAAGGGGTTGTCCACTATTTTGGCAACCCCTTCTGAATCCCTATGTTTTCCCCCAGTTTAATAATAATAATAATAATAATAATACCTATACTTGGCTCCAATGCCAGCGCCGTTCTAGCGTTGTCAGCACTGGCTGTCCCGATCGCGTGACATTGTCATACAGCAGCTTTCCTTTTGTATTTGCCTAAAAAATAACAGCCTTGCAGTGACTGATTGCTTTATCTGCTGGACACTTTCATAAACCCGGCCTATTATTTCTGCAGTAGACATAACAGAGGATACACTAAGTGAGACTGCTGTATACATCACATAGGAGACACTGAGACTGCTATATATATTACATAGTAAACACTGAGACTTCCATATACATTACATAGTATATACTGAGACTGCTATATACATTACATAGTATACACTTAACTGCTATATACATTACATAGCATATACTGATACTGCTGTCTATACAACATACAGGATACACTAAGACTGCTATATACATCACATAGTATACATGGAGACTCTGCAGTATACACCACGTAGGATACACAAACTCTACAGTATCCATCACATACGATACACTGAGACTCTGCCATATACATCACTTAGAAAATATTGAGACGTTGCCATATATGTGTACATCATGTAGGATACACCAGGGACCTATGCAGAATTTGTGTCTGGGCTCCTACAATGTCCAGAGATTTTGCTGTATATGTTGCATAAGATACAGTCATGGCCAAAAGTTTTGAGAATGACACAAATATTAATTTTTACAAATTCTACTGCTTCACTTTTCTAATGGCAATTTGCATATACTCCAGAATGTTATAAAAAGTGATCAGCTTAACAGCAATTACTTGCAAAGTCAATATTTGGCTAGAAAATGAACTTTATCCCCCAAAACACATTTCAACATCATTGCAGCTCTGCCTTAAAAAGGACCAGCTAACCTCTTTTCAGTGATTGCTCCATTAACACAGGTGTGGGCGTTGATGAGGACATGGCTGGAGATCAATCTGTCATGATTAAATAAGAATGACACCACTGGACACTTTAAAAGGAGGCTGGTGCTTGGCATCATTGTTTCTCTTCTGTTAACCATGGTTATCTCTAAAGAAACATGTGCAGTCATCATTGCAATGCACAAAAATGGCCTAACAGAGAAGAGTATCGCAGCTGGAAAGATTGCACCTCAGTCAACAATCTATCGCATCATCAAGAACTTCAACGAGAGAGGTTCCATTGTTGCCAAAAAGGCTCCAGGGCGCCCAAGAAAGACCAGTAAGCGCCAGGACCGTCTCTTAAAAGTGTTTCAGCTGCGGGATTGGGCTACCAGCAGTGCAGAGCTTGCTCAGGAATGGCAGCAGACAGGTGTGAGTGCATCTGCACGAACTGTGAGGCGGAGACTCTTGGAGCAAGGCCTGGTCTCAAGGAGGGCAGCAAAGAAGCCACTTCTCTCCAGAAAAAACAAACATAATGGACAGACTGATATTCTGCAAAAGGTACAGGCAGTGGACTGCTGAGGACTGGGGTAAAGTTATTTTCTCTGATGAATCCCCTTTTCGATTGTTTGGGACATCAGGAAAACGCCTCATTCGGAGAAGACAACGTGAGCGCTACCACCAGTCTTGTCTCATGCCAACTGTTAAGCATCCTGAAACCATTCATGTGTGGGGTTGCTTCTCAGCCAAGGGAATCGGCTCTCTCACACTCTTGCCTAAAAACACTGCCATGAATAAAGAATGGTACCAGAATGTCCTCCAAGAGCAACTTCTCCCAACCCTCCAAGAGCAGTTTGGCGATCAACAATGCCTTTTCCAGCATGATGGAGCACCTTGCCATAAAGCAAAGGTGATAACTAAATGGCTCAGGGAACAAAACATAGAGATTTTGGGTCCATGGCCTGGAAACTCCCCAGATCTTAATTCCATTGAGAACTTGTGGTCAATCATCAAGAGACGGTGGACAAACAAAAACCTAAAAATTCTGACAAAATGAAAGCATTGATTTTGCAAGAATGGACTGCTATCAGTCAGGATTTGGACCAGAAGTTGATTGAGGGCATGCCAGGGAGAATTGCAGAGGTCCTGAAGAAGAAGGGTCAACACTGCAAATATTGACTTGCTGCATTAACTCATTCTAACTGTCAATATAAGCTTTTGTTACTCATATGTTTGTAATTATTATATTTCTGTCTGTGATAAAAACATCTGTCAAACACACATAAAAACCAGAGGGCAGCAGATCATGTGAAAATATAATATTTGTGTCATTCTCAAAACTTTTGGCCATGACTGTACACTGAGACTCTGCCATATATATTACAAACAATACAAGGAATTAAGATGGCAGACAGTCCATAGATATGGCACATCAACTAAAAGAAGTATACCCAAAGCCTACATAAAAACCTCTGCAATATTCTTCAATTTTCCTATGCTCAGTTATAACAATCTGCCCAGCCTGAGTAAATCAATTGTACTTGTTGTGACGCAAATAAAAGTGACAAGTGCACTGGAGCAGCTTTAGCAAGAAACTACTCCAAAAGAAATAGTTTTACCAATGAGAGCCACCGACAATTACGCTCTGTTTATCCTTTCTGTTTCTTCTCTAGTTTTGTGTTTTGCTAGTGTCCTTTTCAATACTGGCAGTATAAAGTAGTAACTGCAGCCCACTTCTCCAAAATGGCACATTCATACAAGTCATTGCAATCATTTTTGCTGTGTCTACAAGCACGGAGCAGATACCAGGACAAGGGCTGTTATATGAAGAGAGCTGAACATGGCAATATTAGGGCTTCAACTTGGTAGCAGGACAGGTGTTAGGAGGAACACAAAATTACCTTTAGCAGGCAACTGGTGTGTATTTCTGTGACCGAGCAGGCAGAGTTCAACATCATGTGTGATGCATTTTGGATCCAACGTTACGTAGATGGACCTGTGCGCCAAGCCCAGCCCCAGCGGCTCTATTGATATTTGCCAGAGAACAGCACTGTTCTCTTTTCAGATTAGAGCATGTTCACACTGCTCACATGGAACAGATGTGATAGAGTCTGAATATGCCATGTGAATGTTAGGCAGCCTGAAACATCAACCACTAAGACTGGTTAGTAGGTGGGTTAATGATGGTCAGCTGAGGCATAGCCTTGGAGGGTCACACAAACTACCACGTAATAGTCAACATTAGCCTGACTGCTGTTAGGTCCAGGATGAAATCCTCAGAGCCATTGTTAGTCCATATGATGGTGCAGTGGATCCTGGGTTTCTCCTGATGCAGGACAATGCCCAGCCTCATGTGACCAGATCCTGGATGACAAAGTCATGTAAACTATTGACTGGCACTCGCTATTCTGAGTCTGAGAACATCTGAAACATTATGTATCAGTGCAGACCGTGGCAAAGTGCAGCCCAGGGGCCTCAATCAGCCCTTTGGCTATACTAGTTTGGTATGCATACCAAGACAGCCAAAGGACTGGAAACAATAGAATTTCACGCCACACGACCACGCTCTGTCCAGCGTCTCAATTACACGGGATGCAGATACTGTTTAACATAATCATGGAACAGGAAGCCTTCAACTTCCTCTTCTACCACTGAACTTGTGCATCTGAGAGTGCAGCAGGCGCAATCACATCACTACATCATGCCTGCTGTGCCTCATACACTACATAGACCAAAGCAGTGACGAGACGGAGTTAAGTGAGTAGTTTTATTTTTTAAGTGGTCAGTACTTGTGGGGGCTGCGTGTGGACATTATACTGCATGGGAGCCTTTGTGGGGACATCATACTGCGTGGAGGCTATGTGGATACATAATATTTTGTAAGGCGGAGCTGTGTGAAGACATCATACTGCATGGGTGGGCTGTGTGGAGACATCATACTGCATGGGTGGGCTGTGTGGAGACATCATACTGCATGGGTGGACTGTGTGGAGACATCATACTGCATGGGTGGGCTGTGTGGAGACATCATACTGCATGGGTGGGCTGTGTGGAGACATCATACTGCATGGGTGGGCTGTGTGGAGACATCATACTGCATGGGTGGGCTGTGTGGAGACATCATACTGCATGGGTGGGCTGTTTGCAGACATTGTTCTGCATTGGGGGCAGTGTGTGGACATCATACTGTGTAGAGGGCTGTGTAGCGACATCATACTGCATGGGGATTGTATTGTGACATCATACTGTGTGGGGGACACCATTCTGTTTGATGGGCATCACATTGTTTACACGTTTTTAAAAATCAGTAACTTTATGACATCCAGATGCAGTGCTATGTTTCACACGCCCCTGTAGACTTATATGGGTCAATGCGTTCCAATTTTCACAGCCATTTGCTGAATGCTGCAATTGTTTTCGCATGCTGAATCATGAGAAAATAATCGCAGATATGCACTGCCCTATAGAATAACACTGGGCTGAGTGCAATCAGATTTTTTATCGGATTGCACTCGTTCGATTTATTCGTTCGTGTGAGCAAGCCCTAAAGCTTTCAGGTACTGTAGTAAATGCTTTACCTGGATCTCCGGCCACACAGTTGTCTAAATTGGGCTTCGATTTATGTGATTTTATAACAATAATGCTCTTTAGGATCTAATTACTTAGAATCACGTATCATCAATGTCCAATGTGCATATTACATAATTATTCTTCTACACTTGCATAAAGTGTTGCTCTGCTATTAGGTCACTCTTCTAACCTGTGACCTATTTGCTCCTCTCTTCTGTTACATTTGGCGCCCAATGATCCTAAGTAGTGATGAGTGAATGTGCTGGGATAAGGTGTTATCGGAACATACCTTGTGTTCTTTGGCGTGCTCGAATATGTCCGCGTCCTCGCGGCTGCATGTATCGCGGCTAGGAATGGGCGGCTAGCTGTGTTTGCTACTTCAGCACCTCTTTTAGCTCTTTGGGAATTCAGACCTGATGAAAGCTCACTGCCTGTATTATGGGAAAAGAAAACTAGCAGAATTGCCCGCTTCCTTAGAGCGCTAGTAGACATTGTAATGTTCATTGACAAAATGGAAACGCAAGAAAACCCCATGATATCATTATGTTTTTGGCCTTGAGGAAAGATTAATGATAAAACGATGCACAGCAGGATGTAAGAAAATCACTCAATGAAGAACATCAGTCATCTCCCTTTCAACTAGGTACATAGAAACATTACCCACTCCAGGCAAAACCACTCGTAGATGTGGTTATTCTAGGCTGCTTCAAATTGTTAAAACCATATTAGGAATGTCAACGAGAAGCAATTTATAGCGATGTTGAAAAAAAATAAATAATGACACGGCAAGAAAAATACTACTAAACATTTCAGGTATAGAGCAGAACATTTTATGGCTGCTGCTCTGGAAGTAATATCACGCTGGCTAATTCAATTACAATGTAGCAGCTTTAAGTCTGAGCATGAGACATTTCACTCTACTGCGCTGTAACTACACGGCGCTATTGTGATTTATGACATATAAAAGACTGCCAAAGTGCCATCAAGTATACAGAGCCAAAGAATATTAAAAATACTTTTCCATTTAAATTGCTAGTTTTGTCGCTGTATGCCACCTGCTGAATTGCGTCCTTAAATACTTTACACAAGCTTATCTTTGGCAAGCAATTATTGATATTATCAATCCTACGTTCACACGTTCAGTATTTGGTCAGTATTTTGATTTTGGCTTACAAATACTGATGTGAAATACAGACCAAAATATTAGCCTAAAGGCAGGTTCACATGTTTGTATTTCTGGTCCAAGTGCTGTCTGCGGAAAACACTCAAGACAGCACTTGGACCAATGTTATTGAGTTAGGCCGTTCAGGTGACCATTTTCTCACATGCACCAAATGTCCTTGTACAAAAAATTGAAACATACACTATTTTCGTTCTTGTTTCAGATAAGAATCACCCATTCATGTCTATAGGCGTGCAAAAAAAATCAGATTTCATATGGATCATCCATACAGCATTTCATGGTAAAGGATGCATTACAATTCTTATAATTGGAAACTGTATTGTTAAAGGGGTTGTCCACGCTTGGGGTTCAAGTCTGCAGTCGCTCTATGTAACTGCAGACTTGTGAATTCTCACAGCGCGCACGGTGCCTCATTCCAGTCAGACATGTCTAGTTCGGGCCACAATACAACTAGTCGTGTCTAGTTCCGGCCACATTACAACTAGCCATGTCTAACCTTGCTCAATTCACTTGTATAGTCTAGTCTAGTCAGCACATGACCATATCATGCGGGAGAATTGGAGAATCCTAACAGCATGCACTGTTATGATTTGGTAGCTGAGGAGAGCAGGCAAAAAAAAGGCAATACACCAGAGAGGTTGGAAACTACTGGATTGCAGTACCCTGACTAACCACCACAACTAAAGGCAGCCGTGGAGCGTACCTACGTTGGTCCTAGACGCCTCGTCACAGCCTGAGAAGCTAACTACACCTAAAGATAGAAAGAGGAAAACTATCTGCCCCGGAGCAGATCCTCAAAGAACATAGGAAGCCCCCAAACATGTAATGGCGGTTAGACAAGAGGAAATACAGACACAGACAGAAAATAGTATGAGCAAACGTTGGGGCCCAATCTTCCTAGAAAGAAAAGGATAGGAAGGACACTTACTGCAATCCAAAAAACCCTAAAAAAATACCAACTCACTAATTGCAAAAACACCTGAGATCACACGACCTCTACCACCTAAATTAGTTCTCTGGTGTAACAAAACTAAGCAGCAGCTACTGAAAAAACTGGAAAAGGCAAATGAACAAATAACAGTGGCTCAGAAAAACTGAGAGGAGCAGAAGCCCCCCGGAGGGGACCTGGCTGACCTCCACAGAAGTGCAGGACAAAATGCAAAAAGCAAGCACAAAAATAAAATCACAAAATATCTTATATGTTAGCAGAAGATGCAGGCAAGACACAGCAAGCTTCCAAGTGAACCAGGAACCAAAGTTGAGACAAGAACAATTGATCCCCGGCAACCCTGATGGGAGGGAACCTCCCTTATATAAGACCAGTCTGTAACACCTGATTGCCAATCTTCACAATCTTCATTGAATAGTTCAGTACTGTTTGTAACCACCAGAGGGAGCTTCTGCTCAGAATTCATTTCTAACACATTCACAACAGTACCCCCCCTTGAGGAGGGTCACCGAACCCTCATTTGGGCAACCAGGTCGGTCAGGATGAGCTCTGTGATACGCACGGATCAGTCTCCTAGCATGGATGTCCGAAGCAAACACCCAAGAATTGTCCTCCTGACCATAACCTCTCCACTTAACCAAATACTGGAGTTTCCGTCTAGAAAAACGAGAATCCAATATTTTCTCAACCACATACTCCAGATTGCCCTCAACCAAAACAGGGTCAGGAGGCGCAGCCATAGGAACCACTGGCTCGACAAACCTCTTCAATAAGGACTTGCGGAACACGTTATGGATCTTAAATGTCCCTGGAAGAAGTAAACGAAAGGAAACAGGATTAAGAATCTCCATGATCTTATAAGGTCCAATGAACCTAGGCTTAAACTTAGGAGATGCAACTCTCATAGGGATATTTCTTGAGGACAACCAGACCAAGTCCCCCACTTCAAACCGAGGACCATCAGTCCTATGCCGGTTGGCAAACCGCTGGATCCTCTCCTGAGAGAGGGACAACCTCTCCACTACCTGGTCCCAAATCTGCTGCATACGCTCCACAACAGAGTCAACACCTGGACAGACAGAAGCCTCCGTCTGTCCCGAAGAAAATTGAGGGTGAAACCCAAAATTGCAGAAAAATGGAGACATCAAAGTGGCAGAGCTAGCCCTATTATTAAGAGCAAACTCAGCCAAAGGCAAAAAAGAGACCCAGTCATCCTGATCAGCAGACACAAAGCATCTCAGATAAGTCTCCAATGTCTGGTTTGTTCTCTCAGTTTGTCCATTGGTCTGAGGATGAAAAGCCGAGGAGAAAGACAATTGAACACCAAGTTTAGAACAAAAAGTCCTCCAAAATCTGGAAACAAACTGGACTCCTCTGTCAGACACAATGTTCTCAGGAATGCCGTGTAACCGAACCACGTGCTGAAGGAACAAAGGCACCAATTCGGAGGAGGAAGGCAACTTAGGTAATGGCACAAGATGTATCATTTTGGAAAACCTATCACAAATCACCCAGATAACGGTCATTCTCTGAGAAACAGGGAGGTCGGAAATGAAATCCATAGAGATATGGGTCCATGGTCTCTTGGGCACAGGCAATGGCATCAACAAACCACTAGAGCGAGAGCAAGGCTTGGAGCAAGAGCAAGTCCCGCAGGACTGCACAAATTCCCTGACGTCACGAGACAAAGTAGGCCACCAAAAGGACCGACTAACCAAGTCTCTGGTACCAAAAATTCCGGGATGACCGGCCAACGCGGAACAATGAATCTCAGACATCACACTCTTTTTCCACCGGTCTGGGACAAACAATTTCCCAATAGGGCAGCGCTCGGGTTTATCCTCCTGACACCCTTCCAGAGCCAGTCTCAAATTGGGCGAGATGGCGGAAAGAACTACACCCTCTTTCAAAATAACAGCAGGATCAGATAACTCAGGAGAGTCCGCAAGGAAACTGCTCGAGAGGGCATCCGCTTTAACATTCTTAGTGCCAGGAAGAAAGGAAACCACAAAATTAAAATGTGTGAAAAACAAGGCCCACCTGGCCTGTCTAGGATTAAGTCGCTTGGCTGATTCCAGATAAACCAGATTCTTATGGTCCGTGAGGACCACCACCTGATGTTTGGCTCCCTCCAGTCAATGTCTCCACTCTTCAAAAGCCCACTTCATGGCCAATAACTCCCGATTACCCACGTCATAATTACGTTCAGTTGGAGAAAATTTTCGAGAGAAAAAGGCACAAGGGTTACTTTTAGAGGTCTCTGGATCTCTTTGGGACAAAACGGCACCTGCCCCAATTTCAGAGGCATCAACCTCCACCTGAAATGGCAGAGAAACATCAGGCTGCCGTAGAACAGGAGCAGAAGTGAATCTCTGCTTAAGCTCCTGAAACGCAGAGACTGCCTCAGGAGGCCAATTCACCACATCAGAACCCTTCTTGGTCAAATCAGTCAATGGTTTAACAATAACAGAGAAATTACCAATAAATTTACGATAAAAATTGGCAAAACCCAAGAATCTCTGAAGAGCCTTTAATGAAGTAGGTTGGACCCAATCACAGATGGCCTGAACCTTGACCGGGTCCATTTCAATAACAGATGGGGACAAAATGAATCCCAGAAATGAGATCCTCTGTACGCCAAAAAGACACTTTGATCCCTTCACATACAGAGCATTCTCTCTCAAAATATGGAACACAGTCCGAACATGTTTCACATGAGAGTCCCAGTCATTGGAAAAAATCAAGATATCATCCAAATAAACAATCAGAAATTTATCCACAAAATCCATGAAAATGTCATTCATGAAGGACTGGAAGATGGAAGGAGCATTAGTGAGCCCAAAGGCATCACTAGGTACTCAAAATGCCCCTCTGGGGTATTAAATGCCATCTTCCATTCATCCCCGTGCTTAATGCGAATAAGGTTATACGCCCCCCTGAGGTCAAGCTTGGTAAACCAAGTAGCACTTTTCACCCTGGAAAACAGGTCAGAAATCAAGGGTAACGGATATTGATATTTCACAGTGATATTGTTCAAGAGACGATAATCAATACACGGCCTTAATGAACCATCCTTTTTGGCCACAAAGAAAAAACCGGCACCCAAGGGTGAAGAGGATGGTCTGATATGACCCTTCTCCAATGACTCCTTGATATAAGACCGCATAGCGTCATGTTCAGGTACAGACAAGTTAAAAAGGCGACCTTTAGGGAATTTACTACCAGGCACTAATTCAATAGCGTAGTCATAGCTCCTATGGGGGGGCAAGGATGCAGATTTACTTTCGCTAAACACATCAGAAAAATCAGTCAAAAAGTCAGGAACATCCTGAGCCTGGGGAGAGGCAGAAAAAACAGGAGTGTTGGCATTAACACATTGGCAGCCCCAACTGGTTACAGACACAGATTTCCAATCCAAAACAGGATTATGAGACTGTAACCAAGGGAAACCTAGTACAATAATGTCATGCAGATTATACAGCACCAAAAATTTGCAACTCTCCTGATGATCAGGTTCAACCCTCATTCTCACCTGAGTAGAGAACTGGGGTTTATTCTCAGCCAAAGGGGTAGAATCAATCCCCAGTAGGGAATAGACTTCCGTGGGGGTACCAAGGGAAACCCACAACATTTAGCAAAATCAAAATCCATCAGGTTAATAGCTGCTCCCGAATCAACAAAAGCCTGAGCAGAAAATGTGGACAGGGAGCAAATCAGGGTAACAGTCAACAGAAATTTAGTCTGAACACTACCCAAGACAACTGAGCGTGCAAAACGTCTTCCCCGCTTAGGGCAGACTGAAATAGCATGAGTGGCGTCACCACAGTAGAAACATAACCCATTGCGTTTTCGAAACTCATGACGCTGTGCCCCAGAAGCCAATCTATCACACTGCATGGGTTCAGAAGCTGGTTCACAAGGCAACACTATTCCACGCTTACCTCTACGCTCACGCAAACGTCTGTCAATTTGAATCGCTAATGACATAGAATCATTGAGACCAGAGGGAGCAGGGAAACCCACCATAACATCTTTTACATTCTCTGACAGACCCTTCCGAAAAAGGGCTGCCAAAGCATCATCATTCCATTTTGTCAGGACTGCCCACCTTCGGAATCTCTGACAGTATAACTCAGCATCCTCAAGCCCCTGATTTAATGCCAACAAGGCTTTTTCAGCTTGATCAGTGACATTAGGTTCATCGTACAATAACCCCAGAGCCAGAAAAAAGGCATCAACATTACTCAAAACAGGATCCCCATGTGTCAGGGAAAAAGCCCAATCCTGAGGATCGCCGCGCAGGAGAGAGATGACAATTTGAACCTGCTGTGCTGCATTTCCTGAGGACTTAGGTTTTAAGGCAAAAAACAACTTACAGTTATTTTTGAAATTCAGAAATTTAGCTCGATCCCCTAAAAACAAA
>JARQOD010000001.1:842195841-842231774 GCA_033576555.1 Oophaga sylvatica
TCCCCCACCCTCCCACCCTTTGTATATATGGCTCCGCTCCCACCCTCCATCCTGTATATATGGCTCCGCTCCCCTCCCATCCTGTATAATGGCTCCGCTCCCCCTCCCATCCTGTATATATGGCTCCGCTCCCATCCTCCCATCCTGTATATATGGCTCCGCTCCCCCTCCCATCCTGTATACATGGCTCCGCTCCCCCTCCCATCCTGTATATATGGCTCCGCTCCCATCCTCCCATCCTGTATATATGGCTCCGCTCCCCCTCCCCATCCTGTATACATGGCTCCGCTCCCCCTCCCATCCTGTATATATGGCTCCGCTCCCCCCCATCCTGTATATATGGCTCCGCTCCCCCTCCCATCCTGTATATATGGCTCCGCTCCCCCTCCCTTTCTGTATATATGGCTCCGCCCCACCTCCCATCCTGTATATATGGCTCCGCTCCCCCTCCCATCCTGTATACATGGCTCCGCTCCCCCTCCCATCCTGTATAATGGCTCCGCTCCCCCTCCCATCCTGTATATATGGCTCCGCTCCCATCCTCCCATCCTGTATATATGGCTCCGCTCCCCCTCCCATCCTGTATCATGGCTCCGCTCCCCCTCCCATCCTGTATATATGGCTCCGCTCCCATCCTCATCCTGTATATATGCTCCGCTCCCATCCTCCCATCCTGTATACATGGCTCCGCTCCCCCTCCCATCCTGTATACATGGCTCCGCTCCCACTCCTGTATATATGGCTCCGCTCCCCCTCCCATCCTGTATATATGGCTCCGCTCCCCCCTCCCATCCTGTATACATGGCTCCGCTCCCCCCCCATCCTGTATACATGGCTCCGCTCCCCTCCCATCCTGTATATATGGCTCTGCTCCCCCTCCCATCCTGTATACATGGCTCCGCTCCCCCTCCCATCCTGTATACATGGCTCCGCTCCCCCTCCCATCCTGTATATATGGCTCTGCTCCCCCTCCCATCCTGTATATATGGCTCCGCTCCCCCTCCCATCCTGTATACATGGCTCCGCTCCCCCTCCCATCCTGTATATATGGCTCCGCTCCCCTCCATCCTGTATATATGGCTCCGCTCCCCCTCCCATCCTGTATATATGGCTCCGCTCCCCCTCCCATCCTGTATATCATGGCTCCGCTCCCCCTCCCATCCTGTATATATGGCTCCGCTCCCCTCCCATCCTGTATATATGGCTCCGCTCCCCCTCCCATCCTGTATATATGGCTCCGCTCCCCCTCCCATCCTGTATACATGGCTCCGCTCCCCCTCCCATCCTGTATATATGGCTCCGCTCCCCTCCATCCTGTATATATGCTCCGCTCCCATCCTCCCATCCTGTATACATGGCTCCGCTCCCCCTCCCATCCTGTATACATGGCTCCGCTCCCATCCTGTATATATGGCTCCGCTCCCCCTCCCATCCTGTATACATGGCTCCGCTCCCTCCCACCTGTATATGCTCGCCATCCTGTATATATGGCTCCGCTCCCCCCCATCCTGTATATATGGCTCCGCTCCCCCTCCCATCCTGTATATATGGCTCCGCTCCCATCCTCCCCCATCCTGTATATATGGCTCCGCTCCCCCATCCTCCCATCCTGTATACATGGCTCCGCTCCCCCTCCATCCTGTATACATGGCTCTGCTCCCCCTCCCATCCTGTATATATGGCTCCGCTCCCCCTCCCATCCTGTATATATGTCTCCGCTCCCATCTCCCATCCTGTATACATGGCTCCGCTCCCCCTCCCATCCTGTATATATGGCTCCGCTCCCATCCTGTATATATGGCTCCGCTCCCCCTCCCATCCTGTATACATGGCTCCGCTCCCATCCTGTATATATTGCACCGCTCCCCCTCCCATCCTGTATACATGGCTCCGCTCCCCCTCCCATCCTGTATATATGGCTCCGCTCCCATCCTGTATATATGGCTCCGCTCCCATCCTGTATACATGGCTCCGCTCCCCCTCCCATCCTGTATACATGGCTCCGCTCCCCCTCCCATCCTGTATATATGGCTCTGCTCCCCCCTCCCATCCTGTATATACATGGCTCCGCTCCCCCTCCCATCCTGTATACATGGCTCCACTCCCCCTCCCATCCTGATATATGGCTCTGCTCCCCCCTCCCACCCTGTATACATGGCTCCGCTCCCCCTCCCATCCTGTATACATGGCTCCGCTCCCCCTCCCATCCTGTATACATGGCTCCGCTCCCCCTCCATCCTGTATATATGGCTCTGCATCCCCCTCCCACCCTGTATACATGGCTCCGCTCCCCCTCCCATCCTGTATATATGGCTCCGCTCCCCCTCCCATCCTGTATACATTGCTCCGCTCCCCCGTCCCCCCCCATCATACTTACCCTCCTCGCTCCGTCGCTGCAGGTCCCTTGCATCCCTGTCGGCCGCGGCAGCTTCCTCCTGTGCGCAGCGGTGACGTAATACCGCTCATTAAGGGCATGAATATGGACGCCATGCCTATGGGAGTGGCGTCACGTCCATATTCATTACCTTAATGAGCGGTACTACGTCACCGCACTGCCAAGAGGAAGCTGCCGCGGCCGACAGGGATGCAGCGACGGAAGGTAAGTATCGATGTCTAATGAAGCCGGCGGCTGCAGCTGTCACTACAGTGCTGCAGCCGCCGGCTCCATGTATGTACAGCGTTCTGTGCCGTGGCTCCGCTGCCCGGCAGCAGAACTGCTACGGCCCGGTAATGGGCCGCGGACCGGCGGTTGGGGACCCCTGCTTAAGCGACCCCTGTGTTTTGGTCGTTCGACCCCCGCCGGGGTCGCGACCCACAGGTTGGGAACCGCTGGTCTAGCCGATCATGGCTGACAACCAGCAGCTGCAGCGCTAGGTTCAGCAACTAGAGGCCAGACTTAGGTCTCTGGAGCAGGCCGCTCCAGTTGCTGATCTCACTGCAGTAGCTACTCAGGCGGCCGCGCAAGCAGCAAATCTCGTAAGCTCTGCTGCTGTGAAAGCTGCGGTAGCTGCTAAAGTGTCATTACCGCATTTCGCTCTGCCAGAAAAATTTTCTGTTGACAGTAAATCCTGCAGAGGGTTTATTAATCAATGCTCCATTCAGCTAGAAATGATGGAGGCATGGTTCCCCTCCGAAAGGGCTAAAGTGGGTTTCGTTATCCAATTACTTACCCGCAAGGCCTTGAAGTGGGCTACTCCTCTGTGGGAACGGAGTGATGCAGTAGTGGCCAATGTGGGTCTCTTTCTTAGAACCCTAAAAATTGTGTTCCTCGGTCCTCAGGTTACACATGATACAGTTCTTAAGCTGCTTACATTAGTGCAGGGTTCGTCCACCGCCAGTCATTATGCCGTCCAGTTCAGGACATTAGCAGCAGAACTGGATTGGTCTGAACTGTCGCTAATCCGGTGTTCTGGAAGGGTTTGGCTGGGCATATAAAAGATGCTCTAGCCACCAGGGAGATTCCAACCTCCCTGGAAGAGTTAATGACCCTCGCCAACCACATAGATTTACGTCATGCAGAAAGCAAGTTGGAGCTGAAGGTCTCTAAACCTAGGTTTCTGTTGGCACCGGCATTTTCTAAATCTATTTCCGAATCCGTGGTTCCAGGCACGGAACCGGAGCCAATGGATATTTCCCAGACCAGGAGATGGTCCCCTCCTTCCCATCCTACACATCTCTTGGAGTACCCCAATAATAAGGGTTCCAAGCGGGCAGGAGAACGAGAGTGTCTAACCACCATGGAGGAGGTGTGTTAGACTCAGAGACTTCTTCCTCCAGACTAGCCTATAAGGTGACGTTGCTCTTCGGAACAACCACGGTTGCTGCCAAGGCGGTGGTGGATTCTGGGGCTGATGGCAATTTTTTGTCATCAACCTTTGCCCAGAAGCACGCCGTTCCTATGGAATTACTGTCCAGACCCATAAACTTCAGGGTAGTCAACGGTTCCATGTTAGACACACAGATCACCCACCAGTCTATCCCCCTCACCATGTCGTTTCCTCAGGGTCACCGGGAGGATATCTCGTTCCTTGTCATTCCCGGAGGATTGAATGAGGTGCTATTGGGTCTTCCATGGTTATGTTCTCACAATCCACATATAAACTGGAACACAGGGACAGTTTATTCATGGGGTGAGAGATGTACTACCCAGTGTATGGTGGCATCAACCCGGAAGGTGGTCTTAGACCCGCTGGCCGGTCTAGAGGCACTTCCAGAGCAATATTGGAGCTATGCCGATGTGTTCTCTAAAAAGGCTGCAGAGACCTTGCCTGCCCACCGACCGTATGACTGCGCCATAGATCTGATCCCCGGATCAGAGCCTGCTCGCTGTAGGGTTTATCCCCTGTCTGTCCCTGAGACCCAGGCCATGTCCGATTACATCAAGGAGAACCTGGCTCGGGGGTTTATCAGGAAATCGGTCTCTCCTGCTGGAGCAGGGTTCTTCTTCATCCAGAAGAAAGGAGGTGACCTACGTCCGTGTATTGATTACAGGGGATTAAATGCAATCACCATAAAAAACAAATATCCCCTGCCCCTGATCTCTGAATTGTTCGACAGACTTCGAGGGGCTAAAATTTTCATTAAGTTAGACATGCGTGGGGCCTATAACCTCATACAAATCCATGAGGGCGACGAGTTGAAGACGGCCTTTAATACTCGTGATGGCCACTACGAGTACCTCGTCATGCCCTTCGGGTTATGCAATGCCCCCGCCGTATTTCAGGATTTCGTCAACGATATCTTTCGAGATTTGCTACAGTCCTTCATTGTAGTATATCTTGACGATATCCTGATCTTTTCCCTGGGCCTCTCCACACACAGAGAGGATGTTCGCAGAGTTTTTGAACGTTTGCGCGCAAATTCTCTGTATTGCCAGCTGGAGAAATGCCAGTTCGAACAAGAGTCATTACCATTCTTGGGGTACATTGTATCCAGTAAGGGCTTGGCCATGGATCCCTAAAAATTGGTAGCCGTACAGAATTGGCAGGAGCCCCATTCTCTGCAGGCAGTACAGCGCTTCATGGGGTTCATCAATTATTATCGGCAATTTATACCGCATTTTTCCACACTGGTGGCTCCTTTGGCCGCGCTAACCAAGAAAGGTGCCAACCCCAAAAACTGGTCTAAAGCGACATCTGAGGCTTTCCGGGAGATCAAGTCTTATTTTTCGAAAGCTCCCATCCTACATCGGCCAGATGTCAATAAGCCATTCTTTCCCGGAGGTCGACACCTCCTCTGTAGGAGCCAGTGCTGTCCTTTCTCAAAAGAATGGGCAGGGTCAGAGAAGACCATGTTTCTTCTTCTCCAAGACCTTTTCTCCAGCGGAGAGGAATTATACTTTTGAGGATAAAGAATTACTCGCAATAATATTGGCTTTTGTTGAGTGGAGGTATCTTTTGGAGGGAGCTAAACATCCGTTTGTGGTATATTCCAACCATAAGAATCTCTCATACCTGCAGACGGCGCAGCGTCTCAACCCGAGGCAGGCTCGGTGGTCCCTTTTTTTTGCCTGATTCAATTTTACCATCAAATTTTCTAAAAGGGGAGAAGAATCCTCAGGCGGATGCTCTATTTCGGTCTATGGATACAATGGAGGACGATGACGAGCCCAAACTTATCGTTCCTCCTGAGAGTATGCGAATGGTGGCACCGGTGACTCTAGACCAGGTTCCACCCGGGAAGACGTTTGTTTCTCCGAACCTACAGAATGAGGTGCTCTCATGGGCACATGCCTCTAAGATTGGAGGTCATTTCGGAATCAAACGCACCACTGAGTTCCTCCAACGCTCGTATTGGTGGCCTCGGTTGTCCCAGGACGTTAAAGAATACGTCCAAGCATGTATCTCCTGTGTGAGAAATAAATCGTCACATCAGAGTCCGGCGGGTCTTCTACATCCGTTACCCGTGGCGGATAGACCTTGGGAGCTGATTGGGATGGATTTCGTGGTTGAGTTACCTAAATCCCGGGGTAATACGACCATATGGGTGGTTTCTGATGATTTTTCTAAGATGGTTCACCTGGTACCTCTTCCTAGGGTTCCTTCTTCCCGGGTTCTGGCATCATTGTTTATCCGTCATGTTTTCCGTCTTCACGGTATGTCTGATAGGATTGTTTGTGACCGAGGTCCTCAGTTCACCTCTCGGTTTTGGAGAGAATTGTGTAATTTGTGTACTATTGAACTGAACCTCTCTACTGCCTATCACCTGGAGACCACCGGCCTGGTGGAACGCACTAATCAGACGCTTGTGACATACTTGCGTCATTTCGTTTCTGCCAATCATAATAATTGGGCAACTTTGCTTCCTTGGGCAGAGTTTGCTCTAAATAATGCAGTGGCGGATTCCACAGGTCAGACCCCTTTCCTTTTGAACAGTGGTCAACACCCACGTGTGCCAGTCCCTATGCCAGTTAACTCTGGGGAGCCTGGGGTCAGAGATTGGGCTATGGAGGCGCGGGACGTCTGGAGTCAGACGCAGGAAGCGTTATTGGCCTCCAAAAATCGGCTGACACTCATCGTCGTCCAGCTCCCGTATTTTCTCCGGGCGACAGGGTCGGGCTCGCGGCTCGCAATATCAGAAGTCGCGGGGAATCCGCTAAATTCTCCCTCGGTTTATTGGTCCTTTTAAAAATCTGGCCCAAGTAAACCCCGTGGTGTATCGTTTGCAATTGCCTCGGCACTTAAACCCATTCGCCTGACGAAATTCTCGGAAGCTCAACACGCCTCTGACACCGGGGGTGAGGATTTCGAGGTGGAGGTGATTGTGGGGTCTAAGGTGGTTCGTGGCAAAAAATTTTATTTGGTACACTGGAGGGATCGTGGTTCTGAGGATCGCACTTGGGAACCCGTGGACCATATTCATGCTCCCCTGCTCATTGAGGAATATGAGCATCAAGTGGGGGGGATAATGTTAGGCATTGGGCGACATCTGAACCTGGATCCGAGGAGTCTGTGGTCTCCCATCCAGACCAAGCCAAGACAGATGCTGCTCAGCTTCGCCGTAGATCCCAACGCCTAGTCAGTACCTGAGAGGCACAAGTAGTTACTTGGGTCTTTGTTCATAGTAGCCTTAAACCTAGGTTACAGAACAGGAAAAGGCTGTTGTAAGCCTAAGTCCAGAAATGCCTGCACTGAGCATGTCCGTGACATGGCAAGCCATTATTGGTGGTTAATGTCAGCTGATCCTCTGACCTGGCATCGCCTGATTGGTCGCGGATGACGTCATCGGTGATGCGATTGACGAGATGGCTGGGGGCGGAGCTTAGCCCTTAAATAGCTTGTCTGTCGGCGGCGCAGCGCTGTCAGATCATACTATTATAGGCAGTGCTCTTGTGTGGACGTACCAGAATCTGGGCTCCACGTGCTCTCTAGCTTTGCTCTCCGGGACCTTCCGATTCCAGAGTACACTCGGCTTTTTAGCACAGGTCCTTCAGGCAGGTTCAGCTTATGCCAAGCAGGTAGCCAAGGTGGCGCAGTCTTGCTACGAATAAAGGGTAGCTATACACCCTGAGCAGACTGCGGGGTGCGTAACCTGTAGCTAATACGGTGAAGTCTTGCTACGAATATAGGGTAGCTATGCACCCTGAGCAGACTGCGGGTCGCGAAACCTGGGCATTGCCTGGCAAGTTGAACAGAGAGTTGCTCAGTTCGGTCTCACGTCGGCTGGTAGCACGTACGCCTGGCGTTAGTCGCACGCACTTCCTAGCAGCTGGCACGTAGCTTCTGTACAGTCAACAGGGCTACGTCTATACCAGCTTGCTGCACATAGTGCAAACCCAATATCTGGCAAGTGGCTTCTGTGCCATTAACAGTGCTACATCTACGCCAGTCAATAGCACATCTCCCGTGACGTTAACGGAGATAGTGCCAATTCTACATCTCCCCTAGTGTGAAGTAACACTAATGTTA
Organism: Oophaga sylvatica; assembly: GCA_033576555.1. Classification (NCBI taxonomy): domain Eukaryota; kingdom Metazoa; phylum Chordata; class Amphibia; order Anura; family Dendrobatidae; genus Oophaga; species Oophaga sylvatica. Next base: position 842,203,749 of record JARQOD010000001.1, read on the forward strand.
GATTTCTGTTGTCAGTTTGACCCTCATACTCTAGGGGTGTTCGGCAGCAGTGACTATAAACTGCATCACGGACCCCGTGTTCGGTTGCAATCCATTACACAATAAAGTTGTTGCAACCGAGCGGATAACAGCTAGTTTTGTATTTATTTTTCTCTTCTACATTATATTGTTAGGTGGACAATATTAAATGTTATAGCTTTTTTGTTACCACTAAACATATTAGTAACACCTTTTCATGCAATTTTTTTCACACTCAAAAAGTGTTAATTCAGTTGAAAAAGTTCATTTTGAGCACAAACCTCAATCTTTGCTACACTTCTGCATTCACTGGAAGAGGTGAAGAAACACTGTTTTTTTCATAACCTCATTACATAGTTACATAGGATAAAAATAAAAAGATCCACCAAGCTCATCCTTTCACAATCAGTTATACAACACTCATAGATTAATCATAGCTGTTACTACTCTTAGGGTGGGGTATTCCGTTATTTGATTACTCTGAATGTAAGGAACTAAGTCCTATATTATATTCATTATGTATCAATTTCCAGTATTGCTTTTCATCCCATAGTCTTTTGTACTGTTCTTACAAAATCATGTGCCAGTTGTTTGTATTGAGCATACATATACTAATGCATGTAAATTTGAACATTCTTAAAGGGAATATGTCAGTTGGGTAATAAAAGGGGGAATCACCAGTGTGAGCGATGTAATGACCAACACTTTGCTCTCATAATCACACACAGGTCTGTAGTGAGCTAAGAGCTAACACAGTACAGAAAAACTAACACAGTGCAGCGGAAGTGAACTTTGTCTCATTACAATCATTTGCAACTGCAAATGATTTTGCAATGAGACAAACTTCACTTTTGCTTTACTGTGTTATTTTTGCAGTTCTGTGTTTGCTCTCATAATCACACACAGTTCTGCAGTACCACATCTCCAACTTACTGGCTTTTGAGTCAAAGTGGAAGTCTTTGCCCATTGCTGATCCAGTGGGCCCATCCATCTGGTATGTTAAGAGTCTCTCTCATTTCATCAGTCCATAAAACCTTTGAAACCTTTTCTTGGCCCAGTCTTGACATTTCAACTTTTGTGTCTTGTTCAATGGTGGTCGAGATTCAGCCTTCCTTACATTGGCCATGTCTCTGTTCACTGAACTCATTGTACTTCTGAGCACTGCAGGGAGGTTGCAGTTTTGGAATATGACAGCACTGGAGCATAATGGTTTCCTGGTCGCTTCTCAAATCTTTGGCAGTTCACATGCATCTTTTTTTTCAATACATTTTTTTTTCAAACCTGTTAACTACCAACAAAACTTTTGTTGGTACTGTTATCACCCCCCAATATCTTGGCAGTTTCAAGAATACTGCATCCCTCTGTAAGGGTGAGTTTCCACGGTCAGGAAACGCTGCGTGTTTGGCGCTGTGCGCTGGCGCAGCGCCAAACACGCAGCGTCCAGATGTTACAGCATAGTGGAGGGGATTTCAAGAAATCCCGTCTCCACTATGCGTAACAATACGCAGGTGGCAAACCTGCGTAAACGGACATGCGGCGCGTCTTTTTAGACCGCAGCATGTCCTCGCGTATTGCGGCGACGGTGCGTCGCCGCAACATAATTAACACAGGGCTATGTAGCCCTGCGCTCTTTCCGGAGGTGTTCCGGAGGTGTCCTGAACACCTCCGGAAAGAGCGCGCGTCAGAAAGGGGGCGGGGCTTAGACGGAGCGGAATTTCCGCTCCGTCAAAAGCGCTATGGTTCCGGACCGTGGAACCATAGCCTAAGACTTTCAATAATTTTGGAGTATTCAGAGTCACTTTAGTCTCCTTTTGACCCATTTTGCCTTAGAGTGTTGTATCCTTAGGCTTCATCCACCAATATTACACAACTACGCATCACTTGATATGCTTCATCCAATAGCCATTAAGATACTTGCCTAATAATTGTACACACAGTGTATATTTATGAGCATTAACCCCTTCACGACCTCTGACATACCTATATGTCATGGGGGTTGCCGCCGCTCTTTAACCCCCTAAATGCTGCAGTCTATATCGGTGTCCTCGCAACGTCATCGGTTGGGCCCAACTGTTCCATGGCAACTCGAGGTCATCATGATGACCTCCAGGTCCGCCAGCTATGGCAAGCCTGCTAGACCATGCTGAGAGCATGGTCGAAGAGGCTTCTGTCAGTGCAGCACTGACAGTTATAATATCAGCGATCAGACTTCTAAAAGTTAAAGGGGGACAAAGTAAAAAACTTTTTTTTTTTTTTTAAAAAAGTAAAAACAAATTTGTAAAAATATTTGTAAAAAATATCACTAAATAAAAAAATAAAAGTAATATTATACCTATAAATACGTATATTTATTTAAAAACTGTCACATTAGTTAACCCCTTCAGTGAACACCGTAAAAAAAGTGGCAAAAACTGCTTTTTCATATTACCGCCAAACAAAAAGTGCAATAAAATGAGATCAAAATGTCGAATGGAAATAAAAATAGTGTCACTCAAAACGTCATCTTGTCCCACAAAAAATAAACCACCATACAGCTCCATAAGCAGAGAAATAAAATTGTACCAATAAAAACGTCAACTCGTCCCGCAAAAAACACTCCCTCACGTGACTATCAGCGAAATATAGAAAAATTATAGCTTTCAAAAGTGCTTTTTAGTGCGTTGATAGTAGCCCAACATAAAAAAACTATATAAATATGGTATCGCTGCAATCACACAGACCTGAAGTATAAAGTCATCTAATCACTTATACCACACGATTAATGGCATAAAAAATAAATAGAATAAATTCTTCACCTGCTGTTGATTTCTTCATTCTGCCTCCCAAAGATCGAAGTAAGGCTTGGCTCACTTTTATCCTGCGTTCTATGCTGAGCGCTTGCACCGGATTTTCTGTGTAAATGTCTAAAATACAGAACCCCCGCCTAAAAATTCCCTATAATGGGGCAGAAGGCAATGCTGCCTGTCCTATGATCCAGTGGTGTCTGGTTTTTAAGCATGCATAAAAGCATGGTCAGCCACAGTTTTTTGCACCTCTGATAAGAAGAACACCACTTAACTGAGGCTATGCAGTGTCCAGAGTAACTCTGCTGCCTCATTATAGTGAATAGATCACTCAAGGAATTCATCTGAATTCTGTTATTCAGAGATTTAGATAGAAACCCCGATGTAAGTGCTCAGCGTACAGCGCAGGATAAATGTGATCCAAATTGTTATGTAAAATGTTCCCAATAAAAGCTTCAACTCAATCAACAAAAAGAACGTCCCCACTCAGGTCCATCATTTGTCCATGGAAATATAGGGGGCTTTCACGTTACTGGTAGCACAAAGGCTCTGGAGAAGCACTATGGTTTCACCAAATGAAATCCAATGAATCCAATGAATTCTTAACTGCCAAATCTAAATGCCCCTTCCCTTCTCAGCCCCAGTGTGCCTGAACCACATTTAGCATCCACATGTTTGGCATTTTTGTAGCGGTGAGATCCCACTTAATTTATGGGGTACATGTTTCCAGAAACATGAGCTGGGCATAATGTATACAACATACTTGGCACTGCAATGTACAGGCACAACAGTGGCAGATTTGCAATTTTCACTCAGCAACATCAACTGCTGATGGGATCACTTGAAGGGGGATTCTTCTCTCCTGGCACTTAGGGGCTCTGTATATAGACTCCACAAACTATTATACGTTAATTTGTTCTCCAAGAGCCAAGTAGTGCTCATTCCTTCATGAATCTCACTGTGTGGCTAACCAGTACTGTTCAGCCACATAAGGGGTATTGCTACTTTCAGCAGAAATTGTGTGACAAATTTTGGTGCCATTTTTATCCATTTTGCTATGTGAAAATGTAAAATCGGGGGCTAAAACAAAATTTTTGTGGTAAAAATATAATTTTTTTTTCTTTACTGCACAATGGTCTAAATTCTGTGACACACCTTTAGTGTCAATATGATCACTGTACCCCTGAATTAATTCATTGTGACATCTAAAATATATACTGTAGAATCTGGCACTCTAAAAAAAAAATGGCTGAATTTTATTGAAATCAAGAAATAGTGTATCAAATATATTGACATTTCGGTCTAATCGCAAGTTGGCAATCGGACGTCGCAACCGCAATACTGCACCAGGTATTCCTGGGTTCTCAAGCATAGGGGCTGCTATTTGAAATTTAAACAGCCGGAATCTATTCTTCAGGCATTTACGAAATTATATGCTACTAGTGTATATCTGATGAAGGTCAATTAGACCGAAATGTCAATATATTTGATACACTATTTGTTGATTTCAATAAAATTCAACCTTTTTTTTTTTAAACTGCTGGATTCTATATATTTTGCATCGTAAGGGTTGGGACCCTATCTGTGCACCTCTTTTTCATCTAAGGAGTGCCGTTCTTCTTTTTATCATTGAGAGATACAGTTTGTAAAATTGGGTCACTTATGGATGGGTTCTGCAGTATTGGCATTTTAGGGCCTCTGCATGTGACATGACACCCTCAAACCATTCCAGCAAAATCTGCATTCTAATATGGTGCTTTTTTCCTTCTGAGCTTTGCGCTGTGCTTCAGTAGTAGTTTTTGACCACATATGAGATATTAGCGTACTTAGGAGAAATTGCATAACAAATTGTAAGGTCCATTTTTTTTATTATCCATTTTGAAAATAAAAACGTGGGCCCAAAGTCTCATTTTAGTGGAAAAATCTTAATTTTCCTATGACTCAGCCCAATGTTATATAATCATCTCAATCAACTGAGGGTTAAAAATGTTCACTTTCACCCTAGATGAATTTCTCAAGAAGTGTAGTTTCCAAAATGGAGTCAATTGTGGTTGTTTCTGCATGTCAGGGGCTCTTCAAATGTGAGATTCCAGCTAAAATTTCACTCCAGAATTCAATTGGCACTCCTTTCATTCTGAGACCTGACGTGCGCCCAAACAGCAGTTTTCCACCACATATGGGGTATCAGAGTACTCAGGAGAAACTGCACAATAAATTGTATGGTCAATATTTTACTGTAACCCTTGTGGAAATAAAAAATTTGGGGTTGAAGCAACATTTTTGTGGGAAAAATGTGACTTTTTTTTATTTTCATGTTTCAACGTTATAAAATTCTGTGAAGTATCTGTGGTTTCATGGTGCTCACTACACCTCTAGATAAATTCCTTCAGGGGTCTAGTTTCCAAAATGGGGTCACTTGTTGGGATTTCCACTATTTAGGCACATCAGGAACTCTGCAAATGTAACATGGTGTTCTCTATCTAATCCAGCCAGTTTTGTGTTCCAAAAGTTGAATGTTGCTCCTTCCCTTTCAAGTCCTTGACAAACAGTGGTTTTGTACCATATATGGGGTATTGGTGTACTCACGACAAACTGCACAACAAACTGTATGGTGCATATTCTCCTGTTAACCTTTTTAAAATGCTAAATTTTGGGCAAAAGCAATATGTTTGTGGGAAAAAGAAACCTTTTCCTTTCACATTGCTTTCATACTGTTAAAACCCCTAAAGGGTTTATAAACTTCTTGAATGTAGCTTTGAGAATTTTGAGGTGTGTACTGTCTAAAATGGTGTAACTTTTGGGTATTTTCTGCCACACAGGCCCTTCAACTGGGATGTGGTCCCTAAAAAACTTGTTTAAGTAAATTTTGTTGGAAAAATGAGAGATTGCAGATAAACTGTTAACTGTTCTAACTTCCGAACCCCAAAAAATATGTTTAAAAAATGATGCTGATGTGAAGTAGACATGTGTTAAATGTTATTTATTAAAGGGAATCTGTCACCCTAAATTGGCGGGATATTTAAATGATGGCAGTCAGGTCAGATGGGCGGTGTTTTGGGTACTTGCCTTAACATGTTGTTCGCCGCTGTCTCCATTATTTCTGGGAATTGTAGTCGTTGCCCTCCATATAACGTACCTGCGCATTGCAATCTTGAATTGCGCACGCGCAGTATGCTTTGCCCGCAGATTGCAATGCGCAGGCACATTTAGGGTGACAGATTCCCTTTAAGTATTTTGCGTGATATAGCTATCTAGTTTAAGGGCATACAAAATAAAAGTTTGAACATTGCAAAATGTTCACATTTTTGGTCAAATTTTTTATATTTTCATAAATAAACGCAATCATATCAACCAAAATTTGCCACTCACATGAAGTACAATATGTCATGAAAAAATAATCTTAATAATCTTATAATCACTGGGATACGTTGAAGCGTTCATAGTTGCAACCTCATAAAATGAGACTGGTCAGAATTGAAAAAAATTGGCCTGGTTAAGAAGATGAAAACAGGCTGGGGGGTTCGAAGGGGTTAAAATCCACCGGCCATGTTTTTACCCATGTGGCCAGCTCATCTAGGCTTTTCTGTAATATTATGTCATCAAGTTGATTTTAAAATACGCCAGTACCTGTGTACTGATCAGAATATGGCTATATCTTCAGTGAGCACCCTGTTATGTTTTGGTAGCTGAGGAGAGCAGGCAAAAACGGCAATACACCAGAGAGGTTGGAATCTACTGGATTGCAGTACCCTGACTAACCACCACAACTAAAGGCAGCCTTGGAGCGTACCTACGTTGGTCCTAGACGCCTCGTCACAGCCTGAGAAGCTAACTACACCTAAAGATAGAAAGAGGAAAACTATCTGCCCCGGAGCAGATCCCCAAAGAACATAGGAAGCCCCCAAACATGTAATGGCGGTTAGACAAGAGGAAACACAAACACAGACAGAAAATAGTATGAGCAAACGTTGGGGCCCAATCTTCCTAAACAGAAAAGGATAGGAAGGAAACTTACTGCAATCCCAAAAAACCCTAAGGGCCTGTGCACACATTGCGGATTTGCCTGCGGATTTTTCCGCGCCAAAACCGCACCTCTTGGCAGAAACCGCAGGCGCGGTTTTGACGCGGTTTTGGCGCGGTTTTGATGCGTTTTTTGGCGCGGTTTTGACGCGTTTTTTCTCATGCGGTTTTGTATGCGGTTTTTACAGCTAAATAAAGATATGTTGTTTAACAAAAAAAAAAAAAGATTTGTGATGTCATTTCTTGCCCAACCTCCTCTTTTACATTTGTCCAACCCACACTCCATTACACACACACAGATAGAGATAGGCCGGCGTCGCACTTGCGAGTGTGATGCGAGTAAGTCGCACGACTTTCTCGCATCAACACCCGGCACGGCTGCCCGCTCTCGGACCCGAGTGTGCGGCTGCATGTATTTCTATGCAGCCGCACATTCGGGTCCGAGAGTGGCAGCCGTGCCAGGTGTTGATGCGAGAAAGTCGTGCGACTTACTCACATCACACTCGCAAGTGTGTCGCCGGCCATCGATAGATAATAGATACCAGTAGATAGATAGATAGATAGATAGATAGATAAAATGGTACATAAATAGTTAAAGACACACACGCGTACACATACACAAAATAACGCAATAGTTAATAAAAAAAAAAAATATAGGAAAAAAAATGGCGTGGGCTCCCGCGCAATTTTCTGCGCCAGATGGGGAAAGCAGACAGCCGGGGCCAATATTTCTAGCCTGGGAAGGGGTTAATACCCATGCATCTTCCCAGGCTATGAATATCAGCCCGCAGCTAGCCTTCACTGGCTATTAAAATAGGGGGACCCCCCAAAAAAAAAATGACGTGGGGTCCCCCTATAATTTATAGCCAGACAGGCTAGGCAGACAGCTGCGGGCTGATATTCATAGCCTAGGAAGGGGCCATGGATATTGGGCGCCCCCCTGGCTAAAAATACCAGCACCCAGCCGCCCCAGAGTTGGCGCATCTGTACGATGCGCCAATTCCGGCACTTAGCCCCTCTCTTCCCACTCCCCTGTAGCGGTGGGATATGGGGTAATAAGGGGTTAATATCACCTTGCTATTGTAAGGTGATATTAAGCCCGGTTAATAATAGAGAGGCGTCAATAAGACGCCTATCCATTATTAATCTTATATTAATAAAGGGTTAAAAAAAACAACACACGCATAAGAATAAATTATTTTAATGAAATAAAACACAACACGGTTTTCATATCTTTATTACACACTCAGATCCAAGCGACGCCCTCGATCTCCTGTAAAAAAACGTAAAAAAATAAAACAACCGTATACTCCCTGTCCGACGCAGTCCAATTAATAACGAGTGTCCCACGACGGTTTCCCCTATAGAACGGTGACATCAGGTGATGCCACTGCTCTGTAGGGCCTCCCAGTGATGCACTGACAGGAGACAATGGCTCCTGCAGTGCATCACTGAGTTCATTCTCTCACTTTATGGCAATGCTGCGTGGGAATTTTCTCACCCAGCATTGCCGTGAGAGAATGAACTGTAGTGACGTCATTCTCTCCCGGCGGCAGAGCGGTACACAGATGGATGGCGTCGGGGAAGAGGTGAGTATGTGCTCAATGTTATTTGTTGTATGTCATGTGTATGTTATATGTTCTGTATGTCATGTATGTTATATGTTCTGTATGTCATTATATGTTCTGTATGTCATGTAATTTTTTTTTTTTTTACATTCAGCAGTGCACATTAGCCGGATGATGGGACTACTACTGTCCCATCATTGGCTAATGTGTCAGTCACTGTCACTGTAGCAGGCATAGCCGGATGGGACTTGTAGTCCCATCCGACGATGCCTGCATACACGGAGACACGCACACAGCCCCGCACACCGCCGCACATACACAGCCCCGCACACCGATCGCGCACACAGACCCGCACACCGATCGCGCACACAGACCCGCACACCGATCACGCAGACACCGGCACACAATCACCGCCCACACACACAGCGCCGCACACTATACACGCCCACGCACCGCCCACACACATAGCGCCGCACACTATTCACGCCCACGCACCGCCCACACACTTCCCTCCTCCCGAACTGCAGCGGTTTCAGCCGCAGCAAACCCGCAGATCTTTTTTAGATCTGCGGTTTTGCTGCGGAAGTGCCCGACTCAATGCAAGTCAATGGGCGCCGAACCGCTGCAGTTCCGCACAAAGAATTGACATGCTGCGGAAAATAAAACGCGGCTAAACCGCGCGTTTTTTTCCGCAGCATGTGCACAGCAGACCTGCGGTTCCCATAGGGATTCATTGGCTGTGCACTGTGCTGCGGGTTGGATGCGTTTCCGCAGCGTTAAAAAACGCAGCGGAAACGCATCTAAAACCGCAATGTGTGAACGGGGCCTAAGAAGTACCAACTCTACTAATTGCAAAAACACCTGAGATCACACGACCTCTACCACCTAAATTAGTTCTCTGGTGTAACAAAACTAAGCCGCAGCCACTGAAAAAACTGGAAAAGGCAAATGAACAAATAACAGAGGCTCAGATAAACTGAGAGGAGCACAAGCCCCCCGGAGGGGACCTGGCTGACCTCCACAAGAGTGCAGGAAAAAATGCAAAAAGCAAGCACAGAAATAAAAACAGAAAATGTCTTATCTTAGAGCAGGAGAAGAGGCAAGATTCAGCAGGCTTCCAAGTGAACCAGGAACAACAGCAGTTAGACAAGAACAATTGATCACCAGCAACCCTGATGGGAGGGAACCTCCCTTATATAGGACCAGTCTGTAACTCCTGATTGCCAATCTTCACTAAATGGTTCAGCACTGTCTGCAACCACCAGAGGGAGCTTCTGCTCAGAACTCATCTCCAACACATTCACAACAGCACCCCTTACGCTATTAGCTGCATGTTCTTGCGATGTTTCTTTAGATTTTATATATGGGATACCAGCAGTGCCAGTGTTTCTTCTATTTGGATATTGATTTTCAGGTATCCTGCAAAGATTTTTGGCATCAACACTTTTATTATCATCCAAAAGGTCATTAATAAAGAGATTAAGAGAATTGGACCAAACATATAAATATTTGTGGTACTCCACTGCTGAATGCGTGCCAGGTTTGCCTAGGTCTACAGATGGACCACCGATCAAGACTGATTGTGTTAATAAATGTTTTATAAGAATACTCTCCAATTCGGTGACTATTAAATGGTTGCTCCACTACTTTTATATTGATGACCACTCTTGAGGAAAGTTCATAAGTCTCAGATTAGTGGGGGTCCAACACCTGGCACCCCTACAATGATCTGTTCTCAGTCCTGGTGTCAGTTGGATGTTAGCACAGCTCTGTCAAATGTGTAGTTGCCGCTGCCGAGTACTGAAGATTTATTCCTATTCATTAAAGGGAACCTGTCAGCTCATTTTTCGCATATAAGCTGCGGCCACCTCCATTAGGGGCTTATCTGCAGCATTCTGGAATGTAACCTGAAAGATAAGAAAAACAAGTTAGATTATACTCACCCAGGGGCGGTCCGGTGCGGTCCGGGTCCGATGGGTGTCGCAGGTCCCGGTCGGATGCTTTCTATCTTCATGCGATGACGTCCTCTTCCTTGCTGCTGTCGCGGCTCCTGCACAGGCGTAATTCTCTGCCCTATTGAGGGCAGAGCAAAGTACTGCAGTGCGCAGGCGCCGAGGAAAGGTCAGAGAGGCCCGGCGCCTGCGCACTGCAGTACTTTACGCTGCCCTCAACAGGACAAATCAGTACGCCTGCGCAGGAGCCGCGACAGAAGCAAGGAAGAGGACGTCATCGCATGAAGATGGGATGCGCCGACCCGGACCGCCCCCTGGGTGAGTATAATATAACTTGTTTTTCTTATCTTTCAGGTTACATCGGGGGCTTATCTACAGCATTACAGACTGCTGTAGATAAGCCCCTAATGGCGGTGGCCGCAGCTTATAGGTGAAAAATGAGGTGACAGGTTCCCTTTAAGATAGGTCATCAATATAGTAGAAGTGGAGCAACCCTTTAAGAAGACATTTGGAGGAATGTATTCATCCAGATAGATCACTTACTCTAGCTACTGACTAATAATATGACAGTGACGAAAGCCACAAAATACAAAATATAAATGACCCTAAGACAAAGCTAACTTTAGAGGGCTAATACATACACACACTTCTCATATACTTATGCCCTAATTTGATCAGTAAGGCTTTCCAAAACGATATTGAATTACAATTTCTTCCTTTTTCTGAAGAGCTGAGATCTTTTGAAATCTTATTTCAACATTCATGTTCATTGCCGATTTTTATTCTCAGAGAAACTGAGGTCTTTTAAGTTCTTTTTGCACAGATGTCAAATAACATTAGAAGCTTTGCCGACACCAATGTGTGCAGCAATTCAGTAATATATATTAAAAAAGGAAGTATCTCCGTTGGCCTCATTTCTAAATGACATGCCTTCAACCAACCGTGACTACTAGAGTGGAAAAATGCCATTAATGGAAATGCATTACCATGCAAGCCAAAGAATTCAGAGTAAGGTCGCACTGCTCGCATGTCATGCCCTCATCTCGGGGCATACAGTACGGTGAAATAATGCATCATTCCTTATAATGGCGGTTGATATTATGTTCTTTTTATCTGTCTTGGCGTATCTATGTATAAAAGAAAACCGAAAAGTGGTTGTTTGGTTAGAAAACCCATTTTTCAGTAAATAGATAATGGTCCCCCATTTAGGACCCACATCTATTAGCCAGAACAGTGATCTGATACAAAGACTATTTCTCTTTATATGCACTTCACATTCATGCCTTGGATTGTAAGAACTGTGTAATGCCTAGATTTATTTTTACGGATGGCGCTGCAAGAAATTGTACATTTGCTCTTGCTCACGACCGTTTTAATCAGATGAGTCCGTGCAGTCCGTGGTTCTGACAGATAGCACCCATACCCATGATATTCTAAGGTGCTGTGCACATATTTGATTTTTGCTTTTTTCCTCTGAAAATCACATTGCACTAGCCCATCAATGTCTGTGGGTCCATGAAAAAAATCATACTGCACTTGGATGATATACGAGTGCCGTCTAATTTTCACAGACTGACATAATGGGGAAAGTGGAGAAACTTTTTTTTGTTTCTTCTCTCCGAGAAAATCGTGTCCCACGCAAGTTCAAGTCCCCTGATGGAACTAACAAATACAGTATAAAGTGAAAAAAACATGTTTTTAGAACCATGAAAAATTAAAAAAACAAACATTCAAATTCGACCCCCTTTTGCCCCATTAAAAATAAAGCAATAAAAAAATACACATATTTGGTATCGCTGCGTTTGTAAAGTCCAATCTATCAAAATAGATGACCGTAATCTGTTCGGTAAATGGTCTAATGAGAAAAAACATCGAAAAACCAGAATTGTGGGAGTTTTTGGCTGCCACAACATTGCAATAAAAACAATGAGGCGATAAAAACATTATAGCTTACCCACAATGGTATGAATAAACTCATCAGCTCAGGGCACAAAAAATAAACCCTCACCCAGCCCCATATCCTGAAAATTGAAAACGTTATGGGTCTTGGAAAATCGCGACACAAACACATTTTTTTTAACAAATTTCTAAAAAATGTTTCACTGTTTAAAAAAAAAGAAAAAAAAATGTGATATCTGCGTAATCATACTGACCTGAAGAATCATATTGCCAGGTCAGTTTTACCGTACAGTGAACATGGTAAATAAAAAAAAAAAAAGAAAATAATTGTGGAACTGCACTCTTTTTTCCAATTTCAACGCACTCGGAATTTCTTTCCTTCTTTCCAGTGCATCACATGGTAAAATGAATGGCGTCATTCAAAAGTACGACTCGTCCTGCAAAAGGCAAAAATAAAAATAAATTATTGCTGTTGGAAGAAGGGGAGGAAAAAATTAAAGCAAAAAAATGGAAAATAGCCCGGTAGTGAATGGGTAGTTGGCAAGTATGTTTATAGTGCATGATAAAGCTCCGTTAATTTTCAGGAAAGCGACAGCTGCATGCAGTGGGTGAATTCTGGAATATGTTTAAAGCTTAATAAAAAGGAAATCCCTATTAAAGGTCTAATAAACTTAATATAAAAGTTGGCTGATATATTTATATCCATCGTGTACTCTAAAATGTGCAAACAAATCTATAGCAGCAAAATTGCCAAAATGCATCAGCCTATTAAAAAAAATATTACAACATTTACAAGAAGGTTTCAGGAGAAGAGCAGCGCCCTAGCTGTATTAGAAGCTGAGCTAGCTTGTAGGATTCTCCCCATGGTTTTACTGGCTGTCATGTGAAAAAAAATATCTGCAAAAATGGTAAAGCCGATTATCCAGGGATCAGCACATCACTGTTAAGCCATATAAATATGCCAGCTAAGAGTTTCTGTGAAAATTCTTTAAGTGAAGCACGTTTTAATATTTCCAACCCAGAAAATGAATAACATATCTAATGGAGTTATTAAAAGGGACCCCAATGATCTGCTGGAACTAGTGATGAGCGAATGTGCTGGGATAAGGTGTTATCTGAGCATGCTCGGGTGCTAACCGAGTGTCTCCAGCGTCTTCGAATAATATGTTAGAGACCCCGTTGCTGCATGTCTCATGGCTGTTTGATAGCCACATCAATTCCCGCATGTGTTGTGGCTGTCTAACAGCCATGAATGATGCAGCCGCGGGATCTTGAGACATATTATTCGAGCACATCGAAGACACTCGGATAGCACCCGAGCATGCTAAGACCTTACCTGAGCACGTTCGCTCATCACTATCATAGAATCATAGAATGGTAGAGTTGGAGGGGACCTCCTGGGTCATCTGGTCCAACCCCCTGCTCAAAGCAGGATTCACTAAATCATCCCAGACAGATGTCTGTCCAGCCTCTGTTTGAAGACTTCCATTGAAGGAGAACTCACCACCTCTCGAGGCAGCCTGTTCCACTCATTGATCACCCTAACTGTCAAAAAGTTTTTTCTAATATCTAATCTGTCTCCTCCCATTCAGTTTCATCCATTGCTTCTAGTTTTTCCTTGTGTAAATGAGAATAAAGATGATCCTTCTACAATGTGACAGCCCTTGAGATATTTGTATACAGCTATTTAGTCACCACTAGCTGGAACCCTTTTGCTTCTATATCTTGGGTGGAAATTAATCATATATGGGTAGCCCGTATTATCTGTTCCTTGCTTTTGCAGTATGTCTCAATATGATCTAATATTCATCGTTGCTTTTGCTCCTGTTTTTTGTCTATTTTTGTGTTTTGCATCTTTTTTTTTTTTTGCACCCAATTCGTTATTTTATTTGAGCTTTTTTTGGAGTTTTTTTTGTATGTGCTTGCATTTTTTTCCTCTTTGAAGGCAGAATTTAGCGATTCTAGATGTTTTCACTTGATTGTTCAATTGGATCTAGTAGCAGAATTTGGCATAACTCCACTAACTCTACTAACCCCATGGCGTATTTTTGAGTACACCAGTGTTTTCATGCAATTTTACATTGCACTTGTCAAAAATTTGCAAAACAGTTCAAACCAGAAAAAAGAACATTCTTTACTTTGCTTCTAATTCACAAATTGCATGCGCTATTTTGCAGAATTTGGTGCCAAAAATGACAACCATTTCCACAATTCAAAAAAGGAAAGTGACTTAAACGCAAATAATGAATCGGCGCCAAACTTTCTCTCCTGCAGTCCGGTGCAGTGACTTCTGCTACCCGTAATACTATATCTAATGCTAATATTGCTTCCCGCAATACTATACCATGCTGCCAGTTCATCATTATATAGTGTGGCCCACAAAATCTTCCTATATACAGTATTTCTAAATTGCCACACTGTGCTCTTTTGACTCCAGATTTCACAGTACCAATAATAATGATATTGCATTATTAAATAGATCACTTAGACCTGATGAGACTGATGTGCTGATTTTGAAAATCCATGTCAGAATGAGTATAATCCAGGTCATATAGATAATGCCCCTGAAAATAGAGGACATCTAGATAAGGTCCCCAAAACTAGTACTGCACATTTTGCTTTTAATAATATTGCCATACATTTTTTTCCCAGTGATTGTGCTAAACAGTTTACTACCAATTTGAGTTTTTATTTAAAGGGGTTGTCATATTTGAATGTCTTAGAGATAATGATGTCATAAAGAACAGTTTGCCCCTTAAGACCCCCTTTGCGCAAGCCTACATTCACAGAACATCTGTGGTTAGTTCTCCAAGATGTTTGGAAAAACCTCCCTGCTGAGTTCTTTCAAAAACTGTGTGTAAGTGTATCTAGAAGAATTGATGCTGCAAAGGCTGGGCTAAAGAATTTCCTAGTTTTGTATATAATATACACTTTTGGTTCAAACAGACATTTTAAAATCATGCAGCATTCCCGTGTAGTGTTTGTCTCATATGTATAAAGCTAATATTATTGAATTGCTTTACGAATAACACTGCATTAATGTTTACTCTCCCATCTGCTAATGACGCAAGACTAAAATCCTCAATAATCCGAACCTCCCACTCAAGTCTCCAGGACTTCTCATGTGCTGCTTCAATCCTTTGGGTTGCACTACCCAGGACAACTCTATTAATTCCCAGTACCTACAGTTTTAAGCGTGGCCTAAAAACAGATTTCTTTAGACTGGCCTACCGGCTCATCTCACTTATCTAACTATCCCCTTTTTGCCCATACAACATTACTTTCAAAATCATGACCCCTGTAGTATCTGTTCACAACATCCATGCACTTAATAGCCCTCTGTGTCTGTACTTGTACTGATACTGGTTGGTGACCAGTTCATGCAGCGTTATGTCAGTACCCTATTTATTACATTGATGGCTGGACCGTACAATACAAGCACTTTTTACCATTTACCTTTCGTGTCCCCCCATATTTCCTCATAGACTGTAAGCTTAAAAGCAGGGTCCTCACTCCTTTTTTGTGTCTGAGTTACCGTATGTGCTATTCTGTAATGTCTATTGTCTGTACAAGTCCCCTCTGTAAGGTAAAGTGCTGCGGAATATGTTGGCGCTATAGAAATAAAAATTATTATTATTACTTTGTAGTAGGACTATCTTAAGAACGGTATATATAGTGCTATTTCTGACTTGATTTGTACCCGATCGGCTAGAAGTGGGCTTACCTGTCTAACTTCAGAAGAAATGTAACAGTCTAAGTTCTGTGCTGCCAGACATTATTAAAGGAAGCATCCATATTAGACTTAATATAAATTCTGCCATACTAAAAATCTAGCGACATATTTACCGCCGTATATCAATACAGAATCTCAAGTGGAACTGCGTTTTTAATGCCATTGATTAAACGATGGTGATTTATTGCGGCTGGGTTAAAATAAATGTATTATATATAGCTATCCGAAACCACATGGGAAAGGGACATTCCCAGGTAAATAAATCAAGTTGCAGAGACTGAAAATGGTGTATTTGGCTGTTGTAAGATTAAACCGTATTTATTTTATTTCCTGTAAGAAAAGCTAGAGATATGTCTTCATATACATGGTACTGTATATTCAGATGACGTGTAAGGGTCTGTATAGTCGTATTCAGCAATTTATCATTTAAAAGTGTGGGAGAAAAGTGATCCTTCTCATTATAATAATTGGTCCAGTAATCCATGGTTATTAGTTTAATAGCTAAACAAGCCATATAGCTACTGGGACAATAAAAGCCCATGTACATCTTTGTACATTTTTATTTTTATTGTTAATTTGCCTACTAATAACAGGGTTAAGCAACTTTCCAAATAGTCTTCATTAAAAGATTTCTACCATTTTGAGGCTGCAGAGCAGGCTCAGACAGGCCCATAGGGTAACAGGGAAATCCTCTGGTGGGCCCCTATGCAGATCAGGGCCCCCAACTCCTCTATATGGGCAGTCCTTGCCATAAATCAATTGATTCACTCGGTACAGAAAAAAGCAGCATCTCATCATTCATTAACCAAACTGCTCAGTTAATTATTATATAGAGATATAGGTACATTTGTGAATGAGGGTAGTGTAATATTTGTATGCAGGTGAAAAGTGGGCCCCCAAAGTCAATGTTACTGGTGGGCCCATAGCACCCCAGTCCGACACTGTTGCAGAGTGTCTAAGTCCTTTATATAGAAAAGTGCTTTTCCAAAACTGATACAAATCTATCAGAGTTCCTGCCTAGTGTTGTGACAGTTCTCTCTGCTCTCCCCTCTCTTTTCTCAGTGTTAGAGATAGCAGCAGTGAGAGGGATGTACACAGATTTCGGACACTGAGGATGGGGAACAAAGTTTATACAGTCTCTAGGAGGGCTAAGAAAACAAGTAACATAAAAAGAGGAAAGCACATGAAGAGGAAATAGATGCGGGATAAAAACAAAATAAGTGCTGATATGTGAGCAAATGAAGACATCATTACGCTGCATACACACAGACCTCACATTCTGCTTACATTTGTGGCCGAAAGTTTTGAGACAGACTTAAATTTTTGTTTTCATAATATTTACTGCTTCACCGTTTATGGATCATTTAGTCTGATGTATACATGGTCTCCGAAGTACAGTTATAGGCATTTTCCACATTTTTAAAGTTTTATTGACAAATACAACAAGTTTATGCAGAGACTCAATATTTACATTGTTGACCCTCTTTTTTTCCCAAGACATTGTAAATCTCCCTGACATGCTGGATATCCATGTTGGCCAAATCTTGCGTGAACACAGCCCATTCTTGCCTAATCTGTGATTGGAGATTATTACAATTGCTGTGTTTTTTTTTTTGTCCACCCATGTTTTGAAAATTGACTACAAGTTCTCAATTGGATTGAAAGCTGGGGAGTTTCTTGGCCATGGACTCAAAATTTCAATGTTTTGTTCAACGAGTCAATTTTGCCTTGTCACACTGTGCTTCATCATGCTATCAGAAGCATTGTTCAACTCCAAATTGTTCCTGAATGGTTGGGAGAAGTAGCTGTTGGGGAATGTTTAAATCCCAGTCTTTATCCATCACAATGTTCTTAGCCAAAATTGTGAATGATGCCACTACTTCCTTAGATCAGACGCAACCTCACACATGAATAATTTCAGGATGCTTTAATGTTGACTTGACACCGGACTCATGGTAGCGCACACCATTTCTTCTCCGGACAATTATTCTTCTAAATGTCCCAAACAGTCAGAAGGGGGCTTCATTAGAGTAAATAACTTTGCTGGAAGTACAGGGATTAGACGGCAGAGGACTGGGGTAAAGTTATTTTCTGTGATGAAGCCCCCTTACAAATTTGGCTAAGAACGCTGCCATGAATAAAGAATGGTATCTAAAAGTCCTCCAAGAGCAACGTCTCCCAAAGATCCAGGATGCTCCTCAGGATGATCTATTAACACAAGGAATGAACCGTCTTGATGGTCATAACTACTTTTCATACAATAAACAAAGAGTTTGGGTTGGCATAAGGAATAATGAGAACAGTGCACCCATACTTCTGTAATGCAACATCTTTGATTTTTCTTGAGTTTGCTTCTCAGAGTTCACCAAAGGATTCAACAGTGGGTCCTAACTGTGACGCAATAATGGTCCACTAAGTGTATGTGCACATGGCTTCTTTTAGATGCCAACGTACCGCAGCAGGAGATGCTTAAAGAAAACTGTCGTCTTTGATGTCTTTTGCTTCGTTTTTGCCTCTGATTTTTTTTTTCCAAGCAGAACCCACCTGAACAATGATCAGGTCATTTCCTTTAGCTTCAAAGCCTGAAGCGGTTAAGAGGTGAAAAAGATGGAACGTATGCACAGCAAGTCGTTTTAACATTGTTGTGAATATTTTCATTTTTGGTATTTATTTAGAACTTGAAAAAGATGTGGTGTGCACATACCCTTATACAAAAGTAGGCCAAGGTTTTAATAGGGGATCACTCTATTTGATGTTGACTGGAACCAATCTTGTGCCACTACATTTTATTTCTTAACTTTTTTACACCTAGTTTATTAGACCTTTTTGATGATGTGTTGAATGTGCAATGATCACAACAAATATTTTGCTGAAAGTAGAAATTGATGTGTGCTATGTGTTTTGAGTTAAACCTCAGAATAATTTAATCTGGTGGACCCAAGAAACTCCAGTTCTCTGCTTACTGGGAATTCACTGATTTACTTTGATGGAGCATTCCACCGACATGTTCACACAGGCTTTTTCCTGTTCAGTGATGCAAGGTGGACAGAGTGCATGTAATGAAAAGGCATGCTCCAGGAGAATCTTATTCTATCTTTAATCATAATTAACCTTTGAATATGTTTAACTAACTGGAATTGATAGTTCTAGGGAAATGTGATTTGCATGTTCTACATTCCCTGCAGCTAAATTCTCAACTGTACCTGGAATTGATCCAAATCAGGATATAAGTATGTTCCAATCTGCTTTTATTCAGCCGACATAGAAGAAAAATATCTATAATGTCAGATTCAACATAAAAGTACCGTATGTTGTTTTTCTTACAGCACTTTCAATGATCGCCCAATGTGCAGGATTTGTCATGAAGGAAGTAACCAAGAAGACCTTCTCTCCCCTTGTGAATGTACTGGAACACTAGGGACAATACACCGCAGCTGCCTAGAGCACTGGCTTTCATCCTCCAACACAAGCTACTGTGAACTCTGTCACTTCAGGTTTTCTGTGGAGCGCAAGCCTAGACCATTAGTAGAGGTTAGTAAATAGTGCATATTGCCAAACTTACTAACATATACTTCCAAAAACAAAACTGGAAATAGTGATAGAAAGCAAATTTTTGGATTTGTCTGTTACCACAGTGTAATAACGTGGATGCAGATTGTTGGCTTCAGAAGTAGAATATCCATCTATATTCTGGTCTTTTATGCTGGGCTGAAGCTTGATGCTTCATCATCCAAACTCGTTAGGATAGGGGATAACTTGCTGATCACTTGGGGGCCAACTGCTAGGACCCCTAGTGGCACTGAGGACGGTAAAAGTCACCCTGTCGGCATCAGATACACTGTATGACAGACTGTGCAGTCTGTAGTGAATAAAGACTAAGATTGAAGACTGTGGTCAATATTGAATATGGCAGCGGGCATTATTATCTGTGCACACTGGGGTAGGCAGTGACAATATACTCAATAGAGGAATACAATTAGGGCACACTGAGTATTCATTTGCAGTGCAATGTTCTGCAGATCAATCTAATATAGTAGAAAAAGGCTTGCACTCTGTAGTAACGAATAGGTGAGGCTGAACCTGGAACTAGGCCAGATAATCATGAAATTGGAAAAACAGCCGCACTCAAACAATCTTTCAATGCAAGTGAAAAAAGTTTTATTTGAAAACACCACAGTATAAAAAACGTGTAGAGGTAACGTTTCGACCCTGCAATGGGTCTTTCTCAAACCTAACCAAGGAAAATATACACAAAAAAGATAAAAGGTTATATCACAAAATTCAATACAAGAATTAATAAACAAAGTAACAATTATGTACAGGATCGAGGAAAGGTATATAAATATATACATAATTAAACTAAATCCAAGACATGGAAAAATTTGAGAACAATTTTTTTTAAAAGGCAAAAATATTTTTTATAGAAAAGACATTATGCACAGTATACAAGGAAATATATACACAAGAATTTATGTACACAATTATGAATACTGAATACATATACGCATAAATTAATACCATATCTACTGGTAAAGCCCGTGTAACATCTGAGTATGTGACACACTTTGAGGAGTGCAGTCTCAGGACGGGACAACAGAGGGGCTGAAATGCTTTGATATGGAATAAGGGGGATTAATACGGACACAGAGGCAGTGTACACATTTGGTCAGTATTTATGTGTACACTGCCTCTGTGTCCGTATTAATCCCCCTTATTCCATATCAAAGCATTTCAGCCCCTCTGTTGTCCCGTCCTGAGACTGCACTCCTCAAAGTGTGTCACATACTCAGATTTTACACGGGCTTTACCAGTAGATATGGTATTAATTTATGCGTATGTGTATTCAGTATTCATAATTGTGTACATAAATTCTTGTGTATATATTTCCTTGTATATTGTGCATAATGTCTTTTCTATAAAAAATATTTTCGCCTTTTAAAAAAAAATTTTTCTCAAATTTTTCCATGTCTTGGATTTAGTTTAATTATGTATATATTTATATACCTTTCCTCGATCCTGTACATAATTGTTACTTTGTTTATTAATTCTTGTATTGAATTTTGTGATCTAACCTTTTATCTTTTTTGTGTATATTTTCTTTGGTTAGGTTTGAGAAAGACCCATTGCAGGGTCGAAACGTTACCTCTGCACGTTTTTTATGCTGTGGTGTTTTCAAATAAAACTTTTTTCACTTGCATTGAAAGATTGTTTGAGTGCGGCTGTTTTTCCAATTTCTGCAGATCAATCTATGCAGGCAGGCTACAGGGCAGAAATTTGGGTAGGAAGGTATTTGTCCAGAAGTGGGCCAACATCCCATTTGTCTTTTCCATTTAGAGGAACAGGGAAATGGAATTCATGTACAGAAAGGATCTGCTGCATTAATGATGCAAACTAAAGCAAAGGAGCCCCATTGACTATTAAGGGGTTCGTCTGAGGTGTGATTTCCATCAGTGTTTACAATGAAAAAAAAAAAACTTTTTGTTCCGTTGTAAAAACTGGTACAAAACAGGAACAACCATGGACCCCATAATAATCATTAATGACGCCTTTACTTCTGTTCACATAACTGAATCAAATTAATACTTTTGCTTGCTTGTTCCGTTTGTTCCTATAAATGTGACTGTGAACGCATCCTTACTTTACATGGGTATTTTTAACATACAATACATGTGATCAGCGACTAAGCTGTTCAAATATTGGAATAGTTGAAGGGAATATTAACGATCCATAAGTTAGTGGTCGGAAAATGCTTGCCTTGTCCCAGGTGCTGGAAAACCATGCTACTCTCACTCCTAAAACCTATTTAATGCAGTAGTCATGTTGCCCTCGTGAGGCCCAACATTTTTTCTCCTGTTCCTTTGGTGAAACTTGCAGCAGACTCATTGAGTTTTGATGAAAACACATAAACGGTCTGTAATATTTGGATAATATTGCTCTACGTCAAGCACTGTAAAGCATACATTCACACATACCAATGACTGATGAAGAACTAAACTGCACCACTCATGGAGACAGTATCTACAAACCCCATAGCATATTGTCATCTCTTATCCAGAGGAACAAGGTCACAAAGAGTGTTTTCTGCTCTGGAGGACCTGTCCTGGTCTGCATTAAGCAGACAAGCTGTTGACTTGAATCTGCAGTGGGTATTGTTTAATTTCCCTTGTGGTGGCGCTGCAAGAAAACTAGATACGTACTAACAATTTTTCACACAGATTGTAGCTGATTGGCGGAGGTCACAGTAGGGTGATACTTCATAATCAACTAACTGTCAAGGGATCCTATTAGCAAATAGTGATTACTGCCCATTTAGAGAAGCCAATTTATCGGAACGCTCATCCCCCAATTATTGGCCTGTCTGTATAGGCCAGCCATCAAACAACAAACATGAAAAACACTAATTTGTGGTAGTGAGATTATTTTTTTAAGCAGGCTTCAAAATAATTGTTTTAAGCAGCACATCATCCTGTGTAAACATGAGATGTGCTGCCGACAACAAGACGTTCTATGTGCACAGAACGATTGCAGGAAAGATCATTCTGGGCACATATTAATGCAGTCAGCCTGCCCAAACACATCATTACAAGGCCGCTGAGACCTTATGGTCCAATGTGGACAACACCCTTGAAGATAGGTAGACACTAGATGAAGCTAAGACGTCTCATTATAACAAGACCTACTTACTAGTTACCTACGGAACATAAATTTCTATAGGATCACACATTATCACAGAATCCATCTTGGAAATGAAGCGTAGTAAAGCCACAGTGGTAAAATGTTAGGTGTTATTTTGGGTTTATATTTAATTTTCTCACATTTTAAAATGCAGTTTACTTAGTGAATATGTGTTACCAGGTTGTCAAGTTAAAGAAAAATCCCTTATGAGCTGAAGTGTTCAGCTGATGGTGGGGGGTTGGCGTAGCTGATCACAGCTAATTGTTAATCTAGACTTGCATTTTTACTATGTAATTGCTTGTATACTGCTTTTACCTGAACAAACCTTATCATTATTATTATTTTTACTGTTCTTGGACTACCTGGTATATAGAAATAATAACTAATTTGTGCTATGTTATTTCACCCAAAATTAAGGTTAAAAAAATGTCAAATAGAAGCAGTAAAGAAAGGTCGTTAAATCGTGCTCTGATACCCACTATGTCCACTCATCACAATTTTATCTATGCTTCTGCATTCACCTTTAAACCTCGGACAACGCCCATTGGATCATTTAAGTGATTTCATGAAGAATAATGGCACTTTAAAATGTATTTTGTCAAGCTCGCTGGCTTTACGATGGTTGCGTTGGGCTTTCTTTGTCACTCTATTTCCCCAATAATATGCGCCTGCATACCTGGGCACAATAGGTGGGCGTACCATTCCTGACAACACAATTTCTGTTCTAACAATAGACGCACAAGAGGATTCTCTACTCTTATAATGCCGGTGATCATATTCTCATTTCTTACTACAGACATCATTGAGTTCAAAGACAGAAATGTCTATATGCCCTTGTAAGGAATTACGCACTGCACAAAAAGGATTCCACAGGGTTTCACATACCGTTTGCTTTTTTTCTAGTGTCACTGATAATAATTAAAGCACAATAGTAATCTCGCAGACTAAGATTATTGTGACTCTCCAAGTTTTAATATGAAGTCATTTTTCGGTTAGATCTGCCTTACTGATTTATTCATATATAACTTATTCCTCTACTGGAGATAGAGCTCCCTTTTCTGAATGCCACTGCATTGCGAGGGCCTGTACCAAGGATGTAAAGGATAGATGGTAATGTTCTGATCGTTGAGAGTTCAACCGCTAGGATCCCCACTGATCCTAAGAAGGGGACTATGGAGTCCCCTATTTTACTGGACAACTTGTATGTGAATCAATTCTCCATTCATTGGCCGTGACACTGCTGGAGGTGACTTACAGTACAACACAGCTTGGCAATTTCTGTCCTTCCCACAAGCAATAGTGTGGTGGTGTACATGCTGTACATGCTGAGCCATCACTCTGTTCAAACGGGGACTCCAGAGCCCCTTTCTCAGGATTAGTAGTGGGCCTATCGATGGTACCTCCAGTGAGTTAACAACTTATCTTGTCTGACAGGTGATAACTTGCAAATTTGTTACAAACCTTAAAGGGTTTATTTATGTCATTTCTGTTTCCTAATCGGGGATGTGAACATCATAGAGGGTGGTTTTCCACTCAGGATTCCCCTTTATGAGTCATAGTGGAAAACATTAACAAAGAGCACCTCTTGCTTTAGACAACCTTTCCTATTTAAAGGGGTTATCTGGGACTATTTTATCTTTTTCTTGTGGGCCTAAAACTTACAGGCAGGTGCTTGCCTTGTTATGCCCGGCACCGATATCTACTGGCTAAGAGCGTATACAACTGCTTCTGCTGGCAATTTCTGTGGCTTCTGGTGATTTCAAGCCAACAGAGTAGCTGCTTCTCTTGTGCTCTACTTTGTTGACAAAGCATGATTGATGAGGTCATGCTGATTTACTGTTGGCTCCCCGCTGCTTAACTGCGGGGATCCGGATGTCAATCAGCATTACGTTGGCAGTTGCCCTGTCGACGGAGCAGCTCAGAAGTGGAATAGCGTCTATGTTGATGTGAAGCAGCAGAATCGTCAGCTCAGAGCAGTTACAGACCGGGCAGAACAAGCAGGTAATTAGCAACTTCCTGCCTGTCAGCTCTTAGTCCAATTAGAAAAAAAAATAGTCCTGAACAGCCCCATTAAGTATCACAGTATCAACCATTTATTCTACTGACTCGTATATCATTCTTCATGTTCCCTGCATCAGTTGCTAAACTGGACTTGTATGGGCATTACCAGCAGATTGTTCGGGGATTCAGCAGATTAGCAGGGATGGCCGAAATTGAAACATGAGTTGTCAATTGGAGAAAGGATAATATTCTGGCTGGCCACAGCTGCCATTAGAAGAATCCTAGGAGCTGACTACATACTGCTGCATTATTGAGTTCTACTGTATGTATAAATTGAATGCAGTATGACCCTAAGCTCTCCCTGATGGGGGCTTCAGGCCACCTGATCTTTTCTTTACTGAAATCTACGACTGTAAAATATGGAGCATAGTATTAGAGATGCAGAGCTCTGACCACTGTGAAATATATTAAGACATTAATATTAATCAGACATTAATGAAAAGATCAAATGTCACAGGCAAAAAAATGTTCTTTCTCTTTCTTGCAATGGTTTTTATCCTTAAGTTACAAAGTCTCCATACACAATGGCTTATCTTCAATATTGCAATCAGATAATTACTGTACATTAGAGTTGGTGCAAATCAATTCACACATCCCAGTCCATCACACACGTCACTCCGCAATGATGACGTCGCGACAAACCGGCTAATCAGAGGGATAGACATGGATGCTGTCAGGTAAGAGACGGTTCTCCTGCTCCCATCCAACTGCGAATGATCACTGTTGTGGTCGATGGACTGGATGTACAAATTAATTGGCACCAACTCTACTTTACATACAAGAAGCCAGGAGACATTTACAGGACTGTCTATATATAATCACAGATTTTCACCTGTCAAAATTTTTGAGCAGCATTTTTATGTCAGATCCATCAACCCTAATCTTAATATTTGGAATTATACCACTGGACGGTAGTCGCTAATAATGGCAATCTTGAAAGACTTGGTGACAACTTCTGTGCAGGTTGTATTAATGTCCAGCCGTGGTTGTCACTGATCCTGCACACATATATGTGTGTGTATTCATTACATACAATGGATTATAGTGGTAAAGCTAGAGGCTGGGAATAAGATACACGTTTGAGTACGAGACAGAATGATAATGTCTTAATAGTTTTTATTTGACAGTCCAAAGACCCATACAGGAATATCAGCCATATTGTTTTTTTATTCTTGAATTTGCTTCTCACAAACTGGTACACAACTTCAGTGGTAATCCTTTTAGATATTGTATTATGCACCAGTACAAGTCATGTTATATTTGTGCTATTACTATGCAAAATGTACCAATAAAGGTGCTAAAAAAAAGTATTCACCCCCAACACCTTGTACTTTTTATTGTGTTATCATACAATAAGGTCTAGTGTAGGTGACCCCCATTTTCGATCCAACTGTGATCTGACAACACATTTGGATCAGGTTCGGACCAATCTTATTGTCTGGGGCCGTGCACATGTCCAACTTTTTCCTCTGACAGAGTCTGTCCAAGGAAAGTCACAGCATGGCCGATTTGCATCCAAAATTCGGATCGCACTCAGGCACACAAATTAATGAGGCCGTTGAAAAAAATTGGTCTGCACTCGGATGACATCTGAGTACGATCTGACATTCACAGACTGACAGAATGGAGAAGATGGAGACATTTTTTTCCATCTTTTCCACATTCGAGAAAATCGGATCATGGTGTGCTCACATTCTGATCAGAGTGTGATTAGCATAATCGGCCAGATCCTCTGGGATGTGATTAGATACACTGGTGTGACCCTAGGCGAACACTCACCCTGCATTCAGTTAGCTCTTTTAACACTTTTAAATAGAATAAAAATCAAATGAATACGAATTTCGCCTTTTGTTACCATCTACATCACACTGACGTTACACCTCACATTGAACTCTTCATTTAGGACTCATTTGTGCCACTACCTAAATGTAACTCTTCTATAGCAAGAAGAACGGGGACGTGTCAGCAGAGAGACCAGTTTTATGTTGGGTAATATTATATTATATGATGTGGTTTATGGACCTGTAGATGGAGGTGTACAATGTACTATGGTAGCATATCAGAATGCATAGTGGAGTACAAAATTGTACTTACCGTATATTGTCTTTTATATTGCATGAAGTCTTCCCACCAAGTCATTTTCACTACATCTAAAAGGCACAAATATGGATTGTTATTTGTAGTGTCTTAAGAGAGCATAAAGGCGACATTTGCTTTAGAGAGCCCCCCATTTCTAAATACCCTACTAAAGAATTGTGAGTAGGAGAACCCCTATGGTGGCTCCAGTCCAATCTTTCTTTTTAGGTTTAGGGGAAAGTGAGCTATAAAGAAAATGGCTTTTTTGAGACTGCTTGACTTATTCTCATGGAATAAAGGTAAAATAGCTTGATGGCATCTGAATACAATTTTTTTGTTTTGCCATTTTATATGTATAAAATTACTCTGGCACTTTTGTTTATTCTTTCTTTTAAAACCACTTATCCCCATGAGACACAGAGACCTCATACCGTCTCCCAAAAATCCCTTATGCTACACAAATCTTATTCTCGCATGATTTAATGCCTGCCGGAAATTCGTTCCAATTTTACTTTTCATAAGCTTCATGACTGATTGAGATCTTTCCATATCTGCCCCACGTTCCTCTAAGAGATGCAGACAAGGAGCTGAAATTAGAATGTAGATTCAGTGTCTGTTCCTTG
This sequence comes from Oophaga sylvatica, assembly GCA_033576555.1. Classification (NCBI taxonomy): domain Eukaryota; kingdom Metazoa; phylum Chordata; class Amphibia; order Anura; family Dendrobatidae; genus Oophaga; species Oophaga sylvatica. Next base: position 842,231,157 of record JARQOD010000001.1, read on the forward strand.
GATGCTGAGGAATTCGCGAGATTAAAGTCCAGACCGACAAAATCACATCATTATAATTGTTTTTAATCCTGCTCGTCCTGATTATTCATGTCATCTGGCTTTTCTGCTGCAAAAGATAACAGTTCAGTCTTGACTTTAACATCTCAGAAATTAACCCATTCAGCACTGTAAGGGTTCATCATGAGCCTCCGGTTCATTACACTCCCAACCAGATCAAACGCATTATTGATTAGTGCATAAAAATCTCCCATATCACCTACGGGGTGATGACATTTCAGGCAAGTCTTTGCTTATTTTCCTTAGCTTCCTCGTCTTTGGGGGCTGAATATAGAACCACATTATATCGGTTTCCTACAGCTTAGTTTTCACATAATGTCAAGCTGCACTGCAAATGTCTAAAGTCTTTTTTGACCTTTATGTTAATGCTTTTGGAGAATTATTCTGAAAGGTGAAAACCCAGAATAAGGTTGATCAAAGGTCTGTGAACTGTTACAGATTTATTAAGAAAAAAAGGGATAATTATACTTTCAATTATTCACTGCTAATGATGTAGCAATTCCAAATGTGATACGGATCCTGAAATAATAATTCCTTTGTTCACTTCTTGCCACCTTGGGC
>JARQOD010000001.1:842231874-842324832 GCA_033576555.1 Oophaga sylvatica
AGCTGGTCGTCGGGGGCTACTTTTTGGACGCTCGGACAGGGGTTTTTCTGTTGGTTTGTTTTTTTTTTTTTTTACAAATCGGGGGGTTTGCGGGAAAGAGATAATAAAAAAATAAAAAAAGTGTTTCTCTTTTTTTTCATTAAAAAACTTTTTTTTTGCTTTTTTTTTTATACATTTAATAATTTGGGGGTTAAAAGGGGTCGGGGTTTATTGACGCCTATTTTTTTAAAAACCGGGCTTATTTTCACCGGCAAACAACGGTGACAAACCCCTTTTTTCCCTTTTTCCCCGCTACGGGGGAAGGGGGAAACCCGGGGAAAAGTGCCCATTGGGCCATCTTTTGATCGCCAAAATGTGGGGGCTGTAACTGGATTATCGGGTGTTGGGGCCAAAACCTGGGCCTTGCAGTCTTTTTCCCCGGCCCAGCATCTTTTTTCTTGGGGGGTTTTCAAAAATGGGGGGCCCCACGCCGTTTTTTTTTCGGGGGACCCCCCATTTTTTTAAAACCCCGCCCGCAAACAGACTCGGGGCCCCGGTTTTAAACGGGGTTGCAAGGTCCGGATATTGGATCCTTACCAGCCTAAAAAACCGGGCCTCATTTGCTTCATCTGGTGGTTAAAAAAATAGGGGGGGCCCACCCAATTTTTTTCAAGGGGTCCCCATTTTTTTAATCAGCCAAGATATGCGACGCGGGGGGCCTGGTATTTCAGGGGGGGAAGGTCCTGGATCTTGGTCCTTAAAACCCCGAAAATCCCCTCCGGTCTTTTTTATCTGGGGGGGAACAAAAAAGGGGGGCCCACCCAATTTTTTTCGAGGGGTCCCCTATTTTGTTAACCCAAAGATATGCAGACTGCTGTGGGCCGGTTTTACAGGCTGGAAAAGGCCTGGCTTACCCCTTAAAGTAAAAAACCCCGGCCCAGCGGTTTTTTCACTGGGGGGTAACAAAAAAAGGGGGGCCCCAGCCAATTTTTTCGAGGGGCCCCTTTTTTTTTTAAAACAGCCAAATATACAGATCGGGGCGGGTTTTTTTCAGGTGGCGGGGCCAGGTTTGGCTCCTTAACAGCCTGAAAACCCCGGCCCCGCGGTTTTTTCATCTGGTGGTTAACAAAAAGGGGGGGGCCCCACCCCAAAATTTTTTTTTGGGGGATCCCCTATTTTTGTTTAAAGCCAAGTTCAGACTGCTGGGGCCCTGGTATTTCAGGCTCAAGGCCAGGGGTCTTGGCCCTTAACGCCTAAAAAACCAGGCCTCAGCGGTCTGCTTCCTGGTGGTTAACAAAATAGGGGGGCCCCACGCCATTTTTTTTTTCGAAGGGAACCCCTTTTTTTTGTTAATCGTTCCCTTGACTTCCTGATTGTGTCCTGGCGACCTGAAGTGAAAGTGGAAAGCAATCAATTAAGTTTCCACTTAAGGCCCGTCTCACATACGATATCGTACCGAGACGCTGCTGAGTATAGTTTTGTGACCAGCAGAACTCACCAGCGATATCGTGTGTGTGACATTCAGCGCACAGCCCCCGCCGGGGTATCGTGATCGTCGCTGAAATGCAGGACCTTTGATCGCTGGTTTCCCCGCGAAGGCACACACCCCCCCCCCCCCCCCCCCCTGGTGGACAGGCGGGAGACCCGATCGTGGTAACCAGGTACACACGGGTTTCCAGGCGCGGGGGCTGTGCCTAAAACCCGCGTTACCTTGGATACCAGGCCCGACGGAAGGGGGGGGGTATCCAAGGACACAGGGGTTTAACGCGCGCGGTGCCTGGAAACCGCTGTGTACCTTGGTTACCAGCGGATCGTGGTCCCGCCTGTCCAGGCGATGCGTGCCTGTCAGAGGGAAAAACCAGGTAAAAAAAAGGTCTGCATTTCTGGACGATCAGGTTACCGGCAGGGGGTGATGTCCCTGAATGTCACACCAGCGATATGCTGGTGATCGTGCTGCTCCAAAACTAGTGATCCAGCGATCTCGGTACGATTATCGTATGTGAAGGGCCTTAAGCGATGTTACCGCGTGTCGTGTCCCAGACGCTGCCTGTTTGGAGCTCACAGCGATCATGTAGCGTCCACCGCGATCCTGACAAGGCATTGTTGTCGGGGGTCGGGTGTATCGTTATGTACACCCAGCCTTTACTCCCTGTCAGGCAGGAGGGAACTCATTCATTTGGGGTTTACTGTGAGGCGCAGCATTAGTGGGGGTCCCGAGTAAAATTAACCCTTTTGAAGGATTACAAGTGGGACCTGAGTGCATGGGATAGGTAAAATAATTTTGCTTTTTTTTTATTTTTATTACAGGAAATGGTTTTTGCAGTAAAATAAAATGGTCAAAAACATTTGTCTTTTTTCATTAAAATGTTTTTTAATTAAAGTGTGGTGTTTTATTTTTATTTCAGCATTTAGGATTAATAATTGATAGTTGCTAATTGAAGCTCCCTCATTATTAACCTGGCAAGGTCACCTTTCAATAGCAAGGTGGCTTTAACCCCCAATTACCCATTCGCCACCGCTACAGGGCAATGGAATAGCGGGCAAAGTGCCAGAAAGGGCGAATCTAATTATAGATTTGTTCTTTCCTGGGGTGTTGGGGGGAGAATTAGTAAACCGGGGGGGCAAAAAATAATGGTCCCTCTCGGGCTATTATTATCTGCCCCCTCACTGGCTTTGCTGTCTGGTTGCGAAAATAGGGGGGAGCCCCGCTTTTTTTTTTTCAATTTTTACACTCAAATTTTTCATTCATTGAATTTGTGCAAATATTAATATAATATTTATTTTGAGGCATACATTTCATAGTATAATAGCCGCTAAATTCAATTCCGGCTTTGTGAAAATGCAAACCCGCATGAAATGCACGGTGACATGGGTAACCAGTTTTTAAGTCCTTTGCTTTCAATTTTGCACAAACAAATAAATCAGATATGGTGCAAAATTTCACACCTGTAGGGGTTTTTTAAAGGTGTAAATTCGTAGCAAAAAAGTCCGTTTTTTTTACAACGAATTTACACCTTTAATTAACCCCTACAGGTGTGAAATTTTGCACACATAGTCTGATTTAATTGTTTGTGCAAATTAGATAGCAAAGGACATGAAAAGACATGGTTAACCCTATGTACACCAAGTGTCATTTCATGTCGGGTGACATGAAATGACACTTGGTGTACATAGGGTTAACCATGTCTTTCATGTCCTTTGCTATCTAAGGCCGGAGTCACACTGGCGACAAAATCGGACGACTGCAATGCGATGAAATATCGCATTGCAGTCGGACCTATGTTAATCTATGGAGCAGCTCCCAGTATCAGATTTTTTGTGGTCCGTTTTAAACGTCCGTGTACAATCGCAGCATGCTGCGATTGTCACCGATTGTCGGTCGACAATCGCCAATGCAAGTCTATGGGAGCGATGAAAAATCTGATTACAAACGGACCACACTGTGTGACTTGCGATGAAATCGCATCGGTGTCCTTTAGAAAAGCCGGCAATTCATCCCCGCCTATACTGTAAAATCACACTGACAGCTTTAATAAAGACTAGAAAGAATAGATATATACACATAGAACACATACATAATATATACATGTCATTGTGACATGTATATATACATATATTTATAGTTCCTAGACTTCTACATACTGTAATAGCCGCTAATTCAATTGCCGGGTTTTGTGAAATCACAGAAGCCGACATGAAATGATACATTGTTTCCACACATTTAACCATGTAATTTCATGTATTTTTATATATTTTGAAACATACAATTACATGAGTGTATTTGTGCAAAATTTCAGACATGTAGGGGTTAATTAAAGGTGTAATTTCGTTGAAAAAAAATGCGTGGGCTCCCGCTGTATTTTCTCCACCAGACAGACAAAGCAAAGCGAGTGGGGGCAGATAATAATAGCCCAGGGAGGGTGCATTTTTTGTGCCCCCCTGGCTACTAACATCTGCCCCCAGACACCCCAGAAAGGGCAAATCTATAATTAGATTCGCCCTTTCTGGCACTTTGCCCGTCTATTCCCATTGCCCTGTAGCGGTGGCGAATGGGTTAATCTCACCTTACTGTCACCTTGCAATTGAAAGGTGACCTTAAGGCAGGTTAATGATTGATAGCTGTCAATTAGACAACTATCAATATTAATCCTATTGAAGTAAATAAAAAAACACACACACTTTAAGAATAAATAATTTTAATGAAATAAAAACACATTTTTTTGACCATATTTTATTTTACACTAAATCCGTGCGAAGCCATTGATCTCCTAAAATAAAGAAAAAGAAATAAAACAACATTATTCTTACCTATTCCGCCGATCTGTCACGTCCCACGCTGTAATCCTTCACAAAGGGTTAACTAGCTTTGAGCCAAGCAGTGCAAGTAATCCTGCATGCTCAGCTCAAAGCTCATGAATGAATAAGTTCCTCTCCTGGCGACAGGAGAGGATGTGTTTCATGAATGAAGCTTAATTGATTGTGTCCACTTTCCCTTTAGGTCAGGTCACTACAGTTAAATTGGCAAGAAATCAATTAAGCTCCATTCATGAATCTATTCCTCTACTTTCGCTGGGAGAGGAAGTTATTCATTCAGGGGAATACAGGTCTGAGACAGCATTATTAGCTCTCTGCGACCTGTAACCTGTTAACCCTTTCTGATGGATTACACCGTGGGACCTGACTGTACATCGGATTGGTAAGTATAATTTTGCTTTTTTATTTTATTTTTATTACAGGAAATGGTTTTAGCAGGAAAATAAAATATGGTCAAAAACTGTGTGATTATTTAATTAAACTTATTTTTTATTAAACTGTGTGTGTTTGATTTTTCTTTCATACAATAGGATTAATAATTGATAGTTGCCTAATTGACAGCTATCAATTATTAACCTGGCTTAAAGTGACCTTTCAATTGCAAGGTCATTTTAACCCCTTATTAACCCATTCGCCACCGCTACAGGGCAATGGGAATAGACGGGCAAAGTGCCAGAAAGGGCGAATCTAATTATAGATTTGCCCTTTCTGGGTGTCTGGGGGCAGATGTTAGTAGCCAGGGGGGGGCACAAAAAAAATGTACCCTCCCTAGGCTATTATTATCTGCCCCCACTCGCTTGCTTTGTCTGTCTGGTGGAGAAAATACAGCGGGAGCCCACGCATTTTTTTTAACGAATTTACACCTTTAATTAACCCCTACATGTCTGAAATTTAGCACACATATACTCATGTAATTGTATGTTTCAAACATATATAAAAATACATGAAATTACATGGTTAAATGTGTGGAAACAATGTATCATTTCATGTCGGCTTCTGTGATTTCACTGAAGCCGGCAATTGAATTAGCGGCTATAACAGTATGTAGAAGTGTAAGAACTATAAATATATGTATATATATATATGTCACAATGACATATATATATATATATATATAATATATATATATATATCTATTCTTTCTTTTGGCATTTAAATACTATTCTTTTGGATCCATTATATGTCAGTTTTGCAAGCCTGCGAGAAAATCTCGCAAGTCGGATGAAAATCGGATGTTACAAGGTACACACACATGCGATTAAATCGCATCTTTGAAGGAAAATCGGATGCCAGAAGGATGTGTGATGTTTTTATTTTGATCCGATTGTCGACCGTCTAAAACGGACCGATTTTTTGTGGTTGTGTGTGACTCCAGCCTAATTTGCACAAACAATTAAATCAGACTATGTGTGCAAAATTTCACACCTGTAGGGGTTAATTAAAGGTGTAAATTCGTAGCAAAAAAAGTCAGTTTTTTTTACAACGAATTTACACCTTTAATTAACCCCTACAGGTGTGAAATTTTGCACACATAGTCTGATTTAATTGTTTGTGCAAATCAGATAGCAAACGACATGAAAAGACATGGTTAACCCTATGTACACCAAGTGTCATTTCATGTCGGGTGCTTCTGTCTTTTCACTGAAGCCGGCTTTACCCGGCAATTGAATGAGAGGATATTTTACTATGTAGAGTGTATAAAACTATACATATATGTATATATATATGTCACAATGACATGTATATATATATATATGTATTCTATGTGTGTATATTTAGTGTTTACAAGGAAAGAATGAGTTTTTTTTAGTTGCGATATTTTGTTCCCATAGACTTACATGGGACTTCCGGTATCGGTATCGGGTATCGCCGATATTTTTAGTGATATCGGCGATACCATTCCGATTCCGATACTTTAGGATATCGGAAAGTATCGCTCAACTCTAGTCTTCATTAAAAGATTTCTACCATTTTGAGGCTGCAGAGCAGGCTCAGACAGGCCCCTAGGGTAACAGGGAAATCCTCTGGTGGGCCCCTATGCAGATCAGGGCCCCCAACTCCTCTATATGGGCAGTCCTTGCCATAAATCAATTGATTCACTCGGTACAGAAAAAAGCAGCATCTCATCATTCATTAACCAAACTGCTCAGTTAATTATTATATAGAGATATAGGTACATTTGTGAATGAGGGTAGTGTAATATTTGTATGCAGGTGAAAAGTGGGCCCCCAAAGTCAATGTTACTGGTGGGCCCATAGCACCCCAGTCCGACACTGTTGCAGAGTGTCTAAGTCCTTTATATAGAAAAGTGCTTTTCCAAAACTGATACAAATCTATCAGAGTTCCTGCCTAGTGTTGTGACAGTTCTCTCTGCTCTCCCCTCTCTTTTCTCAGTGTTAGAGATAGCAGCAGTGAGAGGGATGTACACAGATTTCGGACACTGAGGATGGGGAACAAAGTTTATACAGTCTCTAGGAGGGCTAAGAAAACAAGTAACATAAAAAGAGGAAAGCACATGAAGAGGAAATAGATGCGGGATAAAAACAAAATAAGTGCTGATATGTGAGCAAATGAAGACATCATTACGCTGCATACACACAGACCTCACATTCTGCTTACATTTGTGGCCGAAAGTTTTGAGACAGACTTAAATTTTGTTTTCATAATATTTACTGCTTCACCGTTTATGGATCATTTAGTCTGATGTATACATGGTCTCCGAAGTACAGTTATAGGCATTTTCCACATTTTTAAAGTTTTATTGACAAATACAACAAGTTTATGCAGAGACTCAATATTTACATTGTTGACCCTCTTTTTTTCCCAAGACATTGTAAATCTCCCTGACATGCTGGATATCCATGTTGCCCAAATCTTGCGTGAACACAGCCCATTCTTGCCTAATCTGTGATTGGAGATTATTACAATTGCTGTGTTTTTTTTTTGTCCACCCATGTTTTGAAAATTGACTACAAGTTCTCAATTGGATTGAAAGCTGGGGAGTTTCTTGGCCATGGACTCAAAATTTCAATGTTTTGTTCAACGAGTCACTTTTGCCTTGTCACACTGTGCTTCATCATGCTATCAGAAGCATTGTTCAACTCCAAATTGTTCCTGAATGGTTGGGAGAAGTAGCTGTTGGGGAATGTTTAAATCCCAGTCTTTATCCATCACAATGTTCTTAGCCAAAATTGTGAATGATGCCACTACTTCCTTAGATCAGACGCAACCTCACACATGAATAATTTCAGGATGCTTTAATGTTGACTTGACACCGGACTCATGGTAGCGCACACCATTTCTTCTCCGGACAATTATTCTTCTAAATGTCCCAAACAGTCAGAAGGGGGCTTCATTAGAGTAAATAACTTTGCTGGAAGTACAGGGATTAGACGGCAGAGGACTGGGGTAAAGTTATTTTCTGTGATGAAGCCCCCTTACAAATTTGGCTAAGAACGCTGCCATGAATAAAGAATGGTATCTAAAAGTCCTCCAAGAGCAACGTCTCCCAAAGATCCAGGATGCTCCTCAGGATGATCTATTAACACAAGGAATGAACCGTCTTGATGGTCATAACTACTTTTCATACAATAAACAAAGAGTTTGGGTTGGCATAAGGAATAATGAGAACAGTGCACCCATACTTCTGTAATGCAACATCTTTGATTTTTCTTGAGTTTGCTTCTCAGAGTTCACCAAAGGATTCAACAGTGGGTCCTAACTGTGACGCAATAATGGTCCACTAAGTGTATGTGCACATGGCTTCTTTTAGATGCCAACGTACCGCAGCAGGAGATGCTTAAAGAAAACTGTCGTCTTTGATGTCTTTTGCTTCGTTTTTGCCTCTGATTTTTTTTTTCCAAGCAGAACCCACCTGAACAATGATCAGGTCATTTCCTTTAGCTTCAAAGCCTGAAGCGGTTAAGAGGTGAAAAAGATGGAACGTATGCACAGCAAGTCGTTTTAACATTGTTGTGAATATTTTCATTTTTGGTATTTATTTAGAACTTGAAAAAGATGTGGTGTGCACATACCCTTATACAAAAGTAGGCCAAGGTTTTAATAGGGGATCACTCTATTTGATGTTGACTGGAACCAATCTTGTGCCACTACATTTTATTTCTTAACTTTTTTACACCTAGTTTATTAGACCTTTTTGATGATGTGTTGAATGTGCAATGATCACAACAAATATTTTGCTGAAAGTAGAAATTGATGTGTGCTATGTGTTTTGAGTTAAACCTCAGAATAATTTAATCTGGTGGACCCAAGAAACTCCAGTTCTCTGCTTACTGGGAATTCACTGATTTACTTTGATGGAGCATTCCACCGACATGTTCACACAGGCTTTTTCCTGTTCAGTGATGCAAGGTGGACAGAGTGCATGTAATGAAAAGGCATGCTCCAGGAGAATCTTATTCTATCTTTAATCATAATTAACCTTTGAATATGTTTAACTAACTGGAATTGATAGTTCTAGGGAAATGTGATTTGCATGTTCTACATTCCCTGCAGCTAAATTCTCAACTGTACCTGGAATTGATCCAAATCAGGATATAAGTATGTTCCAATCTGCTTTTATTCAGCCGACATAGAAGAAAAATATCTATAATGTCAGATTCAACATAAAAGTACCGTATGTTGTTTTTCTTACAGCACTTTCAATGATCGCCCAATGTGCAGGATTTGTCATGAAGGAAGTAACCAAGAAGACCTTCTCTCCCCTTGTGAATGTACTGGAACACTAGGGACAATACACCGCAGCTGCCTAGAGCACTGGCTTTCATCCTCCAACACAAGCTACTGTGAACTCTGTCACTTCAGGTTTTCTGTGGAGCGCAAGCCTAGACCATTAGTAGAGGTTAGTAAATAGTGCATATTGCCAAACTTACTAACATATACTTCCAAAAACAAAACTGGAAATAGTGATAGAAAGCAAATTTTTGGATTTGTCTGTTACCACAGTGTAATAACGTGGATGCAGATTGTTGGCTTCAGAAGTAGAATATCCATCTATATTCTGGTCTTTTATGCTGGGCTGAAGCTTGATGCTTCATCATCCAAACTCGTTAGGATAGGGGATAACTTGCTGATCACTTGGGGGCCAACTGCTAGGACCCCTAGTGGCACTGAGGACGGTAAAAGTCACCCTGTCGGCATCAGATACACTGTATGACAGACTGTGCAGTCTGTAGTGAATAAAGACTAAGATTGAAGACTGTGGTCAATATTGAATATGGCAGCGGGCATTATTATCTGTGCACACTGGGGTAGGCAGTGACAATATACTCAATAGAGGAATACAATTAGGGCACACTGAGTATTCATTTGCAGTGCAATGTTCTGCAGATCAATCTAATATAGTAGAAAAAGGCTTGCACTCTGTAGTAACGAATAGGTGAGGCTGAACCTGGAACTAGGCCAGATAATCATGAAATTGGAAAAACAGCCGCACTCAAACAATCTTTCAATGCAAGTGAAAAAAGTTTTATTTGAAAACACCACAGTATAAAAAACGTGTAGAGGTAACGTTTCGACCCTGCAATGGGTCTTTCTCAAACCTAACCAAGGAAAATATACACAAAAAAGATAAAAGGTTATATCACAAAATTCAATACAAGAATTAATAAACAAAGTAACAATTATGTACAGGATCGAGGAAAGGTATATAAATATATACATAATTAAACTAAATCCAAGACATGGAAAAATTTGAGAACAATTTTTTTTTTAAAAGGCAAAAATATTTTTTATAGAAAAGACATTATGCACAATATACAAGGAAATATATACACAAGAATTTATGTACACAATTATGAATACTGAATACATATACGCATAAATTAATACCATATCTACTGGTAAAGCCCGTGTAACATCTGAGTATGTGACACACTTTGAGGAGTGCAGTCTCAGGACGGGACAACAGAGGGGCTGAAATGCTTTGATATGGAATAAGGGGGATTAATACGGACACAGAGGCAGTGTACACATTTGGTCAGTATTTATGTGTACACTGCCTCTGTGTCCGTATTAATCCCCCTTATTCCATATCAAAGCATTTCAGCCCCTCTGTTGTCCCGTCCTGAGACTGCACTCCTCAAAGTGTGTCACATACTCAGATTTTACACGGGCTTTACCAGTAGATATGGTATTAATTTATGCGTATGTGTATTCAGTATTCATAATTGTGTACATAAATTCTTGTGTATATATTTCCTTGTATATTGTGCATAATGTCTTTTCTATAAAAAATATTTTCGCCTTTTAAAAAAAAATTTTTCTCAAATTTTTCCATGTCTTGGATTTAGTTTAATTATGTATATATTTATATACCTTTCCTCGATCCTGTACATAATTGTTACTTTGTTTATTAATTCTTGTATTGAATTTTGTGATCTAACCTTTTATCTTTTTTGTGTATATTTTCTTTGGTTAGGTTTGAGAAAGACCCATTGCAGGGTCGAAACGTTACCTCTGCACGTTTTTTATGCTGTGGTGTTTTCAAATAAAACTTTTTTCACTTGCATTGAAAGATTGTTTGAGTGCGGCTGTTTTTCCAATTTCTGCAGATCAATCTATGCAGGCAGGCTACAGGGCAGAAATTTGGGTAGGAAGGTATTTGTCCAGAAGTGGGCCAACATCCCATTTGTCTTTTCCATTTAGAGGAACAGGGAAATGGAATTCATGTACAGAAAGGATCTGCTGCATTAATGATGCAAACTAAAGCAAAGGAGCCCCATTGACTATTAAGGGGTTCGTCTGAGGTGTGATTTCCATCAGTGTTTACAATGAAAAAAAAAAAACTTTTTGTTCCGTTGTAAAAACTGGTACAAAACAGGAACAACCATGGACCCCATAATAATCATTAATGACGCCTTTACTTCTGTTCACATAACTGAATCAAATTAATACTTTTGCTTGCTTGTTCCGTTTGTTCCTATAAATGTGACTGTGAACGCATCCTTACTTTACATGGGTATTTTTAACATACAATACATGTGATCAGCGACTAAGCTGTTCAAATATTGGAATAGTTGAAGGGAATATTAACGATCCATAAGTTAGTGGTCGGAAAATGCTTGCCTTGTCCCAGGTGCTGGAAAACCATGCTACTCTCACTCCTAAAACCTATTTAATGCAGTAGTCATGTTGCCCTCGTGAGGCCCAACATTTTTTCTCCTGTTCCTTTGGTGAAACTTGCAGCAGACTCATTGAGTTTTGATGAAAACACATAAACGGTCTGTAATATTTGGATAATATTGCTCTACGTCAAGCACTGTAAAGCATACATTCACACATACCAATGACTGATGAAGAACTAAACTGCACCACTCATGGAGACAGTATCTACAAACCCCATAGCATATTGTCATCTCTTATCCAGAGGAACAAGGTCACAAAGAGTGTTTTCTGCTCTGGAGGACCTGTCCTGGTCTGCATTAAGCAGACAAGCTGTTGACTTGAATCTGCAGTGGGTATTGTTTAATTTCCCTTGTGGTGGCGCTGCAAGAAAACTAGATACGTACTAACAATTTTTCACACAGATTGTAGCTGATTGGCGGAGGTCACAGTAGGGTGATACTTCATAATCAACTAACTGTCAAGGGATCCTATTAGCAAATAGTGATTACTGCCCATTTAGAGAAGCCAATTTATCGGAACGCTCATCCCCCAATTATTGGCCTGTCTGTATAGGCCAGCCATCAAACAACAAACATGAAAAACACTAATTTGTGGTAGTGAGATTATTTTTTTAAGCAGGCTTCAAAATAATTGTTTTAAGCAGCACATCATCCTGTGTAAACATGAGATGTGCTGCCGACAACAAGACGTTCTATGTGCACAGAACGATTGCAGGAAAGATCATTCTGGGCACATATTAATGCAGTCAGCCTGCCCAAACACATCATTACAAGGCCGCTGAGACCTTATGGTCCAATGTGGACAACACCCTTGAAGATAGGTAGACACTAGATGAAGCTAAGACGTCTCATTATAACAAGACCTACTTACTAGTTACCTACGGAACATAAATTTCTATAGGATCACACATTATCACAGAATCCATCTTGGAAATGAAGCGTAGTAAAGCCACAGTGGTAAAATGTTAGGTGTTATTTTGGGTTTATATTTAATTTTCTCACATTTTAAAATGCAGTTTACTTAGTGAATATGTGTTACCAGGTTGTCAAGTTAAAGAAAAATCCCTTATGAGCTGAAGTGTTCAGCTGATGGTGGGGGGTTGGCGTAGCTGATCACAGCTAATTGTTAATCTAGACTTGCATTTTTACTATGTAATTGCTTGTATACTGCTTTTACCTGAACAAACCTTATCATTATTATTATTTTTACTGTTCTTGGACTACCTGGTATATAGAAATAATAACTAATTTGTGCTATGTTATTTCACCCAAAATTAAGGTTAAAAAAATGTCAAATAGAAGCAGTAAAGAAAGGTCGTTAAATCGTGCTCTGATACCCACTATGTCCACTCATCACAATTTTATCTATGCTTCTGCATTCACCTTTAAACCTCGGACAACGCCCATTGGATCATTTAAGTGATTTCATGAAGAATAATGGCACTTTAAAATGTATTTTGTCAAGCTCGCTGGCTTTACGATGGTTGCGTTGGGCTTTCTTTGTCACTCTATTTCCCCAATAATATGCGCCTGCATACCTGGGCACAATAGGTGGGCGTACCATTCCTGACAACACAATTTCTGTTCTAACAATAGACGCACAAGAGGATTCTCTACTCTTATAATGCCGGTGATCATATTCTCATTTCTTACTACAGACATCATTGAGTTCAAAGACAGAAATGTCTATATGCCCTTGTAAGGAATTACGCACTGCACAAAAAGGATTCCACAGGGTTTCACATACCGTTTGCTTTTTTTCTAGTGTCACTGATAATAATTAAAGCACAATAGTAATCTCGCAGACTAAGATTATTGTGACTCTCCAAGTTTTAATATGAAGTCATTTTTCGGTTAGATCTGCCTTACTGATTTATTCATATATAACTTATTCCTCTACTGGAGATAGAGCTCCCTTTTCTGAATGCCACTGCATTGCGAGGGCCTGTACCAAGGATGTAAAGGATAGATGGTAATGTTCTGATCGTTGAGAGTTCAACCGCTAGGATCCCCACTGATCCTAAGAAGGGGACTATGGAGTCCCCTATTTTACTGGACAACTTGTATGTGAATCAATTCTCCATTCATTGGCCGTGACACTGCTGGAGGTGACTTACAGTACAACACAGCTTGGCAATTTCTGTCCTTCCCACAAGCAATAGTGTGGTGGTGTACATGCTGTACATGCTGAGCCATCACTCTGTTCAAACGGGGACTCCAGAGCCCCTTTCTCAGGATTAGTAGTGGGCCTATCGATGGTACCTCCAGTGAGTTAACAACTTATCTTGTCTGACAGGTGATAACTTGCAAATTTGTTACAAACCTTAAAGGGTTTATTTATGTCATTTCTGTTTCCTAATCGGGGATGTGAACATCATAGAGGGTGGTTTTCCACTCAGGATTCCCCTTTATGAGTCATAGTGGAAAACATTAACAAAGAGCACCTCTTGCTTTAGACAACCTTTCCTATTTAAAGGGGTTATCTGGGACTATTTTATCTTTTTCTTGTGGGCCTAAAACTTACAGGCAGGTGCTTGCCTTGTTATGCCCGGCACCGATATCTACTGGCTAAGAGCGTATACAACTGCTTCTGCTGGCAATTTCTGTGGCTTCTGGTGATTTCAAGCCAACAGAGTAGCTGCTTCTCTTGTGCTCTACTTTGTTGACAAAGCATGATTGATGAGGTCATGCTGATTTACTGTTGGCTCCCCGCTGCTTAACTGCGGGGATCCGGATGTCAATCAGCATTACGTTGGCAGTTGCCCTGTCGACGGAGCAGCTCAGAAGTGGAATAGCGTCTATGTTGATGTGAAGCAGCAGAATCGTCAGCTCAGAGCAGTTACAGACCGGGCAGAACAAGCAGGTAATTAGCAACTTCCTGCCTGTCAGCTCTTAGTCCAATTAGAAAAAAAATAGTCCTGAACAGCCCCATTAAGTATCACAGTATCAACCATTTATTCTACTGACTCGTATATCATTCTTCATGTTCCCTGCATCAGTTGCTAAACTGGACTTGTATGGGCATTACCAGCAGATTGTTCGGGGATTCAGCAGATTAGCAGGGATGGCCGAAATTGAAACATGAGTTGTCAATTGGAGAAAGGATAATATTCTGGCTGGCCACAGCTGCCATTAGAAGAATCCTAGGAGCTGACTACATACTGCTGCATTATTGAGTTCTACTGTATGTATAAATTGAATGCAGTATGACCCTAAGCTCTCCCTGATGGGGGCTTCAGGCCACCTGATCTTTTCTTTACTGAAATCTACGACTGTAAAATATGGAGCATAGTATTAGAGATGCAGAGCTCTGACCACTGTGAAATATATTAAGACATTAATATTAATCAGACATTAATGAAAAGATCAAATGTCACAGGCAAAAAAATGTTCTTTCTCTTTCTTGCAATGGTTTTTATCCTTAAGTTACAAAGTCTCCATACACAATGGCTTATCTTCAATATTGCAATCAGATAATTACTGTACATTAGAGTTGGTGCAAATCAATTCACACATCCCAGTCCATCACACACGTCACTCCGCAATGATGACGTCGCGACAAACCGGCTAATCAGAGGGATAGACATGGATGCTGTCAGGTAAGAGACGGTTCTCCTGCTCCCATCCAACTGCGAATGATCACTGTTGTGGTCGATGGACTGGGATGTACAAATTAATTGGCACCAACTCTACTTTACATACAAGAAGCCAGGAGACATTTACAGGACTGTCTATATATAATCACAGATTTTCACCTGTCAAAATTTTTGAGCAGCATTTTTATGTCAGATCCATCAACCCTAATCTTAATATTTGGAATTATACCACTGGACGGTAGTCGCTAATAATGGCAATCTTGAAAGACTTGGTGACAACTTCTGTGCAGGTTGTATTAATGTCCAGCCGTGGTTGTCACTGATCCTGCACACATATATGTGTGTGTATTCATTACATACAATGGATTATAGTGGTAAAGCTAGAGGCTGGGAATAAGATACACGTTTGAGTACGAGACAGAATGATAATGTCTTAATAGTTTTTATTTGACAGTCCAAAGACCCATACAGGAATATCAGCCATATTGTTTTTTTATTCTTGAATTTGCTTCTCACAAACTGGTACACAACTTCAGTGGTAATCCTTTTAGATATTGTATTATGCACCAGTACAAGTCATGTTATATTTGTGCTATTACTATGCAAAATGTACCAATAAAGGTGCTAAAAAAAGTATTCACCCCCAACACCTTGTACTTTTTATTGTGTTATCATACAATAAGGTCTAGTGTAGGTGACCCCATTTTCGATCCAACTGTGATCTGACAACACATTTGGATCAGGTTCGGACCAATCTTATTGTCTGGGGCCGTGCACATGTCCAACTTTTTCCTCTGACAGAGTCTGTCCAAGGAAAGTCACAGCATGGCCGATTTGCATCCAAAATTCGGATCGCACTCAGGCACACAAATTAATGAGGCCGTTGAAAAAAATTGGTCTGCACTCGGATGACATCTGAGTACGATCTGACATTCACAGACTGACAGAATGGAGAAGATGGAGACATTTTTTTCCATCTTTTCCACATTCGAGAAAATCGGATCATGGTGTGCTCACATTCTGATCAGAGTGTGATTAGCATAATCGGCCAGATCCTCTGGGATGTGATTAGATACACTGGTGTGACCCTAGGCGAACACTCACCCTGCATTCAGTTAGCTCTTTTAACACTTTTAAATAGAATAAAATCAAATGAATACGAATTTCGCCTTTTGTTACCATCTACATCACACTGACGTTACACCTCACATTGAACTCTTCATTTAGGACTCATTTGTGCCACTACCTAAATGTAACTCTTCTATAGCAAGAAGAACGGAGACGTGTCAGCAGAGAGACCAGTTTTATGTTGGGTAATATTATATTATATGATGTGGTTTATGGACCTGTAGATGGAGGTGTACAATGTACTATGGTAGCATATCAGAATGCATAGTGGAGTACAAAATTGTACTTACCGTATATTGTCTTTTATATTGCATGAAGTCTTCCCACCAAGTCATTTTCACTACATCTAAAAGGCACAAATATGGATTGTTATTTGTAGTGTCTTAAGAGAGCATAAAGGCGACATTTGCTTTAGAGAGCCCCCCATTTCTAAATACCCTACTAAAGAATTGTGAGTAGGAGAACCCCTATGGTGGCTCCAGTCCAATCTTTCTTTTTAGGTTTAGGGGAAAGTGAGCTATAAAGAAAATGGCTTTTTTGAGACTGCTTGACTTATTCTCATGGAATAAAGGTAAAATAGCTTGATGGCATCTGAATACAATTTTTTTGTTTTGCCATTTTATATGTATAAAATTACTCTGGCACTTTTGTTTATTCTTTCTTTTAAAACCACTTATCCCCATGAGACACAGAGACCTCATACCGTCTCCCAAAAATCCCTTATGCTACACAAATCTTATTCTCGCATGATTTAATGCCTGCCGGAAATTCGTTCCAATTTTACTTTTCATAAGCTTCATGACTGATTGAGATCTTTCCATATCTGCCCCACGTTCCTCTAAGAGATGCAGACAAGGAGCTGAAATTAGAATGTAGATTCAGTGTCTGTTCCTTGGATGCTGAGGAATTCGCGAGATTAAAGTCCAGACCGACAAAATCACATCATTATAATTGTTTTTAATCCTGCTCGTCCTGATTATTCATGTCATCTGGCTTTTCTGCTGCAAAAGATAACAGTTCAGTCTTGACTTTAACATCTCAGAAATTAACCCATTCAGCACTGTAAGGGTTCATCATGAGCCTCCGGTTCATTACACTCCCAACCAGATCAAACGCATTATTGATTAGTGCATAAAAATCTCCCATATCACCTACGGGGTGATGACATTTCAGGCAAGTCTTTGCTTATTTTCCTTAGCTTCCTCGTCTTTGGGGGGCTGAATATAGAACCACATTATATCGGTTTCCTACAGCTTATGTTTTCACATAATGTCAAGCTGCACTGCAAATGTCTAAAGTCTTTTTTGACCTTTATGTTAATGCTTTTGGAGAATTATTCTGAAAGGTGAAAACCCAGAATAAGGTTGATCAAAGGTCTGTGAACTGTTACAGATTTATTAAGAAAAAAAGGGATAATTATACTTTCAATTATTCACTGCTAATGATGTAGCAATTCCAAATGTGATACGGATCCTGAAATAATAATTCCTTTGTTCACTTCTTGCCACCTTGGGCATCTTATGTCCCCACGTGTCAATCTAAAAACACATTATATTGAACTTACTGATCCAGGAGCATGATGAGACTGAGTGTGATGTGCCCTGTACATCACTGTCAATGTCATTGGCTTATAAGTAGAGAATTACCATTAAGATATTTAAAAATCTGTACCCATGCTTTGCCAATGCACTTAACTGAAGAACTTACTGACAATGATGTCAGACACTGTGATACACTATGACATTTATATAACTGGAAAGACCAAACAACATGAATTAAAGGCATTCTTACCTCAATTAAATGTCAGCATTTCATGACTATACATTATTATCGGACATAACTCTTCATAAGAAATTCTCTTACTTACTCCTTAGCAATAATATTATGATGTGATCTAAACACATTAACGAAAAGCTGCCAAAACAAATATTACAAAAGTGGAATAAAAAGACCCATAAAAGTCCAAAATATTGAAAATATAAAGTCTTCGTCAAGTTTCTGTGGAATTGGTCCTTTATTGGGACCAAAAGTCCACAAAGTGCTCACTAAACAAACAAAAAAGTAAACTTGGGGCCACTCAATAATATCACAGTGTAAATCATGTCATAATCAAACTCACAAACTACCAGCTTTTCAAAGTAGCGATACACGAGCTGGTGGTCTGTGAGTTTTGAATGACACCATACAAATTGTGATAGTGTTAACTGGCCTTAACGAGCACCCATCACCAATCTGGGGCCGTGGCTGCCCCACACTAGTGATTTTACTAAATATATTGTCAAAAGTTATCATAGGTAACCCTAATGCAATCTGCCAGCAAAAGTCGAGTCCGCACTTCCTGATTGTGAGATCTCGGGATGTAGACCCTTTGCAGACCTTCTAGCAGTGGAAGAGTATTATCTTGTGAAAGATGACTCTTTTCACTTATCCACCGCTGGCACTTACTTTACTAAGCTGTTGCTGAACGGTAGAACATCATTAAAGCAGTTATCAGTAGGTGACAGCTTAGTAAAGGCCCCGTTACACATAGCGACGCTCCAGCGATCCCAACAACGATACGACCTGGTAAGGATCGCTGCTACATCGCTACATGGTCGCTAGTAAGTTGTCAAACAGGCAGATCTACTCAACGACGCAGCAACGATACGGCGATCCGTATAACGACCTCGGCGGTCGTTGGGACCTTGTCACAGCAGCGATTCTGACAAAGATAAAGCAAAATCACGCCTGCGTGCTGAGTTCGCGCCAACGAGGTCGCTCCTCGTTTGTATGGCGTCAAACACAGCGATGCATGCTGGCCAGCGGGACACCAATGATCAAAAAATGGCCTAGGAAATTCCAGCACGATCAGCAATATCGCAGCGGGGTCTCGGTCCCGCTATGTGTCACATGTAGTGAGATCGCTGGCGAAGTCGCTGTTGCCTCACAAAACCTGTGACGTTTCAGCGATCTCGCTAACGATCTCGCTATGTGTGAAGTACTCTTAAAGTCCGCTGCACTGCTTGGTTAGTACAAAGGGCAGCCCCAGACAGATGATAGATACTCTTTAAAAGGGACATCTGGGACTTTAAAAAAAAAGTGCCGAAGCACTAACAGGCAGGTAGTTGTTATTTATCCCCTGTTGTGCCCGGCGTCGTTTTCCGCCAGCATAGAGCGCTCACAGATTTTCGCTGATGTCACATTAACAGAGCAGCAGTTTCTTTTCCTGTTGACAGGGCTGGACTACTGGTGTCATGCTGATTGACAGTCGACCCTCCATTGCCTAATTAGGTAAGCTGTCAATCATCATGACGCCAGTAGTCCCGCCCTGTCAACAAGAAAAAAAATCTTCTCTGTTGAAAGGGAGCTCCTGAATCTTCTGCAGGAGCCGTCAATGACCGGCACCGGGTACAACAAACAGGTAGTTCTCTGTTAGCAACTACATGCCTGTTAATGCTTAGACATATTTTATTGATCCCCTTTAATTTTACCTTTTTATTTTGCTACTTATCAATAGTTTACAAAACACATGCTGGCAAACTGGTGTTTTGTAGTCTGTTACTAAGAAGCATTTAAAAGAATGTGGCTAATCTTAGTAAACATCTGTCTAAGTTTTCTGAATTTGCTCATGTTCTGTCTCCCGCAAAACAAAGATCTGCATACTTTAAAGAAAAAGAAAAGATGTATTTTTACCCAAAACAAACAATTAATTGTATATCAGTAGATCACAGCTGAAGCCGAACTTTAGTAAATATTTCTTTTAATTTTGTAAGACTGGCAACAGGAAGTGCAGCGGCCATACTGGTTGTCACCTTGGAGTTACCGTAGCTTTTCAGAAATTGATATTAAAACTGTCAATACGTCAACAGCTCGAGCTGTAAGAGTAAATGACATCTTACTGTGCCAGCAAGTCATCAAAGCTATGCCTGTGACAAATCATCCCCATACTGAAGATGAGAGCCTAGGAGGCAGAGCAGAAATCTTTGCTTCCTACTGCAAAGAAAGACCACATTGCAGACTATGGGAGGTCTGTGCTGCTGTTAAGAAGCAGAATAATCTGTTATATGAAAATACATTTCTTTTGCACAGTCTAGCACTATGATAATTTCCATAATGAACTGGAGGAATACTTTAAGGATGTTTAATTAATCTACATTCTGTTTGCTCTGTCGTCATAGATTCCGCTTAGAGACAACAACGCAGATACCACCAAAAATACCAAGAAAAATTTTCCCACCTGAACTAAGAAATCAAAATGAACCTCGCAAACACCATGTAACTCAATAGGATCCATAGGCTGCCAGATTGAACAGAAACTTAGCTTTATTTATGGTGAGATGCAGTGAGAAGGAGGGACGAAGTAGCTTACCATGCTGAGAATGTCTAAATTTGGCCCGTAGTTCCTCCTGAGGGTGCCGTTTCCACTGGTGATCACAGAGAGGTAGATGAAAAATGGGGAAAGATTCTGGCACAACCATCCAGGGATAAAACGGATTCTTTATTCAAATGTAGTTAAAACATTAAACTGCGAGGCCTTGTACCTGACACGTTTCAGGTGTATACACACCCTTAGTCACAGGCTAACTGCTGTTTTAACTATGTTTGAATAAAGAATCCGTTTTATCCCTGGACGGTTGTGCCAGAATCTTTCCCCATTTTTTCGTCTAGCTTTATTTATGTACTGTAGTAATACATAAATAATAAATGTACAGTCTAAAAATTCAGGCAAAATATTGTATTTCCAATGTCCTACAATGCGACATACCTAGTTGTAAATATTTTAGCTATATTGCTGCTTTTTTGTTTCAAATGTTTCAAAATCAAGTTAGTTAATAGTAGTAGTTATATTAGTAACATATTAGTAACATATTCATGAAAACATAGGGAATTTAGGGACCTTGTCGCTCGATTCATACAGTCCAAACCAGGGGCAGCAGGGGCCGACATACCATTGAAGCAACCTATGTAGCCGCAAAAGTACTCAAGAAATAAGGGGGCCAATTCCCACGTCCAAAGCATCCCCCTTAATGAGCATAATGAATCAGAGCCAGGATGCCCAATTTTGCTCTTTTAAAAAAAATGTATGCACAAATAAATCTGATCAAATTGATTCAAAGCAAATCGAATTTGAAAAGAATTCATTAAATTTGCAGTTCATGGTGAATTCAAACTACCGTATTTGCTTTTTGATTTGAACAAGTCATTTAAAAAGTTCTCGAAACCATTTCACACACGGTGGAATATTTTCTCAGATAGAGAATGCTGATATTTTAACTCAGGAAAACTGCAAGGGCGTCCCCATAATGCCTTGCAGTTATAATATCATGATATAGAAGGGGAAGGGGATTGAATTTGTTAAAAAAGTAGACATTTAACTGTGCATGTCTGTTTTTGCACAACTGTTTACTAGTCCAATTTGACAATTGTACACTCAACACCTACACAATAGCAATGGACAGAGTAGTGTACCATGGCTAAAAATGTGGGAGCACAAGTAGCAGTAGAAGTATCACCACTGGCACCAGTTATCTTTGCAGCAGTACTACCAAAGGCAGGCAATTATCCTCCTTTGCCAATAGTAACAATTTTAGTTGGGAAGAAGCAAAGAGTGTTGTGGAATATATAGAACATTATTCTTCTGTTCTCACTTACAGCAGTATGATGTTACCTCTGACAGTAACATCATCAGTTAGAGTCAGTGTTCTGCATAAAACAGTCTGTTTGACCACAAAAATGAAGAGGGTTCATTTTGGACTGTTTTATTGATTTAAAAAAAAACATGAACAGTTGTGTCAGAGCTCTGTGTTATTAAACGGGCTGTGGTTACTACTTACCAGGTTACCATTTGTTTCTATAGTTAGGTTACAATGACAATTATTAAGGCTGTGTTTGTGTTCAAGAGACTGAAAAGGGCTGGATACAGTGAGGAGATCTCAGACTGTTATACACGTATTTCTGGGAAATTGGCATTGCTGTGATTCGCCATGAATTAATTTTTTGGGGAAAAAATTTGCCAAACCTGGCAAATTTGAATTTCAACAGATTCAATCATCTCTATACACAAGCATCAACCTGTGTTTAGGAAAAACAATATGCCATCTATCCAGTCCTGCAATCACTATAGGGAAATATTATCATTATGTTACCTTTAACACTTCATAGAATCATAGAATGGTAGAGTTGGAAGGGACCTCCTGGGTCACCTGGTCCAACCCCCGCTCAAAGCAGGATTCACTAAATTATCTCAGACAGATGTCTGCCCAGCCTCTGTTTGAAGATTCATTGAAGGAGAACTCACCTCCTCTCGTGGCAGCCTGTTCCACTCATTGATCACCCTAACTGTCAAAAAGTTTTTTCTAATATCTAATCTGTGTTTCCTCCCATTCAGTTTCATCCCATTGCTTCTAGTCTTTCCTTGTGCAAATGAGAATAAAGATGATCCTTCTACAATGTGACAGCCCTTGACATATTCGTAGACAGCTATTAAGTCTCCTCTCAGTCTTCTTTTTTGCAAGCTAAACATTCCCAAATCCTGTAACCATTCCTCATAGGACATGGTTTGCAGACCAGTCACCATTCGGGTCGCTCTTCTCTAAACTTGCTCCAGTTTGTTAATGTCTTTTTTAAAATGTGGTGCCCAAAACTGGACACAGTATTCCAGATGAGGTCTGACCAAAGAGGAGTAGAGGGGGATAATGGCTTCACGTGATCTAGACTGTATGCTTCTGTTAATACATCCCAGAATTGCATTTGCCTTTTTTGCTGCTGCATCACACTGTTGACTCATGTTCAGTCTGTGATCTATTAATATACCCAAGTCTTTTTCACATGTGCTGTTGCTTGGCATATTCCTCCCATTCTGTATATGCTTTTTCATTTTTATTGCCCAGATGTAGTACTTTGCATTTTTCCCTGTTAAAAACCATTCTCTTAGTTGCTGCCCACTGCTCCAGTTTATTTATATCTTTTTGAATCCTCTCTCTCTTTTCTCTAGTATTAGCTACCCCTCCTAGCTTTGTGTCATCAGCAAATTTAATCAGCTTACCCTCAATTCCTTCATCTAAATCATTGATATAGATGTTGAACAATACAGGGCCCAGGACAGAGCCCTGTGTTACCCCACTTAAGACATTTTTCCAACTGGATGTACAGCCATTTACGACCATTCTTTGGGTCCGATCACTAAGCCAGTTATGAATCCACCTAACAGTTGCCTTGTCCATTCCATACTTAGTCATTTTTTTCAATAAGGATTGTGTGAGATACACGGGATTTTGTTAGTTTGTATGATAAACACTGGATGTTTTTACTGAATTTACTAATGAGGAAGTGCTAATGAATAGATGACTGCCTGAATCTATCAGATCTTAATACAGTTGTGTGAGAAAGTTTTAGCCCCTTTCCTGATTTCCTAGTCTTTTGCATGTTTGTCACATTTAAATGTTTCAGACCACCAAACAAATTTAAATGTTAGACAAAGATAACACAAGTAAACACAAAATGCAGTTTTTAATTGAAGGTCTTTATTATTAATGGAAAAAGAAATCCAAAGCTACAGGGCCCTGTGTGAAAAAGTGATTGCCCCCCTCTCTTAACACATCAATTAAATGTGGTTTGTCACATCTTTAGAAAGCTGAGTCCAAATTACCTAGCCATAACGAGGCCTGATTACTGCCACACCTGTTCTCAGTCAAGAAATCACTTAAATAGGACCTGCCTGACAAAGTGAAGTAGCCCAAAAGCTTCTCAAAAGCTAGACATCATGCCGTGATCCAAAAAAGAAATTCTGGAGCAAATTAGAAGAAACAAAGTAATTGAGATCTATCGGACTTTAAAAGGTTATAAAGCAATTTCTAAAGTTTTTGGACTCAAGCAAACCATAGTGAGAGCCATTATCAACAAATCGAGAAATCATGAAAGTGGTGAACCTTCCCAGGAGTGGCCAGCCCATCAAAATTATCCCAAGATCACAGCGATGACTCTTCCAAGAGGTCACAAAAGACCCACAAAACAACATCCAAAGAACTGCTGGTCTCACTTGCTTCAGTTAAGGTCAGTGTTCATGACTCCACCATAAGAAAGAGACTGGGCAAAAAATGGCCCTTATGGAAGAGTGCCAGGACGAAAACCACTGCCGAGCAATAAGAACATAAAGGCCAGAAAACATCTTGATAATCCCCAAGACTTTTGTGAGAATACCCTGTGGACTGAAGAGACTGAAGCTGAACTTTTTTGAAGGTGTATGTCCCATTACATCTGGCGTAGAAGTAACACAGCATTTCAAAAAAGGAACATCATACCAACAGTAAAATATGGTGGTGGTAGTGTGATGGTCTGGGCTGTTTTGCTGCTTCCGGACCTGGAAGACTTGCTGTTGTATATGGAACCATGAATTCTGCTGTCTACCTAAAAATCCTGAAGGAGAATGTCCGGCCATCTGTTCATGACTTCAAGCTGGAGTGCACTTGGGTTATGCAGCAGGACAATAATCCAAAAAACACCAGTAAGTAGAGTTGAGCGATACTTTTCGATATCCAAAAGTATCGGATCGGAATGGTATCGCCGATACACAAGAAATATCGGCGATACCCGATACCGGAAATACAATGTAAGTCTATGGGAAAAAATATCGGAATTAAAAAAAGCCCATTCTTGCCTTGTTGGTTAATTGTACATGAAGGAAAACAACAAAGAGTAATGTAGAATGTATTGGGGGAGGTTGAGGAGACATTAAAGGCATAGATATTTAACCCAATCAAATGGAATAGCATTAATTTTTTTTTTTGTAAAGATGTTCGGATTGACGAACAAATTGACAATGTTGTTAACCTTTTTTCTATTTTGGCAAATATGTATGTTTCACAACTTCCATGCTCTTCACCTTTTTAACTTTTGACACACTTTCTCCTTCATAATCTTCAGCAGCAGCATCTTTTTCATCAAATTATTCTTCATCTTTACCTTCTTTATCTTCTTCTTAAACTTCCTGCTATTCATCTTTTTGTTAAGATTACTCATATTGTTCTTATTCAACTATTATTCTTCTTCATATTCTACTTCATCTTCATCTTCTTCATCATATTCTTATTTTTGACAGAGATTCCTGTACTTGTAATCTGTAAAAGTATGAATTTTTCATCCTTGCGTTCTTGCTGTCACAAAAGTTTTAAATTACAACAGTATTTGTCCGTGTTGAGTTTAGCCTGCAGCAGCAGGCATTTTCCGGGGGCACCACGAGGAGGAACGGACTCACCCCCATACACTGCTTAGTCTTCTTCTGCTTATAATTTAGAGCATATATTTTGCTCTTCATTTTGGTCTTATACTTCATGTTGTTATGCTTTTTCATCTTCTGCTTATTGTTCTTCTGTCTCTTGTTCTGTATCTTGTAGTTTGTCTTAACCTTCTTTGTCCTGTTGGTGATCTTCTTCTGGGTAATCTTTTATTTCTTCTTTGTGATGGTGTTCAGGCTGGTTGGCTTCATGCTCGTTGTCCTTGTGGTCGTCATCTTCTTCGGGGTGGTCATCAGGGTCGTCGTCTTCATTGTTGGAGATCCATAGTGATTACCCAACAAAACATTTAAAAAATATTCAATTTGTAAATGTAGCTGAAGGTACAAGAAGGCTGACTAACTTCCGAGAACCAGCTGACGTTACTGGAACCCGGACGGGTATCAGATGGTACAAGAGACAATGGAAGTAACGAGGACCAGCTGACTGTGCTGGAACCCGGAGGGGCAGCAGAAGGAAAAGAGCCAATGGCACAACCGAGGACCAGCTGACGTTACTGGGACACGGTTACTAAGCAGGAGGTACCTGTGCTCCAAAGCACTACCAAGGACCAGCAGACGTTGCTGGAACTCGGATACCGAGATGGAGGCACCTAGGCCAAAGGCACTGCGGAGAACCAGTTGACGGTACTGGAACCCGGACGGGTAGCAGAAGGCACCCATGAAAATGTAATTTGACAGGCCGCAAGCCGTCCGCAGTTACCGAATCACACAGTCCTACAGTGGGTGCTTGTCCTATTGTCACAACGGAAACAGCCTTTATTTACTTATCACACAGCACACATAGGAATCACCTAAACTGCAGGCACCATACAGTCGGCTAACCCGAAAGCAACACGACAGGACAACTTATTGTAGGCTAATTGACGTTGACACTGCCAGGAAACAGCTGTCGTGCTGTAACCAGGCTAGGCAGGAGTCAGTACCCCTGCCAATTACTTCCGAGCAACAACTGTCGGTGTTGGAGCCCAGGGATGAGAAGAGAACAGGGTGGAGGCAGCAGGACTTTTTGCCGTACACACAGCAGGGGAACAGCTGACATTACTGAACCCCAGTAACACAGGAGCAAGTGTTGACTGTGCTAACAGCACTTCCGAGCAACAACTGGCGGTGTTGGAGCACAGGGTCAAGGAGGGTGTAGGCAGAGGCCTAGTATGACGTTTGAAGTTAAATTTGTATTTAGCAGCATAAATTTTTTGCCAGACACACAGCAGGGGAACAGCAGGTGTTACTGAACCCCACAAACACATCAGCGATTGTTTTGATCTGTGCATCCAACACTTCAGAGCAGCAACTGGCGGTGTTGAAGCCCAGGGTCAAGAAGGGTTTTTAAATAAAATATTGAGTTATTGCCTTGTTACGTGGCCATTGCAAATGTATGTACTTCAAACAAGAAAAAATGAAGGTTTACTAGGACAATAAAATGATGAATTTCAATTCCAAGACTAAAAATAAACACCCTTACAATATAAACGCATATAAGCACATGGCAACAAGTAATGGAACAACACACCACCCAAATTTTATTTTACAAAATATAGTGTTGTAAATTTATGAATAAAAGTCCATTTTGTATTTAGGCATGATGCGTAAGGAACGCTATGTTAAACAATAACATAGTGAAGACAATGGATTTTGTAATAGTCACTCATCATCATCATTACAATTTATATGTGACAGTCACACAGATTTAAATTATTTCACTTATGAAAATTGTTAGTTTCGACAGCATTTATTATATGTCCAGCATGGAGTCATAAAAGTGATGAGATGACGCAATAATGTACGATAAAAAATAAACATTTTAAAAAAACATTATGCATTGTCACAATTTAAGTGGGTGCCTAAAAGTGGAGGTGAAGCAAAGGCTACAGATAGCAAAGGTATATACTATGTCTGTATCAGACAGTGGCCTGCCTCTGATGGGTAATGGCCATGTTATACTGTACGTCAATAAACGCTGCGTCTGCAATCATGCATTTTTTGCTTGTAGAGTGTTGAAGAGGGTAAAAGCATGTCTGGTTGCGCAAGGCTTTATCCGGCAACACTACCTTCCTTGTGTCACGGGTAGGGTAGCGTGTGTCTATTATATGACTCTCTCTAAAATGTGACGTTACTAGTGTTGAGCGATATTGCTCGATATATAAAAATATCGTATCGAAATGGTATCGCCGATATCACTAAATATCGGCGATATCCGATTTCGATACCGGAAGTCCAATGTAAGTCTATGGGAAAAAAATATCGCAACTAAAAAAAACCTTTATTTCATTGTAAACACTAAATATACACACATAGAATACATATATATATATTATATATATATATATATATACAGTCATTGTGACATATATATATACATATATGTATAGTTTATACACTTCTACATAGTAAAATATCCTCTGATTCAGTTGCCGGGTAAAGCCGGCTTCTGTGAAAAGACAGAAGCACCCGACATGAAATGACACTTGGTGTACATAGGGTTAACCATGTCTTTTCATGTCGTTTGCTATCTGATTTGCACAAACAATTAAATCAGTCTATGTGTGCAAAATTTCACACCTGTAGGGGTTAATTAAAGGTGTAAATTCGTTGTAAAAAAAACGGACTTTTTTGCTACGAATTTACACCTTTAATTAACCCCTACAGGTGTGAAATTTTGCACACATAGACTGATTTAATTGTTTGTGCAAATCAGATAGCAAACGACATGGTTAACCCTATGTACACCAAGTGTCATTTCATGTCGGTTTCTGCATTTTCACAAAAGCCGGCAATTGAATTAGCGGCTATTATACTATGTAGAAGTGTATGAACTATAAATACATATATATATATGTGTCACAAATTTAATGACATGTATATATATATATGAGGTGTAAAATTGCTGAAAAAAAATGCGTGGGCTCCCGCCCTATTTTCGCAACCAGACAGACAAAGCCAGTGAGTGGGGGCAGATAATAATAGCCCAGAGAGGGACCATTATTTTTGCCCCCCCCCGGCTACTAACATCTGCCCCCAGACACCCCAGAAAGGGCAAATCTCTAATTAGATTTGCCCTTTCTGGCACTTTGCCCGTCTATTACCATTGCCCTGTAGCGGTGGCGAATGGGTTAATAAGGGGTTAAAATGAAAGGTCAATTTAAGCCAGGTTAATAATTGAGAGCTGTCAATTAGACAACTATCAATTATTAATCCTATTGTATGAAAGAAAAATAAAACACACACACTTTAATAAAAAAGAAGTTTAATGAAATAATCACAGTTTTTGACCATATTTTATTTTCTTGCTAAAACCATTTCCTGTAATAAAAATAAAATAATAAAGCAAAATTATTCTTACCAATCCGATGTACAGTCAGGTCCCACGGTGTAATCCTTCAGAAAGGGTTAATGTTTACTGCAGGGACCGCAGCTAATGCTGCAGCCTCACAGTAAACCCCCAAATGAATGAGTTCCTCTCCTGGCTGACAGGAGAGGAAGTGGAAAGCTTAATTGATTGCTTTCCACTTTCACTTCAGGTCAGCCAGGGACACAATCAGTGACGTCAGAGGGAACTGGTTAACAAAAATAGGGGATCCCCTCGAAAAAAATTGGCGTGGGGTCCCCCCTATTTTTGTTAACCAGCCAGATGAAGCAGACCGCTGAGGCCTGGTTTTTCAGGCTGGTAAGGATCCAATATCCATGGACCTTGCAAGCCTGATAATACCAGGCCACAGCAGTCTGCTTAGCTTGGCTGGTTAACAAAAATAGGGGATCCCCTCGAAAAAAAAACGGCGTAGGGGTCCCCCTATTTTTGTTAACCAGCCAAGTAAAATGCAGACTGCTGCGGCCTGGTATTAAAAGACTGTCAAGGCCCATGGATTTTGGCCCTCAACAGCCTGATAATACCAGGCTACAGCAGCCCCACATTTGGCGCATCAAAAGATGTGCCAATTGTGGCACTTTACCCGGCTCTTCCCACTTGCCCTGTAGCGGTGGCAAGCGGGGTAATAAGGGGTTATTGTCACCGTTGATTGCACGGTGACAATAAGCCCGGTTAATAATGGAGAGGTGTCAATAAGACACCGATCCATTATTAATCCCAAAGTTATTAAATGTATAAAAAAAAGACAAAGCAAGAAAAAAGTCTTTTAATGAAATAAAAGAGACAACACAGTTTTCATTCATTTTATTACTCTCTCATTCCTGCGACGCCATCGATCTCCTGTAAAAAAAGAAAAAAAACAAACCAACAGTATACCACCTGTCCGACGCAGTCCATAGTAACGATAGTCCCACGACGATCCAGCTCTGCTACATCGCAATGACAGGCAGAGCCTGTCATCGCGACGCAGCACAGCTGATTACCTGCTTTCCCGGCGGTGACGTCATCGGACTGACTGCTTTACGGCCGGGATTACCCAGCAGTCACTGCAGTTATCGCGAGAAACTGCATGTGACCGCTGGGGAGAAGAGGATGGCGGCCATTAAAGCAGTCCAGGACGTGACCGCCGGAGATCTTCTGCCAGGTAAGTGCCGCTGACTCCTGACAGACCCGACCGACGGACACTGACAGTGACAGACCCGACCGACGGACACAGACAGTGACAGTGACAAATCCGATTCCGGTATTCGATATGACGAAAATATCGAAACGAATTATCGAAAGGCCGATAGAGCTAATATCGGCCGATAGCCGATATTTGCATTATCGTATCGCTCAACACTAGACGTTACGCAGCCTTATTCTGCCCTAGGGACGCCAAAAATACGACAGCAGTAATCATTTACTGTATAAAACTCCACCTATGAGCAACAAAACAAGCACGTTCCCTCTTCTGTTTCCTGCGCTGACATGTGAGGAGGGAGTTTGGAGATGCTCCTGAATTCCTCCCAGGTATCCAAGCATATCGGGCCCATAGGAGAGCAGTAAAACCACCCCCGGGAACACTGACACCTTTTACATTCGTGGGGACATAATTTATGGAGCGCTACTTGCTACGGAGTTCACAACAGACCCCGAACGGTTTACCTATCCAACTGAAGCAGAAGGACAAGATGGCGCATGGAGGAGACAAAGAGGAAAGAGGCGCGATGCTGAGCGCTGCCATAGACATGCAGCAAGAGCTATTATCAGAAGCACCATGTGACCTGAGAGTTCCTCAGGAATTTGATTCGCAGAAAATGGCTGAAGAGAGGTCACAGCCCTTCTCTTACCAGACATTCAGAAGCTGCTGGAGTCGGCATTGCAATCGTCATTGTCTTCCATACAAAAGTCTGTACACATGAATACCATTGCAATTACCAAGCTGCAACAGGATGTGGCGCTGCTACAACAGGAGAAGCAACTTGGCCAAGACAGAGAACAGAACCTTCAGCAGAAGTTACAAAATTTGATAGACAAAACAGAGGACTTGGAAAATCGCTCGAGACAAAGCAATTTACGTCTCGTCGGACTGCCTGAATCGTTTAAATCAGCAGACTTACAATCCATCTGTGAGAATGATCTACCGAAAATATTGTGACTTAACTACTACTGTCGTGTGGAACGTGCACATCGTGTGGGACCGCCGCAAAACAACAACAGGCGAGGGGAGGCATTGAAACCAACGATGTACAGACCACGGCAAGTAATAATTAAGCTGTTACATTATAACGACAAAGTTTCATTGTTACGGCCATTCAGAGAAGCGAGGCGCCCAGTGCTACTCCATGGCTATGAGATTCTGCTCTTTGATGACTTCTCAGTATCGGTGTCCAAGAAGAGGAGAGCGTTCAGTTTCATTTGCACAACGTTGTTTGAGCGAGATGTTCGCTTTCAACTACTGTTCCCAGCGCGTTAGCGGTTCCAAAGATCTGACGGGACATATGTCATTAATGACACACCAGAACAAGCCGAAGCAGCCTTGGAACGAAATCCACAAAGTGATAGGGAAGTACAGCGACGCAGTTCCAGGTTCTCCCACGCAGACGACGACAAGATGGCAGTTCATGAAGGAGATCAAGAAAGATGAAAGAGATTCTCTCCACGTTAAATGACATATGAGATATATTTGCTGTTTGAGCCGTTTCTATTGGAGTGCAGTGCGGGAGGTGCCCCAGGCATCTACGGGGTTCTCGCCCTTTGAACTATTATATGGCAGACATCCCCGTGGCTTACTCGATATAGCTAAAGAGGCCTGGGAAAACCATACAACTCCCACAAAAGTGTGATAGAACATGTGGCCAAAATGCAAGAGAGAATGGAGACAGTCCTACCATTAGTCCGAGAACATATGGAATCAGCACAAAGGTCACAGAGGCAGGTCTATAACCGGGAGGCACGGGTAAAGTCCTTTAACCCTGGGGATCGGGTGTTGGTACTTGTGTCTACAGTGGATAGTAAGTTCCTTGCAAGGTGGCAGGGACCCTACGACATTATAGAGAAGGTGGGACCAGTAAACTATAAAGTACACCAACCAGGGCGGAGAAAGCCAGAACACGTATACCATGTGAATCTGCTCAAACCATGGAAAGACAGAGACCCGCTAGGTGAGGATTGTCCACGGCCTGCATTTCCAGTACAGATGGCTTCCTTGCCTCAGGAGAAGGCAAGAGAAGTCCTCTCCGCCGTCAAAATATCAGACACTTTGTCGCACAGACAAGTTCAGGAAGTCCGAGAGTTTGTTAGCCAAAATACAGATGTTTTTTCGGAACTTCCTGGTCGTACCTCCCTAATACAACATGACATTGTCACTGAGCCGCAGGGCAAAGTACGATTAAAGCCATATCGGGTGCCTGAGGCCCGGCGACAAGCCATCAAGGAAGAGGTCAAGAAGATGCTGCAGTTAGGGGTCATTGAAGAGTCCCAGAGTGAGTGGGCCAGCCCAATAGTCCTAATACCAAAGCCAGATGGGACACTAAGGTTCTGTAATGACTTCAGAAAACTGAATGAAATTTCTAACTTTGACGCCTACCCCATGCCCCGGGTCGATGAGTTAATAGAGCGGTTTGGGCAGGCACGTTATTTTTCACTCATTGACCTCACAAAAGGGTATTGGCAGGTGCCACTAACAAAAGCAGCGAGAGAGAAAACGGCTTTTATAACACCCAAGGGACTGTTCCAGTATATAGTCCTACCCTTCGGGTTGCATGGCGCTCCAGCGACATTCCAGAGGTTAATGGACGTTGTTCTTCGTCCTCATCGCTGATATGCCGCGGCCAATCTGGACGATATTGTGGTGTACAGTACAGACTGGGAAAGTCACTTAGCCAAGGTACAGGCGGTGATAGATTCGCTGAGACAAGCAGAGCTAACTGCCAACCAAAGAAGTGTTCCATAGGGTTGGAGGAAGCTCGCTACCTGGGGTATGTGATTGTGAGAGGAGTTATCAAAGCCCAAATAAACAAAGTGGAGGCAATCCAAAACTGGCCCCGTCCCCTCACCACAAAACAAGTGAAAGGGTTTTTGGGGTTAGTGGGATACTACCGGCGGTTTATTCACAATTTTGCACCACTGTCGGCGCCCTTAAATGACTGCCTAAAAGGCAGGAAGTTAGTAATGGTGCGATGGAATGATCAGCTTGAAGAAGCGTTTGTAAAACTAAAAGGGGCACTGTGTGTGTGTCACCATTTTTGATCACACCCGACTTCAAAAGAGAATTCATTGTCCAGACTGATGCGTCAGAGGTAGGTGTGGGTGCCGTTTTGTCTCAGGAGGTTAACGGGGAGGAGCATCACATTACTTTCCAAAGTCGAAAGCTAACTCCAGCTGAAACCAGATACAGCATTGTAGAGAGAGAGAGTGCCTGGCGATCAAGTGGGCACTGGAGTCGTTGCGCTACTATCTGTTGGGGAGAACATTTTGGTTGTTAACTGATCATTCCCCTCAGACTGGCAGTGTTGTAGCCCAGGGAGTAGAGTTCAGGTGGTAGATAGATGAACATAACAGGAGAAATTGATAACGTTGCCAACCAGTTATTTAATCGGAAAACGGACAGGCAAATTCTGGCGAGATCCATGCCTTGTTCATTTTCAGAAAAGTAAGCCGGTCTACATTATCGGAGGATAGTCGCATGCGACGGTCTGTTAGTACACCACCTGCAGCACTAAAGACGCGCTCCGATAATACACTGGCAGCAGGGCAAGCCAGCACCTCCAATGCATACTGGCTAAGCTCTGGCCATGTATCCAGCTTAGAGACCCAAAACTTGAAAGGGAAGAGCCATCTGGGAGTACACTGAGAGGGCAAGACAAGTAGTCTGTCACCATCTTACGGAAACGTTGCCTCCTGGTGACTGGAGGCGTCTCGGATGGTGTAGACATTGGTGGCGCTGCCACAAAACTTCGCCACATTTGGAACATACTGGTCTTGCCCCCCCGTGCAGAGGCGCTGCTTGTGCTACCTCTTGTTGCAGAGCTGTCTCCACTGCCTCCACGCACAGAGCTGCTTTGTAAAGCAGTATCAGCAGCACTGCTCTCGGCTGGAATGGAGAACATTATGGATTTCACCAGTGTGTCTTGGTACTCCCGCATTTTACGCTCCCGGTTCAACGGTGTGATGAGGCTTTGTAAGTTGTCCCGGTAGCGAGGGTCTAGGAGGGTGTACACCCAATAATCAGACGTGGTGAGAATGTGGGCGATGCGGCGGTCGTTTCTCAGGCACTGCAGCATGAAATCAACCATGTGCTGCAGACTCCCAACTGGCCAACAAACGCTGTCCTCTGTAAGAGGCGTCATCTGTACCTGCTCTGCATCACCCCACCCTCGCTCTACATACTGACTAGAGCGTTGTGTACCTCCCTCTGTAGCGATTTCTTCCTCCTCCATTGACTCCTCCTCATCCTCCTCACAAAGTGAGCCCTGCAAAGCCCTTTGGGAGGAACCACGTTGCGCTGACTGTCCAGAAGGTGATGGAATTTGTGTCTCCTCATCCTCCACCTCTTCCAAAACCTCATCCCTTAGTGCTTGCAGTGTTTTTTGAAGCAGGCAGATAAGGGGGACAGTCAGGCTGACTAGTGCATCATCTGCACTCGCCATCCGCGTTGACTCATCAGACGCACGCAAAACATGGCAGATGTCCTTCATAGAGGCCCACTCAGTAGTGGTGAAGTGTGAACGGC
Source organism: Oophaga sylvatica (assembly GCA_033576555.1). Taxonomy (NCBI): domain Eukaryota; kingdom Metazoa; phylum Chordata; class Amphibia; order Anura; family Dendrobatidae; genus Oophaga; species Oophaga sylvatica. The sequence goes on from JARQOD010000001.1 coordinate 842,266,388, forward strand.
GCAAATTGCGTGTTGATTGCGCCTGTTGCAGCTGATACTCCATTACTGCTGTCTGCTGCTCACACAACCGCTCCAACATATGTAACGTGGAATTCCACCTGGTGGGTACGTCACATATGATGCGATGTTCAGGAAGGCGAAATCTGCGTTGCAGAGCTGCAATGCGCAATCTGGCCATGCTGGAACGTCGCAAGTGAGCGCACTCTAGGCGGACCTTGTGCAGCAGTGCATCAACATCCGGATAGTCCCTCAAAAAACTCTGCACGACCAAGTTGAGCACATGTGCCAGACATGGTATGTGAGTGAGGTTGCCAAGGACCAGAGCTGCCACCAGATTTCGGCCATTGTCACACACTACCAAGCCTGGCTGGAGATTCACTGGCAAAAACCACACGTCGCTCTCCTGCTTGATGGCATTCCAGACCTCCTGCGCTGTGTGGCTTTGATTCCCCATGGAAATTAATTTCAGGACGGCCTGTTGACGTTTGGCCACGGCTGTGCTCATATTGGTCGCAACAGGTAAGCGTTCACGGGTCCATGTGGAGGTAGACCGTGACGGCTCCTGCAGCGATGATTCTGAGGAACTGGAGTAGGAGGAGGAGTCAATGTGTACAGACTGGATTCCTGCAATCCTTGGAGTTGGCAGAACACGTACAGCGCCACTCGCAAGATCTGTACCCGACTCCACAACATTGACCCAATGGGCAGTGAGGGAAAGGTATCGTCCCTGGCCATGGGTACTGGTCCACGCATCGGTGGTCAGGTGGACCTTGCTACTGACGGCGTTTAGTAGCGCATGTTTAATTTTTCCCTCAACATGCTTTTGCAGAGCAGGGACGGCTTGCCTGCTGAAATAAAATCGGCTTGGCACATTGTATTGTGGGATGCATGCCATTAAGTTCCGGAAACTGTCAGTCTCCACCAGCCTGAATGACAGCATTTCAAGGGACAGGAGTTTTGCAATGCCAGCATTCAGAGCCTGTGCTCGTGGATGGTTTGCCGAGTATGGCCGTCTTTTATCCCATGCCTGTGCTACCGATGGCTGTTTTGTGGCCTGGGAGTGTGAGGATGACAGGGAACTTGCAGCTGTGGGTGGAATAACACTTTGTCTCTGGACAACAGTGACCGAGGTTCTTCCATGGCGATCGTGTGAGGAAGCCGAACCAGCTGTGTGTGAGCTGGAGGAAGAGGCTCCAACACGACCTGAAGATGTAGGTGCTGCTGTAGGTTGGCCTACATCTCCAGTGTGTCTTTGTAACTCAACTACGTGCTTTGTCCGCACATGTTTCCACATAGTGGTATTGAGGTTACTGACACTTTAACCTCTTTTTACTTTTTGCTTACACAGCTTGCATTTGACATAGCAAATATCATCTGCAAGTGTGTCAAAAAAGGACCACGCAGTGCAAGTCCTGGGAGCGCCCGTTTTGACTTTTGGAAGAGAACTGCTCCCAACAGTTGCCAAACTGGAGGCTACAGGCAACCGAGTCTGCAGGCTACCTCTCTTCCTGTTTGTACCGTTGGGCCAATCTCTTCCTCAGAGCTGCTCCCACCACCTTCCTGTTCCTCACGCCATGTTGGGTCTTGGACCTCATCATCTCCACTACCCTCTTCCAACACCTGCTGCTGTTGGGTGGTCTGGACAGCACCATGCTCAACAGAAACTGGCAACTGAGTCTCATCATCATCAGATGCGTTCTGCGGTGTGCTGACCATCGGCACTGGCTCACCCGCCTCTTCAGATTCAGAGAGACACAGCTGTTGCGCATCACTGCATACTCCCTCTTCTTCAAATTCCAGAATGCTGCTTGGCTGGGCCCCTGTTTGCAAGCCAACAGATTCTGAGAACAGAAGCAGAGACTCAGCTGGCTCCAGTTCAGAACTCTCTCACTGCCTGGGCAATTTGACAGGCGGTGAACAGACAGATGGTTGCTCAACAGTGTTGTGGTCCTGAGAGGAGGTGGAAGCAATTGAAGTCGATGCATTGGCTGCCATCCAACCAACAACGGCTTCATTTTGTTCTTCCCGCAGCAGGGGGGTACGCCGAACTCCTACAAAACTGCACATAAAGGAACGCTTACGGGGAAAACTGGTGGATGCTGTGTCACTGGGGGCGGCAGCAGCCACAGAATCCCCACGTCCTCTCCCTGCTGAAACTCCACGGCCACGACCACGTGCCTTACTCCCTGCCTTCTTCATCTTGGTAGATTGATAAAGAAAGTCAGAAAAGTTATAAGGCCTAAGTGTGGTTATTACGCAGAGACTGCAGTGAACACTGCACACAACTGTTCAGTATCTCTGAAAGGCTCCTTTCTGTAATTCTATAGTGTTTGCAACCAATGTATTGGATACGGATGGAAGCGCGTCACACTAATAGATTTGAGTTATTTGAAATGGAATGGAGCAGCAACAATTAGAGAAAAATGACAAGGATGAGGCAGTGACACACGTTCAGCAGACTACAACCAGCAGTGGTTGAAGAACTAACTGGAGCGTGATCTGCACTCAAAAAAAAAAAACCTCACAGACTAGAGTGAACACTGAACACAACTGTTCACTATCTCTGAAAGGCTCCTTTCTGTAATTCTATAGTGTTTACAACCAATGTATTGGATACGGATGGAAGCGCGTCACACTAATAGATTTGAGTTATTTGAAATGGAATGGAGCAGCACCAATTAGAGAAAAATGACAAGGATGAGGCAGTGACACACGTTCAGCAGACTACAACCAGCAGTGGTTGAAGAACTAACTGGAGCATGATCTGCACTCAAAAAAAAAAAAACCTCACAGACTAGAGTGAACACTGAACACAACTGTTCACTATCTCTGAAAGGCTCCTTTGTGTAATTCTATAGTGTTTGCAACCAATGTATTGGATACGGATGGAAGCGCGTCACACTAATAGATTTGAGTTATTTGAAATGGAATGGAGCAGCACCAATTAGAGAAAAATGACAAGGATGAGGCAGTGACACACGTTCAGCAGACTACAACCAGCAGTGGTTGAAGAACTAACTGGAGCGTGATCTGCACTCAAAAAAAAAAAACCTCACAGACTAGAGTGAACACTGAACACAACTGTTCACTATCTCTGAAAGGCTCCTTTCTGTAATTCTATAGTGTTTGCAACCAATGTATTGGATACGGATGGAAGCGCGTCACACTAATAGATTTGAGTTATTTGAAATGAAATGGAGCAGCACCAATTAGAGAAAAATGACAAGGATGAGGCAGTGACACACGTTCAGCAGACTACAACCAGCAGTGGTTGAAGAACTAACTGGAGCGTGATCTGCACTCAAAAAAAAAAAAAACCTCACAGACTAGAGTGAACACTGAACACAACTGTTCACTATCTCTGAAAGGCTCCTTTCTGTAATTCTATAGTGTTTGCAGCCAATGTATTGGATACGGATGGAAGCGCGTCACACTAATAGATTTGAGTTATTTGAAATGGAATGGAGCAGCACCAATTAGAGAAAAATAACAAGGATGAGGCAGTGACACACGTTCAGCAGACTACAACCAGCAGTGGTTGAAGAACTAACTGGAGCGTGATCTGCACTCAAAAAAAAAAAAAACCTCACAGACTAGAGTGAACACTGAACACAACTGTTCACTATCTCTGAAAGGCTCCTTTCTGTAATTCTATAGTGTTTGCAACCAATGTATTGGATACGGATGGAAGCGCGTCACACTATAATTTCAATTGAATGGAGCAGCAAGAATTACACTAAAGAAAAAAAAAAGAGTCTGTGAGTGACACGTGCAGATGCCTACAAACAGCGTTGGATGCAGAGCAAACTGCAGCGTCACCTGTACTCACACACACACCTTGCACAGAGCTGTGAAAACAACACTGGCAAAAGGAAGCTTTACACAGCGGTTGGTAAACTAGCCTGCCTAGAGCACAGTACACAAAATCGCAATCTCTAACTGTCCCTCAGAGTCAGCAGAGCAGCGTTCTGTCCCTTACTGAATTCACAGCACAGTGACGCTAACATGGCGGCGGCGCCTTTTATAGTGCATTCTGACATCATTTCAGCATCCAATCACAGCCATGCCATTAGTTAACATGACCACAGCAGTACAGGATGTGCCCACACTTCTTAGGATTCCTCATTGGCTGACTAAAATCACATTGCCTCTCAAAGAATTATGGGAACTTTCGATTCCGGTATACGATATATGGAAAATATCGGAACTAAGTATCGGAATTCCGATACAACGAATATCGGCCGATACTTGCGGTATCGGAATGCTCAACTCTACCCGTAAGTCCTCCTCTGAATGGCTTAAGAAAAACAAAATTAAGACTTTGGAGTGGCCTAGTCAAAGTCCGACCTTAAGACAATTTAGATGCTGTGGCATGACCTTAAAAAGGCAGTTCATGCTCGGAAACCCTCCAATGTGGCTGAATTACAACCATTCTTCAAAGATGAGTGGGCCAAAAATTCCTCCAGAGCGTTGTAAAAGACTCATTGCTAGTTATCGCACACTCTTGATTGCAGTTGTTGCTTCTAAGGATGGCCCCACCAGTTATGAGGTTTAGGGGGCAATCACTTTTTCACACAGGGCCCTGTAGGTTTGGATTTCTTTTTCCCTTGAAAATAAAGACCTTCGTTTAAAAACTGCATTTTGTGTTTACAAGTGTTATCTTTGTCTAATATTTAATTTTTTTGGGTGATCTGAATGATTTAAGTGTGACTAACATGCAAAAGAATAGGAAATCAAGAAGGGGCAAACACTTTTTTACACAACTGTAAATGGACTGAAAATATTGGGTCGATAGGATTTTCTTTCAAAGTAATGAATATCACTCCAGAAAGGAACATTAAAATACCATTTCGTAACTTCAGCAGGTTTTTAGATGTCACGTTAATACAAAATCAGGGTAAATATTGGTAATAAATGTAATATATGTAATATGTGTACCCACACCACCTCATTGGTAGAATAGTGTGAACTTTTAGCTCTGCTGTATCATATCTTTTATGGAGCGACGTCCTGGATTGCTGGAACAGACTGGCACAGTATGTTAGTAAATAAAACATCACCCAGCTCTGCTGATGAAAGCTTCTCATAAAATGCCTAAAATGTTCTATTCCCTGGTGGGATTTTTTTTCCTTCTACAAGTATAAAAGTACATTTTTACAAAAATTTACTACATCAGCTAAATGCTAGGCTGGGAATAGAAATGCAGCTAAGTGTAGAATATTTGCGCATTATATGAATGGTTTGTTAATATGGTCAGTGTCTATTTTTCTGCAGAGTCTATGAGATCTGATAATTGGATGAAAGTGTATATGAAAGTGCTAGGATTGTTTTCCCATCTGTAAATTGAAATGCAATCTATGCTTGATGCAAATATTTAATGATATAACTGAAATATATTGTTTTGTTATTTGCAAAAAAAAAAAAGACTGAATGTAGAAATGTTACCTTGAGCACTGGTAGTAAAAATAAAAAATACTGGATTATCTTAAAGGGAATCTGTCAGAAGATTTTTGCTACCACATCCAATGGTATATCACTTAGATTTCTGGGTGCAGCAGTTCTGACACAGAGTTTTTCGATTGAGCAAAGCTGCAGGGCTGAGAAATCTGCCTTTCCCCACACCAGGCTCCCTTTGTAGATAGTCTATAGACAGTGAGCTGCTTTCACAGAAGGGGGCGGAGTTGGACAAGTGTTCGCATGCCAGCTAGTCACAACAACAGCAATGATAATGTCCTGGTGATAAAACCCTCAGTGTAAGTAAGCAACACATTGTTGAATTCAATGTTTTAACCCCCTACCTCGTGCTTTCCTCAGATTACATAGAAAAAACTTGCTGATAGATTCCCTTTGAAAGGAGTCTGTTAGCCCAAATTGACAGGACCAACTAAGCACATAGCCTTGTAGAGATATAATCACTATAAAAATTGCAGCTTTTGTGTTCTAATTCCTGCCTCTCTTTTGCAGAACCTGAAGTTCAATTAAATCAGTCATCATGTGGGTAGAAAGATGTGGCCTCAGCGTGCGAGCCCACATCAAAGGCAGACACACAACCTGTGACGTAAATATACGTCACAGGTCGTGAATGGGTTAAAGTATATTTTTCTCTGAAACTCGGCAGTGTTTGAGTCAAGCTTACCTGGCTGAGTTCATACTGCTGATGACTGGTAAATGTTTCACGTGAATTGGCAGCATGTATCCGACATCAGGTTCTCTTTAAATGTGATTGGCTAATTCTGAATCACCTCTCCTATTATAAGACAATGTTAACACTTATGCAACCACATTAAAGTTTGGCTACATTGTTTTAACTCAAAAATTCAGTTACTAAAAAACATGAAAATGTGCTTTTTTGTGTGAATGTAGCCAAATACTGTATTATTTCCCAGTCTTATAAATTGTATTATTTTACATGATTGGTTCTGGGACTTGAGATAATCTTCACACCCATGCTTCAGTATGTCTCTAGATTACAGCTTGTGCAATGTTACACAAGGGATTCCTAAAAATGTAATCTCCAACCCCCCACAGTCAATAAATCTCCAAGCCGCAATTCCATCTATCATTTAAATCATGTCTGCATGACACAGGATGCATTAAAAACTTAATTGATTGAACGGCTGGACCAGATAAAACATGGTTAATATATAACAAAATAAAAAGACAAAAGCACCTCCTAATGAGTCATAGGGGCAGAACCATCAATTGAAATCACTGAAAATGTTTTCAAATCAAGAACTGCATGTGCTTATGTATAGTAAAGTGGACAAGGCTTCAGAGTCACACATAATGAAACTTTTATATATATATTTTTATAGCAGTCGGTGCTGTTCATTAATGCAATAAACCAATGCTCTATTCATGTGTAATGATACTGTACATGTCCGTGATAGAATATAAACGAAAAATATTGAGCTTCAAGTGATTACACTGTGTGGAGGAATTACATTAGCAGTCATGTATAGGTTGATGTGCGAGAGCTGTGATCTGTACATATCTCCTATACGGTGATAATTGAGGTGTAAAGCACATTAGTCCTGGAGCACCTTTCTGTGAACATTGTATGACGGCAGTACTACAATCACTGAGTAAAGGAAGCCAGGTCCCAGCACTCACGTGTTGGATAATTGCTTTTTTATTTCAATGCACAATTCCAATTAGACGTTTCAGCCCATCTCAGGCTTTTTCATTGAAACAAAATGTATTTAGCCAATTCTTCAGGACCATATACATATTGATATGATGTGTGCAGGGTAGCCCGGCCTCATTCATGGGAGATAATGTCTGGTTAGATAAGGATAAAGGTTGAAATTCAAATCCTTGATCCTATTGTTTTTAGGGGACATAAGTCGTTTTTGAGGTGTCTGGCAGTGGCTTGCTTCCCTTTTTACTATTATTTATTTATACCTTTAGTGAACACCAATACTAGAGATGGGTGAACCCGAAAACAGTAAAGTTCGGCGTCCATACCAAACACCTACTGTTTGGGCATGGACACCAAACACGGACTTCACCCGGAAATCCGTGTTACTGTTCGGGTTCGGCTGCCCGAACACCAGGTGTTTGTCGTTCTGTTATGTGCATGCAACCGTCCAGGCTGAAAACCACTGATGAATGAGCTGCTGCGAGCGCAGCCTCAGAGATCGATGGTGAAGTCATTGAGGTTACATCCGGTCACTGAGGCTCCGTTCCCAGCCGAGCTGAACTGCGCTGACCTCAGTGAGATCCCCACTAGCAGCGTGAGAGTTTTTGGGACAGAACAAAGGACAGGTATGGTATATTGTTGTTTTTTTTATTTTAGTTTTATTACAGGAGATCGAGGGCTTCGGTGGAATTAGGCGAGGTTGTAAGTATGGTTTAATTAAGATTATTAAGGGATTATAGACACCTCTCCATTACTAAGCCGTGGGCTTGATGTCACCTGATAATACATAAGTGACATCAACCCGTCCAACTATCACCCCACTTGCCACCGCTACAGGGCAAGTGGGAAGAGTCGGGCAAAGCGCCAAAATTGGCACATCTAATAGATGTGCCTTTTATGGGTTGCTGCAGGCTGCTATTTTAAGGCTGGGGGGGCAATATCCATGGCCCCTTACCAGCCTGAGAATACCAGCCCCCCAGCTGTCTTCTTTAGCAAGGCTGGTTGTCAAAAATGGGGGGGACACCACGCCGTTTTTTTAAATTATTTATTTAAATATTTTAAAAAACATGTGGGGACCCCTCTATTCTTGATAACTAGCCTTGCTGAATCTGAGAGCTGAGGGTTGCAGCCCCCAGCTGTGAGTTTTGCCTGACTGGTTAGCAAAAATACAGGGTAACACATGCTGTTTTTTTTTTTTAATTATTTATTTACAGCGCAGGAGCGGCTAATGAATACTCCCATCCGCCGCTCCTGTTCTCACTGTTGTTAGCGGCTGCAGGTGTCGGATGATGGGAAAAGTAGTCCCATCAGCTGACGCCAGTGACCGGAGGTAAGCTGAGCGCTCATGCTGTCTTTTGACAGCTTGGGAACTGCGGCTCTCTGACCGGTGGGGATGATTTCAGCGTCAATCAGAAACGGTGTTTGCCGCGCTGTCTTGCACATGACAGCGTGGCAAACACTGGATATTCGGGGCCCCCATTCAAGTGAATGGGGTCCGGGTTCGAGTTCGGGTCCGGGTACTGTTCTGATACCTGAACCCAAACTTTTTGGAACTGTTTGGCCAAACCAGCTGGACCCGAACATCCAGGTGTCCGCCCATCTCTAACCAATACATCTTTTTACTGACCTAAGATGTAAGAGAATAGTATCAGCCCAATGTGTGAAAATCAAGCAGCTGTCAGCTCTACATTATAGCTGACAACTTGCTCCATCAGTCATGATTTGGTCTTTGCACCTACCATGGCCGTTTAACTCCTTAGATGAAGCTGTCAATAGTTACTACAGCATCTAGATGGTTAACAGAGTGTGAGGGGGCTCCCTCTTTAATTCCATTGGCATCCTAAGATCATGGTTGGGGGGTCCTGCTGCTTAGCATGGCAATTCACGGCCCTTGGTTCTGCCAAATATAGTGACTAGTGATGAGCGAAGGTGCTCGGATCACTGTTTATTAGGCAATCCCGCATGTGTAGCGGCTGTCTAACGGCTGTTTATAAATGGTATCACTTTTGGGGGTTTCTCAATATATAGGGCCCCAAAGGTCACTTCAAAACTGATTAGGTCTCTAATAAAATAAGTTTTGTAAATTATCTTGAAAAAAAATAAAAATTACATCTACAATTTTAAACCTTCTAAAATTTTAACAAAATAAAAGAACATTTTACAAATGACACTGATGTAAAGCAGATATGAGGTGAACGTTGTTTTTGTGTGGAATGACTATCTGGATTAAAGAGACTATAATCATTTAAAGCTTAAAAATTGCATATTTTTTAAAAATATGTGTCAAATTTCTGGTATTTTTAAAATAAATGCGAAACATATCAACCTAAATTTACCATTATCATAAAATATAATGTGTTACAAATAGTGATGAGCGAGCATGCTCATTACTCGAGTTTTCCGAGCATGCTCGGGTTTTCTCCGAGTATCTTGGGCATGCTCGTAAATTATGTCTGAGTCCCCGTAGTTCCATGATTTGCGGCTGCAAGACAGCCTGAATACATGTGTGGATTCCCTAACAAACAGGCAATCCCTGCATGTATTGAGGCTGTCTAACAGCCGCAAATCATGCTGCTACGGGGGACTCAGACATAATTTACGAGCACGCCCTAGATACTCAGAGAACACCTGAGCATGTTCGGAAAACTCGAGTAATGAGCACACTTACTCATCACTAGTTACAAAAAACAATCTCAAAATCACTCGGATATGTTGAAGCACTACTGAGTTGCAACATAAAGTGACACCGGTCAGATTTGAAAAATTTGGCCGGTGTCAGTAAGTGGTTAAAAAGGGCCATCTCCACAGCACTTTACAGACATCATGGCTGTCCTCATTAGGGCTCATAATCTAAATCCCCTATCGAAGGAGAACCGAAGGAAACCCATGCAAACACTGGGAGAACATATGAACTCCTTGCAGAGTTGTCCTTGGTGGGATTTGAACCCAGAACGCCAGTGCTGCAAAGCAACAGTGCTAACTACTGAGCCACCATGCTGCACATGAAAATCACATAAATGATCAACTGATCCATCAGCTATCGCTTGTGTATGGCTTTATTTGTATCCCGAAAGGTTAGATGACAAACAGTGTGGCCACCGCTACACCATACTTGCTTACTCTCATGAAAATCCAGAAGGACCCTGGAAAAAGAGGAGACCTCTAATATAACAGAGTTAGCAAACATCTGGACACCGCAAAAGTCTTCAGGAAAGCATCAATAGAGTATGTCATAGTGTTCAAATACAAATTCAAGGAGCAGGAAATGGGAATGGAAAGCATCATGACCTGCAACAAGCATATTCAGGTGAAGGGAACAGCTTACGAGACAGGGCTTGGTTTGCAAAGTGGGTAAAATTCATGCTTTAAAATATTTGGTGGTATGCTGCACTTCTGATTGTCCAGATGGAGAATTTCTAAAAGTTGGCTGGTACACATTACGTCCTTTTGTGGGTTTAACAAATCTGGATGACAAATTGAAAAAAAAAAGTTGTACTTGTGGCTGTAGCAAATGGCACCCAACTTTCACAAAAAATATTGTATTTAAAATAGTGTTTTGCAGTTGGCAAAAGATGTCATTGGGAAACTGATCTCAGCCTAATCTGAAATTTTACATTAAAATGTTTAAATTAAATACAGTTCATAAAAGTGGACCATTTGTGGTTATGTGAGAACGGTATACCGTCATAAATTGTAGAACAGAGGTAAGGTTTCGTGCCTCCCTCATGCATCATAAACACGGCCTAGATTTATCAACCTGACACTGCTTTCGAAAATAAAAGCTTCAGAACATCAATAATCAAGCTCAAAAGTGAATTAGTCGTGCAGTGACCTTTAGGAATAGTCTCTTCGCTAGTGCAGCTGATTATACAAGCACAACCCAACATTATAGAAAGCCTTATTGAGAGGGTGCATGGCAACCCTGAGACCCAAAATGAGAAACTGTTGTAATGTTTACTCTTCTGCATATGATCAGGATGAGAACAGAAATGCCTTCAGGCATTAGAACCATGAAAATGATTAAGCTGGTGTGGAAAGATGGTGAAAGTAATACATAATACAATTTAATATTTCCAAATGTAAAGTGCACTGAGGGAGACAAAACTCAATATCAAAGTATTGATGGGGCATACTGTTGCTAGGTTACTGGTTCTCGCTATGGCAGGTGTAAAACTCACTGTTGTGTGTGCGCCATTTTATGCAAATGCGTTTATGAGAGAATGCCTCATTTGGAATGGTTAATATAATGCTTGTATTTGTCATCTGCCATATGTGTGCATGATCCATGTAAATGTGTGTGTGTGTTTTCATGTACATACGATATGTGAACTTATGACCAAGTCATATAAGAAATGTAAACTTATGACTCAATTGAAGATTTGTCTAATATCCAAGCACAACATCCAATTTTTGACATCACCATCCACCATCAAGTGAGAGACCTTGGCTTGGAAATATCATGTCACACCATTTTAATGGATCTGTGACATCAGCATGCACTTGTATATTCACATTAATGTACTGAACTTACGAGTTGAGAATAGATTCATTGAGGGTTGAGGGACTCTTATTCTAGAAGGTCAAGTCATGCAGAATGTCAATACACTGCTCAAAAAAATAAAGGGAACCCTTAAACAACAGAATATAACTCCAAGTAAATCACACTTCTGTGAAATCAAACTGTCCACTTAGGAAGCAACACTGATTGACAATCAATTTCACATGCTGTTGTGCAAATGGAATAGACAACAGATGGAAATTATTGGCAATTATCAAGACACACTCAATAAAGGAGTGATTCTGCAGGTGGGGATCACAGACCAATGCTTTCTGGCTGATGTTTTGGTCACTTTTGAATGTTGGTTGTGCTTTCACACTCGTGGTATCATGAGACAGACTCTACAACCCACACAAGTGGCTCAGGAAGTACAGCTCATCCAGGATGGCACATCAATGCTAGCTGTGGCAAGCAGGTTTGCTGTGTCTGACAGGATAGTGTCCAGTGGCTGGAGGCGCTACCAGGAGACAGGCCAGTACACCAGGAGACGTGGAGGGGCCGCAGGAGGGCAACAACCCAGCAGCAGGACAGCTACCTCCACCTTTGTGCAAGGAGGAACAGGAGGAGCACTGCCAGAGCCCTGCAAAATGACCTCCAGCAGGCCACAGATGTGCATGTGTCTGTACAAATGGTTAAAAACCGACTCCATGAGGATGGTCTGAGTGCCCGAAGTTCCACAGATGGGGGTTGTGCTCACAGCTCAACACCGTGCAGGACGCTTGGCATTTGCCGCAGAACACCAGGATTGGCAAATTCGCCACTGGCGCCCTGTGCTCTTCACAGATCAAAGCAGGTTCACACTGAGCACATGTGACAGACGTGACAGAGTCTGGAGACTCCGTGGAGAGTGATCTGCTGCCTGCAACATCCTTCAGCATGACCGATTTGGGTCAATAATGGTGTGGGGTGACATTTCTTTGGAGGGCTGCACAGCCCTCCATGTGCTCGCCAGAGGTAGCCTGACTGCCATTAGGTACCAAGATGAGATCCTCAGACCCCTTGTGAGACCATATGCTGGTGCGGTTGGCCCTGGGTTCCTCCTAATGCAGGTCAATTCCAGACCTCATGTGGCTGGAGTGTGTCAGCAGTTCCTGCAAGATGAAGGCATTGAAGCTATGGACTGGCCCGCCCGTTCCCCAGACCTGAATCCGATAGAACACATCTGGGACATCACGTCTCACTCCATCCACCAACGTCACGTTGCACCACAGACTGTCCAGGAGTTGGCGGATGCTTTAGTCCAGGTCTGGGAGGAGATCCCTCAGGAGACCATCCGCTGCCTCATCAGGAGCATGCCCAGGCGTTGTGCAGTAGGGAGGTCATACAGGCACGTGGAGGCCACACACTAATGAGCATCATTTTGACTTGTTTTAAGGACATTACATTCCACTTTTATTTTGTATGTGACTCCAAATCCAGGCCTCCATTGGTTAATAAATTTGATTTCCATTGATGATTTTTGTGTGATTTTGTTGTCAGCACATTCAACTTTGTACAGAACAAAGTATTCAATGAGAATATTTCATTCATCCAGATCTAGGATGTGTTATTTGAGTGTTCCCTTTATTTTTTTGAGCATATATATATATATATATATATAATATAATATATAATATATATATATATATTTATATATTTTATATATATATATACAGTACAGACCAAAAGTTTGGACACACCTCATTTAAAGATTTTTCTGTATTTTCATGACTATAAAAGTGTAAATTCACACTGAAGGCATCAAAACTATGAATTAACACATGTGGAATTATATACTTAACAAAAAAGTGTGTAACAACTGAAATTATGTCTTATATTCTAGGTTCTTCAAAGTAGCAACCTTTTGCTTTGATGACTGCTTTGCACACTCTTGGCATTCTCTTGATGAGCTTCAAGAGGTAGTCACCGGAAATGGTTTTCACTTCACAGGTGTGCCCTGTCAGGTTTAATAAGTGGGACCATCAGTAGTGTTGTGCAGAAGTCTGGTGGATACACAGCTGATAGTCCTACTGAATAGACTGTTAGAATTTGTATTATGGCAAGAAAAAAGCAGCTAATTAAAGAAAAACGAGTGGCCATCATTACTTTAAGAAATGAAGGTCAGTCATTCCAAAAAATTGGGAAAACTTTGAAAGTGTCCCCAAGTGCAGTTGCAAAAACCATCAAGCGCTACAAAGAAACTGGCTCACATGAGGACCGCCCCAGGAAAGGAAGACCAAGAGTCACCTCTGCTTCTGAGGATAAGTTTATCCGAGTCACCAGCCTCAGAAATCGCAAGTTTACAGCAGCTCAGATTAGAGACCAGGTCAATGCCACACAGAGTTCTAGCAGCAGACACATCTCTACAACAACTGTTAAGAGGAGACTTTGTGCAGCAGGCCTTCATGGTAAAATAGCTGCTAGGAAACCACTGCTAAGGACAGGAAACAAGCAGAATAGACTTGTTTGGGCTAAAGAACACAAGGAATGGACATTAGACCAGTGGAAATCTGTGCTTTGGTCTAATGAGTCCAAATTTGAGATCTTTGGTTCCAACCACCGTGTCTTTGTGCGACGCAGAAAAGGTGAACGGATGGACTCTACATGCCTGTTTCCCACCGTGAAGCATGGAGGAGGAAGTGTGATCGTGTGGGGTGCTTTGCTGGTGACACTGTTGGTGATTTATTCAAAATTGAAGGCATACTGAACCAGCATGGCTGAACTCCTTCAAGATTGTTGGAAGACCATTTCCAGTAACTACTTCTTGAAGCTCATCAAGAGAATGCCAAGAGTGTGCAAAGCAGTCATCAAAGCAAAGATGGCTACTTTGAAGAACCTAGAATATAAGACATAATTTCAGATGTTACACACTTTTTTGCTAAGTATATAATTCCACATGTGTTAATTCATAGTTTTGATGCCTTCAGTGTGAATTTGCAATTTTCATAGTCATGAAAATACAGAAAAATCTTTAAATGAGGTGTGTCAAAACTTTTGGTCTGTACTGTATATATGTATAAATATAATATATATATATATATATACAGTATATATATAGTTTTATATATATATATATATATATATATATATATATATATATATATATGCTCAAAAAAGGAACACTAGATTACCACATCCTAGATATCACTGAAATATTCCAGTTGCAAATCTCTATTCATTACATAATTGAATGCTTTGAGAACAATAAAATGATCAATGTAAATCAAAATCAATATCCCATGGAGGTCTGGATTTGAAATGATACTCAAAATCAAAGTGGAAAATGAAATTACAGGCTGATACAACTTCAGTCGAAATGCCTCAAGACATGGAAATGATACTCAGTAGTGTGTGTGGCCTCCACATGTCTGTATGACCTCCCTACAACGCCTGGGCATGGTCTTGATGAGGTGGTGGATATTCTCCTGAGGGATTTCCTCCCAGACCTGAATAAAAGAATCAGTCAACTCCTGGACAGTCTGCGGTGTAATGTGGCGTTGGTGGATGGAATGAGACATAATATACCAGATCTGCTCGATTTGATTCAGGTCTGGGGAACGGGCAGGCCAATCCATAGCATCAATGCCTTCATCTTGCAGGAACTGCTGACATACTTCACCCACATGAGGCCTAGCATTGTCATGCATCAGAAGGAACCCAGGGCCCAGTACACAAGCCTATGATCTCACAATGGGTCTGAAGATCTCATCCCAATACCTAATTGCAGTCAGGGTATCTTTGACTAGCACATGGAGGGCTGTGTAGCCCTCCAAAGAAAAGCTTCCCAGTACCATTACTGACCCACTGTCAAACCGGTCATTCTGGAGGATGTTGCAGGCAGAAGAATGTTCTCCATGTCTTCTCCAGACCCTGTCATGTCTGTCACATCTGCTCAGTGTGAATCTGCTCTTATCTGTGAAGAGCACAGGGCGCTAATATCAAATCTGCCAATTTTGATGTTTTCTGGCAAATGCCAATCACCCTGCATGGTGTTGGGCTGTAAGCATAAAACCCATTTGTGGATGTTGATGCCTCATACCACTTTCATGGAGTCTGTTTATGACAGTTTGAGCAGACACATGGATGTTAGTGACCTGCTGGAGGTCATTTTGCAGGGCTCTGGCCCTGTTCCTCCTTGCACAAAGTAGGAGGTAGCGGTCCCGCTGCTGGTTTGCTGCTTTTCTATGGCTCGTGCACTGGCCTTTCTCCTGGTATCTGCTCTATGCTATGGACGCTGTGCTGACAGACTCCGCTACCCTTTTTTGCCACAGCTCGCATTGATGTGCCATCTTGAATGAGCTGCACTACCTAAGCAATTTCTATGGGATGTAGACTTATGCTATTGTACTTCTAGGGGAGAGAGCAATGACAACATGCAAAAGTGATCAAAACAACAGCCAAAAAGGATGAAAACAGAGAAATGGTCTGTGGTCACCACCTGCAGAACCAGGTGGTGTCTTGCTAATTGCCTATAATTTCTACCTGTTGTCTGTTCCATTTGCACAACAGCAGGAGAAAGTGATTCACAATCGGTGTTGCTTCATAACCGGACAGGTTGATGTCACAGAAGTGTGATTGACTTGGAGTTACATTGTGTTGTTTAAGTGTTCCCTTTATTTTTTTTGGGCAGTGTATATCAGAGCAAAGCCTCATTCAGACTTTCTTTTTACGCATACGTATTGTAAATGTGTTTTTCATGGATAGAACACATACCCTTTATAGTCTTTGGTTTGGGGCTGCTCACATGTCTGTTTTTTTGTGGCCCATGTATCCCGAAAAAAATCAAGGATTTATATCCGTTTTTGATCCATATTATGGATCAAAGTCACCCATATAAGGATAGATTCACACATCCATGTGAGGTTAATATATCCTAATTGCTTTGTAGTTTCCATTTTTTTCATACCCAGTTTTTCCATACCAATTTTTTCCAGAAGCATTACACTGTCTAAACTTTTTTATTAATTGTATGTTAACAATGTATCAGTTAAAAAAGGATAAAGCTCTGATGGAATTCTGAGGTACATAGTATGCCTTCCTAGTTTCATCTGTATCTCACTGATCCTCATTGACTTTAATGGCCGAGCCTGATCCGCAAAACTGATGAGAATAGAACATGATTTGAGTCTAAAAGACCAGAAAAGACGGACCCATTTTCAAAACTGATGTGTGTATGGGTCAATAAAACTCTATGGGTCATTGTGCTGTCCAAGAAAAATACAGATCGCACACAAATGTTCAGAAGTACAAGGTGTTTAGTGCTCAGAGACATGGCCGTGGTGAGTGTGAGGAACTAAGCCGACCGCCACACGGTAGCCCGGGTATCACAGCTTCTGATCCCACCGCCGCTACCAAATGTGAAGGACGACCCCTTTCCTCCCACGTCACCAATGGGACGTAACTCCACAGGTACAGCTCTCCGGCGCCCCCTTTGTCTCTCAGGTCAGTAAGGGAACTGCACCTAGAGCAAATGGCCGCCGGGGAGGTTGTCCTGTTACCCACTGGGTATTCTAAGATTCGTGATCAGAGTAAAAGCATCAGCCCAAGATTAATTTTATGGTTTAATTGCCTTAAGGGCGCACTAGATAATTACAGAAATATACAGTAAAGCTATACAACGAAATGACAATGGATTTCCAGTCAGAGTAAAATACCACAATAATGTACAAGGCTTAAAGGTATTAGCTAGAGATCAATATTACCGGGTTGTAGGGACATGGGGAGGCAGGGAGCTCTGCGATCCCCAAGTAAAAGTCTTTAGTTGCTGGACAGTCTCCCAAAACATGTGCTGCTGCTCCCTTGGCAAATCTGTCCCCTTGGACCTTCTTAGATCATCTTCTTGGCTTCAGTGTGAATGACTCAGTCTGCCCATAGCTACAGTTCTTAAACCTGCTAGGCCCCTCCCCTTTGCTTTGAAGCACGCATATTAACCGGCCTGCAATTCATATGGAGCAGGAAATTCTGGCTTGGCAAGAATTACTTAGCATACTAATGACCTTCTTATTTAAACAGGGGCCTGAATTGCTTAGCATACTAAAGCCCTTTTGTTTACCAGTGGACATCAAACCCTGTCGTATTGAATATGCTAACAGGCCCTGTTCAGATAGCAGTCTGTGGCTCTGTGAACAGACAAGATGGAGGCTGGTATAGGCCCTATACAAGATGGCGGCGTCCCTTTCCTCACAGTGAGGAAGTCTGAAACTTGACCATCATTGAACAAGACACAGAAGGTGATATAGAAGCATCAAGACTGGGTCAAGAAATATCTGAAGACAGATTTTTCAAAGGTTTTATGGACTGATGAGATGACACTTGACCAACCTGATGGATGGGCCCATGGTTTGATTATTAACGGTCACAGACCTCCACTTCGACTCAGACAGATGGAGGTGGGGTACTGCTATGAGCTGACATTATTACAGATGAGCGAGTTGGACTTTTTCGTGTTGAAGGTGGACTTAAAATCAACTCCCAGACCTACTGCTAGCTTTTAGAAGACTCTTTCTTCAAGCAGTTGTACAGGAAAAAGTCTGCATCTTCAAAGAAAACCATATTTTTTATTGTCAAGGTAAAATTGACAGAAAAGGTAAAATGTGAATTACTGAGGTGCAGGCAAAAGACCTCTTCTCTAGGACTATGCAGTGTCTCATTTATCTAAAAGTACTTGATCAGCTATGAGTATTATTAATGTGAATTGTAATTTATTTGGGGTGAGAAGCAGAAATTGTATATGTGGGAGGTGCCATTAAAATGAGGCTGAATTTGGTATTGGTTTGTAACATTGTTAGTTTACTCCGTTACCTTAGCAAAAGTATTAGAATGATAGAACAAGAAGATTTAAAAGGATTTTGGTTGCTATTAAGGAATCTATGTTGGCAGCTAAATTGCCCTTGACTTGTCTTGTCGCAGTTAAGTTGACTCGTCCTCGGCAAAGCAGAATTGGAGTGAGAGAATTCTGTATACTGTGTATATAATCTCCTTGGTTCTGATTTAGGATATATTCCCACCATGAGCGTTTGGTGACTTTTTGATGTTGCAGATTTTCTGCACCCATTAAGTAAAATAGATTACTTGCATTATTTTGAGAATACGCAGTGTAACAACTCACCAAAACCTCATTGTGTGAATATAGCCTAAAGGTTCTGAGTTTGCTATTATCAAACTTATTTCTTCGCTCGTATAGGAGAATGCAGCCCATTAATCAGCAGTGCGCAGACAATACTTCTGGCTAAGAAAAGCTTAATGGTTTTGGTAAGTCCTGTTGACCCTCTGAATAGAAGCCATTTAATATTGTTCTTCTAGTTGAAGTCTTGTTTTGGCCACCTCAAGCTTTATAAACTCTTTATAAAATTTAATAAAGAATTTATATTGAGAAAAATCCAATGTTCCCAGATAAAAGTTACTTGAAATGGCTTTGGTGTGACTTAAAAATAAATGTTATTTCGGACGGGTCCTGAATATCATCAGAAAACTATTCTCAATGGTAAAATGCTGGAATGTTTGAGGGGAGGGGTATGAATGTTGGCTTATATAATTGAACCTGTGGTATATAAGGATCTGTTTATTGCCAACTGTTTTGCTGTTACTTTTGACATTTGTTTTAATAAAAGTTTCTTGATAAAAATGAAAATACAGCTATGTTCAACATATTTTAGCTTCAGAACCAGTGGGATATAAATTGGAGGCATCCATTGCGGCATACTGACAAGGAGGAACATTGAAATTGGTGAATTGGAGTTTTTTTTCTCAATCTTAAAAATAGAGAAAGAAGAGCAATGACTCTCCCTCTAAAGTAAAACTTCTATGACAGCTCTAGTATTACACGCCCTTCCTTCCCTATTGTATATCTTCATTTCACTGAATCCGTGAGACCCCTTATCACAGTATCCACATTGCAAAACAGAGGTGCAATAATAGTTCATCTACGGTAATTTACCGTAACCATACTCTCGACATCACTGCTACGAGTCTTGTCTTATAAAATGTGTTTTACGGTGACTGTTTTTGTTTTGTGATTTTTAGAAAGTGAAATGATTTTAAATGTATCTGCAGTTAGTAAGAAGTTAATTAAAATGAATTGATTATAATTATATGGGCATACCTGGACTTACTCATTGGATTTGCATCTGGACAATTGCATCTTTGCATATTATAATCCAACATTTTAAAGAGGTTGTCCCTTTTCAGAAAATATCGGTCTCCTGGTGCCGTTTATTCTAAAAAAAAAAATGCTTTACTCCCCATTCCCAGGTCCAGCACTGAGTCTCTGCGACCTCTTCCAGTTTCTGATATTGGCGTCATGTCAGCACAGCACAGCAGCCAATCAGTCACCTCATTTACTCTCTGCGGGACATTCTGTCTACACGGGCAGATATGTAAATTGCCTCTTCAGAGAGAAAGAGGACTTGAACTCTATAGCGCCACTTGTTGGTAGTAGCGATCCTACAAGTCACAATCAACCCTTTAACGAGTCTTGCAATAGGATAAAAGCCTAGGACTTAGGATAAAATAAACGGGCGGAGACGCTGAGGTCACGGATTGCCTGTCACGCTGTTAACATGACATTATTTCCAGAGCCAATATCAGATGATCGGGGCAGAAGCGGGGACTCACCGCTGGACCTTTGGATGGTGAGTAAAGCCTAATTTTGATTTTGATTTTTTTTAACACATACTGTGCTCAAAGACCAGGATTTTCTGAAAGGAGACAACTTTTATGAATCAAAATGTTATAGAAAATAACAAAGGTTGCTAAAGACATTTTGCTTGAAAACCTTATTGAAAAGTGAGGTTGTTAGTCTTCCAATCAGTGTGTCAAATCTCCGAGCTTATTGCTGTAATAGACAAAAAAGGACCGTTTTATGGCCAGTGATGGAGTCTGTCCCGCTCCATTGTCATCTTCTTTCTGTTATTATGATCATTGTTTTTCACTGTTGATAATAGACTATTATATAGCTTTGATAAATAACTTTAAGCAATATAGGACATTGTTCTTTGAATGTTCAGATAATCACACACGTAACTATGGATGGTTTGTCAAGGTCACTACACAGATAGACTAGAAAAAGACATTTTGCTTTCCTTATGACTTCCTGCAAAGAATAGAAAGCTGGGGGCTCGTGGCAGGAGTAAATGAATTTTGGGAGCTCTGTCTAGTTTTGCAGCATTTTGTAGAACCAGGATTGAGACATTGGAATTCAAGTAACAGAAAAATGGAATAATAACAGTAATATGCTGATACTCGGTTGACACATTTACAACCAGGCAATTTCGCTTGGCAAATAAAAGCCTTTCTTCTGCAGTGTAATCCTCCTATAGAGCAGTTTATCAAACACGGCCGTGTAAACATGGAGACGGAAAATCTTGCAGAAGGGCTTTGAAACAAACTTATGATTTAGTCAAGGACGTATCTGATCGGCAGCACAATAACATATTGCAGGATGAGTACAAGCTCAGCCACATATACATAGAAAGTAGTGAAATAAATATGTTAAAATGTCCATATGTCCAATACCCGATGCATAAGCTCTATTAAAGACTTTCAACATCATAGAGGGTGGTCCTCTGTGCAATACCCCATTCTACAAACCAGAAAGCAGCGTTGTTGCAAATAGTGACTCCTGCTCTGGTGGTCCTGACCCGTCATCAACAACATGGCCAGCTAGTCATTTAAATGCCTGGCATGTAATATTGCATAGCAGCAGGGCTGGCTCCAGGTTTTCATCGGCCCCGGGCGAAAGAGTCTCAGTGACACATACCACAATTCATGATGCTCCGATATGGCAGAGAAATATAGGTATAGTACGATGCCAAATACTTCACTTCTTACATTACATGAGTGATATCTATTTTAAATTCTACAATAGCTCAAAAACCGGACAGTATAGTCCTCTATACAGTATTATGGCCACCACATAGTGCGCCATACAGAATAATGAGCCCCATATATTTCTCCATACAGAATAATTGGTCCCATATAATGTTCCATACAGTATATGATGAGCTCCACATAATGCTACAGTATATGATGGTCCCCATATAATGTGCCATACAGTATAGGATGGTCCCCATAGAGTACAATAAGCCCCACATATTGTTCCATACAGTATAATGAGTCGCATATAAAGCTCCATACAGTATATGATGGGCCCCATATATTGCTCCATACAGAATGGGCTCCATATAATGCTCCATACAGAATAGGCCCCATATGTGCTCCATATGATGCTCCATATATAAAGGGCCCTATATGATGCCCCATAAATAATGAACCCCATATGATGCTCTAGTATATGATGAGCCCCATATAATGCTCCAAATATAATGGTCCCCATATATAATGCTCCATATATAATGGGCTCCATGTGATGCTCCATATATAATGGGCCCCATATGATGCTCCAGTGTATGATGGGCCTATATAATGCTCCATATATGCTTCTCCCGTGCCTCTCCCATACTCTGGAACTCTCTACCCCAACACATCAGACTCGCGCCTACCATGGAAACCTTCAAAAAGAACCTGAAGACCCACCTCTTCCGACAAGCCTACAACCTGCAGTGATCATCAGTCTACTGAACCACCGCACGACCAGCTCTACCCTCTCCTAGTGTATCCTCACCCATCCCTGTAGACTGTGAGCCCTTGCGGGCAGGGTCCTCTCTCCTTCTGTACTTGTGTGTGTCGCTCATGTTTACTGTACTTGTCTATATTTGTCCCTCTTCACATGTAAAGCGCCATGGAATAAATGGCGCTATAAAAATCTATAATAATAATAATAATAATAATTATAATAGGCCCCATATGATGCTCCAGTGTATAATGGGCCCCGTATGATGCTCTAGTGTATGATGGGCCTATATAATGCTCCAGTGTATAATGGGCCCCATATGATGCTCCAGTGTATAATGGGCCCATTTATAATGCTCCAGTATGTGATGGGCCCCATATATAATGCTCCAGTGTATAATGCTCCCCAAATATTGCTCCAAATATTAAAAAAATGAAATACCTCTCCTCTGACTCATCAGCGTTGCCATCTTCCAGCTCTCTGCACTGTGACTGTTCAAGCAGAGGGCACACAGACGTGACGTCATCGCGCTCTCTGACCTGAATGTCACTGTCAGGAAACGCAGAAGACGTCACAGCGGTGGAGCAGGGAGAGGTAAGTATTGCAAGTGCTGGGGCCCTGAGCAAGCAGGGGGGGCCCACTCGTGGGCGCACGGCACTGGCACAGGGCCCCTCATAGTACGCCTGTGTCTCTGACGGCGAGTGGGCCCCCCACCTGCTCAGGGCCCCGGCACTTGCCCGGGTGCGCAAGGTGCTGACGCCGACCCTGCATAGCAGTATGGCTCTACACCTGGCACCCCATCGATCATCTGTTTGAAGCTCCCACTGCTGTGAGATGTACAGCGTACAGGATTGAGTTGCAGTACCTGAGAGTGGCCACTTTATGTGTACGGAGCCGTGCTGCTCCAGCTCTGCACACTATGTACATCTGGTCACATCACAAGCTGCAAACAGCTAATAGGTGGGATACCAGGCATCAACAGTTCCCCAAACCTTACATACATTTTATATAGTTCCATACTCAGAAACTGACAAACATCTGCTGTAAGATAAATTTTCTAATGCTTTAATGTAGAAAACAAATGGAGCTTAGGCTTGGGTCAGACTGCAGTGGATTCTCTCAAAACCATCGGACTGCACTTGGATGACATCTGAGTGCAGTCCAATTTCCATGCACTGACACAATGGAGAAGATGGTGAAATTTGGTTCTCCATCTACTCCTCACAGTGGGCCAATTATGAAAATGACTCACTAATCACTCTCTGATCATAGTTTGAGCAGAGTGTCAGTATAGTGTGATCCGATTTTCTCGGATGAAAGAATTGGAGTGCACTGTTAGGACAAGGTGGAAAACCAGGTTTCTCCTTCTCCATTGTGTCAGTGCATGGAAATTGGACTGTTCTCAAATGTCATCCAAGTGCAGTCCGATGTTTTCCATGGACTAATTAACTTGTATGGACGAGTGTGATCCGAATATTGGATCAAACTCTGATATGCTGCGATTTTTCCCCCTATCAGCGTGGTTTAAAGAAAATATTGGACATATACGCAGCCCCATAGAATAACATTGGTCTAAGTGTGAGATCCAATGTTTTGTTCGATCGCACTTGGACAGAAATTACGGTGGCGTGAGCAGGCCATAATAGTGATGTTTCGATGATATAGCTTGGAACCTTGTACACATGATACTTATTTGTATAAACTATGGACCTACTGTATGTTCACTGCAACAAATAAAAGCATCGGACATACGGTAAGTAAAAAAATTTAACTAGACATCTGCGTTACAGTCACCGGAGTCTTGTGTAATGGAATGTGGTGCACAATGTCCAACATTGAGACAAAGCTCATGGCATGAGAAAGCCGAATGTCGTTATTGTACTGACATAATGATAGACTCAATGGCTTGGTTCTCATTTATGCTTTGTTTTCGTAAATGAATTCTTTTTAATACTGAAGCAGTATAAAATAATGGTGTAATAATCATGTCCTATGCTAAATATAACGTAACCGAATTTACCTTGGTTCCCAGCGACACATTTATTGTCTATTACCGTTCCGGAGTTGCCGAGGTAGTATTCTTCCTCAGCTCTTTGTTGGCTCAGCACAGTTTAGGAAGTGTAAACTTTGATTAATTGGAATGAAAAGTAATTTGAATTCAGCAACCTTATATTTGTACTGCGACATGTAGAAGGAAACTATTAGACAGAAATGAGGAGATAATAGCATCTCGTTTCTTTGTAACGCCTAAAGTACTGAGGATGAGAATATTTCTATTTTTCCTAACCATACACTATGTGAAAATGTAGAAATCATTTATCTGATTTTAGATTTCCTATGTCGTAGCTACTGATTTATAATCATTTCCAAGGGGACTGCCACATGTAGAGGAACATACGAACATCCTTTCTGTATTGTTCCATTGGGAGTCAGTGGTCAGAAAAGTTTAGATAAACCAATAAAGTCTTCAGGAAATGATGGCGTGCATTAAAAAATCATTGGTTGGAAATCTCTTTAAGGGGTTGTTCCTACAGTTGATATTAAAAGGGTCTAATATTAGTGGCGGTCTGATCTCTGGGACCCCCACCAGTCACCACAATGAAGAGAAAGCCGCTCATTTGCCCCTTCCTTCCCAAGATGCAACACAGGGACAAATGAGTTGCTTCATTTTAGGGAATAGCTTTTCTGTCTTATCTAGATCACTGATCACTCTGCTCATACCATCCATGACTAGCTAAGCTGAAAATTGACCTGCCCTAGAAAATGTCAGCCTGTTGAGTTGCTTTGCCTTTATTGTGCTGATGGGTGGGGTCCCCGGGGTTCAGACAGCAACTGATATTAGACTAATGTTATGATTCTAGAGAACCCCTTTTGCTATTAACATAAGGAACAATCCCTTAAAAGTTGTCCAACCAATTATTTTTTTTTGAGGGACTGAAGAGATTATTATCTCACTGATTACGCGGCCACTCTGATTCCAACACTTCTGCTAGTCTCAGCTTTCTGATTTTTGGCTGAGATGGGTCACTACTGTGACCACAAACTGATTAAACTTTCATGTCATGTAGGTCAAGAGGGACCAGAAAGTAGAGACCAGAGGTGATCTGGGAAGCATCGAAATGAGAATGCCAAGGGGTCAGTAAGTTGCCCCTTTAAGCTTCTCCTTATGATAATGAAGGAGTTCTCCAGAACTATACCATTTAAAAAAATATCCATTAGACAACCCCCTTAATACATATGCTTAGAATGACAAGAGGATATAGATCTTATCATCCTCAAGTTTTCTGCATTCAGCTGTGATGCACATGGACAGTGTTAAGTAGCTTGTGGCTATTGCATAAAACTACTTTCTTTGCATTTGTTACCTGCCATACAATGAATGGTGCTGAATAATTGATGGAGTCTGGGTTAACTTCAATACATAGTCTTTAGAGCCTGTCAGTAAATGTGTGTAGATATTGTAAGATACATGTGTAGCCCTGGTGGTAGGCACACGCAGTACCCTGGGGAGTGTGTGGCGAGACGGCGGCTTAAAGCTCAATATGCATTCATTCTACACACACTAGACACACCCTTGGGGTAGTGAAGTATACTCTAGGGAGTGGTCAAGAAGGTATGTGTAGGCGTGATTTTAGTCAGTGGAGTCTAGTTCCTGTCTTCGGGCAGTAAGGACGTGGAGAGTCTGCGTCTAGACTACAGTGAGAGAGTCTGCATCTGGAGGGAGGAAAGAGTCTAGATTGCTATCTCATCAGCTTGGAAAGTGGAGTCTGGTATAGGTGTTGGAATACACCTTAGTCTGGTCAGAGCTGTGTCATCTCCTCAGCATACATTGAAGGAAAGAACAAGTTGTAACCCAGAAAGTCTTCAGCATTCCTGTCTAAAGGACAGTATCAGGTACAGAGACGTGCTCCTGCCTGTGATAACTGAGCATCTGTGGTTAGCTTGATTGGAAGGAAAAAGATTGGAAGTGACTGCTCGACCCTGGCTAGTAAGAGTGTTTATGTTACCAGCGTGGACAAGGCGAAAGGCAAGTGGATTAGAGAATTGGTGCTACAGGATTGCAGAAGTCCAGCGCCTTGTTACCGGTCACTGGGGACCGAAGAGTCACTGTTGCTTCAGGCACGGTGACAGGAAAACCAGGAATCTACCGGACCCTAGGTCGCGGCAGACAAGCCCCTTATAGTCGGTACGTAGCTGGGGTCAGAGGGAGTGAAGACTTTGGAGTTCTGCAGGACAAACATAAGTATCCAGCTCCTTCACAGGAAGGCCCCTAACACTAAGCTGACTGGGCAGTTACAGCTAAGATCAGCTGGAATCATAGAGGGAACTACGCTTCAGGCTGGTTGTACTCGTTTATTGGAGTTAAAGGAGGCCCCTAACTTGTCCAGCTGCCGTCTCAAGATACACTCCCCTTGGATCAGCCTCCCTGGGACCTGCCTTATCTTTCTGCAAGTAAAGGTATGGAAAGACGCTGACTGTGTGAGACTGTGTTATTTACCGGCACCCGACTTCACCATCTTAACAGACTTTGAGGGAAGAGTCCCACCTGTAGGGGACCTGACATCTAGCTGCCTCACCATCCCCTCAGAGATCTACAGCAGCGCTGGTACCCATTCCAGAACACTACAGGTGGCGTCACGAACTGTATATAGTTATCCCCTGTAAATATCCCCCAACAACATACGCCAGACCGCCCGGGCCACAGACCGAGCCACAGCTACCTGTGACAAAATCCCCATAGACTTCTACGGGCTCGGCTCTGAGTACCCCATTGCCCTGGTAATCCACAATTGTGGTGGCGGGTCGACACATACACATTGCATTGAATGATGATGAAATACATAAATGGCGAAAAGTGGTTTCCCATCTATCAGCCTGTAGTAGAAGTAAAAATGACAAGCCTCATTTCACTAGTTTGTCTCATGGCAAATATTTTCTTACCCTGGATCACGTAGCTGTAACCTGTACATCATATACAGTCATGGCAGAAAGTGTTGGCACCCGTGATATTTTTTCAGAAAATTAAGTATTTCTCCCAGAAAATTATTGCAGTTGCATATGTTTTGTTATACACATGTTTATTTCCTTTGTGTGTATTGGTACAACATAAATAAACAGAGAGAAAAAGGCCAATTGCACTTCATTTTACACAAAACTCCAAAAATGGGCCAGATAAAATTGTTGGCACCTTTCCAAAATTGTGGGTCAACAACTTTGTTTCAAGCATGTGATGCTCATTCAAACTCACCTGTGGCAAGTAACTGGTGTGGGCAATATGAAATTCCCACCTGAAACCAGATAAAAAGGGGAGAAGTTGCCTCAATCTTTGCATTGGCTCCAGTTGGATGAAAACGTAGGTGGGCTGAGCTGCTGGAGTAAATGAATTCTTCAGAAATGATGATGAGGAAAAATTATTCTGACTCTCTGTGACGTCTCAGGGCAGAGGGTGCGATGACATTACTACCGCGTGCCCTCTGTCCAACAGTCAGCCAGAAGACACTGAGGAGACCAGAGCTGCGGGGAATGAGAGAGGTGAGTATTTGATTATTTGTTCATTTTTTGTTATGTATGGAGCATTATATGGGACCCATTATACTGTATGGAGCATTATATTGGGCCATTATACTGTATTTAGCAATATATGAGGCCCATTATACTGCAGAACAATATATGGGGCCATTATATACTGTATGGAGCAATATATGGGGCCATTATATACTGTATGGAGCAATATATGGGGCCCATTATACTGTATGGAGCATTATATGGGGTCCATTATACTGTATGGAGCATTATATGGGGCCCATTATACTGTATGGAGCATTATATGGGGCCCATTGTACTGTATGGAGCAATATATGGGGTCATTATACTGTATGGAGCAATATATGGGGCCATTATACTGTAAGGTCCATTATTATAGAGTGCTACTTTTTTGGTGGTTATAAATGGAGATGACTACTCTTCGTAAGCACCTGTTTACACCTGATTTCTGTTTGCCAGTGCCAGTCAGTCTTTTGAGATTTGAATGCATAGGCTCTCTGACTGAACACTCCACCCCTCAGCCTCAGGCGTTTTTAATTACAGCAGGATCCTACCTTCCCATGTGGATGTAACCTTTAGCCCAAGAGAGGATTCACACTGGCAGGTTCCCAGCAACGAGAGTCACCTTGTCGCGGCTGTCGGGTGCACATGAATTGGCCAATTTGTGCGTTAAGTATTTTCAGTTTTTCTCATTTTCTAGAGCATTAATGCACTTAAAATTTCATATACATTATACTGTATGGAGCAATGTATGGGGCCCATAATACTGTATGGAGCATTGTATGGGGCCCATAATACTGTATGGAGCAATATATGGGGCCCATAATAATGTATGGCGCAATATATGGGGCCCATAATACTGTATGGAGCAATATATAGGGCCCATTATACTGTATGAAGGACTATGTGGTGCCTATAATACTATATGGTGGACTATGTGGTGCCCATTATACTGTATAGAGGACTATGTGGTGGCCATAATACTGTATAGAGCACTGTGTGATTCCCATAATACTGTATGGAGCAATATATGGGGCCCATAGTACTCTATAGAGGACTATGTGGTGCCCATAATATTGTATAGAGGACTATGTGGTGCCCATAATACTGTATGGAGCAATATGTGGGGACCTTAATACTCTATAGAGGACTATGTGGTGCCCATAATATTGTATAGAGGACTATGTGGTGCATAAAATACTGTATGGAGGTCTATATGGTGCCCATAATACTGTATGGAGGACTATGTAGTGCCCATAATACTGTATTTAGGACTATGATGCCCATACTACTGTATGGAGGGCTATACTGTCTGGTCTAAAATGAAAAGTCTGCAGTTACTCTGTGTGACTGCAGACTTTTGAACCTCCCCAGTGCACTGCGAGGATTTGCCGGTTTCTGAGATATTGTAAAATCTACAATAGACATCACTCATGTAATGTAAGAAGTAAGTGAAATCTTTGTGATTGTACTATAACTATATTTCTTTTTGCGCTTCATGAATCGTGGTGCTTAAAGGGACCCACTGAGACTTTCACCAAGGGCCCACGAAAACCTGGAGCTGGCCTTGCTGTATATACTGCACCAACTCCAAAATGTAATTGCATATTTTATTACCTACTCCAACCTGAGAACAAGTGACTTAGTTTTTAGAAACCCATAATGCAGCCATGTTATAGCATCTAGATTGTGACTATAAATTCCATTTCAATTCTAAGGACCCAAACTATGAGCGTTATAGGTTACCGAACAGCAGATGTAATGCAGATGCTGAATTCGACTTGCAGTACATCTGCCTGAATGAGACCTAAAGAAACTGGGGAACATTTATCAATAATGTAGCAACAAGGAAAGAGTCACACATAGCAGATTTGTTTTAGAAGATTCAGAGCTGAAAATAAGCTCCATTCATCTGAATGAGGTTGCTTCTGTAACTTGTTCTTGGATTCCTCCCAACCCAATTCAGATAAAGAGGATATTAACAATGTCTAAATAGGAAACTTTGAGGCATATGGCATTACTTTGAGCATTAAAGAGAACCTGATAGCTGATTCATGCTGCCTGTTCCACAGGTAACCTGTATCAGGCACTGGCTGTATGATTTTCAAAACAAACACTTTCTATGTGCATAAACTTTATTAATAACTAATTAAAAAGGAGGGGATTGTAAACTAAACAGGGTGGAGCTAGAAAGGTGAGGAGTAGGGGTACGGGCGCTAATATTGGCCTAATTGTAACCCTACCTTTCCTTGGAAGTTGGCACCCTAAAAAATGAAGTGGCACCCTCGCTCAATGGCGGCTTACCCTCACTGCCCCTAATAAGAACACCACCATGAAGAAAAGGTATGTATGTATGTATTTACAGTTCCCCTGATGAACCCCTTGATATGAGAGGGGGGAAAAGTGTTGGGACAGAGATGAATGGACTAAATGATAAGTACCTTATGGACTTTACTATTATATCTTTTATGGGTAATTAACTATTTATATATGTGATTTTGAATCATGTGGGATTGTGTCCTATTATATTATTGACCAACCATCATTACATATTGGTCAATGCCCTGTTCTTTTGTTTGCAGACATCTTTGAGTCTTTTTAACACATTATTCTATACTGTGTAAATTATTTGCACTACAGTATGTGCCTCAGTAGGCAGGCACGCGGCAGGCACAGGCCACATCTAGCTCTGTCATGTCTAGAATAGAGTTGCTTCTGTGAGGCATGATGTCAGGGGAAAGGAGGAGCCTCATGGATTACACCGCTGTGCTCATAACAGGAAGTTGCTGTGTGGTGCTGCAGAAGAGGTAGGCTGTGTATACGATACGCTTTATTGCAATTAGTGCAACTTTTCTCAGGATCAAGTGTTTCCAATTGTATATGTAAGATGAGTGTGTGGTGCTGCCGGAGCAAGCGACTATAAAGGAGAAAAGCTGTGCTGCAGAAAAATGCTGTGTATAAAGGAGGAGCGTGAGGTGCAGGAGGAGGCTGTGTAAAAAGAAGGAGCATGAGGAGCAGGAGGAATAAGGCCCCTTAACTGCCACCGTTAAAAGTTGTATCGGCAGTCGTTAATGGGTTAATATTGTGTTAAAAAAAAATGGCGCCAGTTGTGTTCCATGTACCAGTGCGGGAGCAACTATGCCTGGGCAATGCCAGGCTCTTCAGCTAGTTATTATATATTGGTCCCTGCCCTGTCTTTTGATTGCAGATATCTTTGAGACTTTTTTGACACGTACGGTAATCCCATACTATATTAATCTACAGTATTTTTCGGATTATAAAATGCACTTTTTTTCCCCAAATTTGAGGGGAAAATGGGGGTGCGTCTAATAATGCGAATATACCTTACCGGCTGCGGTGGAATAATATAATAAAATAAATCTTGCCAAATCAGACAATTATTTTCTGGATTTGTTTTCTCATTTTGTCTTTCATAGTTGTGGTCTACCTATGATGTCAATTACAGGCCTCTCATCTTTTTAAGTGGGAGAACTTGCACAATTGGTGGCTGACTAAATACTTTAATTTCCACTGTACCTATTGGCTAATTATTTTTGACTTGCTTTTGACAAATAAAATCCTATATTCTGCCATCTATGTTGGAATGCATTGCCTAGAGCTGATTAACATTGGGTCTTATATCTAGACCACTATTGTGTCATTGATTTTCTGATATATCTGAATCACTTATATTTATATATTTTTTTCATTGATTTGCTGGTGTAATTTAGTCACTTAAACCTTTTCTTCACGGTGGTGTTCTTTTCTTTACAGGGTTTATTAGGGGCAGTGAGGGTAAGCCGTCGTTGAGTGGGGGCGCCACTTCGTTCTTTAGGGTGCCAACCTCCATGGCATGGTAGGGTTATAATTAGGCCAATATTAGGGCTAGTACCCCTACTCCTCACCTTTCTAGCTCCACCCTGTTTAGTTTATAAGCCCCTCTATTTAATTACTTTTTAATAAAGTTTATATACATAGTAGGTGAGTCTTTTTGTTTGTTTTGAGTCTTTTTGGGCCTGCTAAGGTTTATTGTTTCTTGTTTGTGTTTCCTGCATGATTTTAGCTTGTTTTTTTTAACTCTGATACTTTGCGGCGCTCCAAGGAAAACATAGTGTAATAGATTGCAGGAGACTAGTTGGACAGACGGGTCCCCGGCGGCTTCTCCCCTCCCGCTGCCCTGGAATAACAGGTTTCTCACTGCATGTGGGTATAGAGAGAGACCTGACACTCCAGGGCAGTGGAAAAGGGGAAGCCGCTGGGGATCCTCATGTCTGACTAGGCTCCTCTGTGCCTCAGTGTTTAAGAGTTGAAAATGTATGGTTGAAATCATGTAGCCAGAGACTGATATATTCTGCCCGATCCATGGGCAGAATGTGTCAGCTGTTAGGTTCTCTTTAAGGTGGCCATTTCACAAATTGAAGGGGCTGCACTAGAGCCAAATCTGTCATGAACCATTCTGGTTTACAGTTTAACTGAGGGGTCCGGATAGCCCCAATGTTGCTGTCATGATCCGGGTCGGAGTTTGCTTTCTGCTTCTTCTCCTCCAGCCTGGTCATGGCGGGGTTAACTATTTCTGCCTATCTTTGGTTTAGGGGTGGCTATTTCTTGGTGCTCTTGCTGGCAGCTCGTGTCAGTGATAGTTTTGGGCTTAGGCCTCTTTCACATTTCCGGCGGGCGCATGGCGGCGCCCCCGGCATTTTGCCGCAGCGCCGCATCTGAAAATCTGATGCGCCGCATGCGGCTTTTTTCGCATTGACATGCATTAGCGCCGGATGGCGCCGCATGTCAATGCGTTGCATGCGGTTTTGTCCGGATGCGGCGCAAATGTACATTGCGGCGTCCGGAAAAAACGCTGCATGTAACGTTTTTTGTTTTTGCCGGATGGTTTCTTATCTCTCCAAGCATCAGAAACCATCCGGCAAAAAAACGCATTTTGCCGCCGGAAGTGTGAAAGGTTTTCACATGCGGCGCTGCGGCAAAATGCCGGGGGCGCCTCCAGGCGCCCGCCGGAAATGTGAAAGAGGCCTTAGGCTTGAGCTGCTGATCTGTTATACCCCAGTGTTCCTTTTGCCTCTGACTTCCCGTACCTGTGTCTGACCTGTCCCCTGTACCTGACTTAGTGTTCCTCTGGTCTTTATTCCTCTCCGTGTATGACTGGGCTTGAACTCTGACTTCGTCTCCTGTCTCCCGTCTTTGTTACCACACGCCCGACCGGCTCTGGCCTACTGGCCTAACTCTGACTCTGTTCTCTGTCTCTGATCTCTGTACCTCCGCTCCTGTCTGGTTTTGACCCTACGCTTACTGACCGTTACTGACTTGGCTTGTTTTGACCACTCTCTATTGCTACCTGGTGGCGCGGTGCAGCCTGCACTGTGCTGTTGTGCAGCAGGTGTGACCTCTCTTCTCTCACCAACACCCCCTGGTGGAGTCTGCGTTACAGTTGCTATATATTTATGTAGGCAATTTATTCCCTGCATGTATATATTTGTGTGTGGTTTATTTACTCCTGGTATATATTTCTGTATAAGGATTATTTTTCTGGTATCTATTTATGCATATAGCTCATTGGGGTGTTAAATTTAAGCAATAGAAACACACTTTTAGATTTTATTAACTGGCAATGGTGCATGTTCCCACAAGACCTTGGTAATTTTATTGTATAGTGTCCAGAAATTTATGATGGCAGCCATGGAAGCCTCTGAACAACGTGTCTTTTGTGCCTGTCTCTCAATACTCTGAAGGCATCTCTCATGTGCTGTGTAACATTTTAGTAAACTTTTTTTTTTGTAATTTGTACATTGCACCAGAGCTTATCCCTGTTACATCACTGGTAAATGTCATGCAATGGTGTATTGAAAACAATTTATAAGGAAACATCTTCGCTAAGTGACTAAACCTACTAAAAAGTCAATGAGCTTTTGGATAGTTATATTGGTTCCTTGCAAATTACTAAAACTCATTTGCAGTAAAACTCATCTCTGTGTAGTAACATTCAAGAAATGGAATAAACTTTATTCCTGGAATGTGGTTTTAAGAAGCAGATACAATTTCTCATTTACATAATACAGTACATTAGAGAGGGTCATTTTTTGCTGAGTCCCGAGTTTCAAAGGAAAATGAAGTAACTAATAATAATAATTAAGGTTAGGGAAGAAGTTATATGTTTCAGGCTAACTAGAAATATTGGACCCGATTTCATTAAAGGGTTTGGCCACTACTTTTTTCTTGATGCACTATCCTTAAGATAGGCCATCAATATCTGTTTGATGAGGGTGCCACATCCGACTCCCCCGCCAATCAGCGTTTACTGACGACGGTCAGAAGCTCTTAGATGCTTCTGGAACTATTTTAATGAAATCGGTGCAACTAGTGTCAGCAAATACCACAAGATAAAAAATTAAAAGTGAGTTGAAAAGTTGTAAATGATGGATCAAGTCCTTAAAATTCAGAGAAGTAACTTTCACTGTCCTTTATTCCTTTTTACCTTCACTGGGTAATATCCACATGTACAGTGGGGAAAATAAGCATTTGATACACTGACAATTTGGCAAGTTTTCCCACCTACAAAGAATGGAGAGGTCTGTATTTTTTATTGTAGGTGCAATTCATCTGCGAGACAGAATCTTAAAAAAAAATCCAGAAAATCACACTGTATGATTTTTACATACCGTAATTAATTTGCATTTTATTGCATGAAATAAGTATTTGATACAATATAAAAACAGAACTTAATATTTGGTACAGAAGCCTTTATTTGCAATTACAGAGGTCAGACGTTTCCTGTAGCTCTTGACCAAGTTTGCACACACTGCAGCAGGGATTTTGGTCCACTCCTCCATACAGATCTTTCAGGTTTGGTGTCTGTCGCTGGGCAACATTGAGTTTCAGCTCGATCCAAGGATTTTCTTTTGTGTTCAGGTCTGGAGATTGGCTAGGCCATTCTAGGACCTTGAAATGCATCTTATGGAGCCACTCCTTAGTTGTGTGTTTCAGGCCATTGTCATACTGGAAAAGCCAGGCACACCTATGTTTAATGCTCTTACTGAGGGAAGGAGGTTGGTGGCCATAATTTTGCGATACATGACCCCATTCATCTTCTGGTTGAGTTGTCCTGTCCCCTTTGCAGAAAAGCACCCCCAAAGTATGATGTTTTCCCCCACAGTTGGAATGGTATTCTTGGGGTTGTACTCATTCTTCTTCTTCCTTCAAAGGCTATGTGCGCACATTGCGGATTTGCTTGCCGAAATTTCTGCGCGGTTTCTGCATCTCTTGGCTGAAAAACGCAGTGGAAATTCCATGGGTTTTTTATGCAGATTTTATGCGGTTTTGATGCAGATTTGTAAGCTAAATAAAGATACAATATATTATTTAAAAAAAAATATGATGTCATTTCCTAGTCCAACCTCCATAGGATAGGACTCCATTGTTGACGTGCTTCAACCAAGATGAGCACTATCTATATTCTCCGCCCACATACTCTTCCTCCTCACATCATTTCCGCTGAAAAATCTGCAGCGTTTTCCGCATCAAATCTGCAGCGTTTTCCCGCATCAAATCCGCAGCAGATTTGCAGTAAATCCGCAAATCTTTTAACACCTGCATTTTTACTGCAGATTTGAATGTCTCAATGGAAGTCAATGGGTGAAAAACGCTGCAGATCTGCAAAAAGAATTGACATGCTGCGGAAAATATAGCGCTGCAAATAAGGACGTAAATTTCCAGATCATGTGCACAACACTTCAAGATTGTCATTGATTAACCTTGCTTTAGTAATCCAT
Source organism: Oophaga sylvatica (assembly GCA_033576555.1). Classification (NCBI taxonomy): domain Eukaryota; kingdom Metazoa; phylum Chordata; class Amphibia; order Anura; family Dendrobatidae; genus Oophaga; species Oophaga sylvatica. Next base: position 842,301,958 of record JARQOD010000001.1, read on the forward strand.
TGTGTTTTTGAAGCATTTCCACTTGGAAAAAAACGCTGCGGAAACGCAATAAATCCACATCGTGTGCACATAGCCAAACACAGTGAGTGGAATTGATAACAAAAAGTTCTATTTTGGTCTCATTTGATCTCATGACCTTCTCCATCCTTCCTCTGGATCATCCAGATGGTCACTGGCGAACTTCAAAAGGACCTGGACATGTGCTGGCGTGAGCAAGGGGGCCTTGTGTGGCCTGCAGGATTTTAATCCATGATGGCGTAGTGTGTTACTAACGGTAGTGTTTGAGACTGTGGTTCCAGCTCTCTTCAGTTCATTGACCAGGTCCTCCCATGAAGTTGTGGGCTGTTTCCTGGCTTTCCTTACCCCATGAGGTGAGACCTTGCATGGAGCCGCAGACCAAGGAATATTGACAGTTATCTTGTGGTTTTTCAATTTTCTAATAATTGTGCAAATAGTTGTTGCCTTCTCACCAAGCTGCTTGCCTATTGTCCTGTAGCCCATCCCAGCCTTGTGAAGGTCTACAATTTTGTACCTGATGTCCTTAGCCAGATCTTTGGTCTTGGCCATCGTGTAGAGGTTAGACTATAATTGATTGGATGTGAGGACATGTCTTTTATACTTGTAACGACTTCAAACAGGTGCAATTAATACAGGTTATGAGTGCAGAGTAGGAGCGCTTCATAAAGAAAAACCAACAGGTCTATGAGAGCCACCAGTCTTGCTGGTTGATAGGTGATCAAATACTTATTTCATGCAATAACATGCAATTTAATTATTTAAAAGTCATACAATGTGATTGTCTGGTTTTTATTTTTACATTCTGTCTCTCACAGGTGAAAAATTACAGACCTCTCCATTCTTTGTAGGTGGGAAAACTTGCACATTTCGCAGTATGTCAAATACTTATTGTCCCTGCTGTATTCAGTGAAGCAGATATTTGAAGGCCATATAGTTTGTAAGATAGCTAGATTTTTTTTTTCAAAATTTTGGAGCATAAAGATAGGATCTTCAAGTGGAAGTCTCACCCATCCCAACATGATTACAGAAGTTTAGCCTAGCATTAGTAAAGGCGTGATATATGGCTTAAAATAGGAGCAGAAGTCCTTGTTTTGCTGAAATAAGTCACCTAGGAGAGGCCAGACAGTTATGACATAAGAAACCACATGTTACCCCCCTCTCATAAGATACAGTAGAACATTAATCGATGTAGTTGCCCAACATGGAACAATAGCAGATCCCGAAGCAATGATAGGAATGTGACCTGAGCTACACTTAATAACACAATACACTCCTGGAAAATGTGAGGAAGGAAAGCAATCTGAGTGTTGCTTCCTGAATACGTAGGATTAGTAATTTTCTCAATGTTCCAGTGAATGGGATTTTATGTGAATGTGTTTTGGCATTGATATTACAGATTTCACTCCCTCACAAAAAGGCAGGTGGTTAGCAAGTGTTTATCAGGATGAGGTGAAGCTCTGACATCGTCCGTGATTCATCTGGAACATCAGAAAAGAAATGCCAGTAAACAGGTCAGGGGTCAATAATTGCTAAATCCCAAACACTCCATCATTGCAAAGCATCAAAAACTTACACAACGTTTCGTAGCCATTATCTGACACAGACTTTCCAAACTGAATTTTGCTGACATGATGTTATGAGACGAAAGGGTGCTGAACGTGTTTGATTGTTGGAGTCAGAGAGGTTTTAGACTGGCACTGATAACTGGTTGAGGCAAATGACTAAGGAAATTAAATTGGTGGTTTATTCGCATAATTGGCACTACCATTCTGGCCCTGTGATTAAAACGCTATCAGGCCATTATGTAAGTGCGGTGTGTCTACTAGCTTGGTGTTATGAGATACATATTCAGTATAAATTGGCATGTTCTATCAATATATTTTGCTCAGTCTGTCAGTGCACATTCCACATCTTCGGTATCCTGCATTTATTACGTTTTTGGCCAGTAATAAAACTGTAGTTGCCCTCAAAGTGTCACTTACTTTTAAAAAAAATCTTTCCTGACATCACATCTTTGCTCAAAGCCTCTTCTGCCTCAGCCCGGCATCTTGATTTCATATGGCATCTGTTGGAGCCGTCAGCTCGTTCATAGAAATACATGCAGCCGCACACTCCGGTCCCGGCGGCAGTGCCGGGTATTGAGGCGAGAGACTCGCGCGAGTTTCTCGCATTGCACTCGCAAGTGTGACCCCGACCTACATCTGAGTCTCAGTAGAGCAGGCACGATAACGTTGCTGGATTGCGCCTGCTTTGTGGAGCCTTAGTCCACACACTGCACAGAGCGTAGCAGCACATCAATGAAGTGGGACTAGCTGAGTAGATTTTTGTACTATTATGTACTTTTACTGGGAAAACTGTGTTTGCTTGGCAGTGGGGCATCATACTGTGTGGGTGTGACTGGCAGTATCATATTGTGTGAGGGGCATCATACTGTGTGCGGGGCAGCTGTTGATAAAGGATCATCTATACTTATTTCTTACACTTAAGTCAATCAGAATGATTTACTAAAAATACATACTACAATAAGCCCTATTGGAACATGTATTAGCAGTAGTAGCTAATCAACATACTAAATTTGTGTCAGTATTAAGCATTACAAATATAAAATATTAATAATATTGAGCACAATTAAGTTCAGCCTGTTGGTTTGACCCTCCACAACATCGTGTGATAATTATTGCTTACCGTTAGTCTTGAGCCAGCAAAGAGTATAATTAATTCTTCCATCACTTGTGACCACAGATACAATCCTATTATGTGTGCAGTCATTTTGGCCACTGACACAGAAAGCCACTGAGAGCTTAGTAGATACAGCCATGGCTGGAGGTGTCGACACCCTTGAAATTGTTGCAGAAAATTAAATATTTCTTCCAGAAAATTATTGCAATTACACAGGTTTTGTTATTCACATGTTTATGTCTTTTGTGAGTACTGTAACAACACACAAAAACAAATTAATTTCTCTTTAGCAGCGAGCACAGGACTTAACCGCAGCTGCCATCTCCTGCCTCCTGTGACCCGCTGCTCCACAGCTTCCTCTCCCCCTCCGTCTTCTGGGACATTGACTCGTGTATAAGTTGAGGGGGACGTTTTCAGCACAAAAAAATGTGCTGAAAAACTCGGCCTATACACGAGTATATTCGGTATGTTTGGGGTCATTGCCCTGCTGGCCGATCCATGACCTAAAACACAAATCCAGCTTTCTGACACTGCGCACTACTTTGCGGGCCCTAATATCCTTTGGTAATCTTCAGATTTAAAGATGCCTTGCACACAGTCAAGGCATCCAGTGTCAGAGGCAGCAAAACAATCCCAAAACAACTCTGAACCTCTGCCATATTTAACTGTAGGTACTGTGTTCTTTTCTTTGTAGGTCTCATTCCGTTTTCGGTAAACAGTAGAATGATGTACCAAAAAGCTCTATCTTGGTCTTATCTGTCAACAAGATGCTTTCCCAGAAGGATTTTGTCTTTTTTACGTGCATTTTGGCAAACTGTAGTCTAGCTTTTTTATGTCTTTGTGTTAGCAGTGGGGTCCTCCTGGGTCTCCTGTCATAGCGCTTCATTTCATTCAAATATTGATGGATTGTTCAAGCTAACACTGATGCACCCTGAAACTGCAGAACAGCTTGAATTTCTTTGGAACTTGCTTAGGGCTGCTTATTCACCATCCAGACTATCCTGCGTTGCAAGCTACAGTGCCATGGGTTGTAAACTTCTTTATGTATGTTGTACACCGTGAACAAAGGAACATCAAGATATCTTGAGGTGGACTTGTAACCTTAAGATTGTTCATATTTTTCAACAATTTTGTTTTGCAAGTCCTTAGACAGTTCTCTTCTTCTCTTTCTGTCTCCATGCTTAGTGTGGCACACACAGAATGCAAAGATTGAGTCAACTTCTCGCCTTTTATCTAGTATCAGGTGTGATTTTCATATTGCCCAAACCTGTTACTTGCCACAGGTGAGTGTGAACAAGCATCACATGCTTGAAACAAAGTTGTTTACCCACAATTTTGGAAAGGTGCCAACAATTTTGTCCTGCTCATTTGGGGGGTTTGTGTGAAATTATGTCTAATTTGCCCTATTTTGTCTGTTTTTTGTGTTGTTCTAATACATACAAAGGAAATAAACATGTACAGTGGGGAAAAAAAGTTTTTAGTCAGCCACCAATTGTGCAAGTTCTCTCACTTAAAAAGATGAGAGAGGTCTGTAATTCACATCATAGGTAGACCTCAACTATGAAGGTCAAAATGAGAAAACAAATCCAGAAAATCACCTTGTCTGATTTGGCAAGATTTATTTTGCAAATTATGGTGGAAAATAAGTATTTGGTCATTAACAAAAGTTCATCTCAATATTTTGTTATGTTTCCTTTGTTGGCAATCACAGAGGTCAAACGTTTTCTGTAAGTCTTCACAAGGTTGCCACACACTGTTGGTGGTATGTTGGCCGATTTCTCCATGCATATCTCCTCTAGAGCAGTGATGTTTTGGGCCTATCGCTGGGCAACACTGACTTTCAAATCCCTCCAAAGGTTTTCTGTGGGGTTGAGATCTGGAGACTGGCTAGGCCACTCCAGGACGTTCATATGCTTCTTACGAAGCCACTCCTTCATTGCCCTGGTAGTGTGCTTGGAATCATTATCATGCTGAAAGACCCATCCACGTTTCATCTTCAATGCCCCTGCTGATGGAAGGAGGTTTGCACTCAAAATCTCAAGATACATGGCCCCATTCATTCTTTCATATACACGGATCAGGCGTCCTTGTCCCTTTGCAGAGAAACAGCCCCAAAGCATGATGTTGCCACCCCCATGCTTCACACTAGGTATGGTGTCCTATGGATGCAACTCAGCATTCTGTCTCCTCCAAACAGTATATCAGTACTGGCAGATAACAGAGACAATAGCATGATACAGAGTGCAATTACATCAGTAACTAACATTACAGAGGCTGCACAGTTATAATATCTATCTGAGGCAAGTACATGCTGCAACACTGTCCTGCTCTATACAGAAATGCAATCTATCTGTAAGCAGTGCAAAAGCATTAACTAAACTAGGAGATACAGACTACATGGTGGCTGCATAGATGATTCTAACACAGACACGTAAATGCATTAGACTGTCACCGGAATCCGCTGGTCAGGAGCAGTGCTTTAAAGGGAAGGCCAGGAACACGTGTGATTCACTCTAAGCCTGAGAGAAAATGTCTGCATGTCTAGTTTTTCCCCGGGAGCTAAGGGGGCAGTTCTTAACCAGAACACAATGCTCAATTAAAGGGAAAATGGTCCTGAAACATGGAACAGGACAAATGGGTACCTAATGACCTCTAATTGTTATAGCTGGTACTGCGCTATGACTTAACTAGCTGCACATGAATGGGCACAACAATCTCATTCCAACATTATCCAGCCCTCGCTGGTCTTTGCTTCCTGTCCTACCCTCAATACACCAAAAATGGTCAATATCATAGAATTCTACATTTGATGGTCAAACTCTGCCAGCATGCTGGCCATTTAATGTGGATGGAGGTGTCCAGAGTCTCCCGCGACAGATGACATCAATAGAAAGAACAATGGAGCTTGCAGTTTTGGTGGTGGTGGTGAGGTAGGGAAGATAAGCTGCCACTAGATGTATCTGGCAGCAGCTTACTCCTTTCTCCCTACTGAACACATTCACATTCGGCCAAGTGTTCATATATATGGGAAATCTGGGAGAAATCACTGTTGGCCAAGGGAGCTTTCACCCAACAACTTTTGGAAGTGTATGGGCAACTTACTCTGCTTTACATTTGGGGAGAAGATTTTCCAAAGATTTATAATTACCTTATAATTTCACTTTAGTGGGTTATCAAAGGTTACAAAATATGGCTGCTTTCTTTCATAATTCATGTCATCGCCTCTACATGGGTTGAATGAATTGAAATAATTTGGGCTGTGTTTCAACATACAACTTATAGACACATATACTGTTTTTGGAGAAAGTAGCCATGTATGTATAATCCTAGACAAACGCTTCCATGACAATAATGAGATTTTCAATTCCTGTAATGCATTAATTCTTTGGACAAAGCAATGCTGGACCATCTTGTACTAGTACAGTAGACAAGGAGACTTTGATGGCATTAATAGGGGGTGCCCGAGATGTGTAATATGTTGCACAGAAACAACAGATGCACTAAACCAATGAAATATTACTTGCCCTTCATCTTGCCAGTGGGTTCAGGGTGCCCCCTGCTGGTACACTGCTTACATGGGCTGTGACATTTGATGCCGATGTAAGCAGTCCCCTGGCAAAGAACATCGGGGTTGCAGAGCTGTATCAGAGGGTATTAGTCCCTTGTTTTAGTGGTACTGCTGCCTGTGTGCAGCATTGTGCGTAGCTCAGACGTCCCCACAATCTTGAGACCAGGACTTCATGACTAAGATCACAGTCAAATTAAATAAAATCATGTGAGAAGTTTTTGTTTCTCCTCAGCGGGAAAATTCAGTGGGTTGTCTGGCGTTAACATTCTTTTTCTGAGGCATTGGTTGGCTAGTATAAAATAACAAACTATCACCCCTGTGGATCCGGTGTGTGCCGCTGCTTTGGAAGCGATGATTACACCATGCCGATGTCATACTACTACTGAAGCATGTGATTGGCTGCAGCGGGGAGGTGACTGTTACAGGTCATCATTGATTGTTACTCTGACTGTGTCAGTCACCTAACTACTATAGCCAGTCACAGGCTTTAGCGGTGCTATGACATCTGGACAGCGCACTCATCACTTCCATAGCCTTCACCGATCTGGGGCGATCTGTTCTAGATCCGGGGGCTGATAAGAGGTGAGTAAGCCTTTTTTTAATGCCATCCCTACATTCAAAAATTAAATATTAAAGCACCACTGAAAGTTTAGTTTGTTGCAGAGCTGGAGCGGTGCTACTGGTACAAGGTCCTTGCACCAAGTCTTAAGCTTACAAGCCCCTGTCTTCATCTTTTATCTGGTCGGTCTCCAGCAGTTTGGGATCTGCCAGATCTCTCCAGCCCGAGGCTCTCGTAGAGTTACATTCTGGCGGTTACCTCTGACTTCGGGATAGTCAGAAGTTGCGGTCACAAGATGGTGAGGAGCTGCTCAGGGAAGAGCCGAAGATGTCAGGTGGTGAGTGTAACAAAGTAAAGTGTAACAAAGATCTTTATAGTAGCACCACTCCAGCACTGAAATAAAAAAAATACCCTGGAGTGGTGCCTTAATTCCAGACAACCTCATTAAGGCCATTTTTTTAAGTCAAGCATCAAATATATTATTATAACTTGAGCACTGGTTTTGAAAGATTGCGGAATGGGGCTAGGTTTGGTTGTGCATCTTCAGATGTTGCCAAATTGCAGGGCCAGACATATGCCAGTGCCAGGAGTGGTGCCGTTTCTGATAAAAAAAAACAAAACAAACCAAAAAAAAAACTCTTCTAACCCACCTCTCAGTTTAGATTAGTCCTTTGCAACCATAATATGTGTTAACGATAGGAACGCTAGAGCTGATCCTTTACAGGGAACTCACCAGGGATTCATATCTCCTGCGGCCTCCCTGTCAACTGGTCAGCAGCATGGAAATGACAGCCTGCAGAAAGCTGACAGATTCCCAGCACCACGGCGGGGGCATTTGTATTCCCTGCAGCCATGATGACTTATTAATGTCATATTCTGGGAGTGACTCTGAAAATAAGATCACATTAGGCACCTGATATCTATGCAGCCCCACGTAATATAAATTCTAGTTAGGACATGTATATATATTGCGAATCGCTTCATAACCACTAAATAGATTACAAGGAAAGTATATTCGTGTTCCTTTTTGGCAGTTTGTATTCCTCAAATGTTCACAAGCAGCCGCTACCAACCCCGCAGCCTACACAACGCCGCCGGCTGCCGCACACATCAATGTGTTGTTTATGTACAAATATTATTGCTTTCTGCAGATAGGAGACTCCTTCAAGGATCCCGGAGGCTGCGCCAGCTAAAATAAGCCCGCTATTGGATTAACCTTCTTTGTGAAGATGTTTCAGCCCTGTTTGTTTTCAGCCAATGTGTGACTGGCTCCAGGTTATTTAGCTAAAAACATAGATATTTAATATATCGGAGTCACAAATTGGTTTATTTTCTGTTTACCTACCAGCCAAAACCATATACAACGGGAAGCAAGAGGAAAAAGAAATCCAGACTACCTGGCCCTGTCTGGTTTAGGAGCAGACTCGTTCCCCGGCTTTAATTAATGTGCAGCCATCAGGAGACATGATAAGAATATGAATTTCTTTGGGTCACCCGGGTCATTTCTTACCAGACAGTAATATTGCAACAAAGGTTCTCCATGAGCTTCAATGTTTACCCTGATTGTTAGGAATGAGGCCGAGGCTTCTACTGTTACCAGAAATTACTGTGTGGATTGTGTCCTACCTACACCTATGGACGCATGCTCAAAACTTTCCTGCAACGTATCAACGTGCGTTTTGTCACTTCACGATGGTTCAGGAAAATCTGTTTTAGATTTTTGTTTTAATGTTGTTGTCCTGATGGACAGCGGCTATAATACTGCTTCATGAGTGGTTTGTGCATGAGGTTCCATATTCTATGAAGTTATTCATTCATAGTGTTTCATGATTGTTTTTTGGTGAACTTTCCATATAGATCTGTATGTTTTGTAAGTATTTCTGGCCTTTGTCACTGCGGTGCTGCACTGGATATAGAGTGGGGACTGAGTAGGTTGTGTCTTCGAACTGTAGTGCTCAATGTTTTTACTTTACATATTATATAGATCATTGTTTAGAGACACATAATATATACAGTGTGTATGTATATATATATACATATATATATACAAATTTGCATATATGTTTATATCTAAATATATTGCATATACGTATATATATATAAAACAAATGATAAAAATATATAATAAATTATATATATATATATTATTATTTATTATTATTATTATTAATAATAATAAAAATACTAAAAAAGGTATGTTCACACTAAGCGTTTTTGCTGTGTTTTTTATGCATATTTTAATGCAAATTTTCAGCTGCGTTTTACAGTACCAGTAAAGTCTGTGAGATTTCAGAAATCTCATGCACACTGCTTGGTTTTTTTGTCCTCAGTATTTTGTGCTTTGCTTGTTTTTTGTTTTTTACAGAATGGAGCATGTCACATCTGTTTTCTCAGCGTTTTTCACCCACTGAAAGCAATGGGTGGTAAAAAAAAACACTGAAAAACACTCAGGTATCAGATTTTGGCACGTTTTTTGTGCCAAAACCTTACGAAGTAGAATATGATTACCATATTTTTTTTGTCGCTAAACAGTATCATCATGCGCAAGAGACGAATGCAGCATGACAAAAACGCAGCAAAAAATGCACAAACAAAAAATGCAAGAAAACCAAGCAAAACCTGCTTTTTTTCCAGCCTCTTTGCTGCCAAGAGAGCAGGTTTTGCTACAGAAAAAAAAACACAGCAAAAACACCACATGTGAATAAAGCCAAATACTCAAGGAAACTGTCCACTTTTGACCTGGTGACAGGTCTAACATCATTATATATATTTCTTATATAACCCATTTCGTATGAGTGAGGAGGGATCTGCTTCCTTCCCCACTACTGTGTTATCATGGCACATGACATAGGCTGCGGTTGTTGCTGTATTGTATCCAGAACCCGTATCCTGATGACTATAACATATGCTGATCCTGGGCAGACATGTAGCAAAATATTAAAACCTTTCCTTCCTGTGTAAGCTGGCTTTTCCATCAACACTTATTATCCCCGTTCCCAAAGTCAAACAGTTATCCTTTTTTTCAATCAGGCTCTAGGCAATGCTAATGGATTTGCATTACTGGGGGTGAGAACTTACACACAACATTAACCCAAAGTAGGTTAAAGCAAAACTGTCATTTCCTAAAAGAAACAAGAAAAATAGGAATTACTACCATTCAATGCTATATGAGATCTAATATGATGAAATATCATATTAATTGTGAAATCAATATGCAATATAATAAGGAATATAATGCATTTATATCTGCTTTTCCATCCGACAATAATATGATAAGCATTTAAAAAAAAACATGACAAACAATACAGAATTGAAGCTGTAATCTGTTGTTCCGAGTGGGTTCCGTATTATTGCCATCGTGTAATCTCCAGTACGGTTATAATATATAATACCGCTATCATCTACATTCACAGTAAACATTATGTGGAGCCCAGCTGTGCTTGGAGCCACAGATCCTAGAAGGGTGCATTGAAGGATTCATCCACAAGAGACCCTCAGAGCATTCACACACCTTCTCCCTTCCTCAGACCACCAGAGGGAGCCTGTATAGGTAGATAAAAAGGAGGGAGAAGGCAGGAAGTCAGTCCACTCTAGACTCAGAACAGAACACTCTGAGACACAGAAACAGGTCAGTCTGTAGTGTGAGACTCAATAGCTCAAGTCAGCGAGCTAGGAGCGTGCCGACGCTCTAGAGAGCGGCAGAAGAGGCAGCCAGCTAACTGCCAGTGTGTATAGCCCAGTGACGGCCCGAGTAGGCCGAAGGCTAGAGGAGAGAGTAGCAAGGGGGCAGAGGAGCCTTACCAGCTCACCCCAGAAAGCACATACCGGACACCGGGTCCGAGCTTACAGGGATCTCTACGACCCAGTAGGAGACAACCGGAATTCCTGGAGGACTACAGGTCCCAGGAGCACCAAAGAGCTGATACGTAACAGAGCCAGGGGACACAGAGACCCTACAAGCAGGGAGTGTGTACTCCAGGAGAAGGCCCTACCACAAAGTCAGCCGGTGCAGGACAGAGACAAAGTTAGGCCTAGCTACAGGCAGGTCAGAAACTTACTACAGTGAGGCAAGAAACAGAAGGCCCTACACCTGCTCACTGGGGAGAATCTGGACGTGCACCCTTCACCCTACAGTGCTCCGGGATGTTCCTGCACTAACTCCAGTAAAGGTACAGAAGTGACTTGTGTGTCCTCCCATTCTTGTTCTTACCCGGCTGGGTTCCCTCCGTCCTGCATCCCTACATTTACGCTGCCCTGAAGGCCCGCTCCACCTGTGGGGAGCGATACCATCTAAGCTGCCACAACACCGGCCTCAGTGGACTGCTGCAGCGCTGGTGATTATCACCAGACACCACAGGTGGCATCACGATTCACTGACATCCCCTGTAAATATCCCCTTTTTGAGGGTGAGCGCCCAGGGCCACGGACCGAGCCGTGGCCGCCGTGACATCCCCCATAGAGATCAACGGGCTCGGGTCCGAGTACCCCACAGCCCTGGCTGGGCGGCTCAATTACATACTCAAATCCTGCGTAGAATCAACAATACAAAATATATCTCTATATACGTTGTTTGTGGCTGGAATGTTTCTGATTACATTATTTTTTTATACAGTATATAATTAACTCCAAATGGCTGCAAAAAACGTGACACCTGGCATGATTAATGATTCCTCTGTAGGTTCGGCATAGACTTTAATTGCTTTTTTCCATTCTCTACCTGCTTATTTAACCAGTTATGTTTTGCAACACCTTGTGATGGCTGCAAGCAGATAAAGGCAAGGTGCCATATAAACCGTATGATATTGTGTAATTGCTCACAATACACGGTGGTAAATGATGACTCAGTGTATATTCTCATTATATTCCTGCACTTAATACTCTACGAATAGTTTATATTGTGTCTACAATAAATATTTGTAACTGTAGTATTTGATGAGGACTTGCCTTTAAAAGAATCTGTCACCAGGTTTTTCATGTCTGAACTAAGACTAGCACCTTATTCAGCGCCTGTGCTTCATTTCATAAAGAAGTGTATAACCCCCCTGACACTCCTGTATATCCCCCAAAATATGTTAATATGCTTTCTATATAAATCCTGACAGTCCAGTACGATAGGCGTCTTGCCCTCCTCCTGGCTGCTGCTCGCAGTCCTCCTGCTCAGAGTGACGTAGATGACGCCTCCTGTGTAATCCTCATAGCCGAGCAAAATCTCGCTCCGGCGCAGAGACATCGCCGGCTCGCACCTGTTCACTTTGCTCTGCCCTACTGCAAACAGAGTCTAAAACATAAGTGTGCATGTGCTCTACTGCGGGCACGGCCTAAAACATAAGTGTGCATGTGCCCTACTGCAGGCAGAGCCTAAAACATAAGTGCACATGTGCCCTACTGCAGGCAGAGCCTAAAATATAAGAGCGCATGCGCCCTACAGCGGGCAGTGCCTAAAATATAAGAGCGCATGTGCCCTACAGCGGGCAGAGCCTAAAACATAAGAGCGCATGTGCTCTACAGCGGGCAGGGCCTAAAACATAAGTGTGCATGTGCCCTCTGCAGGCAGAGCCTAAAATATAAGAGCACATGTGCCCTACAGCGGGCAGGGGCCTAAAACATAAGAGCGCATGTGCCCTACTGCAGGGCAGAGCCTAAAACATAAGTGCACATTGCCCTACAGCGGGCAGGGCCTAAAACATAAGAGCGCATGTGCCCTACTGCAGGCAGAGCCTAAAACATAAGTGCACATGTGCCCTACAGCAGGCAGAGCCTAAAACATAAGAGCGCATGCGCCCTACGCGGGCAGTGCCTAAAACATAAGAGCCATGTGCCCTACGCGGGCAGAGCCTAAAACATAAGAGCGCATGGCTCTACTGCGGGCAGGGCCTAAAACATAAGTGCACATGTGCGCTACTGCGGCAGAGCCTAAAACATAAGAGCGCATGCGCCTACAGCAGGCAGTGCCTAAAACATAAGAGCGCATGTGCCCTACAGCGGGCAGAGCCTAAAACATAAGAGCGCATGTGCTCTACAGCGGGCAGGGCCTAAAACATAAGAGTGCATGTGCCTCCTGCAGGCAGAGCCTAAAATATAAGAGCGCATGTGCCTACAGCGGGCAGGGCCTAAAACATAAGACGCATGTGCCCTACTGCAGGCAGAGCCTAAAACATAAGTGCCATCTGCCCTACAGCGGGCAGGGCCTAAAAATATAAGAGCGCATGTGCCCTGCTGCAGGCAGGCCTAAAACATAAGAGCGCATGTGCCCTACTGCAGGCAGAGCCTAAAACATAAGAGCGCATGTGCCCTACTGCAGGCAGAGCCTAAAACATAAGTACACATGTGCCCTACTGCAGGCAGAGCCTAAAACATAAGAGCGCATGCGCCCTACAGCGGCAGTGCCTAAAACATAAGAGCGCATGGCCCTACAGCAGGCAGGGCCTAAAACATAAGAGCGCATGTGCCCCTACAGCAGGCAGGGCCTAAAACATAAGTGCGCATGTGCCCTACCTGCAGGCAGAGCCTAAAATATAAGAGCAATGTGCCCTCGCAGGCAGGCCTAAAATATAAGTGCACATGTGCCCTACAGCGGCAGAGCCTAAAACATAAGAGCGCATGCGCCTACAGCGGCAGAGACCTAAAACATAAGAGCGCATGCGCCTTACAGCGGGCAGGGCCTAAAACATAAGAGGCATGTGCCCTTACAGTGGCAGGGCCTAAAACATAGAGTGCATGTGCCCTACAGCGGCAGGGCCTAAAACATAAGAGGCATGTGCCCTACAGCGGACTGGGCCTAAAACGTAAGAGTGTAGATGGGCCCGTATGTTTTAGGCTCTGCCCGCATTAGGACAGTGCAAAGTTCTCAGGTGTAAGCTGGCGATGTCCTTGCGCAGGTGCGAGATTTTGCCCGGCTATGTGGATGATGGATGATGGAAGATGATGGAAGGAGGGATACTCCTCAGCAAGTATGCCTATCGGTCCGAGCCTGCAGGATTTATTTAAAGCATGCAAGATTTCAAAGGGTTTTTGGGGGTATACAGGGGAATCAGGTGTTATATACTGTACCCCTTTATGGAACACAGCACAGGCGCTGATTAAGGTGCTAGTATTAGTTCAGAAATGAAAAAACTGATGACTGGTTCCTGTAAGTAGTTGAGCTGTAAAGAACACATTACTTGTGCATAATGTACAACTCGGAGGTGATCTGTCACCACATGTTACAATCAAATGGCATGCATCATTAACCCCTTCTTGACAAGGCCAGTTTTTCTCCTCCTTTTCTTGCATGAGCCATAATTTTTGTAGTTTGGAGTGAGAACATTCACTTTACAATATATTGTATTGAAAAATGTAGTTCTACCATTGCTCATTATGTAGTATTCTCCTGGTCAGTATGATTATGGCAACATCAGTGGTTGTTTTTTTACATTATACTACACGTAAAAAAATTCTGAATATTGTAAAAAAAACAAAAAATCGGTTTGTGTTGCCATTTTTTAAGGTTAATTTCCTATGATGATTTTTTTGGTGCGTTTTTAATGCTGCTTATTTTTGCTCTACAAATGCATTTAGTTCCAGCAAAGTGGATGGGATTTATAGAAATTTGATGCCCACTGAGCTTTTTTTATGCAACATAAACGGATCTCCAGTGATTTTTTTTGTTTTTGAAATCCGCAACATGTCAATTTCACTGGCCGATATCCTGAGTTTTATGTGAGGATTTTCCTCATAGAAATACATTAGATATGGAGAATCCGCAGTTAAAAAACGCATATGCATTTTTATTGCAGTTCCACTGCTGAAATGCATCAATAGTGCATGTAATCCGCACATGACTGTATCAGTAAAGTTTTGTCAAAGCCAAATAACAGGAAGTGTCAAAAACAAAGCAGCTTTATTTAAAAATGACATAAAAAAGATGAAAACCACAGAGATTTTCTTTACGGTGTTTTCTGCACAACGTTGCATTTTTTCCAGCTGAAAAAAAAATCAGTGACAAAAACGCAACATGCCGTTATTATAGAAATGTGACACTGTCAGCAAGTGCAGGATTTCTCCAATGTGCAGGTGCGCTTTTTATATGAATATAATACAATCATAAGGAAAATAGTGCCTTAACTAGTCAACATATGTAAAACTTACAGGAGGAATCTGGAACTTTACAAAAAACAAAAAATGTACCTAAGCACTAACAGGAAGGTAGTTGCCTGCCTGTTGTCCCCGGCACCATTCTTCCCCGTCACAGAGTGGTCACAGACCGCTCCCGCCAGGTATTCAGCTGCCTCTGCTGACGAGACGGGGCAGGACTTCCAAGGTTATTCTGATTGACAGGCGGCTCCCCCAGTTAGGCAACGGGATTCCAGCTGTCAGTCAGAATGACCTCGGAAGTCCCGCCCTGTCTACAGAGCGTAACAGAAAAGAAGCCTTTGATCTGTAGACGTGATGTCAGCAGAGGCAGCTGAATTCCCGACAGGAGCGGTCTGTTACACCTCTGCAACTACCTGCCTGTTACTGCTTAGATACATTTTTCCTTTTGCTAACGTCCCAGATATCCCCTTTAACAAAAAAATTCCTGGGTACTGTAAGTCCCAGAGCCTGTCAAAGTCTCCCAGGTGTGAGTTGTGCCCCCCCAAATAATTTGTCCATCGTGATAAAGGTTACCACTTTTCAAAAACCTTTCCAGGAGTTCTGCTTCCCATAATTTCGGCCCAGCAGATTTGTTTAGCCTTTGTGATTGCGTCTCCTGACCCTGTCTTTTATGCGTCTCTGGGAAGGAAGATGCAAAATGTGCAGACGATTTGATGCAATTCTCTGCAGTACTGCGGAGATGCAGCTCATCGTGGCTCATACAATTTTACTTACAGCAGATTTTTTTTCCAAGAATTTTGTTACTGGACCTAATTCCAAGCATAACAAAGAAATATAATTTTTCTGGTCTAATAGACTTCTTTTATGGATAGCAGTTTCCTGAAATGTTAGGAGGATGGATGACCCTTCATGCATTGTTCCTGCCAATGAAACTGCAATTCCTGATTTTTCTCCGTTCCATCCTGTTCTGCAGAATGAGTTTTGTTATTCATCCTATATAACAGGATGAAATGGAAAAAAAATCTGGCATTTTGTTGCTGTTATTAATTTTATAAATTATAGTTGCTAGTTTTCCTGCAGGATGCCACTACAAACTGTAGCATTTCAGTCAAATTCCAAGAGGGATGGAGCCAATAAACATGTAGATGAGTATAGGGAATTAGTGTTTTTTTAGAGTGGGAATTCACTTGGAAGTCTCATTAAAGGAAGTCCTATGTCACACTGGTGAGCACCCATCTGTGATCCCTCTCCACTAAAGTGTTCTGTCCTGGCTGTATTTGGATCTCCTATAATGATGAATGGAGGGAGAGGGCACATGTGCCACCACCTCTACACTCACTGCTGGTCAGATGCCAGCCGGAATAGGAGATTGGGGGACCCCTGTTCTAGAGATAGGTGTGGAAACCATGAATATGCCATAAATGTCATTCCTGAGACAATCCCTTGAATTTTCAACTCAATGTCACAAACCTTCTGAGTGATCCTTAAAAAGGGACTTCACCCTTTGTCAAACAATCAACAAGTCTGGTTTTGTCAGATTGACTGCGGATACTCAACTCATGAAGAAGCACCAGTCACTTAGTACGAGAATTCCTCTACCCCATCTGGGTTCTCGTACCTGCAATTCCACGATCTTCAATGAAACCTCGACGGTCCTCTGCCGCGATTGTGCCCATATCACATGATACACTGCATAACAAAGAGGTAATGCCCATAAGTCACAGTAAGCACAGCCCAGTACAGGACCTTTTGGGGTACTTCTATTTAAAGGACAGCTCAATACTGCTTTCAACAAACATGCAACTGTAACTTTAACAAAGGTTGGAGTAAGAATGACCCAAATGGCTACACCAGGACGAGTACGCTCATCTGTAGGCCACAGGGCAGCCTGTCTCTCTACGCCAATCTCTACACTCCAACCTAGCCTGACACTATAAATCTATTTATATGTCCACGTAGCTTTTTCAAATCAATACCTTTACTTGGTCAGTCCGTTCCTCCAGTACTGAGAGGTGTCTGAAATATATGCATTCCTGCCACATTTTTTATACGCTTTTTCCAATCATTAAAATGGTTGCAAAAAGCTATAAGAATTGACGCGCTGCAGATTTGTAAATGCTTCAAATCTGAAAGGAAAAAATCTGCAACATGTGCATGAAACTTCAGAAGTCTCATTCACTTTTCTGGGACAGTAAAATGCTGCATTTTTCTTCAGCAATAGCGCACAGAAAAAATGCGACTTGTAGACATAGCCTAAGGCCGGGGTCACACTAGCGACTGCAATGCGAGAAACTCGCGCGAGTCTCTCGCCTCAATACCCGTCACTTCCGCTGGCACTCGGGACTGGAGTGTGCGGCTGCATGTATTTCTATGCAGCTGAACGCTCCGGTACGAGTGCCGGCGGCAGTGCTGGGTATTGAGGCGAGAGACTCGCGCGAGTTTCTCGCATTGCAGTCGCAAGCATGACCCCGGCCTAAGTGTCACGCGGTCTTATGATATGTGTACGATGTCAGTAAACTATTCTTAAAAGAACAACACTCTATACAACATATAGATTAGCAACATCAGCATGTAAATATAGAATAGATTTACCTGACACGATATCTGTTGAACTCAGGGTTAATCTTGAGGACTTGATACACTGTCACAGGAAAGAGGAGGACCGGGGGTCTAACCTGACCCTAAACTGGGGTCCTAACTAATCCCTCACCTTGGAGGTACTAATAATGGTTCAGAGGTCCAAGTCTCCAGCCTAACCCTGTCTCCTATCAGTCCCTGAACCCTGTAATCAGTCCTAAGAAGGATTCTGATTACCACCAAAGGGATATGGGCTGATCTCTGCTAAATACACAGATTAGACATATAAGACAGACTGGAGAAAACACAGACTTGCATACACACTCAAACACAGAAGGAACATAAATGATCTGGGATATTAAACTCTAAGCAAGGTGAGCTTAAAACAACTAAGGAGCTCTTTAACTTAAGTCTATACAGATACAATCCTATCTGTGGTCTGCATGAAGAATTTCACTGGCAACTCCCAACACAGACAACCAGAGATTTAAAGGAAACCAATCAACAAATAATTAATTGCAGCCGGGAGAAACTGCACCCAGTCCCAGAACTGAGCACAGACAGAATTAACTCCCTAACTGCCAAACACAAAGAAACAGCAACTCAGCTGTGAGAAGTCAGAATATGCAACCGCGACGATCTTCGTGGCGATGCACACATGACAGTACCCCCCCTTCTACGAGGGGCCTCCGGACCCTCAGGGCCAGGTTTGCCCGGGTGAGTTCTGTGGAAGGTCCGCACCAAACGATCTGCGTTAATGTCAGACGCAGGAACCCACGTCCTCTCCTCTGGACCATACCCCTTCCAATGCACCAAGTACTGAAGGGACCGGCGATTCAGACGTGAGTCAATGATCTTTGACACTTGAAACTCCAAGTTACCATTGACCACCACTGGAGGAGGAGGTAGAGGTGATGGTATGACTGGTGCCACGTACCTCTTAAGTAATGACTTGTGGAACACATTGTGGATTTTAAACGTAGGAGGGAGGTCCAGACGAAATGCCACAGGATTAATTATGGAACTGATCCTGTACGGCCCGATGAATCTGGGGCCCAGCTTCCAGGAGGGAACTTTAAGTTTTATATTCCTGGTAGACAACCATACCAGATCGTTCACATTAAGATCTGGACCAGAAACTCTCCTCCTATCAGCCATACGTTTATAACGGTTCCCCATAGCACTCAGATTATTCAATACACCTCTCCACACTGAAGCAAGTGACGACGAGAAACGCTCCTCCTCAGGAACCCCAGAAGGGCCCCCCCCATTGAATGTACAAAACTGGGGATGAAAACCATATGCCCCAAAAAACGGGACTTACCAGTGGACTCGCTCCGCCTGTTGTTAAGAGCGAACTCTGCCAGAGGCAAGAAAGAAGACCAGTCCTCCTGGTTCTCTGAGACAAAACACCGAAGATAAGTCTCTAGGCTTTGATTCAGACGCTCTGTCTGACCATTGGTCTGCGGATGAAAAGCCGAGGAAAATGACAATTGCATCCCCCGACGTAAACAAAATGCCCTCCAAAACTTGGACACAAACTGAGACCCCCTATCTGACACCACATCAGAAGGCAACCCATGAAGTCTCACAATCTCCCCAATGAACACCTGCGCCAGAGTTTTAGCATTAGGGAGGGCAGGAAGAGCAATGAAATGTGCCATCTTACTGAACCTGTCAACAACCACCAGTATGACAGTCTTCCCTGACGACTGAGGAAGGTCCGTGATGAAGTCCATAGACAAATGAGTCCATGGACGCTCCGGAAGTTTCAAGGGTAAGAGGGTCCCAGACGGACGGGTATGAGGGGTCTTAGAGCGAGCACAAACCCCACAGGACGCGACAAAAGTTAAAACATCTTTATTAACGTTAGGCCACCAAAACCGGCGAGAAAGGAGATCTAAAGTAGCCTTACTCCCTGGATGTCCTGCTAAAGCAGAATTATGATGTGCCTCAATAACCTTTTGTCTCAACTGATTTGGGACAAACAGTCTCCCTGGAGTCCTGCAGGGGCGTCCCCCTGAGCCTCTAACACCTCCTCCTCAAGCTCAGAACATACAGCCGACACTACCACCCCCTCCTGAAGGATAGGAATCGGGTCATCCATTTTCCCGGCCCCTGGGAAACTGCGAGACAAGGCATCCGCCTTAACATTCTTAGATCCAGGGCGATAAGTGACAACAAAATTAAACCTGGTAAAAAACAACGACCATCGAGCTTGTCTGGAATTCAGACGCTTAGCAGATTCCAAATACAGCAGGTTCTTGTGATCAGTAATGACGATGACCGGGTGGACTGCCCCCTCCAAAAAGTGACGCCATTCTTCAAAAGCCAACTTAATGGCCAAAAGTTCCCTATTGCCGATATCATAATTCCTTTCGGCGGACGACAATTTTTAGAAAAGAAAGCGCACGGATGCCATTTACCAGGGGACGGACCCTGGGACAATATTGCACCCACCCCTACGTCAGACGCGTCCACCTCCACAACGAACGGCTGTGATGCATCTGGTTGGATGAGAACGGGTGCCGAAGCAAAACATTTTTTCAAAGAGGAAAAAGCTTGGCAAGCTTTGTCCGACCATTTAGAAAAATCCGTCCCTTTTCTTGTCATGTCGGTGAGAGGTTTGACAACAGATGAGAAATTACAAATAAATTTCCAGTAGTAGTTAGCAAACCCCAGAAAACGCTGCAGAGCCTTAAGATCCTCTGGCTGATCCCATTCAAGCACTGCTCTCACCTTTTCAGGGTCCATACGGAAACCGGAGGCTGACACCAAGAAACCCAAAAACTGAAGTTCCTGTACGGCGAATACACACTTTTCCAGTTTGGCGTATAGTTTATTGTCTCGCAAGATCTGCAACACCTGTCTCACATGCTCCTGGTGAGACACAAGATCTGGTGAGTAAATTAAAATGTCATCCAAATATACGACCACAAACAGCCCCACCAGATGACGAAAAATGTCATTAACAAAATGTTGAAATACTGCTGGTGCAGTAGTCAGACCAAAAGGCATGACAAGGTTCTCATAATGTCCCTCCGGCGTGTTAAACGCCGTTTTCCACTCATCCCCCTCTTTTATCCTAATCAGATTATACGCCCCCCTGAGATCCAATTTAGAGAACCATTTGGCGCCAACAATTTGATTGAAGAGATCAGGAATCAGAGGGAGTGGATACGGATCTCGAACAGTAATCCGATTAAGTTCGCGGAAATCCAAGCAAGGGCGTAGGCCTCCATCTTTTTTCTTCACAAAGAAGAACCCCGCGGCCACTGGGGAAGATGAAGGTCTAATATGCCCTTTGGCCAGACTTTCCGAAATATAATCTTTCATAGCCTGCCTCTCAGGACCAGAAAGGTTATATAACCTAGCTTTAGGTAACTTAGCATCAGGAAGTAAATTAATAGAGCAGTCATACACGCGATGAGGAGGCAACTCCTGACACCCCTCCTCAGAGAACACATCCCCAAAGTCCTCCAAAAAAGGAGGCAAAGTACTAGGCACGACCGCACTGATGACTGTGTTCATGCAGTTACTTTTGCAAAACTCACCCCATTGGCTTATATCTCTGGACTGCCAATTAATCACAGGGTTATGTTTAACCAACCAAGGAAGTCCCAACACAATAGGAGTAGGTAGACCCTCCAACACATAACAAGATAATAGTTCCCTATGTATTGCCCCTACCTGAAGGTCAATGTTATGAACCTCATGAACAAAGCTACCTTGGCCGAGAGGCCTGGCGTCAATGGAGGATCGGTTTGACCAATACACTCAGATGCACACCTTGAGCCTGAGCAAACTGAGCGTCAACCAGATTAGCCCCGGACCCACTATCAAGAAGAACAGAAAATCTCTCCACTCTCGTACCAACCACCACCTCCACTGGTACAAGGAACTGAGAAGAACTAGCGGACGAAATACATACTCCCAGGTTGTCGTCCACCACACAACCTGGGATTAACAGTTTTCCGGCGACTTTTTGCTCAACAAGGCACGGGATGGACATCCCTCAACAAAATGTCCCTCTTTCCCGCAGAAGAAACACCTTCTAGTCCTGCGGCGTACCGCCAATCCCCTCCTACGAAATGATGTCCCTCCCAACTGCATAGGCTCCTCCGAACAGACAAGGGGAACCTCAACATAAGGGACTTTAGTAGTAGGTGGAGTAACAACAGGGGGCGGAGTTACCTCGCACCTCTCCCGGAGCCGTCTATCAGTACGGATAGCTAGGGCCATAGCAGCCTCCAGTGATGGAGGAGAATCATACTGAGCCAAAACGTCCTTTAATTTGTCAGAAAGCCCATGACAAAACTGGCTTCTAAGAGCTGGGTCATTCCACTGAGTATCTGTGGCCCATCTACGGAACTCAGAAGCAAATTCCTCCGCCGGACGATCTCCCTGCTGTATCTTACGTAATTTTGTCTCAGCAAGAGAGACCCAATCTGGGTCATCATATACCAAACCCAGGGCAGTAAAAAATCGATCTACTGACTGTAGAGCCGGGGATCCCGGAGGAAGGGAGAAGGCCCAGGATTGAGGGTCCCCTTGTAGGAGCGAGATAACAATTCCCACTCTCTGCTCTTCACTGCCTGATGATCGAGGCCGAAGCCGAAAATACAATTTACATGCTTCCCTGAAGGTAAAAAATTTGTCTCGCCCACCAGTGAACCTGTCCGGGAGAGCTACTTTAGGTTCAAATCTGGTTTGCTCCGAGGGAGACAAAACTTTGGACTTAATGTCCGTCAGCTCCATGGATAAATCCCTGCAACTGCAGAGCCAGCTGGGCTACTGGATCCATGGCAACTGGGAATAATTTTATGGGCCAGTGAAAATGTCACGCGGTCTTATGATATGTGTACGATGTCAGTAAACTATTCTTAAAAGAACAACACTCATACAACAATAATTAGAACAACACATTAAAAAGAATAATTTTCCTGACAATTTTCCGTTTAACTCAGGGTTTTAAACTTTGGGACTTGGAAACACTGTCACAAAAAGGGGGAACCGGGGGCTTAAACCGACCCAAAAAGGGGCCTAACTAATCCCTCACCTTTGGGGGTACGATAATGGGGTTTAAAGGTCCAAGTCTTTCCCGCCTAACCCTTCTCCATCTCCCGGGAAACCCCTTTAAACATCCTAAGAAGGGGGCGGGTTACCACCAAAGGGGTAAGGGCTAACTCTCTAAAAAACACAGATTAGACATAAAGACAGACGGAGAAAACACAACTTCATACACACTCAAACACAAAGGAACATAAATGAAACGGGGTATTTAAAATCTAAGCAAGGGGAGCTTAAAACAACTAAGGGCTCCCTTTAAATTAAGTCTATACAAACCCCAAACCCATCTGTTCGGGAGAAGAATTTTTACGGGGAACTCCCAACCAGACAA